>CP136057.1:255907928-257107928 GCA_032464435.1 Aegilops umbellulata
GCAGTATCTTTCCACCGTCCTTCCATTGACCTTCATGATCACCTGCGCGTGGAGAAAATATTATAACCACGTATGTATATATGCATGCATGGATCAAATTCATACAAAAATTCGGCATGACCTTCCCTAAACATAGGACATACTGGGTTTGCCGAAATTCTCTGAAACGGAATTGAATTGACATTTCGACAAAACATAGGCAACTCATGTCACTCACATTATTTCATCAAATACACAATGTAGGCCAACTCAAATTATGCCACACACAATTCAATATATTCTCATATTGCCTATATATATATATATATATATATATATATATATTATATATATATATATATAGGTTTCGGTCCTATCCATACAAACACTTTTTTGCTAACCTATGTGTCGAGAGGGATATCGAGCACCTTTCTTCTTAATTACCTATACCTCTAGATATATAGCTCTAACTAGCTAGCTAGCTAGGGAGAGAGAGCTAGGGAGGGAGTGGGAGGAGAGGGAGAGGAGAAGAGGGAAGGCATTAATGGAAGGGGGTGGTAGAGGGCAAAGAAGAGGCGGAGGAGGGCATTTAATGGAGGGGGTGGTGGTGGAGGGCAAAGAAGAGGGGGAGGGAGGGCTCTAATGGAGTGGTGTGGTGGAGGGGCAATAAGATGGGGGAGTGGAAGGGCAAAGAAGAGGGGAAGGGAGGGCTCTAATGGATGGGTGGTGGAGGGGGAGCACTGAAAGGAACAAGCAAGGTGCAAGGAAAGGGGGAGAAAGGAAGGGGAGAGGAAGAAGAGAGGGGAGGAAGAAGGGGAAAGGTGGTAGGTGGCTGGTGGGCATAGCAGTAGCGCGGGTCACCTATGCGCGCTAGTGCTATGTCAGCTTGCAAAATATCTACGACTAGTGTTGCACTACCTATAGCGCGGGCTAGAAAAACACACTACTAGTAAAATGTTATACATAGAAAAAATAGCAGTAGCACGTTTATCTCAACAGGCGCTATAGATCCTAAACTAACAGTAGCGTTGGTTAGGCGACCAACGCTGCTAATATTTATTGATCAGGGGGTGTGGTGTGTTACACTTAGTAGTAGTGTGGGGCTAGGTAACAAGCGCTGCTGCTAACAGATACCAGTAGCGCTCTTCCTATCCAGCGCTACTACTAACTACTAGTAGCGTGGGGTCATAAACAAACGCTACAGGTAAACTTCTATCGATAAGCATTTTCCTAGTAGTGACCCCTCACGGGAAGATCCCCTCGTGGATTCAAGACCTCCTCACGGAGATGAACTGTACCTTGTATCTTTCCTTTTGTTGTTCATGTACCTTGTGGATCTTTTGTGTTTGATTGTCTAGTGGATGTGTGATTGGACTTGTTCTTGAGTGTTTCCCATTGTGTTTTCTCCCCGTTCTTCCCCGTGTTCATCGTGTTCTTTGAGGGAATCCACTCCAATCGTGGAAGATCGGCCTACACCAGATTAGCCCCGTATCATTGCCATTTTCACATTTCCATGCATCACGATATATATGCCTTGTGTGTTGCATCCAATTGTTGGGTTACTTGCTCCTATGATATGCTTGGTTGCAAATATGTCATTTCTTCACATATGCCATGTACCATTGCTAGTCACATGATTGACTTGATTGCCTCACACATGATAAACAATTGGTCTTTCTATTGTGTTGAGTGCCATACTATGTTCCCTACACCCTATGTGCGTTATGCTTGTATTGTCTTGCACTTGACCCATGTGTTTAGACACTTCATTTTATTTGGTGTTGTGAATGATTCGTATGCCTACCATAGACCTTTCATTGAGCGCTTTGCCCATGTTTGCTATGACCTTGAGGTAGATGCTTATTCACTTGTCCAACACATTTGCATCACTACCTCACATTTACATGCTTGTTTCCATGATGACCTGGATTGTGCTCAATTTATATTGTTACATGCCATGTCACAATCCTTTGTCACACCATATGCTATGTGCGATGATGACAATTGTTGGGTGACTCACCTATTGAATGCTTTGTTTTGCACTAACGCTAACCACATTTGTTTTTCCAAGTGTTTGTTGTACTTTCTCCTTTTGAAGGAATCACTAGACGGTGCGACATTGGAGACTACCTATTTCGAACTTCAATATGATGAGTGCTTGGTGATCGACCTCTTCGACACGGCAACGCCATCTCTTTCCCATGGTGATTTGGCTTTTGATCCGAGGTCGGATCTTTTCCAAGGGGAAGGGGATGATGCGGAGCATCCTGCGTGCATAACCATGTCAAGAGTCCGTTTGGCAAGTGACACGTGCGACCTCTACTTCTCATACATAAAGGTGAATCTTCTCCTTTACGCATGTTCACTTGACCCCTTCGAGGATGGCATACTACTTGACACTCCACTCGTGTGCATGCATAGGTATTGCCGGAGCTTCACGCACGACGAGGAGAAGTGCACGCGCCAAGGAATGCCTACACCATCCGTGAGGGAAGCGTGGAAGTGAAGACGGAAAAAGGAGCTGCGGAGTCAACAGCGACCGGACGATCGGAAGCCACCGGATGTCTGACCCTCTACAACGCCTGGACGACCGGTGTCCACCAGACGTCCGACACGCTCACACCCAGGCCAGCCAGAAGTACCCCAGCCGGCTCGTGCTATAGCGGCCGGACGACCGATGACCTCCGGACGTCCGTCTCCCTCCCGCCACCGGACTTCCGGCACCTACCAGAAATCCCAAAGCAAAACGACGGACTTCCGGCACCCGCTGGACGTCCGGTCCCCCACAAGTCGTCGGACATCCGGTAACTGCCTGTGCGCAGCCGCGGGCCTTTGGCCTTGTTCCCACTTACCGTTTTGCCCGCTTAGACTATAAATACTCCCTACCTCCTCCTAGCTAGGGTTAGCAAAGGATTATCTCTTTGAGATAGAGCTTTGCTCATTCATCTGGATCTACTCGACCGAGAGAGACCGCAGCCTCTACGGAGAAGATCCATCTTGGATTCAAGACCCCTCACGGGAAGATCCGTTTAGGATATCCTCAAGACCTCCTCTTGGAGACGAATGTTGCCTTGTATCTTTCCTTTTGTTGTTCATGTACCTTGTGGATCTTGTGTGTTTGATTGTCTAGTGGATGTGTGATTGGACTTGTTCTTGAGTGTTTCCCCTTGTGTTTTCTCTCTGTTCTTCCCCATGTTCATCATGTTCGTGGTCTTATTCGAGGGAATCCACTCCAATCTTGAAAGATCGGCCTACACCGGGTTAGCCCCATATCATTTACCCACAATGTCAGCAGTTCTTCTACCATAGCTGAAAGTAAATGTCGATGTCATTTCCAGGTTGCTTCGAGCCTTGGATAATCATTGACATCATGATGTATTTTTTTCTTCATACACAACCAAGGAGCAAGGTTATATATGCACAGAAGCACCGGCCATGTGTTGTCTGTGGTCATTCGCCAAAAGGATCTGTCCCATAAGTACACTCCCCTAGCTTTATACTTCTACGGTCCTTGGCAAAGTCTTGAAACTTGTTGTCGATTAATTCCCACTAAGCCCCATCTTTTGGGTGCCTGATATATTTATCCGCAGTTCTCTCATCATGATGCCACCGCAACCTATTTACCTCTCTAGGGTTTGCAAACAAACGCCTCAACCTTGGAATTCAAGGCAAGTACCAAACAACCTTGAACGGGATTCCTGTCTTGATCTCATTGCCCAATTCATACTTGTCCTTTGCTCCCCTGCGCTTGTATCATGCATGCTTTCATGTGGGACATGCACATAAATCTTTGTACTCACCACGGTACGGTATACAATCATTCACACAAGCATGTATCTTCTATCCTTCAAGTTATAATGGGCAAACAATTTTCTTCGCTTCGTTTGTGTTTTTTAGGGGCGCATTATCTTCCAGAAGAATTTCTTTGAAAAGAGCTAACAACTTTGTGAAGCCCTTGTTTGATAGACTGTTTGCTGCTTTAAATCTGAGAAGCGCCAGTGTTGCACTCAACTTGGAATATTTCTTTTGGCAACCTAGATACAAATCTTTCTTGGAGTCCGCATCAATGGTTGGCAGTTCCTTGTACCCAATCATATCTTTTTTGGGGCCCTTGAAATATGCAATCATAGCAGCAAAATCTGGCATATCAAGGTCGTCGTCATCATCATCATCTATGTTGCCATCTTGGTTTTCTAGTGGGGGTTTCGGATTTTTGGTGTTCCATTGGTAGCTTGACACCTCAGCCCAGATGTTAGATTCAACATCCATGTAACTCTGACCAGGGTTTGGCATCTTGCAGCCCTGGGTATATTCATCCATGACCCGCTCTTCATCGTATCTGGCCCAACGTGTATATTCGTCCACGAATCCCCGAGTGACTAAGTGGAACTCGACAACTGTAACTTTATGTGACTCTGTATTGCAACAACGACTGCATGGACACCGGATGTAATCCTCATTACCAATTCTGTTCTTTGTACTTTCGGCCGAATTGATGAACTCCGTCATCCCACTGATAAAATTTGAGCTTCTCTGATTCTTCACCCATTCAGGTCGTTCCATCTACACCACATGAAGGGTAATTAAAAACAAAACAACAACATTAATACACGGATTAACTAATGCCCAAAGATGCATGCATAAATCAAAAGATTTTATTTTGATAATTACTAGGGACGCTCCATATTGTTATCCAGCCGTGCGATGACAAAAATGAATGGCCAGTCAATTTACACGCAGAGTAGTACAACACTACCCTTATGAATTGAATACCTTAATTAAGCCACTCAAAGAAAAGAATACCTTAATTAGTTAGTCGCGCGCCAACCTCCACTCAGCAGACAGAGATGCGTGATGTGGTGGCACGACGAGACAGCAGGTTCGAGGAGCAAAGCTTAGTGGGGCAACCGCCTGAAGTTCGACCTCCACTATCCCGCCATCGACTGAGATGGATGTTCTCCAATCATGCCGCTGCCGACCTCAATGGTTGAGTTCCTCCTATTTGCCGCCGCAAACCAAGGATTGACCTCCCATGATGCTGCCACCGCCCACAGACTAAGTATTGACTTCTTCTCCGGTAGCCGCTGCCTCGACCGCTGAACTCGATGGTTGAGCTCCTCCTATCTCCCGTTGTGGACTGAGGATCAACCTCCTATGATGCCGCCACCGCCCATAGACCGAGGATTGACCTCTTATCCGGCAGCCACTGCCTCGGCCGCCGCCGCCATATCTATCTGCTGAGCGGCTATTTATATTTTTTGATGGGTATCCGTGGAGCGGCATTTTACCCTAAGTATTATTGTAACTCAATTATTTCATCCCCATATGTACATCGTAGTACATCACATATGGTTATGTCACGGAAACCTTGTCTCACCTATGTTGTCTTCTCACACGGTTTGGTGTAGAAATCGTGTGTGAAGTTGTAATACCTAACACAAACGACATGTATAAACCGTGTCCCGTATACAACATAGTGCGATAAGTAGTTCCCGACTGTTATCATATCCCCATAGTTTCCCCATTTCCCCTAACCACTTGATAGCTCCAAATTCCCTCGCTTGGTGCTGACATTGGGGGAGTGTGTGAGGGAGTCCTGGACTGGGGGGTCCTCGGACAGCCGGACTATATCCTTTAGCCGGACTGTTGGACTATGAAGATACAAGATTGAAGACTTCGTCCCGTGTCCGGATGGGACTCTCCTTGGCGTGGAAGGCAAGCTTGGCAATACGGATATGTAGATCTCCTCCCTTGTAACCGACTATGTGTAACCCTAGCCCCCTCTGGTGTCTATATAAACCGGAGGGTTTAGTCTGTAGGACAACAACAATCATACCATAGGCTAGCTTCTAGGGTTTAGCCTCTACAATCTTGTGGTAGATCAACTCTTGTAATACTCATATCATCAAGATCAATCAAGCAGGAAGTAGGGTATTACCTCCATCGAGAGGGCCCGAACCTGGGTAAACATTGTGTCCCCCGCCTCCTGTTACCATCCGCCTTAGACGCACAGTTCGGGACCCCCTACTCGAGATCCACCGGTTTTGACACCGACATTGGTGCTTTCATTGAGAGTTCCAATGTGTCGTCACCGTAAGGCTTGATGGCTCCTTCAATCATCGGCAACGATGCGATCCAGGGTGAGGTTGTCCTCCCCGGACAGATCTTCGTATTCGGCGGCTTCGTACTGCGGGCCAATTCGCTTGGCCATCTGGAGCAGATCGAAAGCTACACCCCTGGCCATCAGGTCAGATTTGGAAACTTGAACTACACTGCCAACATCCGCGGAGACTTGATCTTCGGCGGATTCAAGCCCATGTCAGATGCGCCGCACGATCACCACGAGCATGATTTAGCTCTGCCGTCGGACAGTGTTCGGGAGATCGCACCTGCAACTACTCCGGCCCTTGATCCGGAACAAATTGCACCGTCGGAGGACGGGTGGATAGACCCATCCATGAAGGCCGCACTCTCAGTGGCGATAGAGCTGAATACTAACTTCACCTCCTACGAGACCCGTGTTGCCGAACCGTTGGATTCGTCCCCGGCCACGAACTCCGAGCCGCTTGTGTCCGTGCCCATCAAATCCGATTGGGCACCAATCATGGAGTTTACCTCCGCGGATATGTTTCAGCACTCGCCTTTTGGCGACGTACTAAATTCGCTGAAGTCTCTCTCCCTGTCAGGAGAACCTTGGCCGAACTATGTCCGGCTAGAATGGGATGCGGACGACGAAAAAATTCGCTCCCCACCCACCACCCACTTAGTAGCCACTGTCGACGATTTAACCGACATGCTCGATCGCGACTCCGAAGACATTGACGGTATGGACGACGATGCAGGAGACGATCAGGAACCACCACCCACAGGGCGCTGGACAGCCAACTCATCACACGATATATATATGGTGGATACACCCAAAGAAAACAATGACGAGGACGGAAGGATGCAGCGAAGGATAGCACCCTCGAGAAGCAACCAAAGCGTCCGCGTAGGCGCCGCTCCAAATCCCACCTTGGCAAAAACAGCGATAACAGCACAAGAGAAAATAACAGCCCGGTCGACTCTAGAGGAAACGACGACCACTTTGACCCAGCGATAGAGCAGGATGAACCAGCAAATGGCGAACATAGTACGGATCTGCTGTCCGAACACGGTGACGCCGAGGATAAAGCTCATCAACCTCCCTCCGGAGAGGAAAACAGTCCGGACGAGGATGCACACGTCATCCCGGAAAGACACTTGGAACAAGAGAACCTCCGTAGAAGGCTCATTGCCACCGCGAGGAGTCTGAAGAAGCAGAAGCAAAGGCTTAAGGTCGCGCAGAATACACTCAATAGTAGATGGAACAAAGTGCTCGACACTGAAGAAAAGTATGGTGGTAACTGCCATACAAAGAGCTATCCAAAGCGCAAGTTGTTGCCTGAGTTCGACGATGAGGCCGTAGAGCCTATACAGCCAAAGAATAAAACGGCCGATCAGCCTGATCGACCTCCTCGCGGCTGCGATAGGGCGGCTAACGGGGCCGCACATAGGTCGACACGCGATTTACGTGAGGACTTGCGCCAAAAATCTGGTATGACCAGGTCCATCTATGGATCTAGGAAGCGCGCTCCGGCACAAAATCAAAACCGAATACTTCAACCGTCCGAACACCATGATACATCCAAATACTGGGGTGCCGCACACCCCCTATGCTTCACCGATGAGGTACTGGATCATGAATTTCCAGAGGGATTCAATCCCGTGAAAATAGAGGCATACGACAGAACGACAGACCTTCGGGTCTCGATTGAGGACTTCATCCTCCATATCCATATGGGTCGCGGAGACGATCTCCACGCCATTAAATACCTGCCCCTCAAGCTGAAAGGACCAGCTCAGCACTGGCTGAAGAGCCTCCCCGAAAATTCAATAGGAAGTTGGGAGGAGCTTGAGGATGCTTTTAGGGCCAATTTTCAAGGGACGCAGATAGCTGGCTGGCTCGTACTGGCACCAGCGACCCAGGCACATCTGAAGTCAGGGACGGTAATGGAAAACTACGACGCAATGAAAGCAAGCGTCGAAATAACAAAGACAGCCCAGCCAACATGGCGGTAAACGCCAGATTCAGGGGCTCTCTACCCGGTCTGCGGAAGAAGCCTTTCAAAGGCAACAGAGATGGACCGTCCAGCCTCAACAAGATTCTAGACAAATTATGTCAGATTCACAGCACCTCCGACAAACCTGCGAATCACACCCACAGAGAATGCTGGGTCTTCAAGCAGGCCGGCAAGCTAAACGCCGAACACAAGGGGAGGGAGAAACCAAGTGAAGAGAGGATGAGCCTCGTCAGCAAAGCACTAGGGGACAAAAAAATTCCCACCAGAGGTCAAGATAGTGAACATGATTCACGTAACAGAAAGAAAGGGCAAACATGCACTCCAAGACACATGCGCCGTAGGGCCCGTCACCCCCAAGTTCAATCCTTGGTCGGCCCGCCCAATCACCTTTTGATTGCAGGGATCACCTGACAAGTATCCGGCAGGGAGGATTGGCTGCTTTGGTGCTAGACCCAATCATCAACGGATACCATCTCACCCAAGTCCTCATGGACGGCGGCAGTAGTCTTAATCTAATATATCAGGAGACAGTCCGCAAAATGGGGATAGACCCGACAAGAATGGGGATATATCAGTACTACTACCTTTAAAGAGGTAATACCAGGCCCAGAGGCCCGCTGTATGGGCTCTCTAGTACTAGTGGTTGTATTCGGTTCCCCCGACAACTTCCAAAGTGAAAAGTTAACCTTCGACATCGCTCCATTCCGATGCGCCTATCAAGCACTACTCGGAAGAACAGCTTTCGCTTGTTTTATTGCATTACTGCATTACGCTTCTCTTAAGCTTAAGATGCCCGGTCCACGTGGCACCATCACAGTTAGTGGAAATATTGAGCGTTCCTTACGCGCGGAAGAACGTGCGGCGGCTTTAACAGCCGAACACTAGACGGCCTCCCCAACCAGAATAAATGATCGGTCATCAAGACCGCGGACACGGCTAGACGAGTCCGACACATCACTAGCTGTAACAGCTTTGACACCCCTGAGATTAGTTTGCTGATTATACTCCCATAGGCGGTACCAGGGGCTTCCCGCGTGTAAAAAGGACTAGTTCGGCTCAACTTTACTTACCTTGAATTTTAATGGTTTATTGAGAATAACCAATTTTTTGCACGACAACTTTCACCGAAGTTCTTCTCTTTTACAGATGACAATCGTGCTACACCCTTCCAGGATACGGCACAACGGAGACACAGGCGCAGACGTGCAGCACGGACCCGCTCAAAGGTTTCTTTTTAGATTAAGACACTGCGTAAACCTTTTTTACTGTCTTTTGTTGCTCCACATCCTCCGGATACTCAGTATAACCGAGAAGGATGCTGACGTTATTGGCATTTTTCCACGTCAGTACATTGCACGTACTTAGACACTCGGGGTTCATTATCAAGGGCTTTGCTCAGCCCGGCATATGTTATAAAGACCGAATACCTTAGGGAGTGTTCGGCATCGCGAGTTTGGCCTTATATGCATCAGCTCCGAATCATGTCTTTGGTCAAATGTTGGGTTTGCCCAGCTCCCGTGTTTTGCTACCTTACGTTCCGCTCTATCGGCTAAGGTAGCACCGGGAGAACTACTGCGATTCTGCCCTGGTTCATCCGGACGAGCCCTCAGTAGAGAAAGCCGAAAACTAACTGTCGTGATAAAGCGCGAGACTAGTCAACCACTTGATGACTTTACGGAATCTTCGGGATTCCTCTGCATTAACGAAGGGCCGGTTTTCCCGGTCATGTACATACGCGCCCCGAATTCGGATGAGTGCGGAAATACCAGGGGTTATATAGTAGCCCCACTGTCAAACTCCTATGGTCAAGTGAAAGTGTTAAAGCAATATAGTCTGATTGCCTCGTTCGCCGCGCTACCACCTCCTTAATGGACTAAGGCGTTGGATCAAGTGTGAAGACGCGCTTTTGCGAACACCCCCGCATTATATGCATGGGGGCTGAAGCCGACGACTGCAAAATTTTAGGACATATATATACATAAACGACCGCACAGGAGGCATAATAATACTTTTAGGCAAAAGTATAAACACAGCCTTTACAATTCAAATAACATTGTCCTTACAATGGAGATACATGTCACTATAACATGATACTCTTCGAGCACTGAGCCTCTATTAAACGAGCACCTTCGAGAACTTATTCAAAGTAGTGCTCGGTCAATACTCGGCCTACGGCCGAACTCTGGGTTGCAATCGCAGTGGCCTCCATCTCTGCCCAGTATGTCTTGACACGAGCAAGGGTCATCCGTGCACCCTCTATGCATGCCGACCTCTTCATAGCGTCGATATGCGGCACAGCACCAAGGAATCGTTGCACTAAGCCAAAATAACTATACCGCCTGGGTCCTTCCGGCCAAAGATGGCCCACAACATACCTCATGTCAAGCCCGGACAACCTATGGAGCTCAGCCCACTCGGTCATTCGCTCATTTAACAGCAGCAGCCGCACCGGAATATTGAACTGCGACCAGAACAGCTTTTCCACTTAACGATCTTTTTTATCTTTGAAAAATTCGGCCGCATCAGCAGCACTCGCTGCCAAATCCACGTATGCATCCCCAGAACTCCATAATTGATCAAGAAGGGCATACTTCGGATCTCTGAACTTCGTCCGCAACAAAAAGGGCTTCCCAGCCACGATATCTGCAGCTTGACGCGGCTCCTCCTTCGCCGCTCTGATTTTAGAGCGGGCTTCCTTGGCTGCTACCAGGGCCTTCTCCAGGTCCATCGCCTTCGCTCGCCTTTCCTTTTCAAGAAGCTCGTAACGGTCAGCCGCATCTTTCAACTAAACGGCCATCTTGCCTATTTTATCCTTGCTTTCACAATGCGCAGCCTGTTCGGCTCTCAGCTCTTCGACCGCCTTTAGAGCGGCCGCATCACTCTTCCTAGCTTGTTCCTTTGCTCGGGCAAGTTCTGCCCGAAGGGTCTCCACCGCGGCAGCTCCATCTGCAGTCGCAACATATTAAAGATACTAGCATCATGCTCCTCTTACTATGATTAAAAAATGTTGTAGAAATCAAGTTCATCCTGATTCTTGAACAATTAAACAATGTAGACATGCTGTAACGACAACATTTATGATTACCATGGCTTTGCAGAAAACTCATGGTC
This sequence comes from Aegilops umbellulata, assembly GCA_032464435.1. Lineage (NCBI taxonomy): Eukaryota > Viridiplantae > Streptophyta > Magnoliopsida > Poales > Poaceae > Aegilops > Aegilops umbellulata. Next base: position 255,919,121 of record CP136057.1, read on the forward strand.
AAACTGCAGCTATTTAGTAATAATATTACAACTCACTTCATATTGCAATTGATACACCATTTAGGATATTACTACTAGAACTGAGCTCATGTGTAGAGTGACCTGCAGGCAAGTTAATGTATCAGCACTCTTCTCCTATTTGGTCTCAATGCTTCTTCAATTTCAACAGGATCAATTAATAGCAGCTCTTTTGCTCAATGCTTCTTCATTTTCAACAGGATCAATTCGTCAGTTCTGTTATGTAGAACTATATTATCCACTCTGGAAGTGCCCTTCCTACCTTTTATTTGGTATCAATTGAGAACTGTTTTAAAGAGTAGAAACCAGTCACGGGGTTATAACACTTAGTTAGTAGTGTTTCCTATTTTCTTATCCCTATCTTACCTGCATTCTTGATAGTTTGTCATGTCTCTCCTGCTTGACATGACAAATCACAGAGAAAGAAAAATCCTTATGACTTGTGAGCTTTGCCTGTTAACTTAACTAATGCTGGGAAATCTCTTGCTTTGTACAATGGTAAGTCATGAGTCTGCTGTCTTCATACAATGAGGAAATATTTGTTTGTTGTTTATTCATTAATATCTTATTACTGAAAGGATTGCCAGTGTATTAGCGATTCAAGTTCCAGCTTTGGCAGTGTAGTCTGGAATGTTTGAAATTAACAAGATGAACTCCTATCAACTACTCCAAGGTTTTCTGAAATAGTAAGAACATTTGCTAACAGAAACTTAGTTCAAAACTTAGCAAACTTAGTTAAGATAAACTTAGTTACCAAGTTGCTATGCAATCAATATGCACCTATGTTAAATATTCATATACTTGTTGACAAGGTTTCCTTATACTGCTCCTTACCCTTTTATGTGATATTTACTTTCGTGGTCAGTTACAAATTGATCAAGCTAAATGTATGTATATCTATGGTGGATGATCTGTGTCATTCTTTTACAGGTCATAATTATTCAAGTTCATATTCTGGAAGGATGTTGACCAACGAGCCTTGTAGTAATGGTATTTCTAAGTTTGTTGCTTTACTTCTATCCTCTATCCTATGTACCTCAAAAATAAAAAAACGTTGTATTTCTTCTAACCATCATGGCATCATAAAATTTGTGCAGAGGTCAGAGATGCTGCAATGCATAATCAGTTACCCGCTTGTAACACAAGGAATTATACTGCAACATTTCCTCCAGTGCAGGCAAACTCGAATGATGGTTAGTAAATGTTACATGTTTGCTAACTCTACATTTTTTCTTACATAAGTATGCATTTGGACTTTCATCATGCCTGATTTGTAGTGCCGCTTAATGAAACATCTGCTTTTAAGTCCGGAACTCATGCTTCAACATATGTTCCATTGCGGGATAATCCTACACTTGGTTAGTAAAATTTCCTATTTTCTTAACCTACATCCGTGATGCGTCACTTAACATGTTTGGCATTTCACTCCTGCTTCACATGCCAATTCACAAAAAATAAAGAAATCCCAGTGACCTGTGAACCTGCCTGTTAACTTAAAATTTGATCAGTTGTGGTGCCTTTACAGACCATGAGTGGATACATAATAAGTTTGATCTTTTTTTGCTGTGACCGCAGGGAGGCAAGCTCAAGATCACACGAAGGTTTTTATTTTCATTGCCACTGAACACTACATATCGGTAGTTCAGATGTTTCCTCTCTGATTTACAGGGCTCTGCTTATTACTATTTTTTTGTTTCCTGACTTGTTCCGAAGGCATGGTTAGAATTTGTCATGTGAGTTTGTGCAATGGGTACCGAGCTTACACTCGCGTGCTTAAAATGACTTCTTCTACAAGATAGGAACATGCGTTGGCTGTATGAGCATGCGTTGTGTATAAACTGTGTATAAATTCATTGTTTACCTATATCCGCAATGATCTCGTCGGGGGAACCTGGATGCGATCGGCGATAGGCCCTCAACGGGAGCAGTGCCGAATCTGGGGGATCGGTGTCCTCCTGAAGGGGATCGTCGCCGGATCTGACGTGCGAGGGTGGCGGCTCTAGCGTGCGAGGGCGGCGGATCCTCAACGGGATCGGCTGCGTCTCCTGAAGTGGAGGGCGGCGGCGAAGGGATGAAGCGGCATGGGTGAAGGGATGGAGCGGCTGCGGTGCCGAACGAGTCATGCATGCGACTGGTTCTCGCTCGAGGGCAGGAGGCCTCGCTCGTACGTGCGAGCGATCGCTGGGTTTTTTTCATAGTTTTTTTTCGGCCCTTTTTCTCTGGTGCGAGGGGAGGTCTGTCCTTGGATCGACGGACGTGGAGGGATCGCTGGTGGTTTTTTTGGTCGACATGTCTACCTGTGAGGTGGGAGGGAGGACGAAAATAAACTAGAGAGGTGGGACGAAAATAAACTAGGGGAGGTGGGACGAAAATTAACCGACGGAGACTACCAACTGAGACATTAGGAGTAGAGATATCACACAGGTAACTGACTTATGGGTCATTAACGCAAAAAAAAACGCTTACGGGTACAACATAGAAACCGTGTGTTTTGTGATCTTCTAATGATTAACGCAAAAAAACGTACAAGGACACATATGCTAATCAACGCTCAAAGCCCTTAAAGGGTGCTCTTACCGACATTGTACGTTAATATTACAAACTTAAAGTACTACTGATAATTTGCTCTTATACTACAAACTTAAACTACTTCTCACATGCTGTCATCAGGGCATGCTGGCCAGACGCCGGCGTTCTCCTTCCCAGCCTTGTAGGCGGCAGCCCACCGTGCTTTGATCTCCGCCAAGCACTCTTCACCATGGCGTGCGGCCTCTTTTTTCTTACGGCAGCGAGACTCTCTTTTCTTGACTGCTTTTTGCCTTTTCTGCTCCTTTTGTGCAGCTTTGGCCGCCTCTAGATCCACCACCCATTTGGCCATGGTAGCCTCAAAGTCCGCCCATGTAACTGTCTGGCCGCCGGCAGCGATGAACTCGGCGCGGCGAGATGGTGCGCTTCCTTACCATGTGTGCGGTCGCGGGCGGCGAGGAACGCGGCGCGGCGGAATGCCATCGCTTCCTTATCAGTTACTGTGCGCCGCGGTACCATGGACGACGCCTGGAGAGAGATCTGGGATGGAGGGGCCGGGCAGCCATACAGTGAGGTGGTATTCAAGAGCTCAACCACAAACGACAATAGAAATTTGGCTTCCCTTACAATTTTGCTCGTTCATTATCGCACACGGTTCTTCTCCGTCGCTTCTGAAAATAGTGTGCGCTGAGCCTATTGTGTGTTTCATTATGATTGGCCGGAACCCCAGCCACGCGGATCGCGCGTGTGCACCGTTGGATGCACCGCAATCGAACGGCAATCCACGTCCCTCACATCACACTCGTGCACCTGTAGCTGGATTGGATTTATATGCCCTAAATGCCTAGAAAATGCACATAATCCCCTAAATATGGCAAATGAGCCCGGAAAAATGCCAAATATGAACACAGTAATTTGCAGGGTCTATGTTCATCGTAGAAAAAAACTCCAGGGCAAAGGACAAAGAAAATTTGGATTCCCCTTCAATCTTCAAGATTTCCCTTTCGAAACTATGGAACTTCCTCGGTGATGGTTCGATTTATGAAGGGCGTGCATGACGACATAAGCCAAACCTTCTCAATTTTTAACCGGGGCATGGTCAGGTCATACCATGGCACCATGCCAGGCGTCAAGTATTTTAAGCATTTATTTCATTTTTTCTATAGTTGAAAACCCAACAAACAACATTTGTGGTTGACTATTGCCACACATTTCATCGAAAGATATGTCCATTCCTTGTAAAAGGCATGAGAATTTACTAAATGGCACGAGCATGGTTTTTTAGGCCATTCTTGTGGACCCTTTCACGCATCGATTGTTTGAACTTGAATTATGCACATTAATGCCTAGGAAATGCAAATAATCCACTAAATATGACAAATGAACCCGGAAAAGTGCCAAATTTGAACATGGTGATTTGCAGGTTGTATGTTCATTGTAGAAAAAACTCGTGGACAAAGGACAAAGGAAATTTGGACCCTCCCACTTCAATCTTCGTGATTTCTCCCTTGAAACCATGAAAGTTCCTCGGTGATGGTTCGATTTATGAATGGCGCGCATAACGACATAAGGAAAAAAATCTCCAATTTTTACCAGGGCATGGTGAGGCCATACCATGGCACCACACCAGACGTCATGTTTTCAAACCATGTGTTTCATTTTTTGTATAGTTGTTAACCGAGTAAATGACGCGTTTATGGTTGACTAATACCACACATTTCCTTGAAATATCTGCCCATTTCTTGGAAAAGGCATCAGAATGTACTAAATAGCACGAGCATGGTTTTCCAGACCGTTCTTGTGCACCTTTTCACGCATCGATTGTTCGTATTTGAATTATGTTCATAATTAATGCCTACAAAATGCACACAATCCCCTAAATATGGTAAATGAGTTCAGAAAAATGTCAAATTTGAACATGTTTCATTTGAGGCGGTATGTTGATTATTGGAAAAAAACTGAATGATAAACTAGGACGGAAATTTGGATTCCCCTTCAATATTGGTGATTTCCCTCTCGAAAGCATTGAACTTCCTCGGTGATGGTTGGATTTATGAAGGGCGTGCATGAAGACATAAATCAAACCCTCTCAGCTTCTAACCAGGGCACGGTGAGGCCATACCATGGCACCATGCCAGCCGTCATGTTTTTCAAGCACATATTTCATTGTTCTATAGTTGATAAACAAGTAAATGACGCGTTTGTGGTTGACTATTACCACGCATTCCATTGCAATCTCTGCCCATTCCTTGTAAAAGGCTTGAGAAATTACTAAATACCACGAGTATGGTTTTTCTAGACCGTTCTTGTGCACCCTTTCATGCACCGATTGTTTGAATTTGAATTACATGCATTAATGCCTACAAAATGCACATAATCCCCTAAATATTGTAAATGAACCCGGAAAAGTGTCAAATTTGAACACGGTAATTAGCAGGGTTTATATTCATCGTAGAAAAAAAGCTCATGGATGAAGGACAAAGGAAATTTGGATTCCCATTCAATCTCGGTGATTTACTAACGCACATGATTCATCTCCGTCGCCTCTGCGAACCGTGGGTGTTAACTCACACATGCAAAAGGAAAAGAAAACCCTCGCCCACTTCGTCCCCACTCACTCGCCGCGGACTCCTCCGCAACTCTGCACTCTAAGCTCCACGGCTATTGGCGGCAGGCGTAGGTCGTGCTCCAAACGGCACCGGATTTTGCCTCCACCGCTTTCCGCCGCCTATCTTCACTGACATTCTAGACTCTTGTCGACTGGGGTTTTCTGCAGGATTGGGTCGGGGATTTTTCTCATAGAGAAGGTAATCAACTTAATTAGCGAAATATTCACTCATCTCTTATCGCAGACCGTCCGTCGCTGTTAATCAACCCGTGGAAATCGTCGTGGAATCATTTTTGTTCTAGCTGATTCGTGGGTGTTCATTCATGTGTCCACAGTGCGAGCACAAATCGGGCAACTGTGCTCTTGGTCAGTCAGAAACGAAGTTCTATATCACCATTCCAGATGACTTCAGGGAGCGCTCGGTATGTTCAATCTCAACCTACCACGGTCGGCATGGCCTAAATTTGTGAACACATTGTTGGGGAACGCAGTAAATTCAAAAATTTTCCTACGCACACGCAAGATCATGGTGATGCATAGCAACGAGAGGGGAGAGTGTTTGTCTACGTACCCTCGTAGACCGAAGCGGAAGCGTTGACACAACATAGAGGAAGTAGTCGTACGTAGAGGAAGTAGTCGTACGTTCTCCTCGCGATCCAACCGATCTAAGCACCGAACGTACGGTACCTCCGAGTTCTGCACACGTTCAGCTCGATGACGATCCCCGGGCTCCGATCCAGCAAAGCGTCGGGGAAGAGTTCCGTCAGCACGACGGCGTGGTGACGATCTTGATGTGTTACCGGCGCAGGGCTTCGCCTAAGCACTGCAACAATATGATCGAGGTGGAATTTGGTGGAAGGGGGCACCGCACACGGCTAAGGAACGATCCGTAGATCAACTTGTGTGTCATGGGGTGCCCCCTGCCCCTGTATATAAAGGAGGGAAGGGGAGGGGCTGGCCGGCCAACAAGGGGCGCGCCAGGGGGTCCTACTCCTACTAGGAGTAGGATTCCTCCCCCCCAATCCTAGTCCAACTAGGGTTTGACCAAGGGGGAAGGGAGAGAGAGGGGGGCGCCCCCTTCTCCTAATCCTAATAGGACTAGGGAAGGGGGGAAGGTGCGGCCAGCACTTGGGCCCCTTTCTCTCCTTTCCACTAAGGCCCATCAAGGCCCATTGACCCCCCGGGGGGTTCCGGTAACCCCCCGGTACTCCGGTAAAATTCCCAATTTCACCCGGAGTGATTCCGGAGTCCAAACATAGGCTTCCAATATATCAATCTTTATGTCTCGACCATTTCGAGACTCCTCGTCACGTCCGTGATCTCATCCGGGACTCCGAACAACCTTCGGTACATCAACATCATAAAACTCATAGTAACTGTCATCGAAACGTTAAGCGTGCGGACCCTACGGGTTCGAGAACTATGTAGACATGACCAAGACACCTCTCCGGTCAATAACCAATAGCGGGACCTGGATGCCCATATTGGCTCCTACATATTCTACGAAGATCTTTATCGGTCAGACCGCATAACAACATACGTTGTTCCCTTTGTCATCGGTATGTTACTTGCCCGAGATTCGATCGTCGGTATCCAATACCTAGTTCAATCTCGTTACCGGCAAGTCTCTTTACTCGTTCCGTAATACATCATCTCACAACTAACACATTAGTTGCAGTGCTTGCAAGGCTTATGTGATGTGCATTACCGAGAAGGCCCTGAGATACCTCTCCGACAATTGGAGTGACAAATCCTAATCTCGAAATACGCCAACCCAACATGTACCTTCGGAGACACCTGTAGAGCACCTTTATAATCACCCAGTTACGTTGTGACGTTTGGTAGCACACAAAGTGTTCCTACGGTAAACGGGAGTTGCATAATCTCATAGTTAAAGGAACATGTATAAGTCATGGATAAAAGCAATAGCAACATACTAAACGATCGGGTGCTATGCTAATGTAATGGGTCATGTCAATCAGATCATTCAACTAATGATGTGATCTCGTTAATCAAATAACAACTCTTTGTTCATGGCTAGGAAACATAACCATCTTTGATTAATGAGCTAGTCAAGTAGAGGCATACTAGTGACACTCTGTTTGTCTATGTATTCACACATGTATTATGTTTCCAGTTAATACAATTCTAGCATGAATAATAAACATTTATCATGAATTAAGGAAATAAATAATAACTTTATTATTGCCTCTAGGGCATATTTCCTTCAGTCTCCCACTTGCACTAGAGTCAATAATCTAGATCACATCACCATGTGATTAACATCAATAGTTCACATCATCATGTGATTAACACCCATAGTTCACATCGATATGTGACCAACACCCAAAGGGTTTACTAGATTCAGTAATCTAGTTCACATCGCTATGTGATTAACACCCAAAGAGTACTACGGTGTGATCATGTTTTGCTTGTGAGAGAAATTTAGTCAACGGGTTTGCCACATTCAGATCCGTTATGTATTTTGCAATTTTTCTATGTCTACAATGCTCTGCACGGAGCTACTTTAGCTAATTGCTCCCACTTTCAATATGTATCTAGATTGAGACTTAGAGTCATCCAGATTAGTGTCAAAACTTGCATCGACGTAACCTTTTACGACGAACCTTTTTGTCACCTCCATAATCGAGAAACATATCCTTATTCCACTAAGGATAATTTTGACCGCCGTCCAGTGATCTACTCCTAGATCACTATTGTACTCCCGTGCCAATCTCAGGGTAGGGTATACAATAGGTCTGGTACACAGCATGGCATACTTTATAGAACCTATGGCTGAGGCATAGGGAATGACTTTCATTCTGTTTCTGTCTTCTGCCGTGGTCGGGCTTTGAGTCTTACTCAATGTCACACCTTGTAATACAGGCAAGAACTCTTTCTTTGACTGTTCCATTTTGAACTACTTCAAAAATCTTTTCAAGGTATGTATTTATTGAAAAACTTATCAAGCGTCTTGATCTATCTCTTATAGATCTTGATGCTCAATATGTAAGCAGCTTCACCGAGGTCCTTCTTCGAAAAACTCCTTTCAAATACTCCTTTATGCTTTACAGAATAATTCTACATTATTTCCGATCAATAATATGTCATTTACATATACTTATCAGAAATGTTGTAGTGCTCCCACTCACTTTCTTGTAAATACAGGCTTCACCGCAAGTCTGTATAAAACTATATGCTTTGATCAGCTTATCAAAGCGTATATTCCAACTCCGAGATTCTTGCACCAGTCCATAGATGGATCGCTGGAGCTTGCATATTTTGTTAACACCTTCAGGATCGACAAAACCTTCTAGTTGCATCGTATACAACTCTTATTTAATAAATCCATTAAGGAATGTAGTTTTTGTTTATCCATTTGCCGGATTTCATAAAATGCGGCAATTGCTAACATGATTCGGACAGACTTAAGCATAGATACGAGTGAGAAACTCTCATCGTAGTCAACACCTTGAACTTGTCGAAAACCTTTTGCGACAATTCTAGCTTTGTAGATAGTAACACTACTATCAGTGTCCGTCTTCCTCTTTAAGATCCATTTATTTTCTTTGGCTTGCCGATCATTGGGCAAATCCATCAAAGTCCATACTTTGTTCTCATACATGGATCATATCTCAGATTTCATGGCCTCTAACCATTTTGCGGAATCTGGGCTCATCATCGCTTCCTCATAGTTCGCAAGTTCGTCATGGTCTAGTAACATGACTTCCAGAACAGGATTACCGTACCACTCTGGTGCGGATCTCACTCTGGTTTACTTACGAGATTCGGTAGTAACTTGATCTTGAAGTTACATGATCATCATCATTAGCTTCCTCACTAATTGGTGTAGTAGTCACAGGAACAGTTTTCTGTGATGAACTACTTTTCAATAAGGGAGAAGGTACAATTACCTTATCAAGTTCTACTTTCCTCCCACTCACTTCTTTCGAAAGAAACTCTTTCTCTAGAAAGTTTCCGAACTTAGCAACAAAAGTCTTGCCTTCGGATCTGTGATAGAAGGTGTATCCAACAGTTTCCTTTGGATATCCTATGAAGACACATTTCTCCGATTTGGGTTCGAGCTTATCAGGTTGAAGCTTTTTCACATAAGCATCGCAGCCCCAAACTTTAAGAAACGACAGCTTAGGTTTATTGCTAAACCATAGTTCATACGGTGTCGTCTCAATGGATTTAGATGGTGCCCCTTTTAACGTGAATGCAGCTGTCTCTAATGCATGATCCCAAAACGATATTGGTAAATCGGTAAGAAACATCATAGATTGTACTATATCTAATAAAGTACGGTTATGACGTTCGGACGCACCATTATGCTGCGGTGTTCCAGGTGGCATGAGTTTGTGAAACTATTCCACATTGTTTTAATTGAAGACCAAACTCGTAACTCAAATATTCGTCTCTGCGATCAGATCGTAGAAACTTTATTTTCTTGTCACGATGATTTTCCACTTCACTCTGAAATTCTTTGAACTTTTCAAATGTTTCAGACTTATGTTTCATCAAGTAGATATACCCATATCTGCTCAAATCATCTGTGAGGGTCAGTAAATAATGATACTTGTCGCGAGCCTTAATATTCATCGGACCATATACATCAGTATGTATGATTTCCAACAAATCTGTTGCTTGCTCCATTGTTCCGGAGAACGGCGTTTTAGTCATCTTGCCCAAGAGGCATGATTCGCAAGCATCAAGTGATTCATAATCAAGTGATTCAAAATCCCATCAGCATGGAGTTTCTTCATGCGCTTTACACCAATATGACCTAAACGGCAGTGCCACAAATAAGTTGCACTATCATTATTAACTTTGCATCTTTTGGCTTCAATATTATGAATATGTGTATCACTATGATCGAGATCCAACAAACCATTTCGTTGGTGTGTATAACCATAGAAGGTTTTATTCATGTAAACAGAACAACAATTTATTCTCTTACTTAAATGAATAGCTGTATTGCAATAAACATGATCAAATCATATTCATGCTCAACGCAAACACCAAATAACACTTATTTAGTTTCAACACTAATCCCGAAAGTATAGGGAGTGTGTGATGATGATCATATCAATCTTGGAACCACTTCCAACACACATCGTCACCTTGCCCTTTAACTAGTCTTTGTTCATTCTGCAACTCCCGTTTCGAGTTACTAATCTTAGCAACTTGAACTAGTACCAAATACTGAGGGGTTGCTATGAATACTAGTAAAGTACACATCAATAACATGTATATCAAATATACTTATGTTCACTTTGCCATCCTTCTTATCCGCCAATCACTTGGGGTAGTTCCGCTTCCAGTGACCAGTCCCTTTGCAGTAGAAGCACTTAGTCTCAGGCTTAGGACCAGACTTGGGCTTTTTCACTTGAGCAGCAACTTGCTTGCCGTTCTTCTTGAAGTTCCCCTTCTTTCCTTTTGCCCTTTTCTTGAAACTAGTGATCTTGTCAACCATCAACACTTTGATGTTTTTCTTTGATTTCTACCTTCGCCGATTTTAGCATCGCGAAGAGCTTGGGAATATTTTCCGTTATCCCTTGCATATTATAGTTCATCACGAAGTTCTACTAACTTGGTGATGGTGACTAGAGAATTCTGTCAATCACTATCTTATCTGGAAGATTAACTCCCACTTGATTCAAGCGATTGTAGTACCCAGACAATCTGAGCACATGCTCACTAGTTGAGCGATTCTCCTCCATCTTTTAGCTATAGAACTTGTTGGAGACTTCATATCTCTCAACTCGGGTATTTGCTTGAAATATTAACTTCAACTCCTGGAACATCTCATATGGTCCATGACGTTCAAAACGTCTTTGAAGTCCCGATTCTAAGCCGTTAAGCATGGTGCACTAAACTATTAAGTAGTCATCATATTGAGCTAGCAAAACGTTCATAATGTCTGCATCTGCTCCTGCAATAGGTCCGTCACCTAGCGGTGCATCAAGGACATAATTCTTCTGTGCAGCAATGAGGATAAACCTCAGATCACGGATCCAATCCGCATCATTGCTACTAACATTTTCCAACACAATTTTCTCTAGGAACATATCAAAATAAACACAGGGAAGCAACAATGCGAGCTATTGATCTACAACATAGATATGCTAATACTACCAGGACTAAGTTCATGATAAATTAAAGTTCAATTAATCATATTACTTAAGAACTCCCACTTAGATAGACATCTCTCTAATCCTCTAAGTGATCACGTGATCCAAATCAACTAAACCATGTCCGATCATCACGTGAGATGGAGTAGTTTCAATGGTGAACATCATTTATGTTGATCATATCTACTATATGATTCACGCTCGACCTTTCGGTCTCTGTGTTCCGAGGCCATATCTGTATATGCTAGGCTCGTCAAGTTAAACCTGAGTATTCCGCGTGTGCAACTGTTTTGCACCCGTTGTATTTGAACGTAGAGCCTATCACACCCGATCATCACGTGGTGTCTCAGCACGAAGAACTTTCGCAACGGTGCATACTCAGGGAGAACACTTCTTGATAATTTAGTGAGAGATCATCTTATAATGCTACCGTCAATCAAAGCAAGATAAGATGCATAAAAAGGATAAACATCACATGCAATCAATATAAGTGATATGATATGGCCATCATCATCTTGTGCTTGTGATCTCCATCTTCGAAGCACCGTCATGATCACCATCGTCACCGGCGCGACACCTTGATCTTCATCGCAGCATCGTTGTCGTCTCGCTAATCTTATGCTTCTACGACTATCACTACCGTTTAGCAATAAAGTAAAGCATTACATCGCGATTGCATTGCATACAATAAAGCGACAACCATATGGCTCCTGCCAGTTGCCGATAACTCGGTTACAAAACATGATCATCTCATACAATAAAATTTAGCATCACGTCTTGACCATATCACATCACAACATGCCCTGCAAAAACAAGTTAGACGTTCTCTACTTTGTTGTTGCAAGTTTTACGTGGCTGCTACGGGCTTTAAGCAAGAACTCATCTTACCTACGCATCAAAACCACAACGATAGTTTGTCAAATAGACTCCGTTTTAACCTTCTCAAGGACCGGGCGTAGCCACACTCGGTTCAACTAAAGTTGGAGAGACAGTCTTCCGCAAGCCATCTCTGTGCAAAGCACGTCGAGGGAACCGGTCTCGCGTAAGCGTACGCGTAAGGTTGGTCCGGATCGTCTCATCCAACAATACCGCTGAACCAAAGTATGACATGCTGGTAGGCAGTATGACTTGTATCGTCCACAACTCACTTGTGTTCTACTCGTGCAAATAACATCAACCATAAAACCTAGGCTCGGATGCCACTGTTGGGGAACGCAGTAAATTCAAAAAATTTCCTACGCACACGCAAGATCATGGTGATGCATAGCAACGAGAGGGGAGAGTGTTTGTCTACGTACCCTCGTAGACCGAAGCGGAAGCGTTGACACAACGTAGAGGAAGTAGTCGTACGTAGAGGAAGTAGTCGTACGTTCTCCTCGCGATCCAACCGATCTAAGCACCGAACGTACGGTACCTCCGAGTTCTGCACACGTTCAGCTCGATGACGATCCCCGGGCTCCGATCCAGCAAAGCGTCGGGGAAGAGTTCCGTCAGCACGACGGCGTGGTGACGATCTTGATGTGTTACCGGCGCAGGGCTTCGCCTAAGCACTGCAACAATATGATCGAGGTGGAATTTGGTGGAAGGGGGCACCGCACACGGCTAAGGAACGATCCGTAGATCAACTTGTGTGTCATGGGGTGCCCCCTGCCCCTGTATATAAAGGAGGGAAGGGGAGGGGCTGGCCGGCCAACAAGGGGCGCGCCAGGGGGTCCTACTCCTACTAGGAGTAGGATTCCTCCCCCCCAATCCTAGTCCAACTAGGGTTTGACCAAGGGGGAAGGGAGAGAGAGGGGGGGCGCCCCCTTCTCCTAATCCTAATAGGACTAGGGAAGGGGGGAAGGTGCGGCCAGCACTTGGGCCCCTTTCTCTCCTTTCCACTAAGGCCCATCAAGGCCCATTGACCCCCCGGGGGGTTCCGGTAACCCCCCGGTACTCCGGTAAAATTCCCAATTTCACCCGGAGTGATTCCGGAGTCCAAACATAGGCTTCCAATATATCAATCTTTATGTCTCGACCATTTCGAGACTCCTCGTCACGTCCGTGATCTCATCCGGGACTCCGAACAACCTTCGGTACATCAACATCATAAAACTCATAGTAACTGTCATCGAAACGTTAAGCGTGCGGACCCTACGGGTTCGAGAACTATGTAGACATGACCAAGACACCTCTCCGGTCAATAACCAATAGCGGGACCTGGATGCCCATATTGGCTCCTACATATTCTACGAAGATCTTTATCGGTCAGACCGCATAACAACATACGTTGTTCCCTTTGTCATCGGTATGTTACTTGCCCGAGATTCGATCGTCGGTATCCAATACCTAGTTCAATCTCGTTACCGGCAAGTCTCTTTACTCGTTCCGTAATACATCATCTCACAACTAACACATTAGTTGCAGTGCTTGCAAGGCTTATGTGATGTGCATTACCGAGAAGGCCCTGAGATACCTCTCCGACAATTGGAGTGACAAATCCTAATCTCGAAATACGCCAACCCAACATGTACCTTCGGAGACACCTGTAGAGCACCTTTATAATCACCCAGTTACGTTGTGACGTTTGGTAGCACACAAAGTGTTCCTACGGTAAACGGGAGTTGCATAATCTCATAGTTAAAGGAACATGTATAAGTCATGGATAAAAGCAATAGCAACATACTAAACGATCGGGTGCTATGCTAATGTAATGGGTCATGTCAATCAGATCATTCAACTAATGATGTGATCTCGTTAATCAAATAACAACTCTTTGTTCATGGCTAGGAAACATAACCATCTTTGATTAATGAGCTAGTCAAGTAGAGGCATACTAGTGACACTCTGTTTGTCTATGTATTCACACATGTATTATGTTTCCAGTTAATACAATTCTAGCATGAATAATAAACATTTATCATGAATTAAGGAAATAAATAATAACTTTATTATTGCCTCTAGGGCATATTTCCTTCACACATACCGTTTGTTTCTACATTATCTATATATTTGCATCAAATCTTTGTTACATTATCTATTTTTTATTTTATATTTTTGTACTTTGCTTGCATCTATATATGGATATGTTCTATCAGTTACTCCCATATTTGCATCTTGCTCTGTTATTTCAATATATCTAATTTACGATCTTAATTTTCATTTCAAGTAGTACATCCCTTGCTTTGCAAGAACTGGAGTAGAAGGAAATCTTGGGCTTTACTTTGCTGATGACTCCCAGGATGTCATATTGACAACGCACCATGGATTTACAATGACGGTTAGCGTAAAACTTGATAAAGATGGTCACTCCTATTTTAATGCGGACCTTTGGAGAAAAATGTCTAAGTGTTATGAACTGAAAGCTGGCAATAAAATTGTAGTGTGTGCACCACAGCCTGGTCTAATTAACATGGATGTTTACTTCCCCAACATCATCAGCCGATCAAAGTCTGATCGAGGTTAGTGTCCTTTCAACTTTCTCCATGCTGTCATATGACTATTTAAGCAACCAATTGATCACTATTGAAGCAACCAATTGTGATATCATATTCTGACTCCGTTCCTAGGCAGTTACAAATTCTGTTTACCAATTTATGCACACTATATATTCTTCTGCCAGGTTCTGAATAAATAATACCTTTACACCTTTTAAGCAGGATATGCTGGATGAATAGTGAATGATCTGTATGTTACTAAGCATACCAAATTTCACTAGAAGGACTTGAAGCATGTCATATACTTTGTTGATAATCTGACAGAGATAGCACATCGTATGAACGCTGGATTTTGGATGGGATTAATTAGACCTACGGTGCACACACTGAACAAGACCAATTGTGTGCACAAAGCGCTGGTAAAAAGTCTTATTTTAATGTTGATGCTCATATATATCTTCAACGATATGTTACAATTGTTTTTTGTTCTACATGTCAACAGAAATTGCCCCTGTAGCAGTTCCTGGATCGATTTCCCGGCGTGGTCGAATTACACTTGTGCCTGAAAATAACGCCAAAGTGATTGCAAGGTACTGCATTCCCTGCAAAAATGGAACCATTCAAATTAACAAGTTCTTGCTTCTCGTGGCAATGCATCCATATTGGAAAATTGGAGGCACTGTTCTACTCCTACTCTACCAAGGCACAGGAGGGCTCTTCCTTTTCATTGACGAGATGGCGAGTCGTCGTGATCAAGCTACTTCTAGTGGATAGTTGTGGTTGTTGGCCCTCAGCCTCTTAAAATGTGCTAGATGTTACTATATATGTTAAGTATGTAGATATGGACCATATGGTTGTTGGCCCTTAGCCTCTTAAAATGTGATAGTTGTTACTATGTTTAGTATGTAGATATGGACCATATGGTTGTCAAAACTGTGTTATGAAGATCCTTCTTTTGTCGAATAGTGTAACCACTACATATATGTACCTCAAATGTTGTTACCCAAGTTCATAAATTTTCATGGAAAGTATTAGTATCGTACACAGTTCATTGAGTTTAAGCGTGTGCCCGATGTCCAGAAGCCATTTGCATATTGACTGTCCATATTGCAAATTCACCCACATGTTCACATAAGGAAACGTATGTGTAACATACTAATCATCGCACACGAGTACTCACAGACGCATCGTGTGTGATACTCCTAGCCACCGCAAGCAACTAGTTTGCATTTTTCAAAGTTTTTTGTACACACAAAATCACACATGAAGTAATTTTATTGACCGTCTGCGTTGTAATTTCTCATCGTAAACAGTTCATCTTAGTCGGCTGTTTGCCACGTATCACACACATCTTGTTTACACGACTCGTTTGTGTTCTTTTGGCTCATCGCAAATAGTTCATCTATGTGAACTGTATGCTGCATATCACGCACATCTTGTTAAGTTGAACTGTTTCTATTGTGTTCCCTAATCGAAAACAGTTCGTCCGAGTTAACCGTATGTCGTATATCGCACACACATTGATATGGCTGCCCGTTTCTATTTTTCTACCTCATCGCAAGCAGTTCGAATGGATTAACCGTGTGTCCTACATCGCACACACATTGTTATGGCTGCCTGTTTCTGTTGTTCTGCCTCATCACAGACAGTTTGAATGGATTAACCGTATGCCCTGCATCACAAATGCAACTAAAATCTTAACCATGTTTGATGCATCCATCATCGCAAACGTTTTGCACCTTTTTTGACAGTTTTTTTACACCACCGTTTGCGATTATTGCATCGCACCCAATTTAGGGTCACTGTCCATAGTGTCGTGTTAGTAGTATCCTACAGTATTGCGTGTACATGCCAGCGCCCGTGACCGTGCGCGTGACGTGCACACCCCTCCACCCACTACGGCGTCAGCCCCCGTGTGTTTGGCTGCACCCGCCGCGCCCGTGCCCATGCACGCGCCCCCCTCAGCGGCATGGGACGACGCCGTCGACCGCTACCTCTTAGCACCGCCAGCTGTCGTCCTCCCGTACCCCGCCCGTTGATCGCGCGATGACATGATGTTTGATTTACAAATGAAGAACATTCTGTGTTGAATTGAAGACTTCAACAACAGCGTCCCGAAGGACGACAACGACAACGACGGCGCGGCACGCCGCTGCCGGAAAAAGTTTTTTTTCTTAGGTTTAATACTGTATCTCGATCATATGAATATAAATTCGCATTATGACTGAATGAAAGATATGGTTTGAGCGAACTTGCGTTTTTCTCTCTTAATGTACAGACTTACCAGACGATTTTCTTTTGAAAAAAATGGCAATGGTTTTTAAAAATAAAACACTCATCGCAAACATTTTAGTTAGAACACCCATATGCAAACCGACAGCTTCCACAGGAAGCCAAGGGAAAATGTGCCGAGCAGGATTTGTGCGGCACTTGATCGCAAACGGTTCTTTTGGATGACCCGTGTGCAACCACTTACCAACAATTTGGGTATGTTGCCATTTGTCAAACTGGAAAGATTGACATTTGTTGATCTAGTAACATTGCCAATTGTCAACCTTGTAACACTGCGATTTGTCCAAATATGAAGCTAAAAATCACTAGCAGTATCTAATTTTTGCAACTAAAATTCAGTAATTAAGCATATATTTGATTCATAGATTAAGTAGTCATTCTTAATTTATACAAACAGTTCAACTCGACAGCTGAACCGACCAAACTTTTCCCCAATTGTTGCCAACCATGTACTGAAATAGCTAGTTGAACTATATATACTAGCTAATATTAAGTACGTAGTATAGTTCCACCACATCCATAGTCAGATGAACTGAACAAAATAGCCCCTAAATACTACTACTAGTGCGGAGGGGCTTTGTACTACTTCTGACTGCCTCTCCTCTGCCGAGCGCGCTCAGTAAGAGGAGGAGGAGGAGCCTACCGACGAGCTGGGCAACCGCAATACGGTGCCTGCCGCTGTTGCAGCTTCAGCGAAGCTCACCTCGAATGCCCTCTACCGCTCCAAATGATCCCTCTCAAAGCGGTGGTTCTCCTCGTAGATCTCCTGATTCCTCGCTTCTGAGACGGCGTGTGCCGCGGCCACGGCGGTGGTAAGCCTCTTTCCGTGCTCAACGAGGCGCTCCTCCACCTCTCGCAGGAACTCGGTGTAGCGCGCAAGGTCGCTGACACATGTGCGAGCATCCACCTACACCTTCGGGCCGTGGTGGTGGAGCGGGTGATGAACCTGGCGGTCGACGGTGGGGTGGCGGCCACGGCGGCCGACGATGGGGCGGCCACGACCACCACCTCCCGCCTTCGGGCCTTGATGGCAGACCGGGTCATGGCCACGATGGCCGGCAGTGGGGTGGCGGCAGAGACGGCGACCTCCTGCCTTTGGGCCGCGGCGGCGGAGCGGGCGATGGCCCTGGCTTTCGACGATGGTGTGGCAGAAATGACGGCTGGCAATAGCTGCCGACGGGCAGCGGCGGCGGAGTGTGCGGTGGGTGTTCCACGCACACCCAACAGGGACGCCACATGCAGTACACTACGCCGGGGACTGCGCCGCCGCCGGGGTATAGCCTCCCAGTTGGAGCTGTCCTCTGATGACGGCGGAGTGGCTGAGCGACGATGATTGACTGGTGTCATTGGCAATTGTGGGAGAAGGAACCGAGATAAGCTACAGGGAGGGAGAGGGAAATGCGACGCAGGACTCGCGGGCCGTGATAGTTTTTATAGCAGGTCGGTAAGCATTGGGATTTTGGGGGATTCCACCGAGTCGAGACGGAAGCTTGCACGGGAACCTACGAGGTTGCGCGGGAACGGGCTCACCGACGTGTCACATCCCACCTAGCTCATGCATTAGAGTGTGCATCATGTTTACTTTTGACAGAAATTTGAAATGGGGAAGGCAGAACCCCCAGCACCCCTCCTGAAATCAACTAGGGTTTGCTAAAAATATTTTCAATGAACCTGAAATGCCCTTCTAAAATGTTCACCCTCTTTGTCTTGGTTTAAAACCTCTGGCAAAAATGGTGCATATTTTTCTAGGTCAACAGAAGGTCATTGAATTAATGCATTAGTATTTGAATTTGGGCATTTAAAATTTATAAAATATTTCAAATGCTCAAATATTTCCAAACCAAAATGTTCCTTGCTGGAAATATTCCAACTAAGGACCAGGTGCAGTTTGGTGATTTTTGGAGTTGCTCTAGTATTTTTAATAAGTCCACAAAGTTACAGAAAAATAGAAAAGGAAAAATAAAAGGAAAACTTACCTGGCGCCTGCTAACCGGCCCACCTGCCGGCCCAGCCCAGCTACCGCGCCAGCGAGCTGCTTGGCTTGGCCAGGCAGGCACGCAGGTGCTCGACGGCGAGCTCAGCGCGCGCCACGCAGCTGGCCGCCGCCCTGCCTCACCTCCTCGCCGCCTCGCTGCCCTGGATGAGTTCCACGTCGTCGCCCCGAGCCCCTGGACACGCCGTTCGCCTCTGCCTCGCCTCCCTCGCTCCCCTTCGCCATGGCCGACGCCACCGCCGCCGCACCTACGCCGTAGGCGCGCTCTCCGTCAACCCCACGCCGCGCCACCGTGTCCACCCGCTTCACCGTCGTCGATTTCGTCGAACAGCCGAGCCCCGAGCGCTCGCGTGCCCCGAAGCCACCGCACCGACCCCGCCCGAGTCCACCGTCGCCGGAGATCCCCTTCAACGCCGTCGCCGCACCAGCTCGTCCCCGACCACGCCGTCTGGCTCTGCGAGTTCGCTGTGAGCATAGCCACCTCCCCATCCTCTCCGTTCTTCTTCCCGTGCCCTACAACGAGCGCACGAAGCTCGCCCGCACGCACCGCCGCGGAGCTCGTCGCCGACGAGGCTCCGGCCACCCAACGGCCGCACCACCTTGTCCACTAGCCTCACCGCACACCCAGGGGCCCAACGCACCACTCCACGCGCCTCGCCGTGCCCCGTATCCCCGGTTTCACTTTCACCCGAGCCCCGGCGCCGCCAAACTCGTCGCCGGCGCCAACTCCGGCCACCCCGACCCCAACCAACTCCACCAAGAGTTGCGGGTCAGCTCCAGCTCCACGTAGATGCCCTCCGCGCCCCATTTGGTGGCCGGAACGGCCAAATCCACTTGCTCCGCCGCGTCTGGCCTCGCCGGCGGCTAGACGCCGGCGAGTTGACCCTTGACCGTTGACGGGTGGGCCCTCGTTGACTCCCCTGAGTCAATGACAGGTGGGCCCCCCCTGTTAACTATTTGGATTAGTTCTAATTAAAATTAATTAGTTAAACTAACTACTGACATGCGGGTCCCACTGGTCAGTTTGACCTGGACGACCCCGTTGACCCCTGACGTCACGCTGACCTCATGCTGACGCAATTAATTAATTACTGGATTTATTCTTATACAGGAAAATCCAGAAAATAGTTCAAACTTCAAAAATTCATAGAAAATTATCTGTAACTCCAAATGCAAAGTTCTATATATGAAAAATGATCAGAAAAATCCAAGCTATCCATTGGTGCTGGTTTCATGCATGTCAGAACAAGTTAAACCCACTGCTTAGGCATTACAAGATAACACACTAATATGATCTTAATAAATGAGTTTCCATTGAATCTTTGGTTCAAATGGGTTCATTCCCTTCTGGTTTAACTTGCACTAGGTCAGGACACATTCATATTGCCATGTCATAGCATGCATCATATTGTTGCATATCGCCATGTATTGATTGTGTTCCGATGTGTTCATCGTGGTAGGATTTGCCTCCGAGGATATCTCCGAGTATCCAACTGAAGGGCAATATCCCACTACCACTCCATCAGGCAAGCAACTCGTTGATCATTCCGATACAAACCCATGTTCTCGCTTCTGCCCTTGTTTACTGCATTAAGACAACGCGTTTCAAACTGCTGTGTGTTGCGGTAGTTCAACCCACTTCCTTTGCATGACCTGTCATTGCCACAGTAACTAGATGAAACCCACTAGCATGTGTAGGAGTTGATTGAGCCAATACATGTGTGTGTGTTCCTACCATGCTGTGCTTGCTATGCTTAGAGTTGTGTCAGGTCTGGCTCATCGGGATGATGAACTGGAGTGAAAGGTTGTGTCGGTGACAAGAGTGAAGTGTTGAATACGATTTGGTAAAGGAATCGATGAGAGGCCATGTAGGAGTACATGGTGGGTTGTTTCATTGAGGCCGTCCTTAAGAACTGAGTTCTGTGTTTGTGATCCATGATACAGTTACTACCACACATTGGGCCCTGAAATATGACCCCGCTCGACTTCTTATCCACCCTTGTCCTCTGTCCAGGAGTTGCAAGTAGTTTCTGGTGTTTGTAGTATGCTGGGGGCCGCACGCGGCGCTGACCATCGGGGTGGGTTGTGTTGCGGTAGGCACGTGGCCGGGTCAACCGGGCGCCCGTTTGGTGTCTCGGAACCCTGTTCACATCATTCGGGGCCGTTAGTGGAAACCTCGGCCGGACTCCCTGCGGATGGAACCCGAATAGGCGATAAACCTGGACTAGAGACTTGAGTGTTTAGGTAGGTCGTGGTCTACACCCACGTCGGCTTTCGCTTGAAGTCTGCCGAGCACATGTCGTGTGCAGACGCTAAGTGGTGGAAACATGTGTGAAGAAGTACACCCCTGCAGGGTTATAAATGATCTATTCGAATAGCCGTGTCCGCGGTAATGGACTTCTGGGTTGCCTATAACAGTTCATAGACAAGTAAATGGATTCTGCTAAAAATCTCAAGATAAGTGTGAGTACCGCGGATGGCCCTCTCGTAGGATGGCGAGAGAGGATCCACGGTGGAGTATTGTGTTGGTGATAGTGGACTCGTGTGCGACAAATGATTTACAAGTGGTGTCTATCGTAGGATAGCTTAGCCAAGAGTCAAAGCTGGCTTGCTGCAATAACCCCACTACCTTCTTGAGAATGTGCATGTATGATAGGTTCCTGTTGTAAGACTTGCTGAGTACCCCCGTACTCATGTTGCTTTAATCATGTTTTTCAGACGACTGCACCAACCCCTCTGATGGGTTCTATGTAGACCTCGACGTTGACGAGTGACTTATCACCCAGGTGGTGATCCAAGACTTGTGAAGGGTCGTTGTAGATAGACAGGCTTCGTCAAGCCTTCTTTCTTTCTAGTGTCTGTACTCAGACTACTTTGCTTCCGCATGTGCTTGTATGTTTGTATGACTTGAGTGTTGGGTCATGTGACCCCTATCTGTATGGATGATATGTATGGCTCTTCGGAGCCTTCTAAATAAAGTACTTGAGTCGTAGAGTACTGTTGTGATGCCATGTTGTATTTATTCATATCGGGCATATTGTGTGTATGATTGAAATGCTTGGTATGAGTGGGATCCGACTATCTAGTTGTTTATCCTTGGCAGCCTTTCATATGGGGAAATGTAGTCTAGTGCTTCTGAGCGATAGTAGTCCGCTACAGCCGGGTTCACCGGAGTCCTGCTAGCCCAGCACTACTGCTTGGACACTTGACTGGCCGGCATGTGTTTCACGTCGTTCCTATGTCTGTCCCTTCGGGGAAATGTCACGCGCTGTTATTCGGAGTCCTGCCTAGCCTGCTACAGCCCGGGTTACCGGAGTCCTGTTAGCCCAGTGCTACAGCCCGAATAATTACGTTGATGACCGACATGCTCGATGTGATTCATGTATGCCTGTCCTCATAGGCTAGCGCCGCTTTGGGTTCACGACTAGCCATGTCAGCCCGGGTTCTCTGTCATATGGATGCTAGCGACACTATCATATACGTGAGCCAAAAGGCGCAAACGGTCCCGGGCCAGGTAAGGTGGCACCCGTGGGAGTACCGTGCGTGAGGCCGCAAAGTGATATGATGTGTTACACGCTGGATCGATGTGGCTTAGGATCGGGGTCCTGACAGCGTTGGCATCAGAGCCGGACTGCCTGTAGGTTCGCTAAGCCAAACTGGTCGATGTCGAGTCTAGAAATGCTTTAGTTATATTTAGGGGAGTTGATTGTGGGAGGGAACGTAAGGCTCTTTTACTCCTTTACCTTATGCCCTCTATTCTGAGTCATTCTCTTCTCATTCTACGTGGGTTAAGGACTAGGCTCTCTACTCTCTATCAGGTTCACGTGTTACTAAATCCGTAGTAACTTATAGGATTGTTGGATACAACCCAGATCAGTTCTACTAAAGTTTAGTATGTTGCCAATTGAACCAGAACCTTGGTATGATGTTGTTGAGTGGTTTCGCAAACTGTTGTGGATGTCTCAAGTATTTTTCTGAGCATTTACAGCCGTTATGCTGTCCAATCTCATCCAGAAATTCTAATGCCTTTGCACTATTTTGTGCTTTCAGATGGCTACCCGTCCCCAAAAACAAGTGGTTCGTCTGACTCGTTGCATCGGTATATGTGGTCATACCGCCATGTTGGTTCGAGTGATGGTGGAGGCAGGTTACCGTTGGTACCTTGAATACACCGTCGAAGAGCAGTTTAGAGATTTTAACCAGAGCCAATATCTGTGCACGGTCAGGATATATCCATCTTATCCCGGAGCCACGGAACCACTCCACTGTTCTTATGGACTCGGGATCACTATTGGGATGTCCGTTCAAGATGCAGCCTACTCGATGATGACCATTATGCGAGCTAGAACTGCCTTGTTGAGCAACACTGAATTTCGCTACATGCCAGCATCCCTCCCTGGGGCGCATGGTTACCTTCAGGGCATGTACAGTGATGCATCCCATGAGGACTCACTCCTTTGCACCACTACTGAGATGTTGGAAGATAAGGACCGTGAAAACCGGGCCTTGCGTATGGAGCTCTTTAATGCTCGTGTTGATCATTGGGCCACCTTGACGAGGTTTGCACCTGCTGTGCAAGCCGGATACATGGACACGAGAGACTTGTACCCTGTGCGGGCTAGTCTGCCAGACTTCATGGAATGGCGTGAGGTGGGAGGCATCACCCCTCCTCGTGGGCCTCTTCTGCCGCCATCTGTTGGACCGAGGCCGCACCCAAGTCCCTACGGTCCGCAAGCTCCTCAGGACCGTCTGTTCCCAGATGACCATGTTCCGCTTCCAGGTCTGGGTGGTGACTTCTATGAGGATTACTACGGAGCTGCCTGAGCTAGTAGTAGTCTCGCTAGTATTGTAATAGTTGTATGTCCACCGTCCTGCGTGATTGTGGAATATAACTTAGTGTGTATCAATTCTGGAGGTGTAGAAAAATAATGTATAGGAGCTTGGAATGCCTCCGATGAGATGTAACGTCTTTCGTCTTAGTTGTACTTCAGCTTGAGCTCGTACTAAACTATGTATGATGTGTATGACCGTTGGTATATATATGGCAGTTTCTATATTACCATGTCATACGGATGATCATCTCTGCATTCCTTGTTATCCATTACATTCCGCACTTCTTTGGCCAGATTTTGCCATCCTGGTTTAAATCGTTGTTTTGTTTTCCTAGGATGGTCAACACCCGCAGCAACCCTGCTGCTCCGGAGCAGGGAGAAGCTAGTGCACCTAGGGAGGAAAGTCTGCCTCAACCACCTTCTCTGGCCGAAGTGATGCTGGAGGCAGAGCGCAACAGGCGCGACACCAACTACTTGTTAGAGCGGATTGAGCAGAACACTGCACGCCAGCAAAGGATCAATCCAGTGTCCATCAATGACTTTGTCAAGCTGTACCCGCCAAAGTTCAATCATTCCATCGAACCTCTCGATGCGGATGACTGGCTCCGCAGCATCGCCCACAAGCTACGTTCTGCCAACGTGGCTGAAGATGATAAAGTCACCTTTGCTGCCTATCACCTCGAAGGCCCTGCCAACCTTTGGTGGGAGAATTATGAAGCTATGCATCCGGTCGGCCAAGTCACTACTTGGGGTGATTTTAGTGCCGCTTTTCGTGAGCATCACATTCCGGAAGGCCTCATGGATCGCAAGAGGGAGGAGTTCTGTAACTTCACCCAGGGGAAGCTGACTGTGGATGCATACAGTCGCGAGTTTGGGAAGCTTGCACGCTATGCTCCCGAAGAGGTATCCACCGACGCCAAAAAGCAGGCAAGGTTCCGCAAGGGACTTAGCCCTGAGCTCCGCCGTGACCTTCGTCTGCATGAATGCACTTCTTTTCCGAAGCTAGTCAATAAGGCCATCAGTGCCGAGACAGGGCAGAATGATTTTGAAGCTTCACGCAAGCACTCCCGTGACTATGGATCTTCATCCGGCTCTGGATCTCAGAAGCGCCGGGTCTGGATCCCAAATTCTGCTATGCCACCCAGGTATACTCCGAGGCCATCCTTTGAGGCGCCTCGCCCCAATCAGCAGTATGTGCCGCCCAAGACTTTTGGTGGCCCCACTGCCAATGCTGCTCCACGCCCCAATTCGATAACTTGCTTCAAGTGTGGTGAGCCGGGCCACTACATCCGTGAGTGTCCCCAGAACAACCCCAGTCAGTTCGGAAAGTCTGTTGGACGTGGTAAGTCAACAGCGAAGGTGCTTGTCGCCAAGCCAGCCACCACTGCTCGTGGCCATGTCAACTACGTTTCAGCTGAAGAGACTCAAGAGGACCCCAACGTCGTTCTCGGTACGCTCCTTGTTAATTGCCACCCGGCAACTGTTCTCTTTGATACTGGAGCATCTCATTCATTTATTTCTGAGAGCTATGCTCGATTGCACAACACTACTTTTAGTGACATGCCCACCTCCATGGAAATTCAAACTCCCGGTTCTAGATGGCAAACCTCTAGGATCAGCCATGGAAATGAAATTCTTGTCGACAGATTGGTTTTTCTCGCGTCACTAATAGCTCTCAAGTCTTCGGACATAAACATCATCTTGGGTATGGACTGGATGTCAGCTCATTACGCCAAGATTGATTGCTCAACTAGAACTGTCCAACTTACCCATCCATCGGGCAAGACAGTCAATGTTTTGACCCGAGTATCAGAGCGTCAGCTCTTCTCTCTAAATGCCAATCCCCTTCCAGACCTCGAAGATATTCCAGTAGTCCGTGACTTTCCGGATGTCTTTCCAGAGGAACTGCCAGGTGTTCCACCTGACAGAGATGTCGAGTTCGTGATAGACCTTGTTCCAGGAACCGTCCCAATCTCTAGAAGACCTTATAAGATGGCACCCCTAGAACTAGCTGAGCTTAAGAAACAACTCGATGAGTCCTTGCAAAAAGGTTTCATCCGTCCTAGTTCATCTCCATGGGCTTGCCCCGTCCTCTTCGTCAAGAAGAAGGATGGAACGGATCGAATGGTTGTGGATTATCGACCTATCAATTTGGTCACTATCAAGAACAAGTATCCGCTCCCCAGGATCAACGATCTGTATGACCAGCTCGCTGGATCCTCAGTCTTTTCCAAGATGGATTTGAGGTTGGGCTACCATCAAATCAAAATCAAGAACGGGGACATTCCCAAAACGGCTTTCGTTACTCGTTACGGCCAATACGAGTACACCGTTATGTCCTTCGGTTTAACCAATGCTCGAGCCACCTTCTCTCGGTTAATGAACTCGATCTTCATGGAGTATTTGGATAAATTCGTCGTGGTTTACCTCGATGATATACTCATCTACTCCAAGAATGAGGAAGAACATGCCGAACATCTAAGGCTAGTATTGATGAAACTTCGAGAGCATCGCCTTTATGCCAAATTCTCCAAGTGCGAATTCTGGTTGCCAGAAGTGACCTATCTTGGCCATGTAATCTCTGGCAAGGGCATTGCTGTCAATCCCGAGCGAGTTCAAGCTGTCCTTGACTGGACTCCACCTGAAACGGTCAAGCAAGTTCGGAGTTTTCTTGGTTTGGCGAGATATTGCCGCCGCTTCGTCGAGAATTTCTCCAAGGTTGCTAAGCCTCTAACTGAACTCCTCAACAAAGATAAAAAGTTCGAGTGGACCCCACAGTGCGAGTTCAGCTTTCGGGAACTAAAAAGACGCCTGACATCTGCTCCTGTACTGGTACCACCAGATTTCTCTAAGGACTTTGTTATCTACTGCGACGCCTCGCGACAAGGACTAGGTTGCATACTCATGCAAGATCGTCATGTGATTGCCTACGCATCTCGACAGTTGCGTCCACATGAGGATAATTATCCCACTCATGATCTAGAGCTTGCAGCAGTAGTCCATGCACTCAAAACCTGGCGACATTACCTTCTGGGTAATCGTTGCGAAATTTACACTGATCACCAAAGTTTGAAATATATCTTCACCCAACCGGATTTGAATCTCAGGCAAAGACGTTGGGTCGAGTTGATCTCGGATTACGACTTAGGAATAACTTACACCCCAGGCAAAGCCAATGTCATGGCTGATGCACTAAGTCGTAAATCTTATTGTAACAATCTGATGTTACAACAAGGTCAACCATTTCTCCACAAGGAATTTCGTAAGCTTAACCTTCACATTGTTCCTCGAGGATTCCTTTCCACCCTGGTGGCGAAACCTAACCTTACGGATCAAATCATAGCCGCCCAGCAGCACGATAAGGGCATATCTCGGATTAAGGAAAACATCGCTAGCGGAGTTGCTAAGTGTTTTTCCATGGATGAACGAGGTGTTGTCTTCTTCGAGAACCGCTTGGTGGTTCCCAAGAAACAACATTTACGACAATTGATCCTTAAGGAAGCTCATGAATCCCCTCTCACCATTCATCCCGGTAGTACTAAAATGTATCAAGACCTACGCCAGAGGTTTTGGTGGACTAGGATGAAGAGAGAAATCGCTCAATACATTGCAACTTGCGACGTCTGTTGTCGCGTTAAAGCAAAGCATCAACGGCCTGCTGGCACCCTTCAACCATTGGAGATTCCTGAATGGAAATGGGATAAAATCGGTATGGATTTCATCACCGGGTTTCCCAGAACCAAAAGAGGGAATAATGCTATCTTCGTTGTTGTCGATCGTCTCTCCAAAGTAGCCCACTTCTTACCTGTTCGCGAGAGCATAACCGCTAGCCAGCTAGCTGATTTGTACATCTCTCGAATAGTATCTCTCCATGGTATTCCATTGGAAATTAATTCAGACCGTGGAAGTCTTTTCACCTCTCGATTTTGGGAAAGTTTCCAAAATGCTATGGGGACTCGTCTCTCCTTTAGCACCGCCTTCCATCCTCAGTCAAGTGGTCAAGTAGAACGAGTCAATCAAATTCTGGAGGATATGCTCCGAGCTTCTGTCGTCTCTTTCGGTATGAATTGGGAGAAGTGCCTTCCATTCGCCGAGTTCGCTTATAACAATAGTTATCAAGCTAGCTTGGGCAAAGCCCCTTTCGAAGTTCTCTATGGACGAAAATGTTGAACGCCTCTTAACTGGTCAGAAACCGGCGAGAGACAACTCTTTGGCCCAGACATGATCCAGGATGCAGAAGAGCAGGTTTGCATTATTCATGAGAAGTTGAAAACCACCCAATCCCGACAAAAGAGTCAGTATGACCGCAAGCATAAGCCCATGGCTTATGAAGTCGGCGAGATGGCTTACCTTCGGGTTACACCTTTAAAGGGAACCCATCGATTCGGTATCAAAGGCAAATTGGCTCCTCATTACATTGGACCTTTTCGCATTCTTGCCAAACGAGGAGAAGTTACCTACCAATTGGAACTACCTCCGCATCTCTCCAGAGTTCATGACGTCTTCCACGTTTCTCAACTCAGGCGTTGCTTCGCGGATCCTATCCGTGGAGTGGACCACGAAACGCTTGAACTCCAAGATAACCTCACTTATCGAGAATACCCCATTCGTATCCTTGATCAAGCCGAGCGTATCACTCGACGCCACAATATCAAGTTTCTCAAGGTTCAATGGTCACACCATTCCGAGCAAGAAGCTACATGGGAAAGGGAGGATCGTCTTCGACTCGAGTACCCCACCTTTTTCCGGAGGAACCTAAATCTCGGGACGAGATTCTTTTGAGTGGGGGTGAGTTGTCACATCCCACCTAGCTCATGCATTAGAGTGTGCATCATGTTTACTTTTGACAGAAATTTGAAATGGGGAAGGCAGAACCCCCAGCACCCCTCCTGAAATCAACTAGGGTTTGCTAAAAATATTTTCAATGAACCTGAAATGCCCTTCTAAAATGTTCACCCTCTTTGTCTTGGTTTAAAACCTCTGGCAAAAATGGTGCATATTTTTCTAGGTCAACAGAAGGTCATTGAATTAATGCATTAGTATTTGAATTTGGGCATTTAAAATTTATAAAATATTTCAAATGCTCAAATATTTCCAAACCAAAATGTTCCTTGCTGGAAATATTCCAACTAAGGACCAGGTGCAGTTTGGTGATTTTTGGAGTTGCTCTAGTATTTTTAATAAGTCCACAAAGTTACAGAAAAATAGAAAAGGAAAAATAAAAGGAAAACTTACCTGGCGCCTGCTAACCGGCCCACCTGCCGGCCCAGCCCAGCTGCCGCGCCAGCGAGCTGCTTGGCTTGGCCAGGCAGGCACGCAGGTGCTCGACGGCGAGCTCAGCGCGCGCCACGCAGCTGTCCGCCGCCCTGCCTCACCTCCTCGCCGCCTCGCTGCCCTGGATGAGTTCCACGTCGTCGCCCCGAGCCCCTGGACACGCCGTTCGCCTCTGCCTCGCCTCCCTCGCTCCCCTTCGCCATGGCCGACGCCACCGCCGCCGCACCTACGCCGTAGGCGCGCTCTCCGTCAACCCCACGCCGCCCCACCGTGTCCACCCGCTTCACCGTCGTCGATTTCGTCGAACAGCCGAGCCCCGAGCGCTCGCGTGCCCCGAAGCCACCGCACCGACCCCGCCCGAGTCCACCGTCGCCGGAGATCCCCTTCAACGCCGTCGCCGCACCAGCTCGTCCCCGACCACGCCGTCTGGCTCTGCGAGTTCGCTGTGAGCATAGCCACCTCCCCATCCTCTCCGTTCTTCTTCCCGTGCCCTACAACGAGCGCACGAAGCTCGCCCGCACGCACCGCCGCGGAGCTCGTCGCCGACGAGGCTCCGGCCACCCAACGGCCGCACCACCTTGTCCACTAGCCTCACCGCACACCCAGGGGCCCAACGCACCACTCCACGCGCCTCGCCGTGCCCTGTAGCCCCGGTTTCACTTTCACCCGAGCCCCGGCGCCGCCAAACTCGTCGCCGGCGCCAACTCCGGCCACCCCGACCCCAACCAACTCCACCAAGAGTTGCGGGTCAGCTCCAGCTCCACGTAGATGCCCTCCTCGCCCCATTTGGTGGCCGGAACGGCCAAATCCACTTGCTCCGCGGCGTCTGTCCTCGCCGGCGGCTAGACGCCGGCGAGTTGACCCTTGACCGTTGACGGGTGGGCCCTCGTTGACTCCCCTGAGTCAATGACAGGTGGGCCCCCCTGTTAACTATTTGGATTAGTTCTAATTAAAATTAATTAGTTAAACTAACTACTGACATGCGGGTCCCACTGGTCAGTTTGACCTGGACGACCCCGTTGACCCCTGACGTCACGCTGACCTCATGCTGACGCAATTAATTAATTACTGGATTTATTCTTATACAGGAAAATCCAGAAAATAGTTCAAACTTCAAAAATTCATAGAAAATTATCTGTAACTCCAAATGCAAAGTTCTATATATGAAAAATGATCAGAAAAATCCAAGCTATCCATTGGTGCTGGTTTCATGCATGTCAGAACAAGTTAAACCCACTGCTTAGGCATTACAAGATAACACACTAATATGATCTTAATAAATGAGTTTCCATTGAATCTTTGGTTCAAATGGGTTCATTCCCTTCTGGTTTAACTTGCACTAGGTCAGGACACATTCATATTGCCATGTCATAGCATGCATCATATTGTTGCATATCGCCATGTATTGATTGTGTTCCGATGTGTTCATCGTGGTAGGATCTGCCTCCGAGGATATCTCCGAGTATCCAACTGAAGGGCAATATCCCACTACCACTCCATCAGGCAAGCAACTCGTTGATCATTCCGATACAAACCCTTGTTCTCGCTTCTACCCTTGTTTACTGCATTAAGACAACACGTTTCAAACTGCTGTGTGTTGCGGTAGTTGAACCCACTTCCTTTGCATGACCTGTCATTGCCACAGTAACTAGATGAAACCCACTAGCATGTGTAGGAGTTGATTGAGCCAATACATGTGTGTGTGTTCCTACCATGCTGTGCTTGCTATGCTTAGAGTTGTGTCAGGTCTGGCTCATCGGGATGATGAACTGGAGTGAAAGGTTGTGTCGGTAACAAGAGTGAAGTGTTGAATACGATTTGGTAAAGGAATCGATGAGAGGCCATGTAGGAGTACATGGTGGGTTGTTTCATTGAGGCCGTCCTTAAGAACTGAGTTCTGTGTTTGTGATCCATGATACAGTTACTACCACACATTGGGCCCTGAAATATGACCCCGCTCGACTTCTTATCCACCCTTGTCCTCTGTCCAGGAGTTGCAAGTAGTTTCTGGTGTTTGTAGTATGCTGGGGGCCGCACGCGGCGCTGACCATCGGGGTGGGCTGTGTTGCGGTAGGCACGTGGCCGGGTCAACCGGGCGCCCGTTTGGTGTCTCGGAACCCTGTTCACATCATTCGGGGCCGTTAGTGGAAACCTCGGCCGGACTCCCTGCGGATGGAACCCGAATAGGCGATAAACCTGGACTAGAGACTTGAGTGTTTAGGTAGGTCGTGGTCTACACCCATGTCGGCTTTCGCTTGAAGTCTGCCGAGCACATGTCGTGTGCAGACGCTAAGTGGTGGAAACATGTGTGAAGAAGTACACCCCTGCAGGGTTATAAATGATCTATTCGAATAGCCGTGTCCGTGGTAATGGACTTCTGGGTTGCCTATAACAGTTCATAGACAAGTAAATGGATTCTGCTAAAAATCTCAAGATAAGTGTGAGTACCGCGGATGGCCCTCTCGTAGGATGGCGAGAGAGGATCCACGGTGGAGTATTGTGTTGGTGATAGTGGACTCGTGTGCGACAAATGATTTACAAGTGGTGTCTATCGTAGGATAGCTTAGCCAAGAGTCAAAGCTGGCTTGCTGCAATAACCCCACTACCTTCTTGAAAATGTGCATGTATGATAGGTTCCTGTTGTAAGACTTGCTGAGTACCCCCGTACTCATGTTGCTTTAATCATGTTTTTCAGACGACTGCACCAACCCCTCTGATGGGTTCTATGTAGACCTCGACGTTGATGAGTGACTTATCACCCAGGTGGTGATCCAAGACTTGTGAAGGGTCGTTGTAGATAGACAGGCTTCGTCAAGCCTTCTTTCTTTCTAGTGTCTGTACTCAGACTACTTTGCTTCCGCATGTGCTTGTATGTTTGTATGACTTGAGTGTTGGGTCATGTGACCCCTATCTGTATGGATGATATGTATGGCTCTTCGGAGCCTTCTAAATAAAGTACTTGAGTCGTAGAGTACTGTTGTGATGCCATGTTGTATTTATTCATATCGGGCATATTGTGTGTATGATTGAAATGCTTGGTATGAGTGGGATCCGACTATCTAGTTGTTTATCCTTGGCAGCCTTTCATATGGGGAAATGTAGTCTAGTGCTTCTGAGCGATAGTAGTCCGCTACAGCCGGGTTCACCGGAGTCCTGCTAGCCCAGCACTACTGCTTGGACACTTGACTGGCCGGCATGTGTTTCACGTCGTTCCTATGTCTGTCCCTTCGGGGAAATGTCACGCGCTGTTATTCGGAGTCCTGCCTAGCCTGCTACAGCCCGGGTTACCGGAGTCCTATTAGCCCAGTGCTACAGCCCGAATAATTACGTTGATGACCGACATGCTCGATGTGATTCATGTATGCCTGTCCTCATAGGCTAGCGCCGCTTTGGGTTCACGACTAGCCATGTCGGCCCGGGTTCTCTGTCATATGGATGCTAGCGACACTATCATATACGTGAGCCAAAAGGCGCAAACGGTCCCGGGCCAGGTAAGGTGGCACCCGTGGGAGTACCGTGCGTGAGGCCGCAAAGTGATATGATGTGTTACACGCTGGATCGATGTGGCTTAGGATCGGGGTCCTGACACGACGATTCATTGGCGCCACCGTTTGGCCAAAAGAACGCCCCCGCGCACTGGGCAAGCTTGCGCTGTAAGCAGTCTGTGGCAGCGAGGTGACAAGACGTGCGAGAGGAGGACGAAAGGCCATGTACACATACGGTTAAAAAATGTTTTGCGATTTAATTACCTACTATACCCCTGTCCTGGTTTATAAGTATGATTTAACTAATAAAATAGGAATGCATGTCGCCAAATATTATATAGTTGGATTCGTATTTGAACATAGTTTCCAATTATATAATTTTTTTAACATGCATTAACATTTTGTTGGTTAAATTTGAGGGCAAAGTATGGCACATAATATAAAGGGGACTATAGACTAGACGGAGGTGGTAGAAAACGGCCGCTCTCTATGCAGCGACGCAACTGTCAGCTGGTTTGTAGGCGACCATTTCTTGGATGTTCAACTACTCTATACGTGTGCTTGCTTGCGGTTCAGGTGGCCGCGGCGCGCTCTGCTCTCGCATCCCTCCGGGTGCTCTGCCCTCATCCCTCCACGCGCGCTGCCAGTGCTTGGTGCCGACGCATGATCACGCACGTTCGTGTGCATGCGGTTGCGCCAGGCGCGACGCGACGATGCAGTTACCCGCTGCAAAAACTACCATGCGGACGCGCAGAGAATCCAGGCCGCCCGCCCCCCATTTATTCCTGCTTCCATTTACCTTCATCTCTCGTGACACACAACACAATAAGCACACCCATGCCGACACATACAGACATCTAGCGGTTCCAATGGCGCTCCCCGTGGCTCCAATGGCGCTCCCAGCAGCCGACGACGACAACGGCGGGCAGTTCACCATGCATCACGTAGTGGACACCCACGTGAGGGGGAAGACCCTCTCAGTGGTGTAGACGAACAATCCGGTCTCGGTGGAGAGCTCCATCCAAATTATGGAGCAGTTCCTTGCCGAGGACAAGTACCGAGTGGTCCGCTTCGACCTCGGGTACACCATCGGTCGCGCCGGGCATGATTAGAAGGTTGCCGTCGCCCAGTTGTGCGTGCGACATGATGTCCTCGTCTAGCACTACCACCTTGCCATAATGCCTTGCGAGCTATTCTCCAAGTTTATCAATAGCTCCGACTACAGTTTCGCTACGGTGGACACCACCAAAGGTCTAAAAGCACTCAAGGTTTCGGACTTGAAATGCCCAAATCTTGTCAACATCCAGCACCACTACAAGGTCTGGGGGAGCGATAAAAACAAATTGAACTCCCTGGTTGACCTTGCCTCGACCGTCATCGACCCCTAATACATGAAGACGAAGAATGAGCGTAATAAGGACAAGAACGCCTGGCACAGTGTGTGGCATGAGAGACTGGATGAACAACATGTCAAGTACGCGGCCATGGACGCGCACACGAGCTACGAGATGTACAGGCGGATCGTTGACATGAGGAAATCTCTTCTTCCTGCCCCAGACGAGGGATCGAGCCATAGAGCAGTGGCGGGAGCGTCACAAGAAGTAGATGACTAGACGATCGTTTCTCCTACTTTAGAATGCATGCAATTGTTTATTGAGGTGTGTGATAATGATCTGTATAGCCACT
Source organism: Aegilops umbellulata (assembly GCA_032464435.1). Taxonomy (NCBI): domain Eukaryota; kingdom Viridiplantae; phylum Streptophyta; class Magnoliopsida; order Poales; family Poaceae; genus Aegilops; species Aegilops umbellulata. Next base: position 255,953,385 of record CP136057.1, read on the forward strand.
TATATATATATATATATATATATATATAGAGAGAGAGAGAGAGAGAGAGAGAGAGAAGCACTATATATATAGAGAGAGAGAAGCACTATTCTAATTCTAGGATTAGAATAGTTATTTGGATCACGACGTGATAGAGGCAAAGGTGTCCCGTCTTTCAATGAGATGGTGGCTATCGTTTAGGATGAAGTCGACTTTGACGATCCGACTACGAACGTGCGATGACGTCGCGCCCTAGCAATCGCTAAACCAACTCCGAGAGGTTATTGACCACGCCGGAGCATGATCAACCTGACCACGAGGGTCTGTTTCCTGCAGGCAAACGAAGAACAAGCAAGAAACTAAGATTGCAATCTGGATATTGCGAATAAAAGAGGAAAGCTTTATTAATGAAGGTGGGGTTCTGTGACGCCTTGGTCTGGTCGTTGAACACAAACGAAGTACGCGAAGTTGCTACTATGGCGAACTTTTGATCTAAACAAAACCCAAAGTCTAAACGACGCCCTAAGGGCTGTATATATGGAGGAAGAGGGGGGGGGATTTCGTGGCCCTTGAGGAAGGGGTCCGAAACCAACCCTAACTCTTGTTTCCCCACACATACGGACTCTAAAAACAGCCTATACTTAAGTATTTCGAAATTACATGGGCCTGGCCCAATAATAAGGTGAAGCAGCACCTAGCATAGCCTCTGGACGAAATTTATGAAGTGGCATCTTGTATATTTCGTCCAAGGCTTCATTCACTCCTTATGGTGGCTTCAGAGTCCTAAAATCATCACTTGTAACTCCGTTCTTGTTCCCCTTGCGCATGCCATCAACTCCATGCTTGTACTTGCTCCAAAGTTCATCCTTCTCCAAGCTAGGCCCTTCATTTGTAAGCAAAACAAATGTATCCAATTTAGGCAGCATCATATTCTCATGAACATTAGAATCATTACCAAGAAATGAAAGTACCTGGTAATTTAATTGGCGTGCGCGAGCTCTAGTAATTGGTCCATCATATGTAATAGTAGGGGCTGTGGGTGTAACGATGGTATTGATGTCCTCATCATCCTCCCCTTCTTGAAATGCAGTCGTCCTCGACGGAAGCTCATCTTCCTCACCCAAATAAGGCTTCAAATCTGCAATGTTAAAAGTGGGACTAACCCCAAAATCTGCAGGCAGCTCAAGTTTATATGCATTATCATTTATTTTCTCTAACACCTTGAATGGACCATCATCACGTGGCATTAGCTTTGATTTGCGCAAATTAGGAAACCTATCCTTACGCAAATGTAACCAAACAAGATCACCAGGTGCAAAGACAACATGTTTTCTACCCTTATCTCCAGCAAGTTTATATTTAGCATTCATACGCTCAATGTTTTCCTTAGTTAACTCATGCATTTTTAAAATCAATTCAGCACGTTCTTTAGCATCAAAATTAACCTTCTCCGAAGATGGAAGAGGCAACAAATCAATAGGTGCACGAGGTAGGAAACCATACACAATTTCAAAAGGGCACATCTTAGTAGTAGAATGCAATGAACGATTATAAGCAAATTCAATATGATGCAAGCATTCTTCCCACATTTTCTTATTATTCTTCAAAACAGCCCTAAGCATAGTAGACAATGTTCTATTGACTACTTCAGTTTGTCCATCAGTTTGGGGGTGACAAGTAGTACTAAAAAGCAGTTTAGTCCCCAACTTAGCCCATAAACATCTCCAAAAGTGGCTAAGAAATTTAGTATCACGATCTGAAACAATAGTATTTGGCACACCATGCAAGCGAATAATTTCACGAAAGAACAAATCAGCAACATTAACAGCATCATCGCTTTTATGACATGGTATAAAGTGTGCCATTTTCGAGAATCTATCCACGACAACAAATATGCTATCCCTCCCCTTCTTTGTTCGAGGCAAACCTAAAACAAAGTCCATAGATATATCCTCCCAAGGAACACTAGGTACAGGCAAAGGCATATATGAACCATGAGGATTGAGTCGTGACTTAGCTTTTTGACATGTAGTGCAGCGAGCAACAAAACGCTCAACATCCCGTCTCATCTTTGGCCAAAAGAAATGTGTAGCAAGTACGTCCTCTGTCTTCTTCACGCCAAAGTGTCCCATTAATCCTCCTCCATGCGCCTCCTGCAACAACAAAAGACGAACAGAACTAGCTGGAATGCATAGCTTGTTAGCACGGAACACAAAACCATCATTAACAACGAACTTGTTCCATGATCTACCTTCTTTACAATACTGCAAGACATCTTTAAATTCAGCATCATGCACATATTGATCTTTGATGGTCTCCAAACCAAATATCTTAAAATCAAGTTGTGAAAGCATAGTATAATGACGAGACAATGCATCAGCAATAACATTTTCTTTACCCTTCTTGTGTTTAATGACATAAGGGAAAGTCTCAATGAATTCAACCCATTTAGCATGTCTACGGTTCAGTTTAGCTTGACTTTTAATGTGTTTCAAAGATTCATGATCAGAATGTATAACAAATTCTTTGGGCCATAAATAATGTTGCCATGTTTCTAAAGTCCGAACAAGAGCATATAATTCTTTATCATAAGTAGAATAGTTCAGACTAGGCCCACTCAATTTTTCAGAAAAGTATGCAACAGGTTTGCCATCTTGTAATAACACACCTCCTAATCCAATTCCAGTAGCATCACATTCAAGCTCAAAAGTCTTATTAAAGTCAGGAAGTTGAAGTAAAGGAGCATGTGTCAACTTATCTTTCAATACCGTGAAGGCTTCTTCCTGTGCGGTACCCCAAACAAAAGGCACATCCTTCTTTGTAAGCTCATTGAGAGGTGCAGCAATGGTGCTAAAATCTCTCACAAAACGCCTATAGAAACCAGCGAGTCCAAGAAAACTCCTCACTTGTGTGACCGTTTTGGGCTGCGACCAACTCTCAATAGCTTCAATCTTGGCTTTATCAACTTCAATTCCCTGTGGAGTAACAACATAGCCAAGAAAAGACACTCGGTCGGTGCAAAATGTGCACTTCCCAAGGTTACCAAACAAACGTGCATCACGTAGAGCATTAAAAACAGCACGTAAATGTTCCAAATGTTCTTCCAAAGATTTCCTATAAATCAGTATATCATCAAAATAGACTACCACAAATCGTCCAATGAAAGCACGTAAAACTTCGTTCATTAACCTCATGAAAGTACTAGGTGCATTAGTTAACCCAAAAGGCATGACTAACCACTCATATAAACCAAACTTAGTTTTAAATGCTGTTTTCCATTCATCTCCCAATTTCATACGAATTTGATGGTATCCACTACGCAAATCAACTTTGGAGAATATTGTAGAGCCACTCAATTCATCAAGCATATCATCTAGCCTAGGAATAGGATGACGATAACGAATAGTAATATTATTAATGCCTCTACAATCAACACACATACGCGATGTACCATCCTTTTTAGGCACTAGTATAATAGGAACAGCACAAGGACTAAGAGATTCACGTATATAACCTTTGTCGAGCAGCTCCTGTACTTGACGCATAATCTCCTTCGTCTCCTCTGGATTGGTACGGTATGGTGCACGGTTCGGTAGCGATGCACCGGGAATTAAGTCAATTTGATGCTCAATCCCTCGAATAGGTGGTAATCCCGGTGGCACGTCTTGTGGAAAGACGTCAGCGAACTCCTGCAAAATGTTAGTAACAGCAGGAGGCAAAGAGGAAGGCACGTCCTCGAATGAAAATAATACCTCTTTGCACACAAAAGCATAGCAAACAGATTTGCTAACATCTAGATCATCAATATCAGATTTGGTGGCAAATAAACATGCACTTTTCAATTTAATTTCAGAAGCAACACTAGATGGTTTATTATTAGGCTTCATTTGTTGCTCAAATTCTTTTGCCACAATCTGATTTTCACTCTTATTCTGCTCCTGTTTTGCTTTATTATCTCGATTAATATCATCTTTCAAAATGGAATCAGGAGTCATAGGAAGCAAAGTAATATTTTTGTCCTTATGAACGAGAGTATACTGATTGTTTCTACCATGGTGTACAGAATTTTTATCAAATTGCCATGGTCTACCAAGTAATAAGGAACATGCTTGCATAGGTACCACATCACAATCAACATAATCAGCATATGTAGAGATACTAAAATGCACACGAACAGTACGTGTTACCTTAACCTTGCCGCTGTTGTTGAACCATTGGATGTAGTAAGGATGTCGATGTGGTCTTGTGATGAGGGATAGCTTCTCCACCATCTCCATGCTAGCCAAGTTGTTGCAGCTCCCTCCATCTATGATGACGCGAACAGAACGTTCCTTCACAACTCCCTTTGTATGGAACAAATTATGCCTCTGATTTTGCTCAGCTTGCGTGACCTGCACACTCAAAACACGTTGAGCAACCTAACATTCATACCTGTCAGCATCTTCAGGAGCCATGTATTGCGTCTCATGATCAGAATCATCTCCACCGTGTTCTTCATGTGTAAGAAGAGCCAAAGTCTCCTCATCATAGTCACTAGCGGACTCATACCCACCATCCTCAGTAGCAATCATCACACGCTGAGATGTGCATTCGCGCGCAAAATGTCCTCTTCCCTTACAACAACGACAAATAATATCACTTGTGTGCCCTGTAGACGCCATGGAAGAAGCAGAGCTCTGTGCAGGCCCGGCAGGTGTGCTCTTGGCAGATAGTGGTGGTTGTGCCTGCTTTCTTGTATCACGGTTGGAGGTGGCAGCCGACGGAGGTGCCGGTGTAGCAGAACGTGTGGAAGTAGATGATGCACGTGGTGTCCATGATGAAGGTCGACCTGCAGAAAAGTTAGTTCGCGCCAATGCCTGTCGATCCTGCACTTCACGTTCAGCTTTACAAGCAAGATGGAATAAATGAGTGATATTATTATAATCCTTATAGTCTAGAATGGTCTGAATCTCTCTATTTAATCCACCCAAAAAACGTGCAAGCATAGCTTCATTCTCCTCAACAATACCACATTGAATCAATCCAGTTTGTAATTCCTAATAATATTCTTCTATAGAATTTTTTCCTTGTCGTAAGCGCTGCAATTTTTGAAGTAATTCACGTTGATAATATGGCGGAACCCAACGAGTACGCATAGCAGTTTTCAAAGCAGCCCAAGTAGCTGGAACAGGATATAATCAACAAAATAAAGACCACCAAACACATGCAAAGCTAGTGAAAGCACAAATAGCAGCAGGAACACGTCTCTCCTCAGGATATTGTAAACATGTAAATCGTTGTTCAGTTTCTAACTCCCAGGTAAGATATATATCACGAACATATCTACCCTCAAATGGTGGGATATGCAATTTCAGTTTAGGGAGATGGTCATGATCTCGTACCTGAGGGGGAGCCCTAACATTACCATTATTTGCATGTGGACGACCTGGTGGTTGTGGTGCTGGTGGTTGCACGTAGTTCTGATGTTGATCAACCTCATCCTCGGAACCTCCCACATAATCATCCTCCTCCGCATCAGCAGCAGGAGCCACAGAAGTATCAACAGCAACACCAACAGGTTGGCCAAGCGCAAGAGGAACACGGGTCGCTCGGCGGAGGGTTGTTTCGCGATGTGGAGGTAGTCGTTGTTGTTGTTGTAGAGGTGCGTTAGGTGCAGCCGGTGGTGGTGGTGGTAGACGCGCGAGCAATTCATTAAACTTGTTATCGAGCTTTGTTTCGAACGCCTTCTCAATGCCATCTATCTTCTCCATGGCCTCTTCAAATCTATTTAGCACATCTTCCACCTGTCCACTCATCATTTGTTGAAACTTATCATGTAACGCTTTGTTTGTCATGTTCTCCCAGTCAGTCTCGTCGGCTTGTGATCCTGCCATGGTTAGCAGCAATAGAAACACACAAGAATATGATTCTACAGACTACTAGGAAGTGGTGGTGGTGGTGTGGTGGACAGTCACAAATCCGTCAAGCAAATCTCAAATTCTTACCAGTTCTTACCAAGCAGCAGGCGGTGATTGGCAACCGTTGTAGTCAAAACTCTCAAAGCTTGGATAGAGCGATTACCAGGGAGAGTCAAACGCACGACGTAGATGTATGTGGAGCTAGGAAGGCTTATAATATGGTAGCAAAAAGGGTCAGCAATAATCAATTCACAGATGCAAAGTTGAATAAACGCTCAACGACGGTACTGTGCTGGTCCTAGGCTAGACCGTACTAGAGACGCGAGCCTAGAACACTAACAAAATCACGGCCCTGCACGTAAACAAGGGAGAAGCACACTCTGAATTTTTTTCTTTTTTTTTCAATTTTTTTTGCACTTTTTTTTCCTCTTTTTTTTTGCTCCGCAACAAATTTTTTTCGAAAAAGTCTACAAATGTCCTAAAAACTGCCTAGCCAGAATTTTCCAGACTTAGTTTTTTTCTTGAAACTGGAACTATTTTTCTTCTGCGGGTAGCACGAAAGTTGGGGAGTCCTTCTCTGTCACGACTCGGAGTATCGCGTGATCTAGAAATCGAGAACAAAGCAACAATTACTGGACTCGGACTAGGACTCGTGGCGGAGATGAATCTGGTGGAAACTCGGACTGGTGGCGGATGACGATGGTGGTATATGGCAGCGGTGATGATGATGATGCGGTGGTGATATATGGCAGCGGCGACGTGACAACCTGTGAACAAAACTCGAAACTCTAAAGGACTAGACGCTAAGATCAGCAACTTGACACGACGATGCAACCGCAAATTCAACAAAGCAAATACAGAAAAGATTATGCAAAGGCTCAGATTGGTTCGGATAGGATGAACTAACTCTAATTTTTTTTTGGCTTTCTTCATGGACTATAGGTATGAAGAACAGACTCGATCTAAACTACGAAAAACTGTAAAATCTCACCGAGCAACCTGGAACTCTGATACCACTTGATAGAGGCAAAGGTGTCCCGTCTTTCGATGAGATGGTGGCTATCGTTTAGGATGAAGTCGACTTTGACGATCCGACTACGAACGTGCGATGACGTCGCGCCTTAGCAATCGCTAAACCAACTCCGAGAGGTTATTGACCACGCCAGAGCACGATCAACCTGACCACGAGGGTCTGTTTCCTGCAGGCAAACGAAGAACAAGCAAGAAACTAAGATTGCAATCTGGATATTGCGAATAAAAGAGGAAAGCTTTATTAATGAAGGTGGGGTTCTGTGACGCCTTGGTCTGGTCGTTGAACACAAACGAAGTACGCGAAGTTGCTGCTATGGCGAACTTTTGATCTAAACAAAACCCAAAGTCTAAACGACGCCCTAAGGGCTGTATATATGGAGGAAGAGGGGGGGGGGATTTCGTGGCCCTTGAGGAAGGGGTCCGAAACCAACCCTAACTCTTGTTTCCCCACACATACGGACTCTAAAAACAGCCTATACTTAAGTATTTCGAAATTACATGGGCCTGGCCCAATAATAAGGTGACGCAGCACCTAGCATAGCCTCTGGACGAAATTTATGAAGTGGCATCTTGTATATTTCGTCCAAGGCTTCATTCACTCCTTATGGTGGCTTCAGAGTCCTGAAATCATCACTTGTAACTCCGTTCTTGTTCCCCTTGCGCATGCCATCAACTCCATGCTTGTACTTGCTCCAATGTTCATCCTTCTCCAAGCTAGGCCCTTCATTTATAAGCAAAACAAATGTATCCAATTTAGGCAGCATCATATTCTCATGAACATTAGAATCATTACCAAGAAACAAAAATACCTGGTAATTTAATTGGCGTGCGCAAGCTCTAGTAATTGGTCCATCATATGTAATAGTAGGGGCTGTGGGTGTAACGATGGTATTGATGTCCTCGTCACGACGTGTCTATATATAAGCCGATCGAGGTGTTCCCGAACTCTGCCAACTGACCCACCTGCTACCCCAACTCCCCGCCGGCCCACCCGCCTCCCCCGCCAGCCCCCCTGCCTCCCCCATGCCTTGATCCCACCCTGCCCCCTCCTCCCTGCCTTCCCTCCGCCGTGAGATCCCGCCGCCGCCGCGTGGATCCAGCTCCGTGTGAGATCCCGCCGCCGCGCGGGTCCAGGCACCTACCCCACCGGCCACCGTGACCTAGCAACCCACCGCACCACCGTGACCCAGCCACCCACCCCTAACCCGCGCTGCCACCCCCACACTGCCCACAATCAGCGTCGCTGACCCCGCTCCAGGATCCAGCTGCCCCATCGAGGAGCGCCCCCGTGCACTGCTCCGGTGACGCATGCCCCCTTGCCCGCTCCTGGCTCCACCCGCTCTAACGACACGCGCCCCTCCATCTCGCGGCTGCTCTCCTCTGATTTTTCGCTCTTATTCGTCTGATGACATGGTCGAGGCCATCATGCACGAGCGTTTGATCACTGTGGAAGAGAAACAGGGAATCCATCTCGCGCAAGCAGTTCGATGCCTCGTGCGCCAGCAGGTCAATGTCGATTTTATCCTCCCTCTACTGGTTGCTCCGGTCGTAGCTAGTGGTGTCACCATGGAACCCGCGTGCACGTATCTGGCCATGGATGATGGCCTCAACCATGGCATTCCATCCCCACACGCCACCACTGGCCTTCGCCCCATCCGCCGCTATCCCCGGCCACCACACAAGCACTGCCGCTCCTACGTCTCCGGCCACATCGACCTTCTCGCGAGGGCCACCTTGACCTTCCCAATGAAGGTTCATCCATGGAGCGGACGCTCCCGCCACTCCATCGCCACGTTCTGCCTGGCTCGCTGCACGTCTCTGCCCTCTGTCACCAGTGCGCTGCCGCCGCATAGAGCATCCAGCACACCGCCTTGGCCTGCCCTTCCAGCGCCAAGCTTCCCTTGTGCGACGTCGGCTACCACTCATGGCAGAGCGGCTACTTCCCTCCCCATGCCAGCAGCTAGCGGTTGTTCGCCCCCTGGCCTGCTCTTGCTTCGTTGTCTTCAGTAAAGTTCAGAAAAACTAGCTGAACTCATGTGTTGTTTCATCAAAAATACCGTGGGAAAAGTTCAGAAACGATTTCCCCACAAACAGAAGTTAAGGTCGCTATTTGTTGTTAGTTTAGAACATCCCGCGTGCACGGATCCGGTGGTGCTTGACTGCAGTGAGCCGTCAACGCTGCCACAACACCCGATGGAAGCCGAGTCAACTATAGCCAACGCGAGGAGGGATTAGTATACCTGTTTGTGGAGTTCATATCCATACATGGCGTGTTCTTGGTGGAATCGGCCAACATGAATTTGCTACAGGTTAATACTACAAGCACTTCACTTGACTAGTCCCTTCAACTTGTAGTTGTTGTTGTCAACTCTTGGTCATTCGCTTCTGCAAAAAGTGCTGATCTTTCCTATTGCGTGAGTAGCTCAGTGGTGGTGGCTTTGGAGATGGATGAGAACAAAGGTGTGTGTGTGTGGTAGAAAAAAGGTTCCACGAAACTTGTATTTTCTTCATATATACTCTGATTATTTTGGTCGTTGGACTATGGATATTTACGACATTGGACAGCTCTAATTTTATTGAACATATAAAAAAATGGGAGCACAGGATAAGGCAAACACATGTTCTGGTCCCTTGAGAAGATAAGGAACATGATTGGGATGAAAACATGTGGTGGTAAAAATTCCACATTTTTCTAGTTTAAAAGAAACATTCTCAACTTTTGTAGTAGTTTATTTTGCTTTGTTCAACCTATGCCAAAAAAAGGAAGCAAGCTCAAGCTCAAGCACATTTTTTTACCATGCCGCACCAGGCCCATCATTTATTTGTGCTCTCTTTGTAGGAATACTTGTTAAATGGCTACTCGTTTGTACATATGTTAAATAATATTCACTTGCTCTCATGTGTTAGAAAATACCGGCAACTCCGAACCTATAACAAGTTCAACTATGAGAACACACGAAATTCAAAAAGTACATGTTAAAAAAAACATCCCTTGTAGTTATAAAACAAACATGCACTATATTAAAGCCTATCGACAAAATCAATCATTGTGAAAAAGTAGTGCACTGATCAAAAAGGATTTTAGTTTATATACAATATAAACAAAATTGAAGTTAAAAACACAAAGATGATTGATCTTTGTACAAAATATATATTTTCTGATTTCTAAAAAACAAACAAGGTTAGATTAAAACAAAATAGATATAATCCAAAAAAAGTTTTAAATGAAAAAGGATTTTCCTTGTTTCTAAAAAACTTAGAAGTTCAAATTTCAATAACGGGGTGGTTTGATGTTTATTAGAACACAAGGGTTTCCTCCATTACTAAATAATAAACCAAGAAGTTTTAATTAAAAAGATAGAGAAGTTCAAAACTTTTTGACGGGAATTTCATAAGAAGTTTGAACCAAAATGACAAAGTATTTCAAAAATAACACAACACTTTCAAGCAAGTATTTCATCGTTTCTAGAAATCATAATTTTTCATATTTTTGGTAGCTTACCTGTTGAATGAAGTTCATAGTGAAAACAACAAGAAGGTCAAGTACTGCAAGGAATGCATTTAAGGTGAGAATAAAATTACAGAAAAATAAAAGCTTAAAAGGTTTGTTGAAAGAAGTTCAAGTGCTCCGTCCGGAGAAGTTCAAAAATTCTTGCGAGAGAGGTTCACCTTGTATTTCCATGTTCGTTTTTTTCCTTATAAAAATCGAATAGAATTCTTTACCCAAAATATAAAAAGGTGAAGTTCAAATTGAAATAATAGAGAAGTTCAGAGTTTATTAAAACCTAGGATTTACCTGTTCTAAAAATAAAAAAACACAACGCCATTTTTTGCACTTTTAAAGACAACTCATAAACGGAAAAAAGGTTGCTGGAAGTTCAAGTGCTCAACGAGGAAAAGTTCAAAATATTCTTGTGAGAGAGGTTCACCGTGTATTTAGATGTCCAAAATACATAAAAAACATGTTGTTTTTTGTGTTTTAAAATAACTCTCTCAAACCAGAGAGAAGTTCAACGTGATAACAATGGGAAGTTCACGTACTACATGGTGTGTGTTTCATATAAGAAAAATACAATAAAGTGAAACAGAGTGAAGTTCAAACAGACTTGTCCCAGAAGTTCAACTACTTCACGCAATGCAAAAAACAACACGTCAAAAACAGAGTGAAGTTCAATCAAACATGCCTGAGAAGTTCAACTACTTCACGCAGTGCGTTTCCATTCGCGATGAAGGCAGAAATCATGATGTCGTCATTTCTCTAATTTACTTCAAACGACATGAATATCATTTGTGTAAATTTAAGTCCTCGGTTGGAGAAAGTTAAAAAAATATTGTGAGAGAGATTTGTACAAAAAGAATATCATTTGTGTAACACTGGCGAAATGGGTGAGAAAATTACAAACGAAAATACGTCACAGAAGTTCAACGTGAAAACAACACGAAGTTCGACTACTATAGTGAATGAATTTGAGACGAAAAACTTTTAAAATCGTCGCGAGTATGAAAAAACGATCAACACAGGAAAGTTGTGTGTTTACAGCATCTTTCCATCGGTATATCACTTGCTCAATTCCAGTGAGTGGACGGAGAGCTACGAGCAGTGGATGGAGATCTTCGAGCCAAAAAAAGCACGTGAAAAATAGAGTGAAGTTCAAGTAGACATGTCGAGAAGTTCAGGTTCTTCACGTCATGCATTTTCGAAGAATCTGTTTCGTGATAAAAGCAAAACGAATGATCTCGCCATTTTTGAAATTACTTGAAAACGGCAAGGAATCACAGAAAACGATCAACATGAAAAAGTTTTGCATTTTCCTTAGCTTTTCAACGGTATGTTATTTGCCCCATTTCTTTAAAATTTGTAGAAATTACGGCGAAAATAAATTTTTAGCCATTTTCAAAATTGACTTAAAACAGTAAGGTATTGGGAGAAACAATATATACCAAAAAGTTTCGTATTTCCTCATGCTTTCCAACTCCATATCATTTGCTGCATTTGGATAAACGGTAAAAAAACATAGATCAAAAATACGAACTCGGTGGAACCTGTACCGTTTTCTAAATTACTCTTAAACCGTTTAAAATTAGAAAAAACTTTCTACATGAAAAAGTAGCGCGTTTTCATAAGCTTTACAACGCCATATCATTTGCCTAAATTGGATTAGCCATTTAGAAATGACATCGAAAATACGAACTAGTGTGTTTGGTTTGCGAAATTTTACGATTTTCCAAATTACTCTTTAACCGTAGGAAATTAGAGAAAACTTTCAACATGTGGAAGGAGCGGTTTTGCAGCACTTTTCCGATGCCATATTATTTGCCTCACTCCGATAAACAATTTAGAAATGCGATCGAAAATATGATTCATGTATTTTGTATGAAGAAAAAACGGTTTTTAAAACTACTCTTAAACCGCTTACATTTTGTCAAAAATTTAACTTGGGTCATGATACTGGTGTTCATAGCTTTCAACGGTATATTGAAAGCCCCATTTGGGTAATGTTGGCGGAAATTCAACCTAGCACTCGGAGAAGTTCAGGTCGAACAACTCAGGCAGTAAAATTGCAAAAAAAAACGCAATTTCATCACGGCCCGAGAGCAAAATCCGCCAACAAGCGAGATTCCTATTTAAAACCGGTATTTAGTTGCTATAAAACATTTCTAGATTACACAAACATCATATTTAACATGACTAACAAGAATAATTCACAGGGGAAGCCACGGTTGCGAAGATAGCCCAAAGTTCGGGTTTATACAGAGGGAAGTTCAGGCACATTACTCAGGTTATGATCAGAATATTGTTCTGATCCCGTGATCAGAATAGTGTTTATATATATGTCATTCTACTGTAGAAAGAGCAAATCACATGGCTTATTAGTAGCAATCGTCTCTGTTATTATTGGTCTTCGTACACATTTCTGATAACGCACATCTTTGCCGCGTATCACACACATCTTGTTCAGTTGAACCGTTTCCATTGTGTTGCCTAATCACACACGGTTCATCCTAGTTAACCGTATGCTATATATCCCACACGCCTTCATCTGGCTGCCCGCTTCTTTTGTTCATCCTCATCCCAAACAGTTAGCTGAACTGAACCGTATGCCCTGCATCACACATGCATCTGAACCATGTTTGATGCATCCGTCATCGCAAATGTTTTGCACCTTTTTTGACGGGTTTTTTACACCATAGTTTGCGATTATGGCATCACACATAGTTTTGTCGAAGGGTCTCTGATTGTAGTGTCGCGTTTGGACCATCCTGCAGTAGTGAATGATGTTCCTTTTGCCTCTCCTCACGACAACACGGCTTGGATTGCATGGGTCGGTTATGAAGATGCATTGTGTCACGTGCTTAGCGTGCACCCATGGCTCGTTTTTAGCGATAGCGTTCACGGTAGCGCTCTTGGCGTCGGGTATAGTCATGGTAGTGAAATACCGGTTTTCTCTGTCGACATTCTTAGCCCATTTGACACGGAACATCATTGCGTTGTGCAGTCCAAAGCAGTCAAACTCCTAGATCTCCTCGACCCTTCCGTAAAATCTCTCAGTTGCACCGTTGTCGCTGCTGGTCATGCATTCCATCATCACCCCTGAGTTCTGATCATCACTGTCCATATTTTTGGCCTCCGTGTAGAACGTGTATCCGTTGATATCGTCTGCCTAATAGGTGACGAGGTTGGGCGAGGGGCCATGTGCTAAGCCGTATATGAGCAATCCGTCCTTACAACCCTCTTCCGGGGGATTAGCAATAATATGCTCTTTGATCCAATGGTGGAAAGTGGAGTGGTGCTCTCTAGTAACTTGGGCGTCCGCCCTGCATGCCCCCGGTCATGATACTTCTTTGCAATAATTTCTTTGTGCAGTGCCACAAAATGATCTACCTCCTCTAGGTGTTGTAGCACTACCAAGTTTGCTCTATCAAAGTCGTTGCGTCGATCTGAGTATGATGTGTGCAGTTCCCTGCGACCGTTGGAGTGACCTTATCCTTCGAGCCTCCCATCATGCTTGTTAACAGGCAAACCAACACCAACACCAGGCGACTGGTCTGCGCCATATAGAAAATTCTTGCGGAAAGAGATGCACTCTTGTGTCAGATAGCCCTGGACGATGCTTCCATGCAGACGGGACATGTTATGAACGAATCCTTTAATGATCTCATTCATCCTCTCAAACGACATCATGTTTTGCAGGAATGACGGCCCCGGGTCTATTATCTCGTCCACAATATGGACACACAGATGCACCATGACATCAAAGAACATGGGCGGGAAGTACATCTCAAGATCATTCAGTATCACAATGATCTCTTCCTATAGCCTTCGGAGCTGCTTCACACTGATCGACTCTCGAGAGATGATGTCGAAAAAGTTGCCAGGACCAATAAGCGTGTCGCGGGCAGCGAGGAACGCGGAGCGGCGGCATGCCATCGCTTCCTTACCAGTTACTATGCGCCGCGGTACCATGGACGATGCCTGGAGAGAGATCTGGGATGGAGGGGCCGGGCAGACGTACAGTGCGGTGGTATTCAAGAGCTCAACAACAAACGACAAAAGAAATTTGGCTTCCCTTACAATTTTGCCCGTTCATTATCGCACACGGTTCATCTCGCGTGTGTGCACCGTTGGATGCACAGCGATCGAACGGCAATCCACGTCCCTCACATCACACCCGTGCACCTGTAGCTGGATTGGATTTATATGCTTTAAATGCCTAGAAAATGCACATAATCCCCTAAATATGGTAAATGAGCCTGGAAAAATGCCAAATATGAACATGGTGATTTGCAGGGTGTATATTCGTCGTAGAAAAAAACTCCAGGGCAAAGAACAACGAAAATTTGGATTCCCCTTCAATCTTGAGGATTTCCCTTTCAAAAGCATGGAACTTCCTCGGTGATTGTTCGATTTATGAAGGGTGTGCATGACGACATAAGCCAAACCTTCTCAATTTTTTACCAGGGCATGGTGAGGTCATACCATGGCACCATGCCAGGTGTCAAGTATTTTAAGCATTTATTTCTTTTTTCTATAGGTGAAAACCCAACAAACAAACATTTGTGGTTGACTATTGCCACACATTTCATCGAAAGATCTGTCCATTCCATGTAAAAGGCATGAGAATTTACTAAATGGCACGAGCATGGTTTTTTAGGCCGTTCTTGTGGACCCTTTCACGCATCGATTGTTTGAACTTGAATTATGCGCATTAATGCCTAGGAAATGCACATAATCCACTAAATATGGCAAATGAACCCGGAAAAGCGCCAACTTTGAACATGGTGATTTGCAGGTTGTATGTTCATCGTAGAAAAAACTCGTGGACAAAGGACAAAGAAAATTTGGACCCCCCCTTCAATCTGGGTGATTTCTCCCTTGAAACCATGAAACTTCCTCGGTGATGGTTCGATTTATGAAAGGCGCGCATCACGACATAAGGAAAACATTCTCCAATTTTTACCAGGGCATGGTGAGGCCATACCATGGCACCACACCAGACATCATGTTTTCCAACCATGTGTTTCATTTTTTGTATAGTTGTTAACCGAGCAAACGACGCGTTTATGGTTGACTATTGCCACACATTTCCTTGAAATATCTGCCCATTCCTTGGAAAAGGCATGAGAATGTACTAAATAGCATGAGCATGGTTTTCCAGACCGTTCTTGTGCACCTTTTCACGCACCGATTGTTCGTATTTGAATTATGTGCATAATTAATGCCAACAAAATGCACACAATCCCCTAAATATGGTAAATGAGATCAGAAAAAATGTCAAATTTGAACATGTTTCATTTTACAAAATGCACATACTCCCCTAAATATGGTAAATGAGCCCAAAGAAATGTCAAATTTGAACACGTTGCATTTGAGGCGGTATGTTGATCCTTGAAAAAAAACTGAATGACAAACTAGGACGGAAATTAGGATTCCTGTCGGTGTACTAAAGTAGGGGTACCTTAGTACCCCGAACTTGTGCACGGGCAGTCGTAGCACCCCGCGGCAAGGCTTGCCAAGCGATCGCCAAAACTCTCCGTGGTCCCTTTTTGGGCCATCCAAGAACAAAGTATTTGAGCCAAGGCCCCGGCAGGAGGAGCCTGCCGGGAAGGCCACCCGAAGAGAGCAAGGCCCCGGCAAGAGGAGCTTGCCGGGATGCCCGCTCGAAGCACAAGGCCCCGGCGAGAGGAGCTTGCCGGGAAGGCCGACCGAGGCACGACAAGATACTTGCTGCGACGCGCCCCGCGTCCCGGCAAGGACCGGTGAGCGACAAGCTCCCGGGCGCGACAAGGCACCAACCGCGGCAAGGCGCTTGCCGCGGCAAGTCACCACCCCGTGCCTGCGCTCCAGCTCATCCACCCACGCGTCGCTCTGGGGCCATTCCAAGCGTACGTGGCGAGAGGCTGCGCAGCCAGGGGCATGCGGTGGCGAAGCAACGCTGACAGAGTAGCCATCGTGGCAAACTGTGGCGCTCCTGACGGCCCCTTTCCTGCACTGTTTGGGCGACCCAGACGGGCATTTAATGCCCTTGTCCCCTGCCATCAGAGTTAGGTATGATAGCACTGTGCAAACAGCTGTACCCAACACAGCGTTTTCCAGTTTTACCCCCGCCTACGTTGCCACCTGTGGGTAATCCCTTGCACATATAAAAGGAGGCCACATGCGCAACGGGGGGAGAAGAAGGAGGCCATTCACGCTCGGTCTCGCCAGCAGCTCGCGTGTACTGTAGCACCACACGCTCCCGAGCAAGAACACAATACCAAAACCACAAAGCAGCAGTAGTGTTTTACGCATCCGTGCGGCCCGAAGCTGGGTAAACCCCTTGTGTGCACCGCCTCGATCCGCTCTTCATGCGACCTCCGCCCCCCGCCGAACCAAGAAAGGGGCTCGGTCCCCATAGGTGTCCGTGGAGGCAGATTTCCCACCGACATCTTTGGCACGCCAGGTAGGGGGCGTCGAAGTTGTGCGAACCTGATCCGGCGTCTGCACAGGCTAGATCTCCATCATCTTCATCGACATGCCACCGAAGAAGAAGGTTCCGGAGGTGGCTGGTCCGTCCGCGTCGAACCCACTGCCCCTGGAGCAAACGGGTGGTGGGGACGGCACCGGCGGCGGAACGGGCGCCACTGAGCCAGCTCATGGTGCCACGGCATCCGAACATACGCCGACACCTCTCGGCGCAGGTAAGCCCTGGTATGACCAGGCAGCCTCTCGCCCCATTCCATGGAGCGGGGACAGTTAGCCCCACGGATCTCGCATACAGGCCACCTCGAGTGCTCGCTCATGCTGATCTCGAGCTCGAGCAGCTGCGACGAGACGGCGCGCTGCTCCTCGAGGAGGACCGTCTTCAGGCCGCTGTGCGAGCTGCTCGCTACCAGCAAGCTTTGCGCTGCTTTTATAGCCGCAAAGTTAGTGCCAGAAGTTTCGAGGAAGTGGGAAGGCCCTTACCGAGTGAAACAAGTCGCTAGGCCTGGCGTTGTCCGCCTTGAGACCGAAGATACCACCCCGGTGAGCAACTCCCGGAACGTTGGGCATCTTCGTAAGTTTCGCCCATAAGGCGCGGTTGTCGGACCCCGTCCGGCAACCACCCTTCTGTACAAAGTCTTGCCGCTGTTGCATGTGTTCCTTTGTACAGAGCCAGGCGCAGACCCTGTGCGCATATTGAGTTCATGTGTTCCGTGCATCTCGTCGATACATTGCTCTTTATTCTTTGCATGCATTATCTAACACTCTGTGCAGCACTGACCCCCGGTAAGCGATGGCGAACCTCATGTTTCGCCTTGCCGGAAAGCGACCTTGCCGGGCAGCGAGCCACGGAAGAGCTAAGTTGCCAAAGTTTGAGCAATCGAGTTTTTAAATTTTTGAGTTATCCCCCTTGAACGACCGTGCTTTTTGTGAAAAACCTGTGCGCGGAGGGACCGGCTCATGGCTAGTTGCGCCCTTACTTTGTTTCGAGTCCGCTCAACGACTTAAGTGTGCTACAACCAGAGTGGCATCCTTACTTTGTTTCGAGCTCGCTCGGCAGCTTAAGTGTGCTGCGACTGCAGTCGCAACACTTACTTTGTTTTGAGCCTGCTCAACAATTTAAGTGAGCTGCAGCTAGCCGCGGCAAGGTTTCTTGCCGGTAATGGCGTCGCTGGCGGGCTGCTGATGTCCCGCACTCAGAGCCCGCGGCAAGGCGGAGGCCTATGCCGGCGAGTCCCCAAAAGCGTAGGGCAAAAACATACAAAGCACGGAATCAAGTAGAGGAGATAACAGTGCAATCACTACCTAAGATAAAGTTATATTACAAGATAGCTTGTTGCAGCCCTAATGAATTGTTTTCATAACTCGACCAGCGGTGACAAGAAAAGAAAAAGGGTAGGCGGCCTAATCCACGCGGTCGCCCTCGATCCTCTTGATCTCGGCCACCCTTTCCACGATGGGCGCGACGAGGGCCCTGATCTCCTCGAGGTCAGCGTCTGCCGGCAGGGACCTGAGGACGTTGGTGAGCTTGAGGCCTGGGTTGCGGAAGACGATCTTCACCAGCACCTTCTCGAGGGCTCCGGCGATGGCATCGCGCGTCTCGCCGGCCAGCTACTCTGGGATCGCGTTCCGGAGATGCTGAAGGGCCGCCGCCACGCCTTTGAAGAACGAAGTAAGCTTGGCGCTGGGTGGGAGGTTCGCGTCGGAGGGATACTCGTGACCCTCCATCCCCAGCAGTGACAGCTCCTTGTCGATGGAGGTGGCGATGTCCACCAGACCCTCCGTCCACTGCTCCACCATCGCCCTGAATTCGTTTTGGGTGACTGCGGCGCTCTCCAACAGCGCCTCGTTGTCCGCGACCTCCTTCCGCAAGATCACCTCTTGCTCCTTGGCGCTGTCCAGCGCCTTGGACAAGGTGTCCAGCTTCAGCTCGAGATCAGCGTTGGAGTCCTTGGCGGCATCAAGCTCCTTGATCTTCTCGGCGAAGCGGCCCTGCAGCTCGCCGAGGGTGTGGGCACCCTTCTCACGCTCCTGTTTGAGCACAGCGAGCTCCTCACCGCTCGCCTTGAGATCAGTGTCGAGCTGCGCCACCTTCGCCTCCAGCACCTTCTTGGCAGCCTCGGCAGCCTCTTGCGCTTCCTTGAGGGCTCCGCCAAGCGCTTTCTCGCGCGCGGCAACCTCCTCCTCGTGGCTGGCGAGGCTGGCCTTCTGCTGCACCAGCTCGCCCTCCCGCGCGGCCAGCCCCGCGGCGGCAAGCCTTTGCTGCTCCTCGGCTTCCGCCTTCTCAAGGATGAAGGCCGTCCGCGCCTCGTCGAGCTGCCTTCGCTCCTCCGCCAAGGATCGGAGGGCCCCCTGGTTGAGCTCTCGGAGCTCCCTGGCGCGCTTCTCCATGTCCACTCCTGCCTTCGCGACAAGCGCTTCCTGATGTTCCACCTGGGCTTGTCGGGCGCGGTAGAGTGACACCAGCTTTTGGAGCAGCCGCTCCTTCTCAGGTTCGCCGCCGCTGCTGCTTGGCGCATCAACCAGCGTCAGCCCGGCGGAGGCGAGCACCTCCCCATCCAAGGTCTCCCCCTCGACCGGCGCCCTGGAAGTCAACTCCCAGGGGAGCTTGATGAAGATATCATCACCGGCCTTCAGGTAGGCGCCTGGCTGGGGATCCTCGGGGCCCGATGCTGCTGCGGAGGCGGGATCGGCGGTCGGCGTAGCGCCTGGCGCTCCTGCGGCCCCAGGGCCGTCAGTACGATCACCGACCCCCTCGCTCGCGGCTGCTGCGGCAGCCTTGGCGGCCTCTTCGACGGACGGATCTTCAGCACTGTCCGCCCCTCCGATGGCGGCCACGTCGTCGGTATGGCCGCGCGCATCCTCCTCGACGACGACCTCGCTCTCCATCGAGTCCGTGGCGGGCGGATCTGAAGGCCGAAAGAGGGGGAGAAGTCAAGCAACTATCCAAAGAAGAAGAACCCCAGGGGAGTTTCGAGGCAAGAAGGTTACCTGGACCAGGGTCTGCAGTCACAGTCTCCGTCGCCAAGGGGTCGCCGGTGTCGTCCCTCGCCGGAGACTGCTCCCTCGCCGGAGACTGCTCCCTTGCCGGGGACTGCTCCCTTGCAGGGGACTGCTCCCTTGCCGGGGACTACTCCCTTGCCGGAGATCCCTCCCTTGCCGGGGAACTCCCCCTTGGCGGTGTGGTTGTAGCGGGTGGCGCATCAGAGGCGGTCTCCGGACGCTCCTGGTGGGGCTGCTCTGCTCCTACGCAAACCGTCAGCCAGATGTCAAGAAAAACGAAGGGTACCCGGGCGCGCCCAACGGCAGGAAGCAAATCATATGCTTACGCTGGGGGCTGCGCTGGGGGCTGCTCTGAGGATTAGTTGGCGGGTCCGACAAGGTCATCTCAGGCGCACCCCCTGCCGTCGCGGTGGGCTCGTCGTCGAGGATGACCACCAGGACCTTGGCTCTCTTTGCCGCCCTCTGAGCCAGAGTCCTGAAAAGGAGCAAATTCAGAGGAAAGCAAATGAGATGCGAGACACAACTGCAAGAATTGAAGAAACACAAGAACAGCGGGGATCTTACTCCTCTCCCTCTTCCTCGTCGGAGCTAAGCGCGGAGAAGTCGAAGACTGGCCCGCTTCTGGCGCGAGGAGGCGGAGGAGTAGGCTCCCTCGGACGCTTGGCGGAGGCAGTGGTGGCGCTAGCCCGAGACGGCTTTGCCCCGGCCGCCGCCGTGGCGCGAGGGGCGGCAGGAGCAGAAGCAGCGGCCTGCGAAGACCCCGCTCCTGCTGAAACAGCGGAGCGCGTCACGCGGCACTGCGGCTGTTGGCTCGCTTGCCGTACCACCTCTCCGGCCTTGCGGAGATGCCTCCGTGGTTGAGCCGGGGGCTCCGCTTGCGACGAGCTGCCCGAAGGTCGGGAGGAAGAGGCGTCAGCCTCCGGCAAGCCGCTCGTGCCCTCGGTGAACTCGTCCGCCCCTGCGCCGTGCCCGGCAAGCTCTTCCTCGCCGGCAAACTCCGCTCGATCGGCAAGGCATTCTGCCTCCGCTGCGTCCGCCTCCGCCAATGTGAAGCCAAATTCGCCCGCGGCCGCGGCTGCCGCTGCATCTTCCATCCTGGAGGCGATGCCCGCCGACTCCGCGTCGGTGATGTCTCAGGTGAGGCCCTTCTGCTCGTCGGCGTCGACTGGCCTCTCCACCAAGTCGTCGAAGAACGCCCGCACGACATCGCCGGCGGGCTCCTGCGAAGTGGAGTCGATCCCGTGCGTGTCGCATAGCGGCATCATTGCAAGGATGTGGCTGAGTGACGAATTGTTGCACAATGGGACGACGCCTCGCGGCAGCTTGAACCATTTGGGGTGGTCGGGGTCATGCTTGAACAGCTCCCTAAGCGTCCCGTCAAGCTCCAAGACGGTGAAATTGAAGTTGAGGCCAGGGCGCAGCCTCATGATGTCCGTCGCATTCTGGAACTCCCAGGCGGGTCTCCCTTTCTCCTGCAGGGGAGCGATGCAGCGGCGGAGGAAATCTGCGCCAACGGCGCCAACTGTGAGCCCGGCACGCCTGAGCCGCAGTGATGGCAATCTGCAGCTTGTCGTCGTCCGGAGCCACGTCGCTCCAATCCCTGCCGCGCACCACAGGAGTTTGGCGCACGGCAGTGAACGGCTGCGGGTTCTCCTCGACGATCAGGCACCAGTCTGCTCTCCATTCCTCCCATTTGCTGCGGAGCTCTCCCTCCAGATAAGCGTCCTTCTTGCCATGCTTCGAGATCCAGGCGATCCCGCCGGAGAGGGGCTCTCCTCTCTCTACTCGAGGCATGAAGAAGTGGCGGAAGAGGGCTACGTTTGGATAGACTCCGACGAAGTTTTCGCAAAGATGTGCGAAAATTGCCATGGTCAGGACAGCATTGGGGGTGAAATCAAGGAGATGTAACCCGTAGGTGTTCATGATGTCGCAGAAAAATTCAGAGAAGGGCGGGCAGAGCCCGCAATAGAAGAACAGAGCAAAGAAAGGATACCCGGTCGGATACTCCTTCTGGGCGGCGGCGGGAAGAACCCTCGTGCGCGGATGCGCTCGCATCCCCGTCGACCAGAAGAGGTAGTATTCCTCCCTCAGGACCAACGCGTCGAGCTCAGGGGGGAAGGTCGCCTGCTCCTTTCGCAGCGCCTCAAGCCACTACGCCTCGGCCGACTTCACGGCCTTCCCTTTCCCCTTGTCGCCCTTCGGGGCCATGGCGGAAGCAGGGAGGGAGGTCGACGGCGTCGGTGGCACTGGTGGCGACGGAAGGGGCGGAATGCTGCTTCTCTTGGGAAGTGGCGGAGATTTTCAAGTAATCGCAACTGGCGGGTGGGCGGACTGCCCCTGTTTCCCCTGCTTATAAGGGGGAAGGGAGGGGGGCGTTTTGCCTTTCCGAATAAACAAATCACCTGCAACGTGATGCATGCCCGCGGAGCTCAGCCCCGCGCACGCCGCCCACGTCACGCACGCCTCTCCCCACGATGCCGCATTCGACGCGTGCCGTTCGGGGAGGACGTGGTGGACGCAGAAGCAGATGCAGCATGACCCAGGCCACGCGTTCCCGTGCACTGTTTTGGGCCTGGCCCAACAGCGCTCGGCACCGTGTATGGCCCAGGCCCGGGGGCTCCTGTCGGTGTACTAAAGTAGGGGTACCTTAGTACCCCGAACTTGTGCACGGGCAGTCGTAGCACCCCGCGGCAAGGCTTGCCAGGCGATCGCCAAAACTCTCCGTGGTCCCTTTTTGGGCCATCCAAGAACAAAGTATTTGAGCCAAGGCCCCGGCAGGAGGAGCCTGCCGGGAAGGCCACCCGAAGAGAGCAAGGCCCCGGCAAGAGGAGCTTGCCGGGACGCCCGATCGAAGCACAAGGCCCTGGCAAGAGGAGCTTGCCGGGAAGGCTGACTGAGGCACGACAAGATACTTGCTGCGACGCGCCCCGCGTCCCGGCAAGGACCGGTGAGCGACAAGCTACCGGGCGCGACAAGGCACCAACCGCGGCAAGGCGCTTGCCGCGGCAAGTCACCACCCCGCGCCTGCGCTCCAGCTCATCCACCCACGCGTCGCTCTGGGGACATTCCAGGCGTACGTGGCGAGAGGCTGCGCAGCCAGGGGCATGCGGTGGCGAAGCAACGCTGACAGAGTAGCCATCGTGGCAAACGGTGGCGCTCCTGACGGCCCCTTTCCTGCACTGTTTGGGCGACCCAGACGGGCATTTAATGCCCTTGTCCCCTGCCGTCAGAGTTAGGTATGATAGCACTGTGCAAACAGCTGTACCCAACACAGCGTTTTCCAGTTTTACCCCCGCCTACGTTGCCACCTGTGGGTAACCCCTTGCACATATAAAAGGAGGCCCCATGTGCAACGGGGGGAGAAGAAGGAGGCCATTCACGCTCGGTCTCGCCAGCAGCTCGCGTGTACTGTAGCACCACACGCTCCCGAGCAAGAACACAATACCAAAACCACAAAGCAGCAGTAGGGTTTTACGCATCCGTGCGACCCGAAGCTGGGTAAACCCCTTGTGTGCACCGCCTCGATCCGCTCTTCGTGCGACCTCCGCCCCCCGCCGAACCAAGAAAGGGGCTCGGTCCCCATAGGTGTCCGTGGAGGCAGATTTCCCACCGACAATTCCCCTTCAATCTTCGGGATTTTCCCTCTCGAAAGCATGGAACTTCCTCGGTGATGGTTCGATTTATGAAGGGCGTGCATGACGACATAAGCCAAACCTTCTCAAATTTTTACCAGGGCATGGTGAGGTCATACCATGGGACCATGACCGGCGTCATGTTTTTTAAGCATTTATTTCATTTTTTCTATAGTTGAAAACTCAAGAAACAAACATGTGTGGTTGACTATTGCCACACATTTCAACGAAGTTTCTACCAATTATTCCTTGTGAAAGGCATGGGAATTTACTAAATGGCACGAGCATGGTTTTCTAGGCCGTTCTTCTGGACCCTTTCATGCATCGATTGTTTGAACTTGAATTATGCACATTAGTGCCTAGGAAATGCACATAATCCCCTAAATATGGTAAATGAACCCGGAAAAGTGCCAAATTTGAACATGGTGATTTGCAGGTTGTATGCTCATCATTGAAAAAAACTCGTGGACAAAGGACAAAGGAAATTTGGATCCCCCTTCAATCTTGGTGATTTCCCCCTCAAAACCATGAAACTTCCTCGTATGATGGTTCATTTTATGAAAGTCGCGCATCATGATATAAGGAAAACATTCTCCAATTTTTACCAGGGCATGGTGAGGCCATACCATGGCACCAAGCCAGGCGTCATGTTTTCCAACCATGTATTTATTTTTTCTATAGTTGTTAACCGAGTAAACGACACGTTTATGGTTGATTTTGCTACACATTTCCTTGAAATATCTGCCCATTCCTTGTAAAAGGCATGACAATGTACTAAATAACACGAGCATGGCTTTCGAGACCATTCTTGCGCACCTTTTCATGCACCGATTGTTCGAATTTGAATTATGTCCATTTAATGCCTAGAAAATGCACATAATCCCCTACACATGGTAAATGAGCCCGGAAAAATGTCAAATGTGAACACGTTGCATTTGAGGCGGTATGTTGATCGTTGGAAAAAACTAAATGACAAACTAGGACAGAAATATGGATTCCCCTTCAACGTTGGTGATTTCTCTCTCGAAAGCATTGAACTTCCTCGGTGATGGTTCGATTTATGAAGGGCGTGCATGACGACATAAGCCAAACCTTCTCAAATTTTTACCAGGGCATGGTGAGGTCATAGCATGGCACCATGCCATGCGTCATGTTTTTTAAGCATCTATTTAATTTTTTCTATAGTTGAAAACCCAACAAACAAACATTTGTGGTTGACTATTGCCACACATTTCAATGAAATATCTATCCATTATTCCTTGTAAAAGGCATGAGAATTTACTAAATGGCACGAGCATGGTTTTCCAAGCCGTTCTTGTGGACCCTTTCATGCACCGATTGTTTGAACTTGAATTATGTGCATTAATGCCTAGGAAATGCACATAATCCCCTAAATATGGCAAATGAACCTGGAAAAGTGCCAAATTTGAACATTGTGATTTGCAGGCTGTATGTTCATCATAGAAAAAAACTCGTGGACAAAGGACAAAGGAAATTTTGATCCCCCTTCAATCTTGGTGATTTCCCCCTCGAAACCATGAAACTTCCTCGGTGATGGTTTGTTTTATGAAAGGCGTGCATGACGACATTTTTACCAGGGCACGATGAGGTCATACCATGGCACCACACCAGGCATCGTGTTTTTCCAAGCATGTATTTCATTTTTGTATAGTTGTTAACCCAGTAAACGACACGTTTATGGTTGACTATTGCCACACATTTCCTTGAAATATCTGCCCATTCCTTGGAAAAAGCATGAGAATGTACTAAATAGCACGAGCATGGTTTTCCAGACCGTTCTTGTGCACCTTTTCACGCATCGATTGTTCGTATTTCAATTATGTGCATAATTAATGCCTACAAACTCCTAAATATGGTAAATGAGTTTAGAAAAATGTCAAATTTCAACATGTTTCATTTGAGGCGGTATGTTGATGGTTGGAAAAAAACTGAATGATATACTAGGACGGAAATTTGGATTCCCCTTCAATCTTGGTGATTTCCCTCTCGAAACCATTGAACTTCCTCGGTGATGGTTCGATTTATGAAGGGCGTGCATGAAGACATAAATCAAAACTTCTCAGCTTCTAACCAGGGCACGGTGAGGCCATACCATGGCACCATGCCAGCCGTCATGTTTTTCAAGCACATATTTCATTGTTCTATAGTTGATAAACCAGTAAATGACGCGTTTGTGGTTGACTATTGCCACGCATTCCATTGCAATCTCTGCCCATTCCTTGTAAAAGGCTTGAGAAATTACTAAATACCACTAGTATGGTTTTTCCAGACCGTTCTTGTGCACCCTTTCATGCACCGATTGTTTGAATTTGAATTGCGTGCATTAATGCCTTCAGAATGCACATAATCCCCTAAATATTGTAAATGAACCCGGAAAAGTGTCAAATTTGAAAACAGTCATTAGCAGGGTTTATGTTCATCACAGAAAAAAAGCTCATGGATGAAGGACAAAGGAAATTTGGATTCCCATTGAATCTCGGTGATTTACTATCGCACACGATTCATCTCCGTCGCCTCTGCGAACCGTGGGTGTTAACTCACACATTAAAAAGGAAAAGAAAACCCTCGCCCACTTCGTCCCCACTCACTCGCCGCGGACTCCTCCGCAACTCTACACTCTAAGCTCGACGGCTATTGGCGGCAGGCGTAGGTCGTGCTCCAAACGGCACCGGATTTTGCCTCCACCGCTTTCCGCTGCCTATCTTGACCGACATTCTAGACTCTTGTCGACTGGGGTTTTCTGTGGGATTGGGCCGGGGATTTTTCTCATAGAGAAGGTAATCAACTTAATTAGTGAAATATTCACTCATCTCTTATCGCAGTCTGTCCGTCGCTGTTAATCAACCCGCGGATATCGTCGTGGAATCATTTTGGTTCTAGCTGATTCGTGGGTGTTCATTCATGTGTCCACAGTGCAAGCACAAATCGGGCAACTGTGCTCGTGGTCAGTTAGAAACGAAGTTCTATATCACCATTCCAGATGACTTCAGGGAGCGCTCGGTATGTTCAATCTCAACCTACCATGGTCGGCATGGCCTAAATTTGTGAACATATACCGTTTGTTTCTACATTATCTATATATTTGCATCAAATCTTTGTTACATTATCTATTTTTAATTCCATATTTTTGTACTTTGCTTGCATCTATATATGGATATGTTCTATCAGTTACTCCCATATTTGCATCTTGCTCTGTTATTTCAATATATCTAATTTACGATCTTAATTTTCATTTCAAGCAGTACATCCTTTGCTTTGCAAGAACTGGAGTAGAAGGAAATCTTGGGCTTTACTTTGCTGATGACTCCCAGGATGTCATATTGACAACGCAACATGGATTTACAATGACGGTTAGCGTAAAACTTGATAAAGATGGTCACTCCTATTTTAATGCGGACCTTTGGAGAAAAATGTCTAAGTGTTATGAACTGATAGCTGACAATAAAATTTTAGTGCGTGCACCACAGCCTGGTTTAATTAACATGGATGTTTACTTCCCCAACATCATCAACCGATCAAAGTCTGATCGAGGTTAGTGTCCTTTCAACTTTCTCCATGCTATCATATGACTATTTAAGCAACCAATTGAACACTATTTAAGCAACCAATTGTGATATCATATTCTGACTCCGTTCCTAGGCAGTAACAAATTCTGTTTACCAATTTATGCGCACTATATATTCTTCTGCCATGTTCTGAATAAATAATACATTTACACCTTTTAAGCAGGATATGCTGGATGCATATTGAACGATCTGTATGTTACTAAGCGTACCAAATTTCAATGGAAGGACTTGAAGCATGTCATATACTTTGTTGATAATTTGACAGAGATAGCACAGCATATGAATGCTAGATTTTGGATGGGATTAATTAGACCTATGGTGCACACACTGAACAAGACCAATTGTGTGCACAAAGCGCTGGTAAAAATTCTTATTTTAATGTTGATGCTCATAAACTAAATATATATATCTTCAACGATATGTTATAATTGTTTTTTATTCTACCTGTCAAAAGAAATTGCGCCTGTAGCAGTTCCCGGATCCATTTCCCGACGTGGTCGAATTACACTTGTGCCTGCTAATAACGCCAAAGTGATTGCAAGGTACTACATTTCCCACAAAAATGGAACCAGTCAAATTAACAAGTTCTTGCTTCTCGTGGCAATGCATCCATATTGGAAAATTGGAAACACTTTTCTACTCCTGCTCTACCAAGGCACAGGAGGGCTCTTCCTTTTCATTGACGAGATGCCGAGTCGTCGTGATCAAGCTGCTTCCAGTGGATAGTTGTGGTTGTTGGCTCTCAGCCTTTTAAAATGTGCTAGTTGTTACTATATATGTTAAGTATGTAGATATGGACCATATGGTTGTTGGCCCTTAGCCTTTTAAAATGTGATAGTTGTTACTATGTTAAGTATGTAGATATGGACCATATGGTTGTCAAAACCGTGTTACTTAGATCCTTCTTTTGTCGAGTAGTGTAACCACTATATATATGTTACTCAAATGTTGTTACCCAAGTTCATAAATTTTCATGGAAAGTATTAGTATCATACACAGTTCATTGAGTTTAAGCGTGTGCCCGATGTCCAGAAGGCATTTGCATATTAACTGTCCATATTGCAAATTCACACACATGTTCACATAAGGAAACATACTAATCTTGTGTGATACTCCTAGCCACCGCAAGCAACTAGTTTGCATTTTTCAAAAAATTTGTACACACAAAATCGCACACGAAGTAACTGTATTGACTGTCTGTGTTGTAATTTCCCATCGCAAACAGTTCATCTGAGTCGGCTGTTTGCCACGTATCACAAACATCTTGTTTACACGACTCATTTGTGTTCTTTTGGCTCATCGAAAATAGTTCATCCATGTGAACTTTATGCTGCATATCACGCACATCTTGTTTAGTTGAACTGTTTCTATTGTGTTCCCTAATCGAAAACAATTCTTCTGAGTTAACCGTATGTCGTATTACGCACACACATTAATATGGCTGCTCGTTTGTATTTTTCTACCTCATCGCAATCAGTTCGAATGGATTAACTGTGTGTCCTGCATCGCACACACATTGTTATGGCTGCCCGTTTCTATTGTTCTGCCTCATCGCAGACAGTTTGAATGGATTAACCGTATGCACTGCATCGCAAACACAACTAAAATCTTAACCGTGTTTGATGCGTCCATCATCGCAAATGTTTTGCACCTTTTTTGACAGTTTTTTCCACCACCGTTTGCGATTATTGCATCGCACCCAATTTAGGGTCCCTGACCATAGTGTCGCGTTAGCAGTATCCTGCAGTAGTGCGTGTACATGCCAGCGCCCGTGCCCGTGCGCGCCACGTGCACACCCCTCCACCCACTGCGGCGTCAGCCCCCGTGTGTTTGGCTGCACCCGCCGCGCCCGTGCCCATGCACGCGCCCCCCTCAGCGGCATGGGACGACGCCATCGACCGCTACCTCTTAGCACCGCCAGCTGTCGTCCTCCCGCACCCCGCCCGTTGATCGCGCGATGACATGATGTTTGATTTACAAATGAAGAACATTCTGTGCTGCATTGAAGACTTCAACAACGGCATCCTAGAGTACGACAATGACAACGACGGCGCGACACGCCGCCGCCGGAAAAAGTTTTTTTCTTAGGTTTAATACTGTATCTTGATCATATGAATATAAATTCGCATTATGACTGAATGAAAGATATGGTTTGAGCGAACTTGCGTTTTTCTCTCTTAATGTACAGACTTATCAGACGATTTTCTTTTGAAAAAAATGGCAATGGTTTTTAAAAATAAAACACTCATCGCAAACGTTTTAGTTATAACACCCATATGCAAACCGACAGCTTCCCCAGGAAGCCAAGGGAAAATGTGTCGAGCAGGATTTGTGCGGCGCTTGATCGCAAACGGTTCTTTTGGATGACCCGTATGCAACCACTTATAAACAATTTGGATATGTTGCCATTTGTCAAACTGGAAAGATTGACATTTGTTGATCTAGTAACATTGCCATTTGTCAACCTTGTAACACTGCGATTTGTCAAAAGATGAAGCTAAAAATCACTAGAAGTATCTAATTTTTGCAACTAAAATTTAGTAATTAAGCATATATTTCATTCATAGATTAAGCAGTCATTCTTAATTCATAGACAAAGGACAAAGGAAATTTGGAACCCCCCTACAATATTGGTGATTTCTCCCTTGAAACCATGAAACTTCCTCGGTGATGGTTCGATTTATGAAAGGCGCGCACCACGACATAAGGAAAACATTCTCCAATTTTTACCAGGGCATGGTGAGGCCATACCATGGCACCACACCAGACGTCATGTTTTCCAACCATGTGTTTCATTTTTTGTATAGTTGTTAACCGAGTGAACGACGCATTTATGGTTGACTATTGCCACACATTTCCTTGAAATATCTGCCCATTCCTTGGAAAAGGCATGAGAACGTACTAAATAGCACGAGCATGGTTTTCCAGACCGTTCGTGTGCACCTTTTCATGCACCGATTGTTTGTATTTGAATTATGTGCATAATTAATGCCTACAAAATGCACACAATCCCCTAAATATGGTAAATGAGTTCAGAAAATGTCAAATTTGAACATGTTTCATTTTAGAAAATGCACATACTCCCCTAAATATGGTAAATCAGCCCGAAGAAATTTCAAATTTGAACATGTTGCATTTGAGGCGGTATGTTGATCGTTGCAAAAAAAACTGAATGACAAACTAGGACGGAAATTAGGATTCCCCTTCAATCTTCGGGATTTTCCCTCTCGAAAGCATGGAACTTCCTCGGTGATGGTTCGATTTATGAAGGGCGTGCATGACGACATAAGCCAAACCTTCTCAAATTTTTACTAGGGCATGGTGAGGTCATACCATGGGACCATGCTAGGCGTCATGTTTTTTAAGCATTTATTTCATTTTTTCTATAGTTGAAAACCCAACGAACAAACATTTCTGGTTGACTATTGCCACACATTTCAATGAAATTTCTATCCATCATTCCTTGTGAAAGGCATGGGAATTTACTAAATGGCACGAGCATGGTTTTTTAGGCTATTCTTGTGGACCCTTTCATGCATCGACTGTTTGAACTTGAATTATGCACATTAATGCCTAGGAAATGCACATAATCCCCTAAATATGGCAAATGAACCCGGAAAAGTGCCAAATTTGAAGACGGCGATTTCAGGTTGTATGCTCATCATAGAAAAAAACTCGTGGATAAAGGGCAAAGGAAATTTGGATCCCCTTTCAATCTTGGTGATTTCCCCCTCAAAACCATGAAACTTCCTCGGATGATGGTTCGTTTTTGAAAGTCGCGCATCATGACATAAGGAAAACATTCTCCAATTTTTACCAGGGCATGGTGAGGCCATACCATGGCACCACGCCAGGCGTCATGTTTTCCAACCATGTATTTATTTTTTCTGTAGTTGTTAACCGAGTAAACGACACGTTTATGGTTGATTATTGCCACACATTTCCTTGAAATATTTGCCCATTTCTTGTAAAAGGCATGATAATGTAATTAATAACACGAGCATGGCTTTCCAGACCATTCTTGCGCACCTTTTCATGCACCGATTGTTCGAATTTGAATTATGTCCATTTAATGCCTAGAAAATGCACATAATACCCTAAATATGGTAAATGAGCCCGAAAAAATGTCAAATGTGAACACGTTGCATTTGAGGCGGTATGTTGATCGTTGGAAAAAAAACTAAATGACAAACTAGGACAGAAATTTGGATTCCCCTTCAACGTTGGTGATTTCTCTCTCGAAAGCATTGAACTTCCTCGGTGATGGTTCGATTTATGAAGGGCGTGCATAACGACATAAGCCAAACCTTCTCAGATTTTTACCAGGGCATGGTGAGGTCATAGCATGGCACCATGCCAGGTGTCATGTTTTTTAAGCATCTACTTCATTTTTCTATAGTTGAAAACCCAACAAACAAACATTTGTGGTTGACTATTGCCACACATTTCAATGAAATATCTATCCATTATTCCTTGTAAAAGGCATGAGAATTTACTAAATGGCACGAGCATGGTTTTCTAGGCCGTTCTTGTGGACCCTTTCATGCACCGATTGTTTGAACTTGAATTATGTGCATTAATGCCTAGGAAATGCACATAATCCCCTAAATATGGCAAATGAACCTGGAAAAGTGCCAAATTTGAACACGGTGATTTGCAGGCTGTATGTTCATCATAGAAAAAAACTCGTGGACAAAGGACAAAGGAAATTTTGATCCCCCTTCAATCTTGGTGATTTCCCCCTCGAAACCATGAAACTTCCTCGGTGATGGTTCGTTTTATGAAAGGCGTACATGACGACATTATTACGAGGGCACGATGAGGTCATACCATGGCACCACACCAGGCGTCGTGTTTTCCCAAGCGTGTATTTCATTTTTGTATAGTTGTTAACCCAGTAAACGACGTGTTTATGGTTGTCTATTGCCACACATTTCCTTGAAATATCTGCCCATTCCTTGGAAAAGGCATGAGAATGTACTAATAGCACGAGCATGGCTTTCCAGACCGTTCTTGTGCACCTTTTCACGCACCGATTGTTCGTATTTCAATTATGTGCATAATTAATGCCTACAAAATGCACACAATTCCCTAAATATGGTAAATGAGTTTAGAAAAATGTCAAATTCGAACATGTTTCATTTGAGGCGGTACGTTGATCGTTGGAAAAAAACTGAATGATAAACTAGGACGGAAATTTGGATTCCCCTTCAATCTTGGTGATTTCCCTCTCGAAAGCATTGAACTTCCTCGTTGATGGTTCGATTTATGAAGGGCGTGCATGAAGACATAAATCAAACCTTCTCAGTTTCTAACCAGGGCACGGTGAGGCCATACCATGGCACCATGCCAGCCGTCATGTTTTTCAAGCACATATTTCATTGTTCTATAGTTGATAAACCAGTAAATGACGCGTTTGTGGTTGACTATTGCCACGCATTCCATTGCAATCTCTGCCCATTCCTTGTAAAAGGCTTGAGCAATTACTAAATACCACGAGTATGGTTTTTCCAGACCGTTCTTGTGCACCCTTTCATGCATCGATTGTTTGAATTTGAATTGCGTGCATTAATGCCTACAAAATGCACATAATCCCCTAAATATTGTAAATGAACCCAGAAAAGTGTCAAGTTTGAAACGGTAATTAGCAGGGTTTATGTTCATCGTAGAAAAAAAGCTCATGGATGAAGGACAAAGGAAATTTGGATTCCCATTCAATCTCGGTGATTTACTATCGCACACGATTCATCTCCGTCGCCTCTACGAACCGCGGGTGTTAACTCACACATGCAAAAGGAAAAGAAAACCCTCGCCCACTTCGTCCCCACTCACTCGCCGCGGACTCCTCCGCAACTATGCACTCTAAGCTCGATGGCTATTGGCGGCAGGCGTAGGTCGTGCTCCAAACGGCACCAGATTTTTCCTCCACCGCTTTCCGCCGCCTATCTTCACCGACATTCTAGACTCTTGTCGACTGGGGTTTTCTGCGGGATTGGGCCGGAGATTTTTCTCATGGAGAAGGTAATCAACTTAATTAGTGAAATATTCACTCATCTCTTATCGCAGTCCGTCCGTCGCAGTTAATCAACCCGCGGAAATTGTCGTGGAATCATTTTTGTTCTAGCTAATTCGTGGGTGTTCATTCATGTGTCCACAGTGCGAGCACAAATCGGGCAACTGTGCTCGTGGTCAGTCAGAAACGAAGTTCTATCTCACCATTCCAGATGACTTCACGGAGCGCTCGGTATGTTCAATCTCAACCTACCACGGTCAGCATGGCCTAAATTTGTGGACATATACCGTCAGTTTCTACATTATCTATATATTTGCATCAAATCTTTGTTACATTATCTATTTTTAATTCTATTTTTTTGTACTTTGCTTGCATCTATATATGGATATGTTCTATTAGTTACTCCCATATTTGCATCTTGCTCTGTTATTTCAATATATCTAATTTACGATCTTAATTTTCATTTCAAGCAGTACATCCCTTGCTTCACTTTGCTGATGACTCCCAGGATGTCATATTGACAATGCAACATGGATTTACAATGACGGTTAGCGTAAAACTTGATAAAGATGGTCGCTCCTATTTTAATGCGAACCTTCGGAGAAAAATGTCTAAGTGTTATGACCTGAAAGCTGGCAATAAAATTCCAGTGTATGCACCACAACCTGGTCTAATTAACATGGATGTTTACTTCCCCAACATCATCAGCCAATCAAAGTCTGATCGAGGTTAGTGTCCTTTCAACTTTCTCCATGCTGTCATATGACTATTTAAGCAACCAATTAATCACTATTTAAGCAACCAATTCTGATATCATATTCTGACTCCGTTCCTAGGCAGTAACAAATTCTGTTTACCAATTTATGCGCACTATATATTCTTCCGCCATGTTCTGAATAGATAATACCTTTTCACCTTTTAAGCAGGATATGCTAGATGCATAGTGAACGATCTGTATGTTACTAAGCGTACCAAATTTCACTGGAAGGACTTGAAGCATGTCATATACTTTGTTGATAATCTGACAGAGATAGCACAGCATATGAACGCTGGATTTTGGATGGGATTAATTAGATCTATGGTTCACACACTGAACAAGACCAATTGTGTGCACAAAGCGCTGGTAAAAAGTCTTATTTTAATGTTGATGCTCATAAAGTATATATATATATATCTTCAACGATATGTTACAATTGTTTTTTATTCTACATGTCAAATGAAATTGCCCCTGTAGCAGTTCCTAGATCCATTTCCCGGCGTGGTCGAATTACACTTCTGCCTGCTAATAACGCCAAAGTGATTGCAAGGTACTGCATTTCCCGCAAAAATGGAACCATTCAAATTAACAAGTTCTTGCTTCTCGTGGCAATGCATCCATATTGGAAAATTGGAGACACGGTTCTACTCCTGCTCTACCAAGGCACGGGAGGGCTCTTCCTTTTCATTGACGAGATGTCGAGTCGTCGTGATCAAGCTGCTTCCAGTGGATAGTTGTGGTTGTTGGCTCTCAGCCTCTTAAAATGTGCTATCTGTTACTATATATGTTAAGTATGTAGATATGGACCATATGGTTGTTGGCCCTTAGCCTCTTAAAATGTGATAGTTGTTACTATGTTAAGTATGTAGATATGGACCATATGGTTGTCAAAACCGTGTTACGAAGATCCTTCTTTTGTCGAATAATGTAACCACTATATATATGTTACTCAAATGTTGTTACCCAAGTTCATAAATTTTCATGGAAAGTATTAGTATCGTACACAGTTAATTGAGTATAAGCGTGTGCCCGATGTCCAGAAGGAATTTGCATATTAACTGTCCATATTGCAAATTCACACACATGTTCACATATGGAAACGTATGTGTAACATACTAATCATCGCACACGAGTACTCGCAGACGCATCTTGTGTGATACTCCTAGCCACTGCAAGCAACTAGTTTGCATTTTTCAAAGTTTTTTGTACACACAGAATCACACACGAAGTAATTGTATTGACCGTCTGTGTTGTAGTTTCTCATCGCAAACAGTTCATTTGATTCGGCTGTTTGCCATGTATCACACACATCTTGTTTACACGACTCGTTTGTGTTCTTTTGGCTCATCGCAAATAGTTCATCCATGTGAACGGTATGCTGCATATCACGCACATCTTGTTAAGTTGAACTGTTTCTATTGTATTCCCTAATCGAAAACAGTTCGTCCGAGTTAACCGTATGTCGTATATCGCACACACATTGATATGGCTGCCTGTTTCTGTTTTTCTACCTCATCGCAACCAGTTCGAATGGATTAACCGTGTGTCCTGCATCGCACACACATTGTTATGGCTGCCCATTTCTGTTGTTCTGCCTCATCACAGATAGTTTGAATGGATTAACCGTATGCCCTGCATCGCAAACGCAACTAAGATCTTAACCATCTTTGATACATCCATCATCGCAAACGTTTTGCACCTTTTTTATAGTTTTTTTACACCGCCGTTTGCGATTATTGCATCGCACCCAATTTAGGGTCCCTGACCATAGTGTCGCGTTAGCAGTATCTTGCAGTAGTGCGTGTACATGCCAGCGCCCGGGCCCGTGCGCGCGACGTGCACGCCCCTCCACCCATTGCGGCGTCAGCCCCCGTGTGTTTGGCTGCACCCGCCGCGCCCGCGCCCATGCACGCTCCCCCCTCAGCGGCATGGGACGACACCGTCGACCGCTACCTCTTAGCACCGCCAGCTGTCGTCCTCCCGCACCCCGCCCATTGATCCCGCGATGACATGATGTTTGATTTACAAATGAAGAACATTATGTGCTGCATTGAAGACATCAGCAACGGCGTCCCGGAGGACGACAACGACAACGACGGCGCGGCACGCCGCCGCCGGAAAAAGTTTTTTTCTTAGGTTTAATACTGTATCTCGATCATATGAATATAAATTCACATTATGACTGAATGAAAGATATGGTTTGAGCGAACTTACGTTTTTCTATCTTAATGTACAGACTTATCAGACGATTTTCTTTTGAAAAAAGTGGCAATGGTTTTTAAAAATAAAACACTCATCGCAAACGTTTTAGTTAGAACACCCATATGCAAACCGACAGCTTCCCCAGGAAGCCAAGGGAAAATGTGTCGAGCAGGATTTGTGCGGAACTTGATCGCAAACGGTTCTTTTGGATGACCCGTGTGCAACCACTTATAAACAATTTGGGTATGTTGCCATTTGTCAAACTGGAAAGATTGACATTTGTTGATCTAGTAACATTGCCATTTGTCAACCTTGTAACACTGCGATTTGTCAAAATATGAAGCTAAAAATCACTAGCAGTATCTAATTTTTGCAACTAAAATTCAGTAATTAAGCATATATTTCATTCATAGATTAAGCAGTCATTCTTAATTCATACAAACAGTTCAAATCGATAGCTGAACCGACCAAACTTTTCCCTAATTGTTGCCAACCACGTACTGAAATAGCTAGTTGAACTATATATACTAGCTAATTTTAAGTACGTTGTATAGTTCCACCACATACATAGTCAGATGAACTGAACAAAATAGCCCCTAAATACTACTACTAGTGCGGAGGGGCTTTGTACTACTTCCGACTGCCTCTCCTCTGCCGAGCGCGCTCAGTAAGAGGCAGAGGAGGAGGAGCCTACCGACGAGCTGGGCAACCGCAATACGGTGTCTGCCGCTGCTGCAGCTTCAGCGACGCTCACCTCGAATGCCCTCTACCGCTCCAGATGATCCCTCTCGAAGCGGTGGTTCTCCTCGTAGATCTCCTGATTCCTCGCCTCTGAGACGGCGTGTGCCGCGGCCATAGCGGTGGTAAGCCTCTTTCCGTGCTCGACGAGGCGCTCCTCCTTCTCTCGCAGGAACTCGGTGTAGCGCGCAAGGTCGCTGACGCATGTGCGAGCATCCACCTACGCCTCCCGCCTTCGGGCGGCGGTGGTGGAGCGGGTGATGTGTCATGCCCAAGATGAGACCCTATCCTAAAGGAACTCGAAGGTCCCACCAAGGATAGAAGCGCATCTTGAAGACGCTTTTGCAAGGTGGATATCATTACATCAACATTACATAAAAATGGGGATACAACCATGACATACAATGTCACATGAATACACAAATACATCAGATACAAGATCAACATCCGACAACGTATGAAACATAAATAGAAACTCAAACAATAACCACCCTGCTAGCCCAGGCTGCCGACCAGGAACCTATCCCTCAATCGAAGAAGAAGCAGAAGAAGAACTCCAACACAAATAAACATCGCTCTCACGTCAAGATCATCGCATAACCTGCACCTGCAACTGGTGTTGTAGTAATCTGTGAGCCACGAGGACTCAGCAATCCCATTACCATGGGTATCTGAAAGTGCAACTATCCCTAGGTGGTTTTGGTAATTCATAACAACATATAGCTCATTGAGCTAATGCTATTCCAAGACAATTATTTCAGGAAAGCTCAATGATTGGCATGGCATGGATGGTAAAAGTGGAACCCTCAAAATGCTAAGGACAAAGGATTGGCTCAAGCTCAAAAGCTCAAGACTCTTCATTTTACATTTTAGTGATCCAAGATCACATTGAGTCCATAGGAAAATCCAATACTATCAAGGAGGGATGAGGTGTTGCTTAATGAGCCTTTTGCTTCATGTGCTTAATGATATGCTCCAAAATCCTTAGCTACTTTCCCATATCCACAAATGACCTAAACCCTAAGCCAAACTCGGTCCTACCGATTCTTTCTATCCGGCGCCACCAAGTTTCACATGTCATAAGCCACTGCCAAACCCTAGCAACTCGGTTCTACCGATAGGGATCTCGGTCTCACCTGGGATTGCAATCTCTCTGTTTCCCTTTTGTAACTTTTCGGTCTCACCGAAAGAGCGGATCGGTCCCACCGAGATTGCAATGTAAACTCTCTGTTTCCCTTTTGTAACTTTTCGGTCTCACCGAAAGAGCAAATCGGTCCCACCGAGTTTACCTGACCAACTCTCTGGTTAGCTTATTACCAAATCGGTCTCACCGAGTTTGTGTAATCGGTCTCACCGAGATTACGTTATGCCCTAACCCTAACCATATCGGTCCTACCGAGTTGCATGTCAGTCCCACCGAAAATCTCTAACGGTCACTAGGTTTACTATTTCGGTCCGACCGAGTTTGTTGATTCGGTCCCACCGAGATTGGTAAATTGTGTGTAACGGTTGGATTTTGTGTGGAGGCTATATATACCCCTCCACCTCCTCTTCATTCATGGAGAAAGCCATCAGAACACATCTACACTTCCAACCCATATGTTCTGAGAGAGAACCACCTACCCTTGTGTTGAGGCCAAGATATTCCATTGCTACCATATGAATCTTGATCTCTAGCCTTCCCCAAGTTGCTTTCCACTCAAATCTTCTTTCCACCAAATCCAAATCCTGTGAGAGAGAGTTGAGTGTTGGGGAGACTATCATTTGAAGCACAAGAGCAAGGAGTTCATCATCAACACACCACTTGTTACTTCTTGGAGATTGGTGTCTCCTAGATTGGCTAGATGTCACTTGGGAGCCTCCGACAAGATTGTGGAGTTGAACCAAGGAGTTTGTAAGGGCAAGGAGATCGCCTACTTTGTGAAGATCTACCGCTAGTGAGGCAAGTCCTTCGTGGGCGATGGCCATGGTGGAATAGACAAGGTTGCTTCTTCGTGGACCCTTCATGGGTGGAGCCCTCTGTGGACTCGTGCAACCGTTACCCTTCGTGGGTTGAAGTCTCCATCAACGTGGATGTAGGATAGGACCACCTATCTGAACCACGGGAAAAACATCCGTGTCTCCAATAGCGTTTGAATTCTCCAAACCCTTCCCTTTACATTCTTGCAAGTTGCATGCTTTACTTTTCGCTGCCTATATACTCTTTGCATGCTTGCTTGAATTGTGTGATGATTGCTTGACTTGTCCAAAAAGTTGCTAAAATCTGCCAAGAACTAAAATTGGGAAAAAGGTTAAGTTTTTATTTGGTCAAGTAGTCTAATCACACCCCCTCTAGACATACTTCCGATCCTACAAGTGGTATCAGAGCCGGGTTTCCATTTGCTTTGATTTCCATAGCTTTTGGTGGTCATAGCCTTGGTTTCACAACCTAGGAGAGTATGGCGTCTAGCGAGGAAAATTATCACCGTAGAGGACCTTACTTTGATGGTACTAATTTTGCTAGTTGGAAGCATAAAATGAAAATGCATATTCTCGGACATAACCCCGCCGTTTGCGCTATTGTGTGTGTTGGTTTGCAAGGTGACTTCTTTGATGGGAAAGAACCAAACCGTCAAGCTACCGCGGATGAGTTGAAGATGCTACAATACAACGCTCAAGCTTGTGATATTCTCTTCAACGGATTGTGCCCCGAAGAATTCAACAAAATCATCCGTCTTGAGAATGCAAAGGAAATTTGGGATACTTTGATTGATATGCACGAAGGTACCGACTCCGTCAAGGAATCCAAATTGTATGTGCTTCAAAGTCAACTTGACAAGTTCAAAATGAAGGATGGTGAAGGTGTCGCTGAAATGTACTCTAGGATTGCTCTCATCACAAACGAGATTGCCGGCTTAGGGAGTGAAGAGATGACCGATAGATTCATCATCAAGAAGATCCTAAGAGCCTTGGATGGAAAATATGATACCGTGTGCACATTGATCCAAATGATGCCCAATTACAAAGATCGCAAGCCAACAGAGGTCATTGGAAGAATTGTTGCTCATGAGATGTCGCTCAAGGATAAAGAGGAACTTCACAACAAATCAAGTGGTGCCTACAAAGCCTCATGTGAAGCCCCCACATCATCAAGTGAGAAACTAAACTTCGATGAAGAATTGAGCTTAATGGTGAAGAACTTCAACAAGTTCTACAAGAGTAGAAGCAAAGATAGAAGATCCAAGTCAAGGTCCTACAATGACAAAAGATCTTCTAGTCGAGAGCGAAACTGCTACAATTGTGGAAGACCCGGACACTATTCCAATGAGTGTACGGCTCCCTACAAAAGAAGAGAGGATTCTCCAAAAAGAAGAAGCAAAAGAGAAGAATCACCATCAAGAGAGAGAAGAAGTAGAGATGATCGTTATGAACGAAGATACTCACGGAGAAGCAAGGATTCGGAAAGAAAGGTCAAATCATCAAGGAGCTACACAAAACGAAGACATCAAGCTCATGTTGGTGAATGGGTATCCGGTTCCGACTCCGACAACCACTCCGAGAGAAGTTATCACTCCGATTCCGAATATACTCAAGATGAAGGTGTTGCCGGTCTAGCACTTGTGTCAACCAACTCCTACGACATATTTGACTCACCAAATGAAGGAATTGGAAGATGCTTCGTGGCCAAAGGTCCTAAGGTAACTCACCCTGAGTATGTTGATTTTAATAATGATGAAGATGACTTGTTAGGTGATGATGATTTACTTGTTGACAACTCTAGTGATGAATACTATGATGAAACGTCAATTAATCATGCTAATCAAGATAAAACGAATGACAATGATAAGGGGAAAACTGAGGCTCTAACTAAAGAACTAAACACTCTTAAGTTAGCTCATGAAACTATCTTCGAAGATCATTGAGAACTTTTAAGAGCTCATGAGAAGTTACGCTTTGAAAAGCTCAATCTTGAGCAAGAGCATGAGTTTTTAAAGGCAATCAATGATGATCTCCGCAAGAAAAGTTCTTCTTACATTGCCAAGCGTTTACTCTTATCCACTTACATGCCTCAAGTCAAGTCTAGTAACAAGAACAAGAAAGATTCTTCCTCTAGTAGTAACAATGATCATGTTAAATCCAATATTCTTGCTTCTAGTAGTTCTCTTGATTCCACTAATGATTCTCTTAGCCAAGTTACACTTGAGCAAGAAAATAGCTTATTGAAGGGAATCATAGAGAAAGGAGTGTACAAAAGCCTTGCCGGAAGTAAGCAATTCGAGGAAATTGTACGCAAGCAAGGAAGGCACCGGAAGAATCAAGGTGTTGGCTTTGAACGAAAGTTCAATGCCAATGGAGTTGAGTGGGAAGAAGATCAATACCCCAAGACAAAGTTTGTTCCACAACAAGAGAAGTATGATCCTACTTTCAAGGGGACACAAACTCAAGATGATCTTCCACCACAAGACTACAAGCAAAAAGGCAAGGACAAGCTTCAAGAGGAAATTGATGCATTTGAAGAAGCTCCTAAGACCTTAGTCAAGTGGATTCCCAGGACTACTTCAAGTTCTACTTCATCAAGTACGACTACAACTCCAAGGATTCCCATCAACATGGTGTGGATCCAAAAGAAGAAGAACTAGAGAGTTCTTGAGGGTGACTCCGCCAACATACTTCACTCTTATCATTTTGGCAAGAACAAGTGCAATCAACTTCCACATCTTGCACTAGTTCAAGGAGTCACAAACCCTCTTGTTGGTAAGACAAGGGACAAGGTAACCTAAAAGCATTCATAGACATCATCTTGTGTGTGCATCACTCTATGTCTATGGATATCCTTGTTTGTTCCTTGTGGGACTAACCCATGTAGGTATTGAAAGTGCAAATCACTCAAAAGGATAGCTCCAAGTGATCTACATCAACATTGAGCATCCACATCTTCAACATCTACATGAAGTCATCATCGACAAAACCCAAGGTTAGTTCATCCCTCTTAGGGGGGATATCACATCTAGGGGGAGCTTTACTCTAAGACTTGAGTTAAAGCAACTCTAATGATGTGAACACAACAATGCTTTATGTAAAAGTGGTAACCCCACTTGAGCTTAAACGATGAGTATGACCTATGATCAAGTGTTCTCATTTGACTCCTAAGTCAATATACTCATATATAGATGACCTAGTCATCGCCAATTGCTTGATAGATGCTAGAATTGGTTGTGCATGCTTTGTCACATATTTCAATTGCCATTTTATTGTGTGAGCATGTTGGTTGCATATTTTACTCATTCGAGGACATCCACTTGTTGTTTTGATTGTTTGGCTTTATTTTTCTTTTGCCAAGTGGATGGACAAGAATGCCTAAGAACCTCTCTAGCTATCTATGCTTTTCTCGTCTCAAACTCTATTCATGCTACATCACAAAATTGATCAAGTAAGATTCGAACCACTCTGTGTGAGGAGCACTCGGAGTCCCCGATTCGTCATAGACTTAAACTTCCAAAACCTCTTTGTGATTCTCGGTCTGACCGATACCCCACTTTCGGTCTTACCGAGATCACTAAGTTGATCTATGTTTTCGATCTCGGTGCAACCGATTTGAACCATTCGGTCACACCGAGTTGCAATAACTGTATATAGTTTTGCATCTCAGTGCCACCGAGTTGTTCCACTCGGTCACACCGACAGGGTCGGGCTATATATAGACACGGGCAAAAATTTGGAAATTTCTCCAAACCCTTTCACCCGCGCGATAGCTCGCTCTGCCAACATGGTCTCCGGATCGTCTCCTCGCCGCCAGCCGCCTCCAATCGCTGGTCTCCATCGCCATCAACGGGATTCAACCCCGCCGTTGCCGCCGTAGTGAGTCTCCGCCGAACTAGGGTATGGACTTGATCTTTGTGCTATTCCCCAATCCGATTCCTAGCACATTGTGATCATATTGATTCTAGCCACGTTTGATAAACTCCCATCCAATCAATGAATTCGTAGAATAGGTTTGATTCGCAAATTTTAGGGTTAGGTTTCCGCCGAAACCATCTCGGACCCACCGAGTTGAAAAACTCGGTCCCACCGATTTAGCTTATGCCATTGCACAAGTGAGACTCGGTCTGACCGAGTATTGCTAATCGGTGTGACCGATTTTGGAACTTTGTGAAACCCTAGCAGTCTCGGTGCCACCGAACTATGACTCGGTCTGACCGAGTTCACCAGTTTAGGTTCCAAAAACTGCTTCGGTATCACCGAATTTAAAAATCGGTAGATCCGAAATGATTTCTGTGGGAAACTAAAACTAAGTTTTTGAATCATTCTTTTGCAAAAATCTCTGCATTTTGTGATGCTCATCCACTCTACCTCATCTATAAACTATTCACAGGGTCAGCAGTCAGCTTGTTCATCATGTCAGACCAGAGTGATAGCCAGAACATGTCAGAACAGCCAGTGCAGATGAGTGAGGGCACTAGTCCCTCCAGTTCTTCAGATGAAGGCAGCAGGAGCACCCCTAGCAACCTACCAAAAGCTGCCACAAGACAAAGGAAGAAGAGAACCTCAGAATCAGAGGATGAGGACTATGTTGCAGAAGAGGAAGCAACTTCCAAGAGAGTTGTGCTCAAGAAGGAGTATGGCTCAGCTGCAGCCATCAAGCCAGGAATGCACAAAAAGGCACCTGCCAGGAGAGTTCCTACCTCCAAGCCTAGGAAGGTTGTTCCTGAGGAAACTATAAAATTCACTATGGAATCTGAAGAGGAAGGCCAAGTTCTCAGAAAGTTGAAGCCCAAGATCCCATACCACAATGATGCTCATCCTGTGGCTGAGGATATGAAGATCAGAAGAGACTCAGGACTGAGAAAGTGGAGAGCAGAGGATCCATATGCTACCAGGAGGAGGACTGCTGTTGACTACAGGTTCCACACTAAGGAACAACAGGACTTCTATGAGACAGTCTTATTGGACAAGAAGCCCATTGTGTGTGATATGAGATGGGTCGACTGGGAATACATCAAGGACAATGAAGAGAACTACCCTGGAGTGCAAGACAGCTTCAAGGCATGTGGAGTAGCTGACTTTGTTGGGCAGAACCTCACAAAGTGGAATGAAGAGCTGATCATGCAGTTCTACTCCACAACACACTTTTATCCAGATGGCAGAATTGTATGGATGTCTGAAGGTACGAGGTACCAATCAACAGTTGCTGAGTGGGCACAGCTCATCAATGCCCCAGAGGAAAATGAGGATGACTTGGACATATATGCCAAGAAGAAGATGGATCACAACTCCATGTCAAATATGTACATAGAGATCCCAAACAAGGCACTTGACACTTTCAAGTTTGGATCAGTACATTATCTTCTGTCAGGATTGCCAACCATCAATTGGATACTGAGGCACACCTTGTTGCCCAAGTCAGGTGATCACAAGATGATCAGAGGCCATGCAATCAACTTGCTTCATATCTTTGATGTGCCACAAAAATTCAAAGTCATGAGACTCATGGTAGAAACAATCAAGAGGACTGCAGCAGACCAGAAGAGGAGCTGTGGATATGCCCCTCAGATCCAGGAGCTGATTAACTCCAAGATGGGCACAGGCATATACCTCTTGGACAAGGAACATTTGCCTATTCATCCTGATTTTGAAGATAATGAAGTTGTGATGAACAAGCATGAACCATCTTCAGCCCATACACAAGCACAGAAGGAGAAGGCAAGGAAGGAGAAAGCTGCAAAGATGCCAACTCAAGAGGAGGCATCTGATTATTTCTTGAAAACCAAGCAGGAGCAGCTCAGTTACTTGATTGCATCCACCCTGAGGATAGAGAAAGGACTGGCCACCCTCAATCAGAATCAGGAGAGCTTAGAGAGGATTGTAGAACAAAAGTTCTATGACTTGGATGTCAAAGTGACAGAGATTCAGTCTGCAGTGGAGCAACTTCAAGATGACATGGAGGAGAGGAAAGGGAAGACTACCACTGATGCATTTGCCAGAGTGCCATGAGCTCAGAGGTCCAGTGCAGTGCCAGTTCCTGACACAAGAGCCACCGCCTCAGCTCCAGCCACAGCACCAGCCCAACCAGCTCCAGCATCCACTTCAGCTCCAGCTCCAACCACGTCTA
Source organism: Aegilops umbellulata (assembly GCA_032464435.1). NCBI lineage: Eukaryota > Viridiplantae > Streptophyta > Magnoliopsida > Poales > Poaceae > Aegilops > Aegilops umbellulata. The sequence goes on from CP136057.1 coordinate 255,998,275, forward strand.
CAGAAGCCTTCGTCCTTGGAGTGATCCAGACTCCACCACCACCAGAAGATCAAGCCTGAGTGTCGATTTAGCTCTATGCATTTTCTAGGAACTTTTTGGTAACTTGTTGCCAAAGGGGGAGAAAAATGTATAGATCATAGGCTTCGAGAGAGAGAGAGAGAGTTGTTTTTCTCTCTTGCTTTATTTGGTGGTTTTTCAAACATTGTTTGCTTTTGGTCGAGATACTTTGATATGCTTGTGAGACATTGATGATCATGTGTTTGATCATAAGCTACACTTATGCATGCTTGATATATCTTATCTATCTTATGTGATCATTCACTTTTTCCTTGGTGATGAGTGCATGTATTTCATTATCATCATTTTGAGCGCTCCACCAAGATGTATGTGACATGGATGAGTAACCCATAATTCTAACTCTTTGTGCATTTGCAGTCCAAAGCAAATTTTAAATATGCACAAATTCAGGGGGAGCTCTTACTTATCACATACTTCTCAAAGCGACGATATAATTCATTCTTATTATCATTTGTCGAAGCTTTGATCTATATGTTGTCATAAATTACCAAAAAGGGGGAGATTGAAAGTGCAACTATCCCTAGGTGGTTTTGGTAATTCATAACAACATATAGCTCATTGAGCTAATGCTATTCCAAGACAATTATTTCAAGAAAGCTCAATGATTGGCATGGCATGGATGGTGAAAGTGGAACCCTCAAAATGCTAAGGACAAAGGATTGGCTCAAGCTCAAAAGCTCAAGACTCTTCATTTTACATGTTAGTGATCCAAGATCACATTGAGTCCATAGGAAAAGCCAATACTATCAAGGAGGGATAAGGTCTTGCTTAATGAGCCTTTTGCTTCATGTGCTTAATGATATGCTCCAAAATCCTCAGCTACTTTCCCATATCCACAAATGACCTAAACCCTAAGCCAAACTCGGTCCTACCGATTCTTTCTATCCGGCGCCACCGAGTTTCACATGTCATAAGCCACTGCCAAACCCTAGCAAATCGGTTCTACCGATAGGGATCTCGGTCTCGCTGAGATGGGATTGCAATCTCTCTGTTTCCTTTTCGTATCTTTTCGGTCTCACCGAAAGAGCGGATCGGTCCCACCGAGATTGCAATGTAAGCTCTTTGTTTCCCTTTTATAACTTTTCGGTCTCACCGAAAGAGCAAATCGGTCCGACCGAGTTTACCTGACCAACTCTCTGGTTAGCTTATTACCAAATCGGTCTCACCGAGTTTGTGTAATCGGTCTCACCGAGATTACGTTATGCCCTAACCCTAACCATATCGGTCCTACCGAGTTGCATGTCAGTCCCACCGAAAATCTCTAATGGTCACTAGGTTTACTATTTCGGTCCGACCTAGTTTATTGATTCGGTCCCACCGAGATTGGTAAATTGTGTGTAACGGTTGGATTTTGTGTGGAGGCTATATATACCCCTCCACCTCCTCTTCATTCGTGGAGAGAGCCATCAGAACACATCTACACTTCCAACTCATATGTTCTGAGAGAGAACCACCTACCCTTGTGTTGAGGCCAAGATATTCCATTGCTACCATATGAATCTTGATCTCTAGCCTTCCCCAAGTTGCTTTCCACTCAAATCTTCTTTCCACCAAATCCAAATCCTGTGAGAGAGAGTTGAGTGTTGGGGAGACTATCATTTGAAGCACAAGAGCAAGGAGTTCATCATCAACACACCATTTGTTACTTCTTGGAGAGTAGTGTCTCCTAGATTGGCTAGGTGTCACTTGGGAGCCTCCGACAAGATTGTGGAGTTTAACCAAGGAGTTTGTAAGGGCAAGGAGATCGCCTACTTCGTGAAGATCTACCGCTAGTGAGGCAAGTCCTTCGTGGGCGATGGCCATGGTGGGATAGACAAGGTTGCTTCTTCGTGGACCCTTCGTGGGTGGAGCCCTCCGTGGACTCACGCAACCGTTACCCTTCGTGGGTTGAAGTCTCCATCAACGTGGATGTAGGATAGCACCACCTATCCGAACCACAGGAAAAACATCCGTGTCTCCAATAGCATTTGAATTCTCCAAACCCTTCCCTTTACATTCTTGCAAGTTGCATGCTTTACTTTCCGCTGCCTATATACTCTTTGCATGCTTGCTTGAATTGTGTGATGATTGCTTGACTTGTCCTAAAAGTGGCTAAAATTTGCCAAGAACTAAAATTGGGAAAAGGTTAAGTTTTTATTTGGTCAAGTAGTCTAATCACCCCCCTCTAGACATACTTCCGATCCTACAGTATTAAGACTAGCAAATCTTAATGGGAAAGAAAGGGGTAAAGTGGTGAGGTTGCAGCAGTGACTAAGCAATGTATGGTGGCTAACTTACGCAAATAAGAGCGAGAAGAGAAGCAAAGCAAGCGATCGTCAACTAGTAATGATCAAGAAGTGAGCCTGAACTCCTACTTACGTCAGACATAACACAGAAACCGTGTTCTCCTCTCGAAAAACCCCGAAAAGAGACAATCACGGTTATGCACACGGTTGGTGTATCTTAGAAGAGTTTAGTTCAGGTTTACTACAACCGAATATCAACAAATTCCCATCTGCCACATAACCGTGGGCACGGCTTTCGAAAGTTCAAACCCTGCAGGGGTGTCCCAACTTAGCCCATGATAAGCTCTCGCGATCAACGAAGGATATTCCTTCTCCTGGGAAGCCCCGATCAGTCTCGGAATCCCGGTTACAAGACATTTCGACAATGGTTAAACAAGACCAGCAAAGCCGCCAAGATGTGCCGACAAATCCCGATAGGAGCTGCACATATCTCGTTCTCAGGGCACACCAGATGAGCGAGACGTCGGGTTGGCATAGACCCTTGTTGCCCAGGGGGCGCCGGACATCGCTCGATTTGGACCAGCACTTAGAGAAGCACTGGCCCGGGGGGGGGGGGGGTAAAATAAAGATAACCCTCGGGATTCGCGACTCCCAAGGGAAAAAGGCTTAGGTGAGGAAAATGTAAAACCAATGTTGGGCCTTGCTGGAGGAGTTTTATTCAAAGAGAACTGTCAAGGGGGGCCCATAAATCACCCAACCGCGTTATGGACGCAAAAATCCGGGAACATAATACCGATATGATGGAAACTAGGGCGGCAAGAGTGGAACAAAACATCAGGCATAAGGCCGAGCCTTCCACCCTTTACCAAGTATATAGATGCATTAATAATATAAGAGATATTGTGATATCCCAACATAAACATAATCCAACATGGAGCAATCTACATCTTCACCTGCAACTAGCAACGCTATAAGAGGGGCTGAGCAAAGCGGTAACATAGCCAAACAACGGTTTGCTAGGAAGGGTGACAACGGATTATAGGTTCATGGCAATTTGGGGGGCTTGAAAAGCAAGTTGTAGGTAACGCAGCATAGCGGTAGAGCGAAGCAACTAGCATAGAAATGATAGTAATGAGATCTAAGGTGACGGTCATCTTGCCTGAAATCCCGCTAGGAAGAAGAATGAGTCCATGAAGAAGTTGAAGCCACGAAGACGAACCAAGCGTAGTCGTACGAATCCTCACGATCGCAACGAAACGGGAACTATTGAGAGAAGCACACAACATGGTAAACAAACCACACATGAACAAGGCATGATGCTCAACCAAGTATGAGGCATGACAAGGCTACATGAGGCTACGAATGGCAAGAGATGATGCATACAAGAGTAACACATCAAAGCAAGTTTGAATGAGGCCAGAAACAACATATAGCAACTCTGGTAAGTCCTCATATGCAAATTCCAAAATTGGTCCTGATCTGAATAAACCTTATGTTCAAGTTATTAAACAGCAAGTTAATATGCACCCCGATGATCTACACGAAATTCTAGTCAAGTTACATATAAAGTTTGTTTAATTCGGAGCTACGACCTATAAGATATGAGCAAAACAAGTTAAACATGACATTGATACAAAATGCATACAAACATCAAGCAAACACACTCAAAACATGGATGCAACATGATAAGATGAAAGTACATGCAAATCCAAGCAAGTTACATGTAGAGCACACTCAAAACGGAGCAACGGTTCAACACATACACACCATACAAGTTTAAAGGACAAGCTGTCCAAAACAACAACTAGGCATCTTGCAAGCACCAAAACAACATGCTACAACACCACAATATGAAAACAAAAGGCATGGACATGATGTACAGGTAAAGCATTATAAAACATGAACACTGAGATAACTCCAGAAATCACTAGAACATGCTCAAAAGGACATGGCAAGATAGCAAATAATAACAGTTTCACAGACAGTGGAAATCACTGGACATAGCAGAAATAACATCAGGTTGCAATATTTAGAGCTATCAAACAACATGCTACATGAACTTATCATGGCAACCAAATGCATTTCATGAATATAATAATTGCGTAGAACAAAAGTACCTTACTGACCATAAGGAAAAATGGCACAGAAAATATGATGGCGCCCATGTAAACATTGCAAGTTTTATTATCAGGTTCAGACAGCAGAAAAAACAGAGTATGGCATAAACAACAATATGAAGGCATCTTTGCGAGCTCGAATCACTCACCACAAGACATTGCATGACAAGATAATCATAGCATCCGCAAGAAGACATGTTCATGAAGCTAACCATGGCAATAGAAAGTTCATAGCATGCAAGAATCACTAGCAACAACCTTGGCCAAGTTGAATAACATGTAAACAATCTACCAGGAACATTTTATAGCAAAAGTATAGCAAGATTAAGGCATGCTAGAGCACTCTATAAATACAAACAGGGGCATGGATGGATAGTGCGTAACCATATGTCCAAAACATCCTCACTGAACATACTCAAAAGAGGCATGGATCTCATAACTGATGTAGACTTCATGCTCAAAAGAAAATTACACAAAAAGATGCAAAAATTACAAATGCGCAATTTCTGTTAAACTACAGCAGACAGCATTATATAGCACTCTTGCAATGATGATTAGGGCATCAAAATAGACTCAAACAAACATGGCACAATTAAACGAAATGGAGAGAATCTCTTGATGAACATTTACATATATCATGCACGCAAAACAGAGCAGTATGCCAGGAGATATGATACGATGAACAGGGGACCAGAATGCAAATATTTCATGACTTGGTGGATTTTTACCTCCGCGTAAGTCAACGCGGGACGGAGGGATCCGGGACGGAGCAGATCAGGACGGCGGAGGCGCGTTTGGTTGGATGGGTGGGTGGATTTGATCCACCCTGAGTGGATCCGGCTGGAGAGAGCTCCGCGAGCTCCGGCGACGATGAGGATGGCGGGGAGGCGCGGCCCGCGACGGGAGGAGGCGACAGCGGCCAGGGTCGGCGGCGGGGCGGCGGACCAGCGAGCGGCGCGGGCGGCGCGCGGTGCAGCGGCGGCGGTGCATGGCGGCGGGGTGGCGCGGGGGCGCCATGGCGGCGGGCGCCGGCGGCGGCGGCTGGCGAGTGCTGTCGTGGTTCTAAGTCTGACAGTAGTGTAGGGGGGTTAGTATGGAGAGGCTAGATCTTAGCTATGTAGAAGCTGTAAGCACACAAAGATGTACGAGTTCAGGCCCTTCTCAGAGGAAGTAAAAGCCCTACGTCTCGGTGCCCGGAGGCGGTCGACTGGATTATAAGTGTGAGAATGACAGGGGTGCGAACCCTTGATACTGAGGAGGAGGGTGGCTTATATAGAGTTCGCCAGCCCTCTCCTGCCCTTAGTAATGCAGGGTTTAAGGTACACTAAGGTTGGGCGTTACTGGTAACGCCCCTAATAAAGTGCTATGATGACCATAAAGACTACTTAATGACCGACCGTTTGCCTATGGAGTGACTTTAGATCTCCTGGCAGTCGAGTGGTTGGATTTGTGGTCGAGTGATAGCTTCTTGGTCGAGTGTCTTGAACCCGTCGAGTGAAAGGTGACTTCTTCTAAGGATGTCCTTGGGTAGGGCTCTTAGGACAGGTCCATGCCCCTATCCTAGGTACATAGCTTCATCATTAGCCCCCGAATGGATCGAGGTTAGAGTGGGGAAAGGTTTGGAGATCTTTCCGAGTGGTTCTTCGTGCTACATGAGTGCCTTGTTTTAGATCAATCGTCATGGATGACGTCATCAACCTTTTTCAGTCGCCTTGATCCATTCCAGGCCTTTCGTCGAGTGAATTTACTTGCCTGTGGCGTTCCGAATGACGGTGTGGAAGAGATCTTCTGCCTGACGAATTGTTCTGCAACCCGCGGATTTCGCGGGATTTGAATTTCGGGAAGCGCGCGGGACGGGAGCGGCCGCGGTAATCGGATGTGATAAGACAGAAGCTCCTCGATTTTTGCGCCACCTTTTTCGCCACGTACTGCGTGCGCGCCTGCTGCGGGATTTGACGGGATAGCCTGGGCCTACCAGTCAGCCACTCGGAAGCGACCTCTTATAAGCCGCCGGCTCAGGGTTTCCGAACAGTGTACTCTCTCCTTTCTTTCTCCCTTCGCAAGGTCTTTCGCCACCTCCGTTCTCATCCTAGCGCCGCAGGCCCATTGGAGATTTGCCGGTGACGATGGGGAAGGACAAGACGTCGGATCTGGAGCGCGCGAAGGAGGCGACGGCCCAGGGGAAAGGTAAGAAGTCCGCTCGGGGCAGATCTTCCTCAAGGACTGCTCTGCCCAGAGGCTGGATCCAGGGCGACTGGATGCCGACGGTGATTCGGCAGGAAGATCTCGATGATATGGTTGAGGGAGGAGTCATTCCCCACAAAGCTGCGCGTCTCCCGGGGAAGGAAGTCGAGCCCCAACCTCTTGATGGTGAGTGTGTCCTCCTCGCCACCCACATCGATCGCGGGTTTTCTCTGCCGCCTCATACTTTTTTCCGGAGCTTTCTGAACTTCTTCGGAGCGCAGCTCCACCACTTCACTCCCAATTATATCGTGTATCTTGCTGCTTTCATTTCCTTGTGTGAGGGTTTCCTGGGTTGCTGCCCCCATTGGGGACTCTTTAAGCATAGCTTCACCTGCCGTTCTCAATCGGTCAAGAAGGCCAAGTCGAGTGACGAAAGAATGCAGGTGATCCAGCTGTGCGGAGGCCTGGCGATCCAGACGGGGGAAAAAGTTCTTTTCCATCCATCACTTTCCCCGAGTCGGTCCGTGGTTGGCAGGCGACCTGGTTTTACTGTAAAGACCAGGCGACCCCAGGACAGTCAAATGGGCTTCCCCCTTTCTCTCTAGACCGAGCTCAGAAACCTGCTTCTCTGAAAGTGGCGCCGGAGGAAAAGGCGCAAGTCAAAGTGTTGGTTCGTCGAGTGGTTCAGCTTGTCCGCGAGGGTGTGACGGGGATGGACCTGCTGGAGGTCCTCCTTCGGAGGCGCATCCAACCGCTTCAGGCTCGTGACCACCCGATGTGGCTGTATTCGGGTCTTGAAGACACCACTCGGATCCACCCAGAGGAGGTCACCGACGAGATGTTGGAAGGGTGGCTGTCGAGTATCACAGGAAACAAAGACAACCCCCGAGGAGCCAGGAGGGTTCCTCCACTCGACAACACATACGAAGTGGACCAGGTCTGCCCTTATGTTCTTGATTGGGATCTTGCTTTCTTCGTTGGTCTTCTTTGAGTTGGTCAACTGACTTTTGTTCTGTCTTTTGTTTCCCAGGAAACTACGGAGATGTACTCGATGCCCAACGGGGCACAGGAGCCGACCGCGGAAGGGGAGGTGAGCGGAGGCGAGAGCGGAGACGAACACGGCGAGTGGGAATCCGATGGCGAAGGAGAGGGAGACGACGACGTCGACTCCAGCGAAGAGGAGGAGGAGGAGGAAGTTGAACCCCCCCGCTCGGAGAGGCGATCCAAGCTTACGCACGATCCCGCGAGGGAACGTGGTAAGGCGACTACTCCTGTTGGGCAGTCGTCGAAGCGCCCTCGGACCTCTTCTCCTACGCCGACTGAAAAGGCTCCCAAGCACCCACGCGCGACGCCATCCAAGCCGCCCAAGGCTCTGCCCAAGATGAAGATGACCGTCCCCACCATTTCTGGGTAATAGTAAGACTTGTTTTCCTTTGTCGACTGTGGACAGATCCTTGGTCGATTCATTGAGCCAACTGACTGACTTCCGAAATTTGTAGTGCTGCTACTTCTGAGATCTCTGCCAAGGACGGAGATCAAGAGATGGAAGATGCTGTTACTTCCAACCCAGGTACGATTACTGATGTTTTGCCTTGAGTCAACTGAATATTTCTTGTAACTCTGGTCGATCGACTTTTCCTGCAGCTCCCCCTCATGTTATCAACCTACCAGATGACGAAGACGACGAGCCGCTGAGAGTAAGAAGGAACCGGAGGGTGTCGACTGGCAAGACTGCCCAATCTGCTCCGGCGTCTGAGGCTGTAGCTCGGGACGGTGGTGACACCACTCGGACTTCCGTGACTTCCGCTGAACCTCTGACGAGCGTGCGGCCTTCAGTGTCGACTGCAAATCCGCCTTCGCTTTTTGCTACATACCCTGTCCCAGAGGACCAAGTGGGTGCCGCAAAAGAGGCTATACACCAGGCGGGAATCATGATGGAGCAAGTGAAAGTGGTTTGGGACGCCAGCCAAGCAGCGTATGACGCGAGTTTGGCTCTTCAGAGCAACGTCCAGGTCAGTTGACTCAACACTTGGTCTGTTGCACTATGCTGTTCAAAGAATCTCTTTTCCGAAGATCTTTATATCTGTACACCCACTGGGTGTGTCTGTCAACTTTCGGACGAGTGGGGGCACGCTAAGTGCACCCACTGGGTGTAGTCCCCGAGACTACGGTGGACAACTGGCAGTCGACTGTAGTCTTTATATTGCGTTGCTGTATTTGTACTTCTTCACTCGGTCTGGTCGGGCCATGTCGAATGGAATTGTATCCGGTCGACTGCGGGCAGTCGACTTTTTTTTGGTCGAACCAGTGGGGGCACGCTGAGTGCACCCACTGGGTGTAGTCCCCGAGACTGATGTCGAATGTTTTGATACGGTTGTAGTCTTAGAAACGTTACTATTGTCTCTTGGTTACTCAGAAGCAACCTATCCTTGACGTTTTTCGACTGGTTTTTTTCGTAGAAATCCTGTGAACTTGCGGCTCGCTTCACTGAGTTGAAGGACCAACAGATCCAGCTCAACCTTGACTTAAAACTTGCTCAAGAGAACTTGCAGAAGGCTCGAGAAGAGGCAAAAGGTATGGCTGGTGAGGTCTACCATTCTTGACGAGTGACTTTTTCCTTTTTGTCAATCCTTGATGTTGATCGCACTCGACGTGCCGCAGATCAACTGGAGGAAGCTCTGAAGAATAAGGATCAAGATCTTGCCGAAGCGCAGAAGGAGGCCTTGAACAAAACAAAGCTTGCTGAAGAAAAGCTGGCTTCAGTCTCTACTCTTGAACAGGAGAACTCCAGACTGAAAGCTGCTCTCGACGCCTCTAATAAGGAGGTCAGCCGACTAAAGAACGACAAGATTGCTCTGAATGACAAGGCAGGCGAACTGGCGGGGAAGAAGAACGATCTTGAGGTTTATCTTGGGGGACTTGCCAAGAAGTTGTTCATCGTGCTCGAAGGTAACAACTTTCACCCGACTGGCTTGCAGTAACCGAACTCGTGTAGAGCCGCTGCCTTATACTTGAACTATTATTTGTAGAATTCTGCCAGAACTTTGAAGAGGAGACCAGTCGACTGGAGCCAAGCTTGGACCCTGCCAATTCACTCATGAAGGACGAGGCTGCTATGAACGTGCTCCGCCTGGAGTCCAGCATTGCCAGCGTGGTTGATTATCTGGCTCAACTGAAGGTTGCAGTGTCGCGGATCGACACGTCTCTCTGGCCCAGGGCGACGCTTTCGAATGATCTCGAGTCCCTGATGACTCGACTGAATGACGTCCCTGGTTGAGTGACGGAATGGAAGAAGTCCTCTGCAAGGTGTGGTGCTGATGTTGCCCTGTCTCTGGTTCGCGTCTACTGCAAGGAGGTGCGAGAGGAGAAGTTGGCTGCCATTCAGGTTGCCAATACCAGGAAGCTTAGCTTTCAAGACTTCATGGAGACTTTCATTGCTGCTACCACCCGTATCGCAGACGGGATTGATTTGGATGAGTTCGTCGCCCTTCCAGCCCTCCGCCCGAGGAATGAAAAACTTTAATGCTTCCCTTTAAATTTGCCTCGGAATGCCGAGTGGATTCTATAACCGTTAAACTCTGTCGAGCCAAGGGCTCGAGTACTTTGATCTGAGGTCTTGGACCTTTGGGTCTTATCCGAACTTGATTTGTCGTTGAATATCTTCGTGAATTATCTGTCAAGTGGAACTTAATCTTCACTCAAAATAACTTCGTATTTGTGATGCAGCACCGAAGGAAAAGGTAACAGTCGATTCGCATCTTGCCGTTCTTGCGGATTGGGACGTGTTCCGTACTTAGGCGAGCACTGGGCTGCAGCTAAGCCCCCGAGTGGGAGGTTTGCTCTCCACTCGGTAGGATTTTTATACACTTAGGCGAGCACTGAGCTGTAGCTAAGCCTCCGAGTGGGAGGTTTGCTCTCCACTCGGTAGGATTTTTATATACTTAGGCGAGCACTGGGCTGCAGCTAAGCCTCCGAGTGGGAGGTTTGCTCTCCACTCGGTAGGATTTTTATACACTTAGGCGAGCACTGGGCTGCAGCTAAGCCTCCGAGTGGGAGGTTTGCTCTCCACTCGGTAGGATTTTTATACACTTAGGCGAGCACTGGGCTGCAACTAAGCCTCCGAGTGGGAGGTTCGCTCTCCACTCGGTAGGATTTTTATACACTTAGGTGATAGAGGCGGGGGTGTCCCGATCTTTTGATGAGATGATAACTATCGATTTGGTTGAGTCGACTGTGACGATCCGACTACAAACGTACACGACGTTGCGCCTTAGCAATCGCTAAACCAACTTCGAGAGGTTATTGACCACGCCGGAGCACGATCAACCTGACCACGAAGGTCTATTCCTGCACGAAATCGAAGAACAAGCAACAATATGATAAAAGCAATCTGAATATTGCGAGTATATATGAAGTATTGATAAAGGTGGGGATCCGTAAGTGGTCTTGGTCTGGTCGTTGGACACAAACGAAGTACACGAAGTTGCAATGGCTAACTTTTAACTAAACAGATCCCAAGGAAAAAGCTACTAGGTGGATCTACTTATATAGGAGCAAGGGGTGGCGGCCAAGGAGGTGGGAGGATGTCCCAAGGCAGCCTAAAACCAACCCTAGGTCGTACAAGGCTCATGGGCCCAAGTGGAGGTGATGCAACACCTTTGGACTTGTTGTTTGACTCGGATTCTACTGCAGCGTCAGATTGTTTCGTCCATATCTCAATGCTCCGAACAAATTTAAAGGTGAATCCAATTGGAGTGGAAAGAGGACAAAATCTACTTTCCAACAAAAAAAGAATCACCCAATTTAGAGTCCGTATGAAAAAGTTCTTGCCATTTTGAGTCAGGTATGTCTGTGCAGTCCGAATCTGAATCCAGAACGTGAGAGACTTGGACTCTATCTTCTCTTGGCCCAAAAGTGACGTGAAGGGACTTTTTGAACAACACCTAAACTTCTCTTTTTTACTTATCTTCATATGTGGATTGTACAAATGTCCCATACACTTGCAATTAGACAAAACACAAAAGTGTGTGAAGTATTTTTGTTCTGGATAATATAAATAGATTGTTGAATAGTTGACACTAGAAATCACCTGATAAATATGCATGTATGCAATATTTTTGGTCGTATCCAAGGTAGTCATGTCCTCATCATCCTCCCCTTCTTGAAAATAAAGCCGTCCTCGGCGTTGCTTTATCTGAAATGTGGCTAACAAAAGAGACAAGATGTACATGTTGTATATGTATATGTCATCAATTTTTACTTCCTGTGGAATTTGCACATATGACACATGTATACATGAGTAACTTTCATAGTGAATAAAATATAAAGACAAAATATTATCACAAGAAGTAGAAGGCATGAAAGTATTGCAACTCAGTTTGCATATATAAGTGAAGCTCTTATTCATATGAAAAGATTGACAATATTCATCATTAAACCATCCCAATATTGGTGAATAAACCTTACTTGCATCAAATTTACATGCTACAACATGCTTAAATAAGCCAACATGCAATAAGTCATTTGACACAGAATCATCACCAAGATTAGAGGTCATATCAAAATGATTAAACATTGGTTCTTTTGCATCAACAGTTAATTCATTGGGTGCACTCAAAATTGTGGGTATTTTAGTTGTTTGATCACATGACGCATTCATGACAGTAACATGATTCTCTAAAATAGGTGATGCGCTCAAATCAACAGGTAACTCAACACATAATGTATTCAAGTTAACTAGGCATGCATCATTCTCATGTGAAGTTATATCATCAATACCTTTACATTTACCTTGTCACAAAGATTTAGCTGATGTAGGTACGGATGATGGCAATGTACCATACTCTTGAGATGATTTCGTGCTCACAGTCTGAGGTGTGGCTGCTCTAGTAGGTGCAATGCTGGAGGAACCAAGCGGTGGTGGTGAGCATGAACTAGAATAGTAGTTGTTGTAGTCACCCAATGCATCCTCCTGTAACTATTTCTCAAAGGTACACGCACGAACATACATACCAGTAATGCAACGAGGAATATACTGAAATCGTGCCTGAATATCATGGTTCAAACCACCAAAAAATCTATTCATTGTATCATCCTCAGATTCTTCTATGTCACAATGATGCATATAAGATTTGACTCTTGGTAGTAAGCATGAACAGTGTTGTTGCCTTGTTTAAATTGTTCAAATTTGCGAAGCAATTCACGACGATAGTAAGGAGGGAAAAATTGTTTTCTCATTACATCTTTCAAATCTTTCCAAGTTGTGGGTTGGTTATCAATGTTTTTCTTACAATGCACACTCCACCAAACAGAAGTAAAACCAGTAAATGCTCTAGTGACAGCTCGTACTCGCTCAAGTTCAGAAAAGTCATGGTGACTAAAAATTTGTTCTACTTCAAGCTCCCAAGCTAGATAAATAGCAGGATTAAATCTACCCTCAAATGACGGTAAAGAGATAACCTGACCATGTGCTTGTGTGTGTTGTCCCAACTCTCGTGATGGTGATGATGTGACCGTCGTCCAAGAACTTCTGTCTTCGGAACCTGTCATGATTAGTAGAAACAAGAAACAAGAAACAAAATTCGATAATAATGTTCCTATGAACTACTAGGATGTGGTTGTAAAGTGCTCACAGTAAAGCAAATATCAATATCTTACAAGTTCTTACCATGCGGCAGGTGGTGACAGGCAACCAGCGGTGTCAAATAACTCTGAAGATTGTGTAAAGCGATTGCCAGGGGAACATACGTATACACGGTGTAGAAATATGTGGAGCTGGGTTGGCTATATATGGTAGCAAAAGATTAGCAATAATCAATTCAGAGATGCAATGTTGAATAAATGCTCAACGACGGTACTGTGCTGGTCCTAGGCTAGACCGTGCTAGAGACGCGAGCCTAGGACACTAAAAAAATCACGGCATGACGCGTAACAAAGGCGGAGCACACTCTGAATATCTTTTTTTCTCCTTTTTTACGAGAATTTTTTCACTTTTTTTCCTTTTTTTATTTTTTTCTCTCACTTTTTTTTCTTTTTTTTCTTTCTCTTTTTTTTCACAAACAAGCTAGATAAGATGCAGATTGGATCTAGTGATGACGCGAACGACCTCAAGTATGATTATGACAATGAATGATGGAGAGTACATGGTGGAAATTGGTGGATGGCGGTGGTGGACAGCGGATGCAATAATGACGCGGTGGTGGTATATGGCAACGACAATGAAGATGGTGCGGCGGTGGCGTGACAAACTGTGAACAGAACTCGAAACTCTAAAGTACTAGACACTAAGACCAGCAACTTGACACGACGATGTAACCGCAAATTCAACAAAGCAAAAAACTAAAAAGATTATGCAAAGGCTCAGACTGGCTTGGACAAAGGATGAACAGATCTAACTTTTTTGTGTGGCTTTTTCTTGGACAATAGGTAAGAAAATAAATCTAATCTAGGGAAAACTGGAAATTCTCACCGAGCAACCTAAAAACTGATACCACTTGATAGATCTATTCATCCTTTTGATAGAGGCGGGGTGTCCCGATCTTTTGATGAGATGATAACTATCGATTTGGTGGAGTCGACTTTGACGATCCGACTACAAACATACACGATGTTGCGCCTTAGCAATCGCTAAACCAACTTCGAGAGGTTATTGACCACGCCGGAGCACGATCAACCTGACCACGAAGGTCTATTCCTGCACGCAATCGAAGAACAAGCAACAATATGATAAAAGCAATCTGAATATTGCGAGTATATATGAAGTATTGATAAAGGTGGGGATCCGTAAGTGGTCTTGGTCTGGTCGTTGGACACAAACGAAGTACACGAAGTTGCAATGGCTAACTTTTAACTAAACAAATCCCAAGGAAAAAGCTACTAGGTGGATCTACTTATATAGGAGCAAGGGGTGGCGGCCAAGGAGGTGGGAGGACGTCCCAAGGCAGCCTAAAACCAACCCTAGGTCGTACAAGGCTCATGGGCCCAAGTGGAGGTGATGCAACACCTTTGGACTTGTTGTTTGACTCGGATTCTACTGCAGCGTTAGATTGTTTCGTCCATATCTCAATGCTCCGGACGAATTTAAAGGTGAATCCAATTGGAGTGGAAAGAGGACAAAATCTACTTTCCAACAAAAAAGAATCACCCAATTTGGAGTCCGTATGAAAAAGTTCTTGCCATTTTGAGTTAGGTATGTCTGTGCAGTCCGTATCTGAATCCAGAACGTGAGAGACTTGGACTCTATCTTCTCACTGCCCAAAAGTGACGTGAAGGGACTTTTTGAACAACACCTAAACTTCTCTTTTTCCCTTATCTTCATATGTGGATTGTACAAATGTCCCATACACCTGCAATTAGACAAAACACAAAAGTGTGTGAAGTATTTTTGTTCTGGATAATATAAATAGATTGTTGAATAGTTGACACTAGAAATCACCTGATAAATATGCATGTATGCAATATTTTTGGTCGTATCCAAGGTAGTCATGTCCTCATCATTAGGCGAGAACTGGGCTGCAGCTAAGCCTTCGAGTGGGAGGTTTGCTCTCCACTTGGCAGGATTTTTATACACTTAGGCGAGCACTGGGCTGCAGCTAAGCCTCCGAGTGGGAGGTTTGCTCTCCACTCGGTAGGATTTTTATACACTTCGGCGAGTACTTGGACTGCAGCTAAGCCTCCGAGTGGGAGTCTGGCTCACCACTCGATAGGATTTTTATACACTTAGGCGAGCACTGGGCTGCAGCTAAGCCCCCGAGTGGGAGGTTTGCTCTCCACTCGGTAGGATTTTTATACACTTAGGCGAGTACTTGGAATGCAGCTAAGCCTCCGAGTGGGAGTCTGGCTCACCACTCGGTAGGATTTTTATACACTTAGGCGAGCACTGGGCTGCAGCTAAGCCCCCGAGTGGGAGGTTTGCTCTCCACTCGGTAGGATTTTTAGACACTTAGGCGAGTACTTGGACTGCAGCTAAGCCTCTGAGTGGGAGTCTGGCTCACCACTCGGTAGGATTTTCAAACACTTAGGCGAGTACTTGGACTGCAGCTAAGCCCCCGAGTGGGAGTCTGGCTCACCACTCGGTAGGATTTTCAAACACTTAGGCAAGCACTGGGCTGCAGCTAAGCTCCCGAGTGGGAGTCTGGCTCACCACTCGGTAGGATTTTTTTTTGCAAACTTAGGCGAAACGGATTTGCAACTAAGCCACCCACTGGGGGATTTTGTACGCAAACAAAAGTGACAGCAATTACAGGAAGAACTGGGTCACTCTTGTCTTTGATAAAAATAAACTATAGAAGTTTTTCTTATTACATCTCATCTGAGTGAGAACTCAAATGTAAAATGGGCGGAGTAGTTCCGCATTCCAAGCTCGAGGCTCATCGATCCGGCGATCAACATTTTAGAGGTGATATGCTCCGTTGTGGAGGACTCTGGTGACGATGAAGGGACCTTCCCAAGTAGGAGCAAGTTTGTGTGGTTTCTGTTGATCTACTTGGAGGACCAAATCTCCTTCTTGGAAGGCTCGACTCTTCACATTTCTGGCATGGAATCGACACAAGTCTTGCTGATAAATGGTCGATCTGATCATAGCCATTTCTCTCTCCTCCTCTAGGAGGTTGACTATGTCTTGCCGGGCTTGCTCTGCTTCATCCTCGGTATAAAGCTCAACTTGGGGTGCATTGTGCAGTAGATCACTCGGCAGGACTGCTTCGGCTCCGTAAACCAGAAAGAACGGAGTTCTTCCAGTTGACCGGTTCGGGGTGGTCCTTAATCCCCACAGAACTGACGGAAGCTCGTCGACCCAAGCGCCTGCTGCGTGCTTGAGATCACGCATCAGTCGAGGCTTTAGTCCTTTGAGAATCAGACCATTTGCCCTTTGAGCTTGTCCATTCGACTGGGGATGTGCGGCCGATGCGTAATCGACTCGTGTGCCTTGAGAGGCGCAAAACGCTCTGAACCTATCTGAATCGAAGTTTGACCCATTGTCCATAATGATGCTATGTGGGACTCCATATCTGAATGTTAGCTCCCTGATGAAACTGATAGCAGTGCTAGCATCCAGATTCTTGATAGGCTTAGCTTCAATCCACTTGGTAAACTTGTCGACTGCTACAAGCACATGTGTGAATCCGCTCCTGCCTGTTCTCAGTGGTTCAACCATGTCCAGCCCCCAAACAGCGAAGGGCCAGACGAGTGGAATCGTCTTCAAGGCTGACTCTGACTTGTGCGACATGTTGGAGTAGAACTGGCAGCCTTCGCACTTGTCAACTATCTCTTTCGCCATTTCATTTGCTCTGGGCCAGTAAAAACCCGCTCGGTATGCTTTAGCCACAATGGTCCGAGTAGACGCATGGTGACCGCAGGTCCCCGAGTGGATATCATCAAGGATTATCTGACCTTCTTCTGGCGCTATACACTTCTGACCGATTCCAGTCGCGCTTTCTCTGTACAACTGTCCCTTTATGACTGTGAAGGCTTTGGATCGACGGACGATCTGTCGAGCCTCCTCTTCGTCTTCTGGGAGTTCTTTCCTCAAGATATACGCAATGTATGGTACTGTCCAGTCGGGAGTGATTGCCAAGACTTCCATGATTGGGTCGACCACAGCAGGAATTTTGACTTCAGTCGAATCTATGGCACTTTTCGGCTGCGGGGGTTCTTCTGTAAAAGGATCCTCCTAGACTGATGGCAAGTGGATGTGCTCCAAAAACACATTGCTGGGAACGGCTTCTCTCTTGGAGCCTATCTTTGCCAGATCATCAGCTGCTTGATTTTTTAGTCGGGGGATGTGATGAAGCTCTAACCCCTCCAACTTCTTTTCCAACTTTCTTACTGCATTGCAGTAACCAGTCATGGCTGGGCTTCTGACGTCCCACTCCTTCATCACCTGATTAACCACCAAATCTGAGTCGCCATAAACCATGAGGCGACAGATGCCGAGTGAAATGGCCATGCGCAACCCATATAAAAGTGCTTCATATTCTGCTTCATTATTGGAGGAATCGAAGTGAATCTGGAGAACGTATCTGAGCTTATCTCCTCGGGGGGAAACCAAAACTACCCCAGCACCGGAACCATTCAGCATCTTAGATCCATCAAAGAACATGGTCCAGTGCTCCGAGTGAACCTGAGTCGGAAGTTGCTGTTCAATCCACTCGGCGACAAAATCTGCGATAGCTTGGGACTTGATAGCCTTCTTTGCTTCGAACTTGATATCTAAGGGAAGGAGTTCAATCGCCCACTTCGCCACTCGACCAGTTGCATCTCTGTTGTGCAAAATCTCTGACAGTGGAGTGTCGCTGACGACTGTAATGAAATGATCAGAGAAGTAGTGTGCAACCTTCTTCATGGTCATGCAAATCCCATATACAAGCTTCTGGTAATGGGGATATCTTTGCTTCGAAGGAGTCAAAACTTCGGACACATAATATACTGGGCGCTGAACTATGAAGGTCTTTCCTTCTTCTTCCCGCTCGACCGTAAGTACCGTACTGACAACTTGTCCCGTGGTTGCAATGTAAAGCAGCAGAGGCTCTTTACTGATTGGCGCAGCAAGCACCGGCTGGGTGGAGAGCAGAGCTTTGAGGTCTGCAAACGCTGCATCAGCTTCTGGAGTCCACTCAAACTTGTCAGACTTCTTCATCAGTCGGTAAAGAGGCAACGCCTTTTCACCGAGACGAGAAATGAATCGACTTAGAGCAGCCAAGCAACCTGTGAGTTTCTGGACATCGTGCACACGCTCGGGACGCTTCATCCGGAGTATGGTGCCAACTTTTTCGGGATTGGCGTCGATTCCCCGTTCAGAAACGAGAAAACCGAGCAACTTTCCACCTGGGACTCCAAATGTGCACTTTGATGGATTGAGCTCGATATCATACCTCCTGAGGTTGGCAAAGGTCTCGGCCAGGTCAGTCAGTAGGTCGGAACCTTTCCGTGACTTGACCATAATATCATCCATGTATGCTTCCACATTCCGACTGATCTGAGTGAGTAAACACTTCTGAATCATCCTCATGAACGTGGCTCCAGCATTCTTGAGGCCGAAGGGCATGGTGACATAGCAGAATCATTCGAATGGAGTGATGAAAGCTGTTTTGATCTCGTCGGGTCCATACAGACGAATCTGATGGTACCCTGAATAGGCGTCTAGAAAAGACAAACGCTCACACCCCGCGGTCGAGTCGACTATCTGGTCGATGCGGGGGAGAGGGAAATGATCTTTCGGGCAGGCCCGATTGATATGTTTGAAGTCAATGCACATACGAAGTGACTTGTCCTTCTTGGGGACCATGACAACATTGGCGAGCCACTCGGAGTGGTAAATCTCTCTGATGAACTCTACTGCTAGTAACCGAGCCACCTCCTCGCCACTGGCTTTCCTCTTCTGGACGGCGGACCGTCGAAGATGTTTTTTCACAGGCTTAAATTTCGGGTCGAATCGCAGACGGTGATCAGCCAGTCCCCTGGGAACTCCAGGCATGTCAGAAGGCTTCCATGCGAAGATGTCCCAGTTCTCACGGAGGAACTGGATGAGCGCTTCTTCCTATTTGGAGTCGAGCGTTGTCGAGATGTGAGTCGGAGCTGCACTGGGATCAGACGGGTGAATGTGGACTGGCTTCGTCTCGCCGGACGACTGAAATGCTGACTCCGAAGCAGGCTTCTTGGCTCGTAGCAATTCACTCGGATCTGTAGTCTTCTGGTACTCCTGCAACTCGACCACTGCCATCTGGGCGTCAGCGATCTTTGAACCCTTCTGAAAACACTCTTCTGCTTTCTTCCAGTTGCCCGTAACAGTGATCACACCTCTAGGGCCAGGCATCTTCAATTTGAGATACACGTAGCACGGTCGAGCCATGAAGCGTGCATAAGCTGGTCTGCCCAAAATTGCATGATAAGCACTTTGGAAGTCCACAACCTCGAATGTCAACTTTTCCTTGCGGTAATTCTTCGAATCACCGAAAACCACATCAAGAGCAATCTGGCCGAGTGACTCGGCTTTCTTTCCGGGAATGACCCCATGGAAGCTCATGTTACTGGTACTGAGCCTGGACATCGGAATGCCCATCCCTTTCAACGTTTCTGCATACAGAATGTTCAGGCCGCTGCCACCATCCATCAGGACTTTGGTCAGTCGAGTGCCTTCGACAACTGGGTCGACCACCAAAGCTTGCCTCCCAGGGGTGGCAATGTGCCTGGGGTGATCAGACTGGTCGAATGTGATGGCAGTCTGAGACCACTTCAGGTAACTGGCTGTTGCCGGGGCAACCATGTTTACCTCACGGTTAATGACTTTCAGTCGACTTTTGCTTTCAACGTCAGCAAAAATCATCAAGGTGGAATTGACTTGGGGGTATCCATCGTCACTATCTTCCTTGTCCTCAACTTTGTTCGACTCTTTTTCCTTGTCTTTGGGTTGTTTACCCTGAAACTGCTGGATCAGGAGCTGACACTGTCGAGTGGTATGTTTTGGGTAAATGAGTTTACCCTCCTCATCTTTCTTGGTGTGAATGTGACACGGCGGATCCAAAACATCATTTCCATCTTGATCTTTAACTTTCTTGGGGTTCCAGGGCCCCTTTGGTTTTCCCTTGAATTTTCCCTGGGTTATGGCCAGGGCCTCCCCAGGGCCGGCTGGCTCGGCCTTCCGCTTCTGTTTCCGACTGGAATTGCCTCCGGTTTCCTGGGCGACTGCTTTCTGCTTGCCACTCCGGAGGCGATCTTCATCTTCACCATTAGCGTATTTGGTGGCGATTTCCATCATCCGATTCAGAGACATTTCTCCGGTCCGACAGAACTTCAGATTCAGCTCTCTGTTCTTGACGCCTTCTTTAAAGGCACAAACTGCTTGGTGATCTGGTACGTTCTCGACTGTGCGATGCAAAGTGATCCACCTCTGGATGTAATCCCTCAGAGTTTCACTCGGTTTCTGCACGCAAGACCGCAACTCTGTAAGGCCTGCCGGTCACTTGCATGTTCCTTCAAAAGTCATGACAAACACTCGGGAGAGGTCCTCCCAAGGGTAGATGCTGCTGGGTGCTAACTGATTTAGCCACGCTATGGCTGAGCCCTCTAACAGGAGAGGCAAATGCTTCATAGCCACCTCATCATTGCCGCCGCCAATCTGGACAGCCACTCGGTAATCTTCGAGCCAAGTGTCAGGCTTAGACTCGCCGGTGAACTTGCTGACTCAAGTCGCCAAACTGAAGTTGGGAGGAATCACTGCAGCCCTGATGGCTCGACTGAAACATTCTGGCCCCGAAACATGTACTCTGCTGCTGGTAGGCGCATCTCTGTCACGGCCTTCTCGGTGAGCCTTGTTCCTGTCGACCAAACTTTGAACGGGGATGGATCTCGCATCAAAGCCTGGTCCCCTGGGGTCGACTGGAATCCTCCGCCCAACACTGTGAGGGCGTCTGTCATCCTGCTGTCGAGGCGCATATGACCCACTCCTCGGGGGAGGGGTTGGCACTCGACGCCGATCATCACGATCGAGTCGGTGATCATACTGCTCATTTCTTCTGTACTGATCGTGTCGGTCTCCACGTCCCCCACGCCTTGAGGGCGATCTTGGGCTGTGAGCCGACTGCACTGTATCCGCTGCAACGGACCGACTGTGGATCTTATTCCGTGACTGCGAAACAACGGAATTCTGGTTTCCCGCTGCTCGGAGCAACGCTCTGATCTGCAACAAGCCCCTGCCAGCCTTTGACTGGGAGGGCTGAATTGATTCTGCTATTTGGGCCGCAACTGCCAAATTTTGAACGGGAGTTCGATATACCTGTGTAGGCAGGAAGAGCTGACGTCGACTGGACTCGGGAGCCCGCTGACGTGCTCTCTCGTCGAGTGCTTGCTGGAGATTCTCTAGTCGAGGGTGCTCGGCCAAGTTAGCCAAGCGCGCGTTCTCCAAGGCCCGGGCCTCGGGGGTTTCTCCTACGATAGGAGTGTGGAGTGCATCCATGTTCCGGTGGCGAAGCTCCTCTCGCTGTAGCGACGTGAGAGGCTCGGGGAGATATTCTTCGTGGGGATGCGCCGAGTCGCCCCAACCCGCACCTCTGTCGGTACGGGGAAAACCAGGAGGACTGCGTGTCCCATCAATTGCCAGAACTTCCGCCGCAGGGTCACTGCTGTCGCATTCGGATGCGGTCTCTGCGGAGCCAGTCGACAGGTCGAACAGGCCATAGAGAGATTTGTTGGGCTCGATCGCCGCGACTTGAGGGGTGGCCGTCTGGCGAGCCACCGCATGCCTCACCCACCTTTGAAGTCTCGACCGACCGGAGCGCTTGCATCGGCGAGAGACAAGGTGAAGAGATGAAAAGGGAGCCGACCGATACTAGGTCGACGGCTGCCGCAGAAGGACGCCACGAACACATGTGCGGAAATGCGTCGCCCCGCGGATGGGGAGCGCGTCGATGTCGAGTGGAGCCTCCTGAAGCCAAGCGGAGTCGTCGGCGATGAACGTAAGCGCACCGAGACGGATCTCGCGGCCTTCCACCAAAACTCCGCACGAAACCATGATCAAGGAGATCGGAAAAATCGCAACTCCTACAATCAAGCGCTAAGATTCCTGCCCCACGGTGGGCGCCAACTGTCATGGTTCTAAGTCTGACAGTAGTGTAGGGGGGTTAGTATCGAGAGGCTAGATCTTAGCTATGTAGAAGTTGTAAGCACACAAAGATGTACGAGTTCAGGCCCTTCTCAGAGGAAGTAAAAGCCCTACGTCTCGGTGCCCGGAGGCGGTCGACTGGATTATAAGTGTGAGAATGACAGGGGTGCGAACCCTTGATACTGAGGAGGGGGTGGCTTATATAGAGTTCACCAGCCCTCTCCTGCCATCAGTAATGCAGGGTTCAAGGTACATTAAGGTTGGGCGTTACTAGTAACGCCCCTAATAAAGTGCTATGATGACCATAAATACTACTTAATGACCGACCGTTTGCTTGTGGAGTGACTTTAGATCTCCTGGCAGTCGAGTGGTTGGCTTCGTGGTCGAGTGATAGCTTCTTGGTCGAGTGTCTTGAACCCGTCGACTGAAAGGTGACTTCTTCTAAGGATGTCCTTGGGTAGGGCTCTTAGGACAGGTCCATGCCCCTATCCTAGGTACATAGCTTCATCAAGCGCGGAGCAGGCGGCGCAGGGCGCGCGGGCCTGGAGGGCCGTCCTCGGGCCGCGACGGGCCCGCGGTGGAGGCGGCGAAGTGGGGCGCGGGCGGTGACGTGTCGCCTCCTGGTTGGTTGAGGACAGCGGCGGACATGTCCGGCACGTGGGGTGGACGCGTCTGGCGGCCCGGGTAGGAGTTTGCTAGGGTTTGGACTGCGATTTTGGATGGGGATGGCTAATTTATAGGTAGAGGGAGCTAGGAGAGTCCAAATGAGGTGTAGTTTTCGCCCACACGATCGTGATCCGACGCCGGAGAACATTGAGATGACTTAGATGGGTTATTGGGCCACTTTGGAGGGGTGTTGGGCTGCACACAAAAGAGGGCTTTACGGTTACCCGGTCAACCGTTGGAGTATCAAATGGACTCCAAATGGCACGAAACTTGACAGGCGGTCTACCGGTGGTGTACCAAGGCCGCTTGGCAAACCTCAGTCCATTCCGAGAATGTATAACACCCGCTCACGATAAGAGACAAAAGGGGAACGCCGGAGGACATAGGAGTGTCGGATTGCAAAACGGACAACGGGGAAAATGCTCGGATGCATGAAATGAACACGTATGCAATGCAATGCACATGATGACATGATATCAAAAGCAGATGATGACATGGGAAAGTGCGACACGCAAGCACGTGACATGGCAAATACGGCGAATAACTGGCAGACACCTGGCGCATCGAATCCAGGGTGTTACAACTGTCCTCTACTAACAAGAGATCTCATTCCGAGATCTTAGGACCGAGACGGGGGAGAATGAGGATGAGGTGAAACAAGAAGGCAAGAGGGAAAAAGAACAAAGTCGAGAGCACTCAGGTAGAAAAGAGGAATGACGATTACGACGGGAATCGAAAGCTCAAAGAACAAGATAGGCTTTGAAACCTCTCTAGTTAGAACAAGATAGAAGGGGAATAAGAATGAAAGAATTTAGGCAGAACTCTGGCTGAACAAGGAAAGAATAGAACCTGAACTTGAGAAGATGCAATGCTACTTGACGAGAGGAACAACACAAAACCTATGGAAGACTTGAAAGAGTAGCATGAGAAGAACGGGGAGGAAGACGACAACTTCTGCCAAGAATGAAATAGAGAGCATCCTTAGAAGGAAACATTGAACGGAATTGTTAAGAAAATCAATAACGAAAAGAATAAGCTTATTGTGGAATTATTAAAAACATCACCCAAAACTTGAGGTAAAATTACGCCACAAACGAAAATGATTGAAATAGCTGAGAAGGACGAAGAAATGCAAAACTCCACTTCAAAAGAATGCGGGGGATTAATTGTGCTTCGAGAGGCAAGAAGGAAAGATACTTGAGCTCCTCCAAAAGAATCTTGATGAAAACTTGAAGAATAAACTAAATCACGATGATCCACCATGAATAACTCCGGTAACAAAAGGATGACGAGATAAAATTGAAGGATTAATAGAATAAGATTTAAGCCTTGCGATGATTAAGATGGAGCTTCGCGACGGGACAAGCGAGAAGACTTGGAACTCCGGAAAAGAAAAGATGAACAACTTAGAACCGAGAAATTATTCATCAAGAACAGTCTCCGAAAACAAGAGATAAATCAACTTGATGAAAGAAGAATAAGCATTACTTATGCTTATCCTCCACCAATTAAGTTGATGAGAAGAATTGGATTTGCATTATTCTTGTTGGAAAAGATTGAGGGGGGATATAGCACGAAATTTGGGAAAATCTTCATGAGCCACCGGTAGGTTTGAAAAGAACGATTGAATCGATATGATGAGAACGGAAAATGAATCTTCAATGAACCACCGTAAGAATTCAAAATTGAATGACAAAAGAGAATGAATAACCGGGAAGAATTCGAAAAAAAACACAAAAATCCTTGAGGGAATCCAGAAGCAATTGAACGAAGAGATCGCGAACTGATTGAAGAATACTTGAACGAAGCACCGGTACAAATATAGGAATGAACAGAGCTGAAAACTTGGAACGAAGAAATATTCCAAAAATATGGCCTCCGGATGATCGAGAGAGAAAGCAACTCCTGAAATACTCCGGATGGGTGAAAAGAATTGCACGATTGGAAACAATTTGATAGGGTAACATCGAGCTAGCACCGCGAATCTCCGGTAGAACGGACAAGATTTAAGAGAAATAACTCTTCTTCAGTCTTCAAATAATGAGAATGACGACGAGAAACACCTTGGAGAATTTGATGAAACACTCCAAAATAATAAGAAGGGGAAAGATTGACCCGAACATGAAAGAATTTGAAAACAATCTTGAATAATGCATCTGACTGATGAAATTCATACTTATGTCAAATTTCGAAAAGATTTGAGAAAAGCTCCGGAAAATTAGAAGAGTTGGGTAAGATCCTGGGAAAAGACCTGTGGGTTAAGGCCCACTGAAAAGAAACACCGTTGGAAAGGATTGTAGAAGACATGTTGCACCGGAACAATTGAAAGATTTGAATGAGGTGACAACCTCGAAATAATTGAATGCAAACACGAATCTTCTGTGATGTCTTCAACACTCCAGAAGGATTAAATGGCGAGAGGCGAACGATCCGAGGGAAATATTTGAGCTGAGCAAAAGAATGCGGTCGACAATGCAAAACTTGAATTTGGATCCATTGGAAAGAAAACAAGACGAACATTGATGAACCAGACGAGAATGCACCGGTTGAGACAATTGAGGAAAGACTGAAGATACTCCGCACGAATGAAATTGATTGCTCGAATAGAGGCTCAGACTCCGGAATAAAAGGGGTGGGAGGGAGGAAAAACACAGGCAACTTGAAACAGAGAACTGACGAATAACTTGAAGAGAAAAAACACCGGTTGAAATAATTGAGGAGAGAAAGCAAAGGCTTCGCACGAGTAGGATGGATACTCGATTACGGACTCCGGTTCCGAGAAGAAGAAGGGAGGGCGGGTGGGGAAAACAAGGACAACTCCGGATGGGGAAAACAACGTCAATTGAAAAGAGCTGAGGATTGATCTCCCAAAGACAAAGGGTCGAATTAACTTGACGAGAAATGCACCGGATAAAAGAAGATGGACAACGAACGAAAATTAACTGCGTGGTCCTAAAGAAAATTTTGAATGAGAAGAGAAGTAGTTCCAAAACATCTACGTTAAGATTTCTCACCAGAGCGACAATGGGGCAGAGGAGTAAAAAGAATTCCTACTCTCCGATATAACTAGACTCCGAAAAGTTTTCTTCTAGACTCGACATCGGCCAAACTACACGATCAATCAAGGGGGCTCCTAGGGTCGGTCGAGGCTCTGATACCAACTTGTCACACACAAGATGCGACCCTATCCTAAAGGAACTCGAAGGTCCCACCAAGGATAGAAGCGCATCTTGAAGACGCTTTTGCAAGGTGGATATCATTACATCAACATTACATAAAAATGGGGATATAAACAAGACATACAATGTCACATGAACACACAAATACATCAGATACAAGAACAACATCCGACAACGGATGAAACATAAATAGAAACTCAAACAATGACCACCCTGCTAGCCCAGGCTGCCGACCAGGAACCTATCCCTCAATCGAAGAAGAAGCAGAAGAAGAACTCCAACAAAAATAAACATCGCTCTCGCGTCAAGATCATCGCATAACCTGCACTGCAACTGGTGTTGTAGTAATCTGTGAGCCACGAGGACTCAGCAATCCCATTACCATGGGTATCAAGAATAACAAAGCTTAATGGGAAAGGAAGGGGTAAAGTGGTGAGGTTGCAGCAACGACTAAGCAATGTATGGTGGCTAACTTACGCAAATAAGAGCGAGAAGAGAAGCAAAGCAAGCGGTCGTCAACTACTAATGATCAAGAAGTGATCCTGAACTCCTACTTACATCAGACATAACCCAGAAACCATGTTCTCCTCTCGAACAACCCCGAAAAGAGACAATCACGGTTACGCAAATGGTTGGTGTATTTTAGAAGAGTTTACTTCTGGTTTACTACAACCGGATATCAATAAATTCCCATCTGCCACATAATCGCGGGCATGGCTTTCGAAAGTTCAAACCCTGCAGCGGTGTCCCAACTTAGCCCATGATAAGCTCTCGCGATCAATGAAGGAAATTCCTTCTCCCGGGAAGACCCGATCAGTCTCGGAATCCCAGTTTCAAGACATTTCGACAGTGGTAAAACAAGACCAGCAAAGCCGCCCGGATGTGCCGACAAATCCCGATAGGAGCTGCACATATCTCATTCTCAGGGCACACCGGATGAGCGAGACGTCGGGTTGGCATAGACCCTGGTTACCCAGGGGGCGCCGGACATCGCTCGATTTGGACCAGCACATAGAGAAGCACTGGCCCGAGGGGGGGGGGGTAAAATAAAGATGACCCTCGGGATGCGCAACTCCTAGGGGAAAAAGTCTTAGGTGAGGCAAATGTAAAACCAAGGTTGGGCCTTGCTGGAGGAGTTTTATTCAAAGCGATCTTTCAAGGGGGTCCCATAAATCACCCAACCGCGTTAGGGACGCAAAAACCCGGGAACATAATACCGATATGACAGAAACTAGGGCGGCAAGAGTGGAACAAAACACCAGGCATAAAGCCGAGCCTTCCACCCTTTACCAAGTATATAGATGCATTAATAATATAAGAGATATTGTGATATCCCAACATAAACATAATCCAACATGGAGCAATCTTCATCTTCACCTGCAACTAGCAACGCTATAAGAGGGGCTAAGCAAAGCAGTAACATAGCCAAACAACGATTTTCTAGTAAGGGTGGCAACGGATTAGAGGTTCATGGCAATTTGGGGGGCTTGAAAAGCAAGTGGTAGGTAACGCAGCATAGCGGTAGAGCGAAGCAACTAGCATAGAAATGATAGTAATGAGATCCAAGGTGACGGTCATCTTGCCTGAAATCCCGCTAGGAAGAAGAATGAGTCCATGAAGAAGTTGAAGCCACGAAGACGAACCAAGCGTAGTCGTACGAATCCTCACGATCGCAACGAAACGGGAACTATCGAGAGAAGCACACAACATGGTAAACACACCACACATGAACAAGGCATGATGCTCAACCAAGTATGATGCATGACAAGGCTACATGAGGCTACGAATGGCAAGAGATGATGCATACAAGAGTAACACATCAAATCAAGTTTGAATGAGGCCGGAAACAACATATAACAACTCTGGTAAGTCCTCATATGCAAATTTCGATATTGGTCCTGATCTGAATAAACCTTATGTTCGAGTTATTAAATAGCAAGTTAAGATGCACCAAGATGATCTACACAAAATTCTAGTCAAGTTACATATAAAGTTTGTTTAATTCGGAGCTACGACCTATAAGATATGAGCAAAACAAGTTAAATATGGCATTGATACAAAATGCATACAAACATCAAGCAAACACACTCAAAACATGGATGCAACATGATAAGATGAAAGTACATGCAAATCCAAGCAAGTTACATGTAGAGCACACTCAAAACGAAGCAACGGTTCAACACATACACACCATACAAGTTTAAAGGACAAGCTGTCCAAAACAGCAACTAGGCATCTTGCAAGCACCAAAACAACATGCTACATCACAACAATATGAAAACTAAAGGCATGGACATGGTGTACAGGTAAAGCATTACAAAACATGAACACTGAGCTAACTCCATAAATCAATAAACCATGCTTAAAAGGACATGGCAAGATAGCAAATAATAACAGTTTCACAGACAGTGGAAATCACTGGACATAGTAGAAATAACATCAGGTTGCAATATTAAGAGCTATCAAACTTCATGCTACAGGAACTTATCATTGTGACCAAAGGCGTGGAATTAATATACTAATTGCATAGAACAAAAGTCCCTTAGTGACCATGATCCAAAAGGGCACAGAAAATATGATGGCACCCATGTAAACAATGCAAGTTTTATTATCAGGTTCAGACTTAGCAGAAAAACAGAGCATGGCATAAACAGCAATATGAAGGCATATTTGCGAGCTCGAATCACTCACCAAAAGACATTTCATGACAAGATAAGCATACCATCAGCAAGAAGACATGTCCATGAAGCTAACCATGGCAATAGCAAGTTCATAGCATGCAAGGATCACTAGCAACAACCTTGGCCAAGTTGAATAACATGTAAACAATCTGCCAGGAACATTTTATAGCAAAAGTAGAGCAAGATTATGACATGCTAGAATACTCTATAAATATAAACAGAGACATGGATGGATAGCACATAACCATATGCCCAAAACATCCTTAGTGAACATACTCAAAAGAGGCATGGATCTCACTGTAGCAACAAGAATACATGGCAAAAAGATGCAAAAATGACAAATGAGCAAGTTCTGTTAAACTACAGCAGACAACATTATATAGCACTCTTGCAATGATGATTAGGGCATCAAGATGAACCCAAACAAATATGGCACAATGGAACAAAATTGAGAGAATCTCCTGATGAACATTTACATATATCATGCACGCAAAATGGAGCAGTGTGCTAGGAGATATGATGCGATGAATAGGGGACCAGAATGCAAATATTTTTACCTCCGCGGAAGTCAACGCGGGACGGAGGGATCCGGGACGGAGCGGATCGGGACGGCGGAGGCGCGTTTGGTTGGATGGATGGGTGGATCTGATCCACCCCGGGTGGATCCGTCCGGAGAGAGCTCCGGCGAGCTCCGCGAGCTCCGGCGACGATGAGGACAGTGGGGAGGCGCGGCCCGCGACGGGAGGAGGAGGCGGCGGCCAGGGTCGGCGGCGGGGCGACGGACTGGCGAGCGGCGCGGGCGGCGCGCGGTGCAGCGGCGGCGAGCGGCGAGCGGCGGCGGCACATGGTGGCGTGGCGGCGCGGGGGCGCCGTGGCGGCGGGCGCCAGCGGCCGCGGCTGGCGGGCGTGGAGCAGGCGGCGTAGGGCGCGCGGGCCTGGAGGGTCATCCCCGGGCCGCGGCAGGCCCGCGGTGGAGGCGGCGAAGTGGGGCGCGGGCGGTGACATGTCGCCTCCTGGTTGGTTAAGGACGGCGGCGGACATGTCCGGCACGCGGGGTGGACGCGTCTGGCGGCACGGGCAGGAGTTTGCTAGGGTTTGGACTGCGATTTTGGGCAGGGGCGGGGGGGGGGGCTAATTTATAGGTAGAGGGAGCTAGGAGAGTCCAAATGAGGTGCAGTTTTCACCCACACGATCGTTGTCCGACGCCGGAGAACATGGAGACGACTTAGATGGGTTATTGGGCCACTTTGGAGGGGTGTTGGGCTGCACACAAAAGAGGGCTTTACGGTTACCCGATCAACCGTTGGAGTATCAAACGGACTCCAAATGGCACAAAACTTGACAGGCGGTCTACCGGTGGTGTACCAAGGCCGCTCGGCAAACCTCGGTCCATTCTGAGAATGTATAACACCCGCTCAAAATAAGAGACAAAAGGGGAACGCCGGAGGACATAGGAGTGTCGGATTGCAAAACGGACAACGGGGAAAATGCTCGGATGCATGAAACGAACACGTATGCAATGCAATGCACATCATGACATGATATGAAAAGCAGATGATGACATGGTAGTGCGACACGCAAGCACATGACATGGCAAAGACGGCGAATAACTGGCAGACACCTCGCGCATCGAATCTAGGGCGTTAGAGATGACCCTGGCGGTCGACGATGGGGTGGCGGCCACGGCGGCCGACGGTGGGGTGGCGGCCACGACCACCACCTCCCGCCTTCGGGCCTTGGTGGCGGAGCGGGTGATGGCCACGACGGCTGACAGTGGGGTGGCGGCCACGACGGCGACCTGCCACCTTCGGGCCGCGGCGACGGAGCGGGCAATGGCCCTGGCTTTCGACGGTGGTGTGGCGGCAACGACGGCTGGCAACAGCTGCCGACGGGAAGCGGCGGCGGAGCGTGTGGTGGGTGTTCCATGCACACCCAACAGGGACGCCACGTGCAGTACACTACACCCGGGACTGCGCCGCCGGCGCGGTATAGCCTCCCAGCTGGAGCTGTCCTCTGATGATGGAGGAGTGGTTGAGCGACGATGATGGACTGGTGTCATTGGCAATTGTTGGAGAAGGAACCGAGATAAGCTACAGGGAGGGAGGGGAAAATGCAACGCAGGACTCGCCGGCCGTGAGTGTTTTTATAGCAGGTCGGTAAGCATTGGGATTTTGGGGGATTTCACCGAGTCGAGAGGGAAGCTTGCGCGGGAACCTGCGAGGTTGCGCGGGAACAGGCTCACCGACGATTCATTGGCGCCACCGTTTGGCCAAAAGAACGCCCCCGCGCACTGCGCAAGCTTGCGCTGTAAGCCGTCTGTGGCAGCGGGGTGACAAGACGTGCGAGAGGAGGACGAAAGGCCATGTACACATACTGTTAGTAAAAAAATGTTTGCGATTTAATTACCAACTATACCCCTATCCTGGTTTATAAGTATGATTTAACTAATAAAATAGGAATGCATGTCGCCAAAGATTATATAGTTGGATTCGTATTTGAACATAGTTTCCAATTGTATAATTTTTTTTAACATGCATTAACATTTTGTTGGTTAAATTTGAGGGAAAAGTATGGCACATAATATAAAGGGGACTATAGACTAGACGGAGGTGGTAGAACACGGCCGCTCTCTACGCAGCGACGCAACTGTCAGCGGGTTTGTAGATGACCATTTCTTGCGTGTTCAACTACTCTATACGTGTGGTTGCTTGCGGTGCAGGCGGCCGCGGCGCGCTCTGCTCTCACGTCCCTTTGGGTGCTCTGCCCTCGTCGCTCCACGCGCACTGCCAGTGTTTGGTGCCGGTGCATGATCACGCACATTCGTGTGCATGCGGCTGCGCCAGGCGCGGCGCAACGATGCAGTTACCCGCTGCAAAAACCGCCATGCAGACGCGCAGAGAATCCAGGCCGCCCGCCCCCCATTTATTCCTACGGCCATTACCTTCATCTCTCGCGTCACACGACACAATAAGCACACCCACGCCGACACATACAGAGAGGACATCCAGCGGTTCTAATGGCGCTCCCCGTGGCTCCAATGGCGCTCCCAGGGGCCTATGACGACAACGGCGGGCAGTCCACCACGCATCACGTAGTGGACACCCACTTGAGGGGGAAGACCCTCTCAGTGGTGTAGACGAACGATCTGGTCTAGGTGGAGAGCTCCATCCAAATTATGGAGCAGTTCCTTGCCGAGGACAGGTACCGAGTGGTCCGCTTCGACCTCGAGTACACCATCGGTCGCGTCGGGCACGATCAGAAGGTTGCCGTTGCCCAGTTGTGCGTGCGACATGATGTCCTCGTATACCACTACCACCTTGCCACAAGGCCTTGCGAGCGTTTCTCCAAGTTTATCAACAGCTCCGACTACAGTTTCGCTACGGTGGACACCACCAACGGTCTAAAAGCACTCAAGGTTTCGGACTTGAAATGCCCGAATCTTATCAACATCCAGCACCACTACAAGGTCTGGGGCAGCAACAAAAACAAATTGAACTCCCTGGTTGACCTTGCCTCGGCCATCATCGACCCCTACTACATGAAGACGAAGAATGAGAGCAATAAGGACAAGAACGCCTGGCACAATGTGTGGCATGAGAGACTGGATGAACAACATGTCAAGTACGCGGCCATGGACGCGCACACGAGCTACGAGATGTACAGGCGGATCGTTGACATGAGGAAGTCTCTTCTTCCTGCCCCAAACAAGGGATCGAGCCACAGAGCAGTGGTGGGAGCGTTACAAGAAGTAGATGACTAGACGATCGTTTCTCCTACTTTAGAATGCATGCAATTGTTTATTGAGGTGTGTGATAATGATCTGTATAGCCACTTATATATATATATATATATATATATATATATATATATATATATACATATATGTTATTGTACTGTAGAAAGAGCAAATCACACGGCTTATTAGCAGCAATCGTCTCTGTTAATATTGGTCTTCGTACACATTTCTGATTACGGACATGTTCGTCGCGTATCACACCCATCTTGTTCAGTTGAACCGTTTCCATTGTGTTGCCTAATCACACACGGTTCATCCTAGTTAACCGTATGCTATATATCCCACACGCCTTCATCTGGCTGCCCGCTTATTTTGTTCCTCCTCATCCCAAACAGTTAATTGAACTAAACCGTATGCCCTGCATCACAGACGCAACTAAAATCTGAACCATGTTTGATGCATCCATCATCGCAAACGTTTTGCACCTTTTTTACGGGTTTTTTACACCACATTTTGCGATTATGGCATCACACATAGTTTTGTCGAAGGGTCTCTGATTGTAGTGTCGCGTTTGGACCATCCTGCAGTAGTGAATGATGTTCCTTTTGCCTCTCCTCACAACAACACGGCTGGGATTGCATGGGTCGGTTATGAAGATGCATTGTGTCACGTGCTTAGCGTGCACCCATGGCTCGTTTTTAGAGATAGCATTCACGGTAGCGCTCTTGGCGTCGGGTATAGTCATGGTAGTGAAACACCGGTTTTCTCTATCGACATTCTTAGCCCATTTGACACGGAACATCATCGCGTTGTGCAGTCCAGAGTAGTCAAGCTCCCAGATCTCCTCGACCCTTCCGTAAAATCTCTCAGTTGCGCCGTTGTCACTGTCGGTCATGCATTCCATCGTCACCCCTGAGTTCTGATCATCACTGTCCATATCTTTGGCCTCCATGTAGAACGTGTACCCGTTGATATCGTATGCCTGATAGGTGACAAGGTTGGGCGAGGGGCCATGTGCTAAGGCGTATATGAGCAATCCGTCCTTACAGCCCTCTTCCGGGGGATTATCAATAATATGCTCTTTGATCCAATGGCGGAAAGTGGAGTTGTGCTCTCTAGTAACATGGGCGTCCGCCCTGCATGCCCCCGGTCATGATACTTCTTTGCGATAATTTCTTTGTGTAGTTCCACGAAATGATCTACCTCGTCTAGGTGTTGTAGCACTACCAAGTTTGCTCTGTCAAAGTCGTTATGTCGATCTGAGTATGCTACGTGCAGTTCCCTACGACCGTTGGAGTGACCTTATCCTTCGAGCCTCCCATCATGCTTGTTCACACGCAAACCAACACCAACACCAGGCGGCTGGTCTGCGCCATATAGAAAATTCTTGCGGAAAGAGATGCACTCTTGTGTCAGATAGCCCTGGACGATGCTTCCATCCAGACGGGACATGTTACGAACGAATCCTTTGATGATCTCATTCATCCTCTCAAATGGCATCATGTTTTGCAGGAATGATAGACCCGGGTCTATTATGTCGTCCACAATATGGACACACAGATGCACCATGACGTCAAAGAACGTGGGCGGGAAGTACATCTCAAGCTCATTCAGTATCACAATGATCTCTTCCTGTAGCCTTCGGAGCTGCTTCACACTGATCGACTCTCGAGAGATGATGTCGAAAAAGTTGCAAGGACCAATAAGCGTGTCACGGACGTGCTTGTCCATTATCCCTCCAAGGGCAACTGGTAGTATCAGCGTCATCATCGCATGACAGTCATGGGACTTCATCTCGCTGAACCTTTTCTTGTTCATGTCTAGATATCTGCTTATCTTGCCACAGTAACCGGAACTAACTTTGACTCCGGTAAAGAAAGAAGGGGGGGCAATAATCATCTTCCTTTACTTTTTTCCCTTCTTCTCCTGTGCCTCTGTCTCCGTCTCTATCTTGTCTGACTTTTTACGGGGCGGCATGTGCAGATCTTCCGTGATTTTCAAATATTGCAAGTCTTTTCTAGCCTTTGCCCCATCCTTGGTCTTATCCGACATGTTCATCAGTGTCGCGAGCAAGCTCTCAAGGACATTCTTACAAAGATGCATTTGATCAAGGCAATGAGGTGTTTCGAGTTTGTGCCAGTACTAAGTCCTGGAACACAGATCTCGTCTTCCATACCTTCAATACCGGCTCCGGCGCCTTTTTCGTCATCTTTCCCGGCGCGGGGCACTATTCCCAGTTTTTCAACAGCTCATCGATTTCGGCACCGCTCCGCTTACGTGGGGTCCTCATTGCTCAGCATGACCATTGAATAGATCTCCACGGTTTCTCAACGGGTCGTCCTGATTGAGTCATCTTCGATGCCCCATGTACACGATTTTCCCAGACCCGCCATCTTTCCCTGATGTTAGCTGCTGAGACGTTGTATCATCCATGCACCGCATGCATCTGCAATATCCATGGCACACCTGGCCTGCGACATATCCGTAACCGAAATTGTCGTGCACCTTTGTGATCAGCGCGGCTCTCATGTAGAAATACTCGCCTATGCTGGCGTCCCATGTCTTGGCCTGTGTTTTCCATAACGTGTCTCACTCCTCTTGAAGTAGCCCCAGATACAGATTAATATTATTTCCCGGTTGTTTCGGCCCTTGCATGCTCATGTGGATGTACTTCGACTTCATGCACAACCAGGGGGGAGGTTGTACATCCATACAAACACGGGCCATGTGCTATGGTTGTTGTTCTGGTTGCCAAATGGATTCATGCCATCGGTACACGCGCCGAGAACGATGTTCCTTGCATCACATTCGAAATACCGATAGAAGCCGTTCAATGCTCTCCACTGGCTTCCATCCTTGACATGTCTCAGCTTTGGATCATCTCCCTCATTGGGCTTCTTCCTCTTCGCGTGACAGCGCATGAGCTTTGCTTCCTTGGGATCTATGAAATACCACTGGAGACGGGGAGTTATCGGTAAGTACCATACAACTTTCTAGGGAGATTTCTTCCCGGCTTCTTGTACCGAGAAGCATTTGCACGCCGAACAACTTGTTTTTTTCGCATGCTCCTTCCGATAAATTATGCAATCGTTGATGCATGCATGGTATCTAACGTGCGGCAGATCAGGAGGTCACATGATCTTCTTAGACTCATCCACACTAGTAGGACATAGATTCCCCGCAGGAAGAACATCCTTTAGGTACTTGAGATGCTCATCGAGGCTAGTGTCGGTCCATTTGTTTTTAGCCTTCGTCTTCAGGAGTTGGAGCGTGAAACTCAAGCGGGTCACCTCAGGTTTACAACCATCATACAATGGAGTGTTCGAGTCTACAACCAGTTGTTGCAGCTTAGCCTCCTCTCTAGAAGCAGCTCTCTTAGTACTCGTCTCCTTGCGAAGCAGTGCTTGAACATGAGGGTCCCGCACGATTAAACTTAGTACCGAGGAACACTGCGGTGTGGAGTCCATGTTCTTTCCGCCGCCATGTCTGGCCCCTTCTCCGCCGCCATGTCCGGCCCCTTCTCCTTCGCCATGTTCAGCCCCTTATCCGCCGCCATGTCCGGCCTCTTCCGTGCCACCATTATCGATCTTCTCTTCGTCTTGTCCCGTGTCGTCATTGCCTGCCCCATCGGCGTCCTCAACATCATCATCCTCATCTTCGATTATCCACCGAGTATAGTTATCCATGAAACCATTCATGAGCAGCCGTGCTTCAACACAACCATCGTCATAAGGGTCGAGCCAAACTATTCCTTTGCATCTTCAACACGGACATAAAACCTTCGTCAGGTTATTTTCTTTCATATCCTGCACCGCCGACCGCAACCACCTGTCCACCATCGTTCCACTGACCATCATGAACGTCTGCACGGTAATAATAAACAAATTGATTATAAAAATGCGTGCATGCATCAAAGTCATACAAAAATTCAGCACGACCTTCCCTAAA
Source organism: Aegilops umbellulata (assembly GCA_032464435.1). NCBI lineage: Eukaryota > Viridiplantae > Streptophyta > Magnoliopsida > Poales > Poaceae > Aegilops > Aegilops umbellulata. Next base: position 256,034,684 of record CP136057.1, read on the forward strand.
AATAGCGCATATAGATCTAGAGTTTGCCCGGAATTTGCCGAAACGGAAATAAATCGACATTTCAGCAAAACATAGGCAACTCACAAGCACAATTCGGCGTCAACTCATGCCACACACACAATTTCCATCATATCGCCTGATTATGTCATATCGCACACACATACACATATTTCCATTCTTGCAAAAGCATGACTTTTTAATCACCTATCTCGAGATCGAGCACATGGTGGAGATGACGATGTAGTAGGGAGATCAAAAGTGGACAAAGCTCTTCTTGACAAGGCTAGATCTAGTTAGGGGGTACATAGGTCACTTCACTAAATGCTACATTTACCTAGCTAGCTAATCTGGGAGGAGACAACTTCAACTAGTGGAGGGGGAAGGAAAAAGAGAAAGGAGACGCATTAATGGAGGTGGTGTAGTTATCTAGGAGTAATAAAGAGAGAGAAAGGTAGGTAGAAGAAGGAGAGTAATGGGGGGAGATTTAGTGAGGAAGAAGCAAAGTAAGGGAGAGTGGAGGTGGGAGGTAGGGGAAAGTGAGGAAGAGAGGATGGGGGAGGGGGAGGGAAAATGTGGTATATGCTGCGGCTTAGCAGTAGCACTGGTCGTGAACCGCGCTACTGCTAATAGGATAGCAGCAGCGCACTTCTAGCACACGCGCTACTGCTAAGCGGGGCCCACCATGTGGCCAGTTTCAAAATTAGCAGTAGCGTCACCCAAAAAAAGCGCTACTACTATTACTTTATCACCCAAAAAAGCGCTAAACCTAGGGTGGCTGGAACTGTCGGTCGATTTTTGTAGCAGCGTGGTTCCACCGAGCCGTGTTACTGCTAAGTAAGTAGCAGTAGCGCTGAAAGTGCAACTATCCCTAGGTGGTTTTGGTAATTCATAACAACATATAGCTCATTGAGCTAATGCTATTCCAAGACAATTATTTCAGGAAAGCTCAGTGATTGGCATGGCATGGATGGTGAAAGTGGAACCCTCAAAATGCTAAGGACAAAGGATTGGCTCAAGCTCAAAAGCTCAAGACTCTTCATTTTACATTTTAGTGATCCAAGATCACATTGAGTCCATAGGAAAAAGCCAATACTATCAAGGAGGGATGAGGTGTTGCTTAATGAGCTTTTTGCTTCATGTGCTTAATGATATGCTCCAAAATCCTCAGCTACTTTCCCATATCCACAAATGACCTAAACCCTAAGCCAAACTCGGTCCTACCGATTCTTGCTATCCGGCGCCACCGAGTTTCACTTGTCATAGCCACTGCCAAAACCCTAGCAAATCGGTTCTACCGATAGGGATCTCGGTCTCACCGAGATGGGATTGCAATTTCTTTGTTTCCTTTTCGTAACTTTTCGGTCTCACCGAAAGAGCGGATTGGTCCCATCGAGATTGCAATCTAAACTCTCTGTTTCCCTTTTGTAACATTTCGGTCTCACCGAAAGAGCAAATCGGTCCCACCGAGTTTACCTGACCAACTCTCTAGTTAGCTAATTACCAAAATCGGTCTCACCAAGTTTGTGTAATCGGTGTCACCGAGATTACGTTATGCCCTAACCCTAACCATATCGGTCCTACCGAGTTGCATGTCAGTCCCACCGAAAATCTCTAACGGTCACTAGGTTTACTACTTCGGTCTGACCGAGTTTGTTGATTCGGTCCCACCGAGATTGGTAAATTGTGTGTAACGGTTGGATTTTGTGTGGAGGATATATATACCCCTCCACCTCTTCTTCATTCGTGGAGAGAGCCATCAGAACACATCTACACTTCCAACTCATATGTTCTGAGAGAGAACCACCTACTCATGTGTTGAGACCAAGATATTCCATTCCTACCATATTAATCTTGATCTCTAGCCTTCCCCAAGTTGCTTTCCACTCAAATCTTCTTTCTACCAAATCCAAATCCTGTGAGAGAGAGTTGAGTGTTGGGGAGACTATCATTTGAAGCACAAGAGCAAGGAGTTCATCATCAACACACCATTTGTTACTTCTTGGAGAGTGGTGTCTCCTAGATTGGCTAGGTGTCACTTGGGAGCCTCCGACAAGATTGTGGAGTTGAACCAAGGAGTTTGTAAGGGCAAGGAGATCGCCTACTTCGTGAAGATCTACCGCTAGTGAGGCAAGTCCTTCATGGGCGATGGCCATGGTGGGATAGACAAGGTTGCTTCTTCGTGGACCCTTCGTGGGTGGAGCCCTCCGTGGACTCGCGCAACCGTTACCCTTCGTGGGTTGAAGTCCCCATCAATGTGGATGTAGGATAGCACCACCTATATGAACCACGGGAAAAACATCCGTGTCTCCAATTGCGTTTGAATTCTCCAAACCCTTCCCTTTACATTCTTGCAAGTTGCATGCTTTACTTTCCGCTGCCTATATACTCTTTGCATGCTTGCTTCAATTGTGTGATGATTGCTTGACTTGTCCTAAAGTTGCTAAAATCTGCCAAGAACTAAAATTGGGAAAAGGTTAAGTTTTTATTTGGTCAAGTAGTCTAATCACCCCCCCTCTAGACATACTTCCGATCCTACAAGCGCCTCTTCCTGTACCGCATTGCTGCTAAGAGTCTGTGTATAAGGTTTTCCCTAGTAGTGCATGGAAGCATAATTAACCTTTTAGATCATAAAAGCTCCCATGACACCATGTTGGGATAGAAAAAGAGGTCGTTGTTGGCTCATGGAGGATGCGATGGCAGAAAAATCCTCCTATGGAATGACTACTATGTGTGGTTGGTAATTAAATTTGTTGTACATTTGCACTATGCGGTAGAATTTGAATGAAGCCTACTAATTGCACCAACCGGGATACATTATTTTACTTTGCAGCAAAATAGGATCAAAATGCTGCCAAAAAATAAATTATTTTATTTTTTATTTGGGAAATTTAAACTAATTCATGCCAGCCATGTATTGTGGCGTCAGCTTCATTCCATGAGTAATGCATCCATGATCCATTGCCTCTAGAACATGAAAAGTAAATAGAATGCACCTGAAATTTGCTATGATGTTTTTCCAGTAAACATGTCTGTCGGTGTCAAAACCGGCGGATCTCGGGTAGGGGGTCCCGATTTGTGCGTCAAGGTCGGATGGTAACAGGAGACAAGGGACACTTTATTTTACCCAGGTTCGGTCCCTCTCGATGGAGGTAAAACCCTACTCCTGCTAGATTAATATTGATGATATGGGTAGTACAAGAGTAGATCTACCACGAGATCAAGGAGGCTAAACCCTAGAAGTTAGCCTATAGGTATGATGATGGTTATGATGTGTTCCTCCTACGGACTACAACCCTCCGGTTTATATAGGCACCGGATAGGGTTAGGGTTACACAGAGTCGGTTACATTGATAGGAGATCTTGAATATCCGCACACCTAGCTTGCCTTCCACGCCGAGGAAAGAACCTTCCGGACACGGGACGAAGTCTTCAATCTTGTATCTTCATAGTCCTGGAGTCCGGCTGAAGATATAGTTCGGCTATCCGAACACCCCCTAATCCAGGACTCCCTCAGTAGCCCCCGAACCAGGCTTCAATGACGTCGAGTCCAGCGCACAAATTTGTCTTCGGCATTGCAAGGCGGGTTCCCCCTCCGAATCTTGTGTACCTGTATGAATAATGTCCGTAGCGCTCCTCGGTCTCGGTGCCCAATAATTGCCATCTTCCACGTGTTGAACGAATGCGAAAAGCCCGGGGGTGTTTTTATATTCACACCCTTGGTCATATAAACGAGCCGCCTATTTAACGGGATGGGGATCTAGATCCAAACCACATCTTCTTCTCCCCGCGAGTTATCATCAGAGCGTCTCCAGCAAAGGTCCATTCCAACATGGCCAGCCGTCGTAGCTCCTCCCCTCGCCCCTCCAGCCCCGAATCCGGAGACTGGGAGAGTCGCACCATCCCACACAGCGAGCTAGTGTCACTGCAGGCCAAGGGATTCCTTCCCCAAGCATATATGGTCCCGGTCCGAGACGGACTCGCCACCTACAATGGCGGCAAGCAAGCGGAGAGCACCCCCAATCCTTCTAAAGGAGAGCGGGTGTGCCTTGTCCCTTATTTATTAAGGGGTCTGGGATTTCCAATTCATCCATTCCTCCGCGGGCTTCTCGAGTTCTACGGCTTCCAGCTGCACAACCTCACACCTGGCTCCGTGCTACATATTGCAGGCTTTGTTGCCCTTTGCGAGCTATTTTTAGGCGTCGAGGCTCATTTTGCGATGTGGAAGAGGTTGTTCTGCTTAGTGCCCCGTTCTCAAAAGGGGTCTATATACCAAGTGGGTGGAGCCGAAATATGGTGCATCGCCGGGACCGGATACCTATCCGGAACCCCAAAGAAGGCGTCCGAGGACTGGCCTTCAGAATGGTTCTACATCGACGACGTCCCGCTGCCGTACCCTGTCCGGGTCGGCCTCCCTGAGTTCAGCATGGCTCCCTTAAAGAAACGCTTAAGTTGGCGTCCGCGGAGCTCTCAGAGAGAAAGCAACAGAGACGTTCTTTACCTGATGGGCCGGATAAGACTATTAGCTCATTCCGGACTAACCATGATTGGAGTCATGGCCGCATGTATTATGCGGGGGGTGCAGCCGCTTCAATATAGGAGTCACCCCATGTGGGATTTCAACGGGGAGGATGACGCCACCCGCTACGGCCGCAAGGGGCCAGACACAGCTGCCGCTCTAGTAAAGATTCTAACATCTTTGTACAAGGGAGAAAAGGAGGACTTCCTCCGCGTCAACCCGCGAGCCGGATTCACTATGTATGATCCTCCAAGTTGGGTAAGTGAACAATTACACTTGCTCGCTTATTTAATGCTCCCATGACTAGATACGTAATCTGGCGATTTCAATGCAGGAGCTTCGACAGGAGGTAAAGGATATCAACAGCGGCCCTCCACAGCCCGAGGACCCAGAACGGTCCCTCGATCCGGACTCCGAAGAGGATCCGGACATATCGGTGGAGCTCATCGACGGGGTGTTCCACCAGTTAAGCAAAGATAATACCTTGGTGGCCATTATGGCTGACTATCCCGGGTTAATCCCGGCCTCCCAGGTGACAGAAACCGGAGTGTTTATTCCAGCAAGAGAGATTCCGTCATTACATATTCCGGTGTTCCTGACGACAACCGTATTTTACAGGGGAGATTTCCGAGGAGGGAGGCCGAACCTGCGGCGGCTAGCCAACGAGGAGCCGTCGGGCCCCGTGGGGTAAAAAGGGATGAAGTCTGGACTGAGAGTTCGGCACAAAGGTATAACGCGCCCTCTGTCTTCCTAGCGTTATTCTGTCAGGGCATGTCTACCAGCCAGGCCCCAACGTTTGGTCCGGAGGCGGGGACAAACACCAGGCTTGCGCCGGACGCTCCTCCAACAGAGGACGCGGACCGGCTATCTGCCACAAATTCAGAAGTGGAGAGCGCCATGAACCATAGGCGTCGCCGGACAGTTCTACGCGATGCTTGTTTCTCCCGAGAGGCTTTAAACGCCTTCAATTCGGGAGATGCGTACCTTCGTGCTGCTCAAGATGGTTTAACCAGAGCCACGGAGTAGTATGTGAAATACATACGGGTAAGAAAATTTAAATATATATATATCAGTAGCCCCCGAGACTTGAAATAGTCAAAATAAACAGATTTAAGGATCATATAATATGTAGGTTCTTACTGAGAAGAACACCATGCTGTCCCAGGAGCTGGAAAAGTGCAAGGCCCAACTAGAGGCCGCACTAGCCGCAACAGGGGAGCCCAAAGGGACCCCCTCAGGTATGATATACTTTGAGAGATTAGTATTGTGCGGCTTATGTGCGAATCTGACAATTAATGTTACAGATGGTGCCGGACTAGATCTGGAGAGGCAACAACTCTTACGCCAGTTAAAGGCTGGCGAGAGTACGTTGACAAGGGTGAGGCGAGAGAAGAATGATCTTCAGGATGCCAATACCAAGCTGGATGTTGAACTGAAAGACGTTCGTGGCCAGCTATCTGACTCCATGAAGGAGAATCAGCGTCTTCGACGCGGCATATTTAGTAAGTGCTTGAGCGAACCCTTTGAAAAAAAGGAGTTCGGCGAGGAAGACGAATAACAGAATTATGTCTGTAGGTACGCTCACAGGTCGTCCTGCAGAGGAGATGCCCGGTTCTACGGGTGACCTTCTCCCCGAACTCCTGCAACTGCACGAACGAATTTGGCAGGCAATGCAAGGGGTTGCCCGGGCCTTATGGCCTGCCCACTCCACACCCGAGGGCCTTGGAGAGCTTGTGGAGAAGCTGACAGGAGCTCGGCGGCGCATCCGGTTGTGGAAGATATCAGCCTGCCGACAAGGCGTGAGGGAGGCCTGGGCCATGGTGAAGACCCGCTTTACAAAGTCTGACCCCAATCACATGGCCGAGGTCGGACCAGTGGGGCCTGACGGCAAGGAGATCCCTGTGAGCTTGGTGTATGGCTAGGTAGAGCTGGCCGCAAAGTATTCCCAGCAGGACTGTAAATTAGACAGCCTGTTAGATGGTATAGAGGAGGAATACGATTAGTCAAGATGACTATGTAATTTATAATTGACATGTGTAATGCCTTCTAGCCGGATTGTAGATCGTTTGTCGTTGCCGACCTTTTCGCTTCGACCTCGGGACCTGACGGTCCGGAGTGTGTCCGAATACCATAACGACTATATAAAAGCTGGGGTATGCATGGAGACCAGGCGTAGGGGTCATTAGTGCTTTATCAGACAAGTGCCCAACTAGTTATGTTATATTACATGGTTAGTAAGAAACATCTTCCAGAGAGAATAGTTCTATTAAGGGTTCCTTTCGCTGGGGTGGCGTGCCCTAAAGTGCACGTCCGGACTGCGAATGCAGAAGATCATCTGGGGGCATGTATAAAATAAAAAGGTTCATCTTTAGTTCACCGACCGAATATTCCCTTAAGAACGCTAGCTTTTGGCTTCACCCAGTCTGAGGTACACATCCGGCTTATCCGGCAGTAACAATCGCAGAGGTGCTCCCTTTACCGCCTAGCCGAACAATCGGGAACGTAGGGGTAAGCACAGGAGCCAGGCAACCCAGCTTGGCCAAAACTTAAGTCATATCGATGCATATAATGGCGAAGAAAAGGTGCATGCGGAAGTCTGACGCATGCGTTGGGTGTGAAGCCCATATAGACAAGCTTCTGTTAAAGAAGCCCCCAGGTTTGAGGAGCGCGGATAGCGCGTCATATAATCAGCCTTTTATGGGCTAGAAAAGAAAAGAGTAGTAGACAAAGTAAAAAAAGGGTATAAATGTAAATAATGGACAGAGGAAGGAGACAAACATAGAGTCCGGTGCTAGGCATAGAATCTTCGGAGACGTGTGGCGTTCCATGGGTTCGGCTCGAGTCGGTTGTCCGACGCATCTCGCAGGTGGTACGCTCCACTAGTTAGGACTTGGTCGATTATGAATGGACCTTCCCATTTGGGCTTGAGTTTGTTCTTTTGCTTATCCGGCAGGCGCAGAACTAGTTCACCAACGTTTTAATTTTTGGCCCGTACTTCTCTGCTTTGATATCTTCGAGCTTGCTGTTGATAGAATGCGGAACAGGCCTTAGCCACGTCACGCTCTTCCTCTAAGGCGTCCAGGTTGTCCTGCCGATCAAGCTCGGCTTCTCTTTCTTCGTACATGCGCACTCGAGGTGAGTCATGAATTATGTCGCAGGGCAGAATCGCCTCAGCGCCGTACACCATAAAGAATGGTGTGAATCCGGTGGTACGATTTGGCGTGGTTCGCAGCCCCCAGAGTACGGAATCGAGCTCCTCTACCCAGTGCATATCAGATTCCTTGAGGGACAACACTAGTCTGGGTTTGATGCCGCTCATGATGAGACCATTTGCACGTTCGACCTGACCGTTGGTTTGTGGGTGATAGACAGAAGCGTAGTCGAGCTTAATGCCCATGTTTTTGCACCACAGCTTTACTTCATCAGAGGTGAAGTTTTTGCCGTTATCGGTGATAATGCTGTGGGGGACACCATAACGATGTACGACCCTGGATACGAAGTCTATCACAGTTTCGTATTCAGCCGTCTTGACAGGCTTGGCTTCTATCCATTTGGTGAATTTATCCACCATGACCAATAAGTATTTTTTCTTGTGGGTTCCGCCTTTAAGGGGTCCCACCATATCGAGCCCCCAGACCGCGAAAGGCCAAGTGATGGGGATAGTTCGGAGGGCGTTGGGTGGCATATGGCTTTGGTTGGCAAAGAGCTGGCAAACGACGCACCGTTTGACTAGGTCCTGAGCGTCTGCTCTAGCCGTCGGCCAATAGAAGCCAGTATGGAAAGCCTTGCTTACAAGGGACCGAGCCGCGGCGTGATGGCCACCGAGTCCGGCATGAATTTCAGCCAACAGACTCCACCCTTCCTCTTCGGAGATACACCTTTGAAGGACTCCTGTAGTGCTTTTCTTATATAACTCTCCCTCGTGGACTTTATAGGCTTTAGATCGCCGCACTATGCAGCGTGCCTCGTTTTGGTCCCCGGGGAGTTCCTGCCTAGTAAGGTAGGCTAGGAATGGTTCCGTCCACGGGGCGATGACCGCCATTATTGCGTGGGCTGAGGGTGTAATTTCGGTGGCGGGGCCGCCGATTATGTCTGATTGTTCGGCATTGGGTTGTGCGGTTATGCCCGGGCTATTATCCGAGGGTTCCCCCTCCCATGTTACGGATGGTTTGAATAATCTTTCTAAGAAGATGTTGGGGGGGACTACATCTCGTTTTGCTCCAATGCGTGCCAGGACGTCCACTGCCTGATTATTTTCTCGGGCTATGTGATGGAACTCCAGTCCCTCGAACCGAGCTGACATTTTTAGTACGGCATTGCGATAAGCTGCCATTTTTGGGTCTTTGGCGTCGAAGTCGCCATTTATTTGGGATATCGCGAGGTTTGAGTCCCCGCGTACTTCCAGGCGTTGAATGCCCATGGATACCGCCATCCGGAGGCCATGTAGAAGGGCCTCGTATTCGGCTGCATTGTTGGAGTCCGTGTACATAATTTGGAGTACATATTGGACTGTATCTCCTGTAGGGGACGTCAAAACGACGCCAGCCCCCAGTCCGGCTAGCATTTTGGAGCCGTCGAAATGCATGATCCAGTTTGAGTACGTGCCGTACTCTTTAGGGAGTTCGGCCTCTGTCCATTCGGCGACGAAGTCGGCCAGGACTTGCGATTTAATTGCTCGCCGTGGCTTGTAGGTTATATCGAACGGGAGGAGATCTATGGCCCATTTTGCTATCTGGCCTGTTGCATCGCGGTTGTTGATAATATCGTTGAGTGGTACTTCCGAGGCTACTGTAATAGAACACTCTTGAAAGTAGTGTCGTAGCTTCCGGGATGCCATGAATACCGCGTATGCAATTTTTTGATAATGCGGGTACCGTGATTTGCATGGTGTGAGGACAGTGGACACGTAGTAAACCGGCCTTTGAAGGGGTAATTTATGTCCGTCCGTTATCCGTTCGACGATGAGTACTGCGCTAACAACTTGATGGGTTGCGGCAATGTACAATAGCATGGGTTCGCCGGTGTTCGGCGCGGCCAGGACGGGGTTTGTTGCCAAGATGGCCTTTATTTCCTCGAGTCCGGCCGTGGCAGCGTCCGTCCACTCGAAGTGTTCGGTGCGCCTAAGGAGATGGTAAAGGGGTAGTGCCTTTTCTCCCAAGCGGGAGATGAAGCGGCTTAAGGCCGCCACGCATCCGGTGAGTTTCTGAATTTGCTTGAGATCTTTTGGGACATCCAATTGTGACAGAGCTCGGATTTTAGCTGGATTTGCTTCAATTCCTCTGCCGGATACAATGAAGCCCAGGAGCTTTCCGGCTGGGACGCCGAAAACACATTTTTCTGGATTGAGCTTGATGTCGTATTTTCGCAGGTTGTCGAATGTAAGTCTCAAGTCGTCTACTAGAGATTCGACGTGTCTTGATTTAACGACCACATCATCTACGTACGCCTCCACTGTTTTGCCGATCTGGTTTGCCAAACATGTTTGAATCATGCACTGATATGTCGCGCCGGCGTTTTTGAGCCCAAAGGGCATTGTGTTGAAGCAGAATGGGCCATATGGCGTGATGAATGTTGTTGCAGCTTGGTCGGATTCTGCCATCTTTATTTGATGGTAACCGGAGTATGTGTCGAGGAAACACAGGGAATTGTGTCCTGCGGTGGCATCGATGATTTGATCAATTCGAGGGAGGGGAAAGGGATCCTTTGGGCAGGCCTTATTAAGGTCTTTGAAGTCGACACACAGGCGCCAGGATTTGTCGTTCTTTGGTACCATTACCAGGTTTGCTAGCCAGTCCGGGTGTTTGATATCTCTAATGAATCCGGCCTCCAATAATTTGGCTAGCTCCTCTCCCATGGCCTGTCTCTTTGGTTCGGAGAAACGCCGGAGGGTTTGTTTGACAGGTTTGAATCCTTTCTGGATATTTAAGCTGTGCTCGGCCAGCCTGCGTGGGATTCCTGGCATATCTGAGGGGTGCCAAGCGAAAATATCCCAGTTCTCTCATAGGAACTCGCGTAGTGCGGCGTTTACATCAGGGCTCAATTGTGCCCCGATGGAGGCTGTTTTATTCGGGTCCGTTGGATGGACCTGGAATTTGACTATTTCGTCCGCTGGTTTGAAGGATGTGGATTTGGATCTCTTATCGAGTATCACATCATCCCTGCTAGTCGTGGATCGCAGCGCCGTCAGCTCTTCGGCCGCTAAGGCTTCAGATAGTGCCTCGAGGGCCAATGCGGCTGTCTTGTTTTCGGCGCGGAGTGCTATGTCCGGATCACTAGCGAGAGTGATAATTCCGTTTGGCCCAGGCATCTTAAGCTTCATGTACCCGTAATGGGGTATGGCTTGGAAAACTGTGAATGCCTCTCGTCCTAATATAGTGTGATATCCGCTTCTGAACGGGGCCACCTGGAACGTGATTTGTTCGGACCTGTAATTATCCGGCGTGCCGAATACCACATCTAGTGTGATCTTTCCGATGCAGCGCGCTTCCTGACTGGGGATTATTCCTCTAAAGGTTGTGCTGCTTCGCTCAATGCGGTTCCAGTCTATTTCCATCTTTTGGAGGGTTTCCTCGTAGATGAGGTTCAATCCGCTGCCTCCGTCCATAAGTACCTTTGCGAGGCGACAGCCGTCCACTATGGGACTGAGAACCAATGCGGCTGGCACTCTGGCTGTTCGGAATTTAGGTTCGTCGCTTGCATTGAAGGTGATGGCAGTATTGCTCCATGGATTTATTGTCTCTACTTGGTAGACTTCGGCGAGGCTGCGAAGTGTTCTTTTTCGCATGTTATTTGATGCGAAAGTCTCGGAGATTGTAAGAACGGTACTGAAATTCTCGGGCTAGTTTCCTTCGACCTCTGGATTTAGGAGGTCCTCGCCAATTTTGGCCACCTGCCGGAGTATCCAACATGCCGTGAGGCTGTGAGTTGGGGTGGCATCCTCTGTACTATGGATCTTGCAGGGTCCATCGAGCCACCTTTCTAACACGGTTCCGTGCCCCCTAGAGGGTTTTGATTTTTTATTTAATCCGGGCGCTTTACTGTAGTGTGCCCTTTTGATTCGGATGGGATTGCTATTCAAGGCCGGATTATCCCAAAATTTAATTTCGGTTTTCCGAGCACTTTCCATCGCACAGTATTTTTGTACTATGGACGCCAAGTCAGCAAAGCGCATAATATTACGACGACTTATGGCGTTGAGTATCCCCTTGTCCGTGCAGTTACTGCGGAAGATTGAAATCGCGTCTCCCTCGTGGCAGTCCTTTATCCTGTTCATAAGCAGGAGGAATCTGGCCCAGTAATGATGTACTGTTTCTTCGTGCATCTTCTTGATTTGGGAGAGATCGCTTAAGATCGGACGGGCGGAATTCATTAGATCTGATACTTCGACCGGTTTGCTGTTCGGAGGCCGAACGACCTCCGGATTCCGAGGTCCGGAGTCCTGTATGTTTTCCGGTTTGCCTGGTTCCAAGCCTAGGTCTTGGGTTGTATCCTCCCCTCCGTGGATATCCGGCAGGGAGGGTTCCGGAATTCGGACATAACTGGTCCTTAAGATTGATGAAGGGTCACCGCATTGTGTTTCCACCACAGCAACATGATGGGTGGCTTGGGGAGAGTTGATTTCCCTTAGATCGGGTTTAGGCCCAACCTGGTCGTAGTTTCTAGCGACCCCCAAGGCGGCGATGCGATCCAGGAGCTCGTTTATGGAGGAGAGCTCCACCGGATCTAGCTGCTCGGCCAATTCCGAGCTGACGCGAAGATTGTTTTCGATGACCCGAGAGGTCACCGTCGGCGTAATGGCCGAACGGGCGGTCATGAGAAAACCACCCAGCCGGAGGGTTTGGGCGATAGCCAAAGCTCCCTCAGTGACGGCGCCATCTTTAAAGACGGGAAAAGGCATCCTTCCTGATCGCGACGACACAGAGGAACTCTCAATGAAAGCACCAATGTCGGTGTCAAAACCGGCGGATCTCGGGTAGGGGGTCCCGATTTGTGCGTCAAGGTCGGATGGTAACAGGAGACAAGGGACACTTTATTTTACCCAGGTTCGGGCCCTCTCGATGGAGGTAAAACCCTACTCCTGCTAGATTAATATTGATGATATGGGTAGTACAAGAGTAGATCTACCACGAGATCAAGGAGGCTAAACCCTAGAAGCTAGCCTATAGGTATGATGATGGTTATGATGTGTTCCTCCTACGGACTACAACCCTCCGGTTTATATAGGCACCGGATAGGGTTAGGGTTACACAGAGTCGGTTACATTGATAGGAGATCTTGAATATCCGCATGCCTAGCTTGCCTTCCACGCCATTACGGACACGGGACGAAGTCTTCAATCTTGTATCTTCATAGTCCTGGAGTCCGGCTGAAGATATAGTTCGGCTATCCGAACACCCCCTAATCCAGGACTCCCTCAATGTCTCACCTGAAATTGCACTGTTTCACACTGTCACGGTCACGCTTGACTTCTCCATTCGACACGGGCGCATGGCCTCGCTCGTTTCTATTGCAGCCGCGTTCACCTCGATGTGCCAACTTCTCGACTCGCCAGGGACATGGTATGAGAGGAGGGCCCTAAGCCGGCGATCCTGATTCCTTTCGTTAGGAGGGAACCAGACGATGCCAATTCCAGTTTCCCGCTATTATGAAAAGAGATCTTGCTAAATTAGTTAGTTGAAAAACAATTACTTGTTATGTTTCTACTAACATTTACAAAACGTGTTCACCAACATTTACTGTGCACCGAGACTCTTCGTAGAAAATGGACATGCCTAATGATCATCGAATTCGTTGCCAAAAATCTGGCTAGAACGTCACCAAAGTTGCCAAAGGCGCTAACTCGGGAGGAAAACACCTCGTGACGGTGGACCGACACAGAAAATGATTTCAGACGATGTTTCATGTTTCGTCACCACGGCTTTTGTCACTGAATGGAGCAGATTTTGTAGTGCTACCATGTATAGCCCCACTTGTCGTGGTGTGCATGCTTAGGGTGTTGCTCGAGTCATGTTATATCTTGTTCTTGCTCCTTATGGTTTTATGTTCACCTAGCTCCGACACATTATCTTACTTATGTTATGCCATGTTATGTGAAAAATATAGTAAGGTAGAAAGGCAATAATGGGAGGCCATGCATGGTTATGTGTCAGTGCTTTGTTCCACTCGAGCCAACCTAGGACCCGAGCTTGGGGTTTTGATCTAAGATGAGTGCGCTAACCACTCATGAGAGGTTTTATGGGTCTCCCCTTGACCGAGTTCCCAAAATTGCATACCTTGTCCATGGGCCATAAGCTGGTTTTCCACTTGGTGCATGCACATATAACATGCTTTTGCAGATACGGATGAGATGGTTATGGATGATGTTACTATTTTACCATTAGGGGCTTCCCCTAATGGATCGGACACATATCACTATGGAGCTGATACAAGGGGTTACCCCTGGATTTGGTCTCTATCCACCTTGGAACCTCTTGCATACTGTTGAGTTTGACTCGAAGGTATGATCGGACTCTTGATTCGGGTTTAACTCAATCCGGTGGCTGACTCGGATGCAGCGTAGGGAATTTGTCACACTCTATCGAAACCCCGCCGATACATGGCATATAATCTAGTTAGCTAGCTTTTCAGGGACAATCCAATTAAAGATGTGCCCTATAGTTCTTTATTCCATAAATTTTTGCCCAGTCTTGTTTACATCCGCTGCCATAGGGACTCGAAGCCAGGACCTGGGGTACGTGCTACTAAGATCGCTACAACCACTAGGCTACAAAACCTTTTTTAAATTTGACTCTTCGGAGTTGTTGTAAGTATATGTTATTGTTGTTGCGGATTATTTCGTGACTTGTGTTGTGGTGCCAACCATTGCATCCACATGGTGTGCACATTTCCATGTGTGCATTGTGTGAAGGTGGCGCCTTATGATGATATTATGCAGCGGTAAGTGGAGGTTGCTGGATCTACATACTGCTGGTCATGGAGCGCATTGGGTGTGCTGACCGAGGTGGAGTGTGGTTATTTGTGCCATGATATAAACGAGGGGAGATTGATTGGTGCACCCTCTAAGAAGTGTTGTTGGGCCATCATGTCCGGATTCGAGAATCGAACAAGAAATGAATCATCACTTACCAGCAGTTAAGGTGACTAGCCCATGATGGTTGTATTTCACTAGCAGACTACATTTGACAATTGGTCAATGATAATCTCCATCTAGATAGAGCTGACTAAGGATGATAGAAGCACTTATCACTTGCTGCTTGCCCTCGAAGCAGGCGCTTTATATATAAAGAAATAACGAAACAAAGTACACAGCCAAACGATAAAAGATGGAGGGGAAGCCCTCTAACAAAGTTGATCCCAGGATAACCAGATCATGCAGAATGCATGCGACTATGCAAATAAAAGATGACAAAGGAAGAAATGATAACAATTCCACACTACGCCCTATTAGACCTACGCTCCACGACAACGCCCTCGGGAGGGAAAATGGCGCAAAGCGTTGCCATTGCTGAGTCCAGAACGGACAAAGGTTTTCACCCGAAGCCCAAACATGGAGAAGAGCCACACGATTGTTGGAAATATGCCCTAGAGGCAATAATAAAATGGTTATTATTATATTTCCTTGTTCATGATAATTGTCTATTATTCACGCTATAATTGTGTTATCCGGAAATCGTAATACATGTGTGAATACATAGACCACAAACACGTCCCTAGTGAGCCTCTAGTTGACTAGCTCGTTGATCAACAGATAGTCATGGTTTCCTGACTATGGGCATTAGATGTCATTGATAACGGGATCACATCATTAGGAGAATGATGTGATGGACAAGACCCAATCCTAAGCATAGCACAAGATCGTGTAGTTCGTTTGCTAGAGCTTTTCCAATGTCAAGTATCATTTCCTTAGACCATGAGATCGTGTAACTCCCGGATGCCGTAGGAGTGCTTTGGGTGTACCAAACGTCACAATGTAACTGGGTGACTATAAAGGTATACTACAGGTATCCCCGAAGGTATCTATTGGGTTGACACGGATCGAGACTGGGATTTGTCACTCCGTATGACGGAGAGGTATCTCTGAGCCCACTCGATAATGCATCATCATAATGAGCTCAATGTGACCAAGTGTTTGGTCACGGGATCATGCATTACGGTACGAGTAAAGTGACTTGCCGGTAACGAGAATGAATGAGGTATTGGGATACCGACGATCGAATCTCGGGCAAGTAACGTACCGATTGACAAAGGGAATTGTATACGGGATTACTTGAATCCTCAACATCGTGGTTCATCCGATGAGATCATCAAGGAGCATGTGGGAGCCAACATGGGTATCCAGATCCCGCTGTTGGTTATTGACCGGAGAGTCGTCTCGGTCATGTCTGCATGTCTCCCGAACCCGTAGGGTCTACACACTTAAGGTTCGGTGACGCTAGGGTTGTAGAGATATTAGTATGCGGTAACCCCAAAGTTGTTTGGAGTCCCAGATGAGATCCCGGACGTCACGAGGAGTTCCGGATTGGTCCGGAGGTAAAGATTTATATATAGGAAGTCCAGTTTCGGCCATCGGTAAAGTTTTGGGGGTCATCGGTATTGTACCGGGACCACCAGAAGGGTCCCGGGGGTCCACCGGGTGGGGCCACCTATCCCGGAGGGCCCCATGGGCTGAAGTGGGAGGGGAACCAGCCCCTGGTGGGCAGGTGCGCCCCCCTTGGGCCTCCCCCTGCGCCTAGGGTTGGAAACCCTAGGGGTGGGGGGCGCCCCACTTGACTTGGGGGGCAAGTCCCCCCTTGGCCGCCACCCCCCTTGGCGCTGGGATCTCCTAGGGCCCGTGCCCCCCCCTTAGGGGCCCTATATATAGTGGGGGGAGGGAGGGCAGCCGCACCCAAGTCCCTGGCGCTTCCCTCTCCCCTCGTAACACCTCTCCCTCTCGTTGGAGGTTGGCGAAGCCCTGGCGAGATCACCACTGCTTCCACCACCACGCCGTAGTGCTGCTGGATCTCCATCAACCTCTCCTTCCTTTGCTAGATCAAGAAGGAGGAGACATCTTCCCCAATCGTATGTGTGTTCAACGCGGAGGTGCCATCCGTTCGGCGCTTGGTCATCGGTGATTTGGATCACGACGAGTACGACTCCCTGAACCCAGTTCTCTTGAACGCTTCCGCTCGCGATCTACAAGGGTATGTAGATGCACTCCCCTCTCTCTCATTGCTAGATGACTCCATAGATCGATCTTGGTGAAGCGTAGAAATTTTTTATTTTCTGCAACGTTCCCCAACAGTGGTATCAGAGCTAGGTCTATGCGTAGTTTCTATGCACGAGTAGAACACAAGATGTTGTGGGCGTCCATTTTGTCAATTTACTTGCTGTTACTAGTCTTATCTTGATTCGGCGGAATCGTGGGATGAAGCGGCCTGGACCGACCTTACACGTATGCTTAAGTGAGACAGGTTCCACCGACTGACATGCACTAGTTGCATAAGGTGGCTAGCGGGTGTCTGTCTCTCCCACTTTAGTCGGATCGGATTCGATGAAAAGGGTCCTTATGAAGGGTAAATAGAAATTGGCATATCACGTTGTGGTTTTGGCGTAGGTAAGAAACGTTCTTGCTAAGAAACCTATAGCAGCCACGTAAAAATTTGCAACAACAATTAGAGGACGTCTAACTTGTTTTTGCAGCATGTGTCGTGTGATGTGATATGGCCAAAAGGATGTGATGACTGATATATGTGATGTATGAGATTGATCATGTTCTTGTAATAGGAATTACGACTTGCATGTCGATGAGGATGACAACCGGCGGGAGCCATAGGAGTTTTCTTAATTTATTTATGACCTGCGTGTCAACATAAACGTCATGTAATTACTTTACTTTATTGCTAAACCGTTAGCCATAGTAGTAGAAGTAATAGATGACGAAACAACTTCATGAAGACACGATGATGGAGATCATGATGATGGAGATCATGGTGTCATGCCGGTGACGATGATGATCATGGCGCCCCGAAGATGGAGATCAAAAGGAGCAAAATGATATTGGCCATATCATGTCACTATTGGATTGCATGTGATGTTTATCATGTTTTTGCTTCTTATTTGCTTAGAACGACGGGAGTAAATAAGATGATCCCTCACAATAATTTCAAGAAAGTGTTCCCCCTAACTGTGCACCGTTGCGAAAGTTCGTTGTCTCGAAGCACCACGTGATGATCGGGTGTGATAGATTCTAACGTTCACATACAACGGGTGTAAGCCAGATTTACACATGCAAAACACTTAGGTTGACTTGACGAGCCTAGCATGTACAGACATGGCCTCGGAACACAAGAGACCGAAAGGTCGAACATGAGTCGTATGGAAGATACGATCAACATGGAGATGTTCACCGATGATGACTAGTCCGTCTCACGTGATGATCGGACTCGGTCTAGTTGAGCCGGATCATGTATCACTTAGATGACTAGAGGGATGTCTAATCTGAGTGGGAGTTCATTAAATAATTTGATTAGATGAACTTAATTATCATGAAATTAGTCTAAAATCTTTGCAATGCATCTTGTAGATCAAATGGCCCACGCTAATGTTGCCCTCAACTTCAACGTGTTCCTAGAGAAAACCAAGCTGAGAGATGATGGCAGTAACTATACGGACTATGTCCGGAACCTGAGGATCATCCTCATAGCTGCCAAGAAAGCATATGTCCTAGAAGCACCGCTAGGTGATGCACCCATCCCAGAGAACCAAGGCGTTATGAACTCTTGGCAGCGGCGTGCTGATGATTACTCCCTCGTTCAGTGCGGCACGCTTTACAGCTTAGAACTGGGGCTCCAAAAGCATTTTGAGCAACACGGAGCATATGAGATGTTCGAAGAGCTGAAAATGGTTTTCCAAGCTCATGCCCGGGTCGAGAGATATGAAGTCTCCGACAAGTTCTACAATTGTAAGATGGAGGAAAATAGTTCTGTCAGTGAGCACATACTCAAAATGTCTGGGTTGCACAACTGCTTGACTCAGCTGGGAGTTAATCTCCCGGATGACGAGGTTGTTGACAGAATCCTTCAGTCGCTCCCACCGAGCTACAAGAGCTTTGTGATGAACTTCAATATGCACGGGATGGAAAAGACCATTCCTGAGGTATACTCAATGCTGAAATCAGCGGAGGTGGAAATCAAAAAGGAACATCAAGTGTTGATGGTCAATAAAACCACTAGTTTCAAGAAAGGCAAGGGTAAGAAGAACTTCAAGAAGGACGGCAAGGGAGTTGCCGCGCCCGGTAAGCCAGTTGCCGGGAAGAAGCCAAAGAATGGACCCAAACCTGAGACTGAGTGCTTTTATTGCAAGGGAAAGGGACAATGGAAGCGGAGCTGCCCCAAATACTTAGCGGACAAGAAGGCCGGCAACACTAAAGGTATATGTGATATACATGTAATTGATGTGTACCTTACCAGTACTCGTAGTAGCTCCTAGGTATTTCATACCGGTGTGGTTGCTCATATTTGTAACTCAAAACAGGAGCTGCGGAATAAGAGGAGACTGGCGAAGGACGAGGTGACGATGCGCGTCAGGAATGGTTCCAAGGTCGATGTGATCGCCGTCGGCACGCTACCTCTACATTTACCTACGGGATTAGTTTTAAACCTCAATAATTGTTATTTAGTGCCAGCTTTGAGCATGAACATTGTATCTGGATCTCGTTTAATACAAGATGGCTACTCATTTAAATCCGAGAATAATGGTTGTTCTATTTATATGAGAGATATGTTTTATGGTCACGCCCCGTTGGTGAATGGTTTATTCTTAATGAATCTTGAACGTGATGTTACACATATTCATAGTGTGAATACCAAAAGATGTAAGGTTGATAATGATAGTCCCACATACTTGTGGCACTGCCGCCTTGGTCACATTGGTGTCAAACGCATGAAGAAGCTCCATACAGATGGACTTTTGGAGTCTCTTGATTTTGAATCATTTGACACGTGCGAACCATGCCTCATGGGTAAAATGACCAAGACTCCGTTCTCCGGAACAATGGAGCGAGCAACCAACTTATTGGAAATTATACATACTGATGTGTGCAGTCCAATGAGCGTTGAGGCTCGCGGTGGCTATCGTTATGTTCTCACTCTCACTGATGACTTAAGTAGATATGGGTATGTCTATTTGATGAAACTGTGACGCCCCCGATTCAATCGTACACTAATAATGCACGCAAATGTGTACGATCAAGATCAGGGACTCACGGGAAGATATCACAACACAACTCTACAAATAAAATAGTCATACAAGCATCATAATACAAGCCAGGGGCCTCGAGGGCTCGAATACAAGTGCTCGATCATAGACGAGTCAGCGGAAGCAACAATATCTGAGTACAGACATAAGTTAAACAAGTTTGCCTTAAGAAGGCTAGCACAAACTGGGATACAGATCGAACGAGGCACAGGCCTCCTGCCTGGGATCCTCCTAACTACTCCTGGTCGTCGTCAGCGGGCTGCACGTAGTGTTAGCACCTCCAGAGTAGTAGGAGTCGTCATCAAAGGTGGCGTCTGGATCCTGGGCTCCAGCATCTGGTTGCGGCAACCGGGTAGAAGGGAAAGGGGGAAAAGGGGGAGAAAAGCAACCGTGAGTACTCATCCAAAGTACTCGCAAGCAAGGAGCTACTCTACATATGCATGGATATATGTGTAAAGGGCCATATCAGTGGACTGAACTGCAGAATGCCAGAATAAGAGGGGGATAGCTAGTCTTATCGAAGACTACGCTTCTGGCCGCCTCTGTCTTGCAGCATATAGAAGAGAGTAGACTGAAGTCCTCCAAGTAGCATCGCATAGCATAATCCTACCCGGCAATCCCCTCCTCGATGCCCTGTTAGAGAGCGATCACCGGGTTGTATCTGGCACTTGGAAGGGTGTGTTTTATTAAGTATCCGGTTCTAGTTGTCATAAGGTCAAGGTACAACTCCGGGTCATCCTTTTACCGAGGGACACGGCTATTCGAATAGATAAACTTCCCTGCAGGGGTGCACCACATAACCCAACACGCTTGATCCCATTTGGCCGGACACACTTTCCTGGGTCATGCCCGGCCTCGGAAGATCAACACATCGCAGCCCCACCTAGGCACAACAGAGCGGTCAGCACGCCAGTCTAAACCTAAGAGCGCAGGGGTCTGGGCCCATCGCCCTGAGCACACCTGCACGTTGCGAACGCGGCCGGAAGCAGACCTAGCAACCTCCAGTACAACGGAAGTCACGTTACGCGGCCCAATCTGGAGCGCGCCGCTCAGTCGCTGACGTCAAGAAGTGCTTCGGCTGATACCACGACGCCGAGTGCCCATATCTTTCCCGCGTAGTTGGTTAGTGCGTATAGACCAAATGGCCAGACTCAGATCAAATACCCAGATCTCGTTAAGCGTGTTAAGTATCCGCGAACGCCAACAAGGCCGGGCTCACCTCTCACCCAGGTAGCCCCGAACTGCCCTGCCGCTCCGCCACAAAGATCCACACAGAGTGCCGTCGGGAGAAAGGTCCTTTCAGCCCCCAATCCGTGAATCACTCGCGGGTACTCCTCGAGCCAACCCGACTTTGGTCACCACATGTATCATGTTTAAAGTATAGTATATATCCATGATCACCTCCCGAGGTGATCACAGCCCAGTAGTATAGCATGGCAGACAGACAAGAGTGTAGGGCCACTGATGGAACACTAGCATCCTATACTAAGCAAGTAGGATTGCAGGTAAAGGTATCAACGGCAGTATCAAAGACAGGCTATGCATCAGGATAGGAATAACGAAAGCAGTAACATGCTACACTACTCTAATGCAAGCAGTATAGAGGAGAGTAGGCGATATCTGGTGATCAAGGGGGGCTTGCCTGGTTGCTCTGGCAAGAGAGAGGGATCGTCAACTCCGTAGTCGAACAGGGCAGCAGCAGCGTCGGTCTCGGTGTCTATCGAGAGAAGAGGGGGGAGAAACAATAAATATTTAAGCAAGCAGATGCATAGTGATGCATGACATGACAAGTAACGGCGTTAGAGGTGCCCTAACGCGGTATTGGATGATACCGGTGAAGTGGGGGAAACATCCGGGAAAGTTTTCCCGGGGTTTCGCGTTTTCGAGCAGAGGAGCCGGAGGGGGAAAGTTGCGAGTTGGATAGGTTAGGTATGTGTGGTGGACGAACGGGCTACATATCCGGGTTCTTCTTGTCGTTCTGAGCAACTTTCATGTTGAAAATATTTTAATCCGAGTTACGGATTAAAAGATATGATTTTATAAAGGTTTTATTAATTTCTGGAATTTAATTAATTAATTAATTCGAAATTAGAATTATGACATCAGCATGAGGTCATGCTGACGTCAGCAGTCAACAGGGTTGACTTGGTCAACCTGACCAGTGGGTCCCACTGGTCAGTGACTCATATTAATTAAACAGATTAATTAAACTAATCAAAATTAATTAGAGGGGTGGGCCCCACTGTCATACTAATTACTTAGCTACTTAACAGTAGTTAATTAGGTTAATTAATCTTAATTGGTTAACTTAATCAGAAATAATTAAGTTAATTAATTTTATTACTTATTATTATATTTTTTTATTAAAAACATTCTCTGGGGCTGGGGCCCCCATGTCATAGGGTCAGGTAGGAGCCCTAGCGGGCGCGCAGGTTACGGGCGCCTGGAGCGGGTGTTGTGCACCCGCCCAGGCCGACAGAGGAGGGGACGGGCGCTGGGAGCCGGCGACCACATCGGCGAGTGGCCACCGCGGCTCAGGGGGCGGGGCTGCGGTCCGGGGAGCCGACGAGCGGCCAGTGGGGCGCGTGAGGCAGACGAGGCCGTGGGGATGTGCGCGCAGAGCGGTGCAGCAGCGGGCGAGGCCATGCGCGGGCACGCACGAAGGCGAAGTCGCCGGCAGAGAGCAGCAACGGGGGCCTTCGAGGCCGTAGGCGAGCGCGGGGTCGTGCGTGTGCGGGGCGGCGAGCAGGAGTACGCGCGGGGAGCGGCAGAAGGGAGGCACGCGTGCGCGCGCGGCCATGGGCGCGGGCACGATCGACGAGCGGGAACATGGGAAGGAGAAGGAGGGCTTGCGGGGAGAGGCCGCGGGCGGAGCGCGGCAAGCTCGGGCGCGGCATGAGGAGCAGAGGGGGGAGCGAGGAGGGGCAGCTCACGGGGTGGCGTAGGGTCTAGGGCGCGTGCGTGGAGGAGGGCGGGGAGGCCGACGGGGACGCGAGGGCGACGGGGAGGCACACCGGCGACGAGGCGATCCAGCAGGTGAGCGGCGCCGGTGAGGTAGCAGAGGCGACGGGCGGCGTCGAGCGCCGGGGCGGCGAGGGCGTGGTCACCCCGATCCCGATCTGGATCGGGGGAGTGAGGGTGGATCGGGGGAAAGTGGGGTGCGGGGTAAGTTAGGGTTTCGGGGGGTGGGGGGTTATGGGGCGCGGGGGTGGGCCGGCCTGGCGGTGAGGTGGGTTGGCCTAGTGGGGCTGTGGCCTGCTGGGCCGGAGCCCAGTGGGGGTTGCTTTCTCTTTTTTTTGATTGTTTTCTGTTTTCTTTTGTTTATTTTCTTTACTGTTTCATTCCACTTTAAAATATTTAGGCATTTTATAAAATTGTGTTTACTTCACCACAATTATCTTTGGAATATTCGGCAACCACCGAACAATTTTGTTTTAATTTTTGGAAACAATTATTGTTATCAATAATTTGAATTTGAATTTCAAACGGTTTCGAATTTTTGCAAGGATAACAACAGTAACCGAGGTGTCATGGCACGATTAGCGTGGGATTACTGTAGCATGATTATCCGGGCGTTACAAATCTCCTCCACTACAAGAAATCTCGTCCCGAGATTTAGGAGGTAGAAGGAAACAGTGCGGGGTATTCATCACGCAAGCGATCCTCGCGTTCCCAGGTGGCTTCGTCTTCAGAGTGATTCGACCACTGGACTTTGAGGAACTTGATCGCCTTCTGACGTGTGCGGCGTTCAGCTTGGTCGAGAATGCGGACCGGATGCTCTTTATAAGAGAGGTCCTGTTGCAATTCGAGCACTTCATGGTCCACAGCTCGGATTGGGTCCTTGAAGGAGCGACGGAGTTGTGACACATGGAACACATCGTGAACCTGAGAAAGGTTCGGCGGAAGCTCTAGTTGATATGCCACTTTTCCACGCCTCTCGAGAATAGTGAAAGGACCAATATAGCGGGGAGCTAGCTTTCCTTTGATCCCGAAGCGGTGTGCACCCTTCATTGGTGTAACTCGAAGATAGGCCTTTTCGCCAGGTTGATAGACCATGTCTTTATGATGACGGTCATAATTACTCTTTTGGCGGGACTGAGCAGTCTTGAGATTCTCGCGAATAATGCGGACTTGTTCTTCGGCATGATGGATAATATCCGGACCAAAGAGTGGACGTTCCCCAGTTTCTGACCAGTTCAGAGGGGTTCGGCACTTTCGTCCATATAACACTTCGAAGGGGGCCATCTTCAGGCTAGCTTGATAGCTATTATTATAAGAGAACTCAGCGTATGGGAGAGATTCCTCCCATTTCTTGCCGAAGGAAATAACACAAGCCCGAAGCATGTCTTCAAGAACTTGGTTGACACGTTCAACTTGCCCTTGAGACTGCGGATGAAACGCAGTACTGAATTATAGATGAGTTCCCATAGCTTCTTGGAAACTTGCCCAGAATCTTGAAGTGAATAAGCTGCCACGGTCCGAACTGATAACCAGTGGAATACCGTGAAGTGAAACAATTTTGGACATATAGAGAGTTGCAAGCTGACTAGCAGTGATAGTTTCCTTGACCGCCAGAAAATGTGCAACTTTAGAAAGCCGGTCAATGACGACAAGAATAGCATCGTTACCTTTCTGCGATTTAGGAAAACCAGTGACGAAGTCCATTTCAACATGGTCCCATTTCCATTCAGGAATAGAGATAGGTTGCAGAGTTCCAGCAGGCCTTTGATGTTCTGCTTTGATACGACGGCAAACGTCACACTCGGCAACATAGCGAGCAATGTCTTGCTGCATGTTAGACCACCAGAATCTTTGACGAATGTCCTGGTACATCTTTGTACTACCAGGATGGATACATAGGGGTGTATCATGAGCCTCTTTCATAACCTTCTGAGACAAATCCATGTTTTCCCTCTTACTCGGAACTACTAGGCGACCTTTGAAGAACAAGGTGCCAGCGTCATCAACGGTGAAGAATGAGGGCTTTCCTTGTGCGATATAACGTTTAATCCTCTCCACTTCATCGTCACATTTCTGTATCCATTTGATGGTTTCCACAAGATCTGGCCTAGCA
This sequence comes from Aegilops umbellulata, assembly GCA_032464435.1. Classification (NCBI taxonomy): domain Eukaryota; kingdom Viridiplantae; phylum Streptophyta; class Magnoliopsida; order Poales; family Poaceae; genus Aegilops; species Aegilops umbellulata. Next base: position 256,059,508 of record CP136057.1, read on the forward strand.
ACCAGTGTATTGAGAGAACCTTTGGGGACAACATGGAGGTTCATCTTGTGAAACTCCTTAGGAGGGGGAGCGAGTGCACCCAGAGGAACAATATGGAGGTTCAGCTTCCTGAATTCTTCAACGAGCGAGGACTGAACTTTGTGAACCTGGAGATGGTTGCAGTAAGACTTGCGGCTCAAGGCATCTGCCATTACATTAGCCTTGCCTGGCGTATAGGAAATACCCAAGTCAAAGTCTGCTACGGTCTCCATCCATCTCTGCTGACGGAGGTTCAGGTCTGGCTGAGTAAACAGATACTTCAGACTTTGATGGTCGGTGAAGATCTCGCAACGATTACCGAGAAGGTAATGTCGCCACTGCTTCAGTGCATGAATGACAGCAGCAAGCTCGAGATCGTGAACTGGGTAGTTCTCTTCATGAGGGCGCAATTGACGAGAGGCATAGGCAATCACTCTGCACTCTTGCATTAGGACACAGCCTAATCCTTGACGGGAAGCGTCGCAGTAAATGACGAAGTCCTTCTTTGTGTCAGGTGGAGCTAGCACTGGGGCAGAAGTCAACTTGTCCTTGAGTGCCTGGAAGCTCTCCTGACATTTGTCTGTCCATTGGAACTTGACGCCCTTATGTAGCAGGTTAGTCAGAGGCCTGGCAATCTTGGAGAAGTTCTCGACGAATCGACGGCAATAGCTGGCGAGACCGAGAAAACTTCTGACTTGTTTGACATTCTTCGGAGGAGTCCAATCAAGAATAATCTGAACTCGTTCAGGGTTAACGGCAATACCATCCTTAGAGATGACATGTCCAAGATAGGTTACTTCAGGAAGCCAGAATTCACATTTAGAGAACTTGGCATACAGTTGATGCTCTCACAAGACGAAGATGTTAAGCATGCTCTTCTTCGTTCTTGGAAAATACCAGGATATAATCCAGATAAACCACGATGAACTTGTCGAGGTAATCCATGAATATATAGTTCATCAGGCGAGAGAAGGTGGCTGGGGCATTGGTTAAGCCGAAGGACATGACAGTGTACTCGTATGAACCATAACGAGTCACAAAGGCGGTCTTTGGGATATCCTCTTCACGAACACGGATCTGGTGGTAACCCAACCTCAAGTCGAGTTTAGAGAACACTGATGAACCAGCCAGTTGATCATACAGATCATTGATTCGAGGAAGAGGATACTTGTTCTGAATGGTAGCTTGGTTAATAGGATGGTAGTCTTGGACCAGTCGGTTTGTCCCATCCTTCTTCTTGACAAAGAGAGAAGGTGCTCCCCAAGGAGAGCAACTTGGACGAATGAAACCATTTTGAAGAGATTTGTCGATTTCCTCCTTAAGCTCAAGGAGTTCATGCGGCGGCATTTTGTAGGGCCGCTTGGCAATAGGAGTGGTGCCTGGTTTCAAGTCGATGACGAATTCGACAGCCCTAGCAGGGGGAATCCCTGGAAGTTCTTCAGGAAAGACGTCGAGGAAGTCACGCACGACGGGGATGTTTTCAATGCCCTCGAGTGGTGCAGAGTTCAATGCATTCAAGGCATAAAGCCTTGCCTCGGCATTTTGCACCAGGCGAGCGTGGTATGTAACTATTTCATCTGAAGGATGTAGCAGATGGACGGTCTTAGTGGCGCAAACTATGGAAGCAGTATGCGCTTTCAACCAATCCATCCCCAGAATGAGGTTGATGTTAGACGTCTTCAGGATAATGGGCGAGGCATAGAACTCCAGCCCTTCAATTTCCATGGGGACGTCGACGCCAACCATGGAGGTTTGACATTGTCCCACGGGGGTTTTTACCACTACCGAAGTGCTCATCTCCTCGTAATTAATGCCATGCTTGAATGCAAAATCTTCTGACATGAATGAATGCGATGCTCCTGTATCGAATAAAACAGATGCAGGTACTGAATTTACGAGGAGTGTACCCATCACAGTAGCAGGCTGGTCTTGAGCTTCATTCAAATCAACGTGGTTGGCATGAACACGACCATAAGACTTGGCATTGTTGTTGCGGTTCTGGTTGTTTCCACGACCAGCTGCAGGAAGGGCCAGCTGATTCTGATTCTGATTCTGATAGCAGTTCCTGGCAAGGTGACCTGGTTGACCACACTTGTAGCACAGACCATTATTGGGAGTGGGGACCGGAGCTTGGGGTGGTGGAGCTGGAAGTTTCGGCTGCCTAGCAGGAGCATTAGGCAGACGAGGTGCAGCATAGGACTGCCTTGGGGCAGGTGCATTCGGCTGGTACATGCTGTTGGGAATCCATATCCTGCGCTTCTGCGAGGACGGGCCCGAAGATGAGCCCGTGTCACGGCTGCGCCTGTGAGAGCTCTGGTATTCCTGCAGACCAGTTTCGACATTGATGGCCTTGTTCACCAAGGTGGCGAAATCAGCAAAGTCGTGCACTAGAAGTGCGAGCTTGATGTCAGCTTGAAGGCCGTCACGGAACTTCTCCTGTCTGCATGCATCAGTTGCAATGTCTTCTTCAGCATAGCGAGACAAGTCCAGAAACTCTCGCTGATAAGCTTCAACAGTTTTGTTGCCTTGGATGAGGCTGCGGAACTCACGCCTCTTCCGGTCCATGACTCCCTGAGGAATGAAGCGGGCACGGAAAGCAGCTTGGAAGTCTGGCCAGGTGATGATTGTTCCAACTGGCAGAGTACGCCTGTGGCTGTCCCACCATTGAGCTGCGGGTCCCTTCAGGAAGAAGGAAGCAAACGTGACATAGCTGGCAGGGGCTACATCAGCAGACTCAATCTCATAGGTGATGTCACGGAGCCAGTCATCAGCGTCCAGAGGCTGAGTTGAGCTGCGGTACACAGTTGGGTTCAGGCGCATGAAATCCTGCAGAGTTACTGTGTTTGGCTGCTGGTTCATATTGGCGTGAGGAAACTGAGCCATCATGTTCTCCATGAAATGGCGATTCATCTCAAGCTGTTGGATCATACCAACCATGTACTCAGGCGGTGGTGGGAAGTTGCCACCCCGACCACGACCACCTGGTCTAACCATCCTGCTAATATATAACAGGGGTAGTTCAGCATTTGAGAATATTTGCAAAGACAAGAATCATTCAAGACGAAACATGCATAATGAAAGCAGCACGATAGATACCACAAAATAGTCGGCACGTCTTACAAAAGAGATCATGCAAAGTGTTCGGTACACAGAGTTCAGTACACAGAGTTCAGTACATAGACTAAGACATCATAGGCGGCACGCAGGCTCGCGGTGAATGCATCTAACATAAGCAAGCAAGTCTACATCAGTCCCACACGACACTGCGAAGGTAGGTGTATCCTGAAAGCTGGTAGTGTGGCAACGGGTACACCACATCGGCAACCTGGGGTCCGCGGGTGCTCTGGTGCTGAACGCGATGCTCAAGTGGCAGAAGAGGACCAAGTGCGGGAGAGTAGCCTCCCACCTCTGGCCAACCGACACCCTGAGGCATCACGGTCCTGGCTGGGTAGATAGCAGAACGCGGCAGCTCCCCAGACCCAACAAAGGGGTGCAACATCGTCAGAGCACGGTAGAGGTGCTGACGAGTGGTGTACAACTTGTGGCGAAGAGCTCGGTTAGCTCGATCCAGCCCATCAGCATGCAGAACAAAGTTCTGATGGTGGAAGGGCTCGCGGGTGACAGTGGAGTAGGCAGCAGTGTAGTAACCCTCCGCACCAATATCAGATGCGATAGCAATGTGCCTGAAGGGGGAGTTGTCCAACTCCCGGTACTCCCTACGAAGGCGTGTCAGAGCAGCATAGGCAGCATCGTGAACTGCCATATCGATGGTCACTCCAACACCATAAGCGGTGTGCAGCACAGTAGTGGAGTCATACTCCCGAGAGTAGAGGTGGACGGTGGCACGGTACTGCTCCTGGTTAAAGTCCTGGTACTCCTCGGTGACGGTGTACTCGGGGTGCCAGTGATAACCCAGATAGGTCATCATCTCAGCTAGCACGGCCGGTGATCCCGAGGCGCCAATGGCCGCCGTGTGGCGCACGACCTGCCTCGTGGGTTCCATCTGAAAACAAAGATGTTTCAAAGGAGTCAAATGACAGTGTGGAAATTGTGCAAAACACTATACTAAGCAATAACTATGGCTTTTATCCAACTTTGGGGTGAATGCCGTCACGGGATCCTAGTGTCAGAGTTAGTAAATTCGTTTAACACGAGTAGAAGAGAGTTCAGAGTCCCAGAGTAAAGGTCGAGGAGTAAAAGATCCTAGTACCACCCGATGGCGACGTGGGCCCGTAAGGCACACAACCAAGTTAGTAAAACTTTTTTTAATGTCTAGACTCGACTTCGGCTAAGGAGTGTGGAAGGGGGATTCCTACAGGCAGTCGGCTCTAATACCAACTTGTGACGCCCCCGATTCAATCGTACACTAATCATGCACGCAAATGTGTACGATCAAGATCAGGGACTCACGGAAAGATATCACAACACAACTCTACAAATAAAATAGTCTTACAAGCATCATAATACAAGCCAGGGGCCTCGAGGGCTCGAATACAAGTGCTCGATCATAGACGAGTCAGCGGAAGCAACAATATCTGAGTACAGACATAAGTTAAACAAGTTTGCCTTAAGAAGGCTAGCACAAACTGGGATACAGATCGAACGAGGCGCAGGCCTCCTGCCTGGGATCCTCCTAACTACTCCTGGTCGTCGTCAGTGGGCTGCACGTAGTAGTAGAAACCTCCAGAATAGTAGGAGTTGTCGTCGAAGGTGGCGTCTGGATCCTGGGCTCCAGCATCTGGTTGCGGCAACCGGGTAGAAGGGAAAGGGGGAAAAGGGGGAGAAAAGCAACCGTGAGTACTCATCCAAAGTACTCGCAAGCAAGGAGCTACTCTACATATGCATGGATATATGTGTAAAGGGCCATATCAGTGGACTGAACTGCAGAATGCCAGAATAAGAGGGGGATAGCTAGTCTTATCGAAGACTACGCTTGTGGTCGCCTCCGTCTTCCAGCATATAGAAGAGAGTAGACTGAAGTCCTCCAAGTAGCATCGCATAGCATAATCCTACCCGGCGATCCCCTCCTCGATGCCCTGTTAGAGAGCGATCACCGGGTTGTATCTGGCACTTGGAAGGGTGTGTTTTATTAAGTATCTGGTTCTAGTTGTCATAAGGTCAAGGTACAACTCCGGGTCGTCCTTTTACCGAGGGACACGACTATTCGAATAGATAAACTTCCCTGCAGGGGTGCACCACATAACCCAACACGCTTGATCCCATTTGGCCGGACACACTTTCCTGGGTCATGCCCGGCCTCGGAAGATCAACACGTCGCAGACCCACCTAGGCACAACAGAGCGGTCAGCACGCCGGTCTAAACCTAAGCGCGCAGGGGTCTGGGCCCATCGCCCTGAGCACACCTGCACGTTGTGAACGCGGCCGAAAGCAGACCTAGCAACCTCCAGTTCAACGGAAGTCATGTTACGCGGCCCAATCTGGCGCGCGCCGCTCAGTTGCTGACGTCAAGAAGTGCTTCGGCTGATACCACGACGCCGAGTGCCCATATCTTTCCCGTGTAGTTGGTTAGTCCGTATAGACCAAATGGCCAGACTCAGATCAAATACCCAGATCTCGTTAAGCGTGTTAAGTATCCGCGAACGCCAACAGGGCCAGGCTCACCTCTCACCCAGGTAGCCCCGAACTGCCCTGCCGCTCCTCCACAAAGATCAACACAGAGGGCCGTCGGGAGAAAGGTCCTTTCAGCCCCCAATCCGTGAATCACTCGCGGGTACTCCTCGAGCCAACCCAACTTTGGTCACCACATGTATCATGTTTAAAGTATAGTATATATCCATGATCACCTCCCGAGGTGATCATAGCCCAGTAGTATAGCATGGCAGACAGACAAGAGTGTAGGGCCACTGATGGAACACTAGCATCCTATACTAAGCAAGTAGGATTGCAGGTAAAGGTATCAACAGCAGTATCAAAGACAGGCTATGCATCAGGATAGGAATAACGAAAGCAGTAACATGCTACACTACTCTAATGCAAGCAGTATAGAGGAGAGTAGGCGATATCTGGTGATCAAGGGGGGGGCTTGCCTGGTTGCTCTGGCAAGAGAGAGGGATCGTCAACTCCGTAGTCGAACGGGGCAGCAGCAGCGTCGGTCTCGGTGTCTATCGAGAGAAGAGGGGGGAGAAACAATAAATATTTAAGCAAGCAGATGCATAGTGATGCATGACATGACAAGTAACGGCGTTAGAGGTGCCCTAACGCGGTATTCGATGATACCGGTGAAGGGAGGGAAACATCCGGGAAAGTTTTCCCGGGGTTTCGCGTTTTCGAGCAGAGGAGCCGGAGGGGGAAAGTTGCGAGTTGGATAGGTTAGGGATGCGTGGTGGACGAACGGGCTGCGTTTTCGGGTTCGTCTCGTCGTTCTGAGCAACTTTCATGTTGAAAATATTTTAATCCGAGTTACGGATTAAAAGATATGATTTTATAAAGGTTTTATTAATTTCTGGAATTTAATTAATTAATTAATTCGAAATTAGAATTATGACATCAGCATGATGTCATGCTGACGTCAGCAGTCAACAGGGTTGACTTGGTCAACCTGACCAGTGGGTCCCACTGGTCAGTGACTCATATTAATTAAACAGATTAATTAAACTAATCGAAATTAATTAGAGGGGTGGGCCCCACTGTCATACTAATTACTTAGCTACTTAACAGTAGTTAATTAGGTTAATTAACATTAGGTTAATTAATCTTAATTGGTTAACTTAATCAGAATTAATTAAGTTAATTAATTAGTTAATTAATTAATTAATTGTTTTATTTATTATTATATTTTATTTATTAAAAACATTCTCTGGGGCTGGGGCCCCCATGTCATAGGGTCAGGGAGGAGCCCTAGCGGGCGCGCGGGTTACGGGCGCCTGGAGCGGGTGCTGTGCACCCGCCCAGGCCGACAGAGGAGGGGACGGGCGTTGGGCGCCGGCGACCACAGTGGCGAGTGGCCGCCGCGGCACAGGGGGCGGGGCGGCGGTCCGGGGAGCCGACGAGCGGCCAGTGGGGCGCGTGAGGCAGACGAGGCCGTGGGGATGTGCGCGCAGAGCGGTGCAGCAGCGGGCGAGGCCATGCGCGGGCACGTACGAAGGCGAAGTCGCCGGCAGAGAGCAGCAACGGGAGCCGTCGAGGCCGTAGGCGAGCGCGGGGTCGCGCGTGTGCGGGGCGGCGAGCAGGACTACGCGCGGGGAGCGGCAGAAGGGAGGCGCGCGTGCGCGCACGGCCATGGGCACGGGCACGGTCGACGAGCGGGAACATGGGAAGGAGAAGGAGGGCTTGCGGGGCGAGGCCGCGGGCGGAGCGCGGCGAGCTCGGGCGCGGCACGAGGAGCAGAGAGGGGAGCGAGGAGGGGCAGCTCACGGGGCGGCGTAGGGTCTAGGGCGCGTGGGTAGAGGAGGGCGGGGAGGCCAACGGGGACGCGAGGACGACGGGGAGGCAGACCGGCGACGGGGCGATCCAGCAGGTGAGCGGCGTCGGTGAGGTAGCAGAGGCGACGGGCGGCGTCGAGCGCCGGGGCGGCGAGGGCGCGGTCACCCCGATCCCGATCTGGATCGGGGGAGTGAGGGTGGATCAGGGGAAAGTGGGGTGCGGGGTAAGTTAGGGTTTCGGGGGGTGGGGGGTTATGTGGCGCGGGGGTGGGCCGGCCTGGCGGTGAGGTGGGTTGGCCCAGTGGGGTTGTGGCCTGCTGGGCCGGAGCCCAGTGGGGGTTGCTTTCTCTTCTTTTTTTTATTGTTTTCTGTCTTCTTTTATTTATTTTCTTTACTGTTTCATTCCACTTTAAAATATTTAGGCATTTTATAAAATTGTGTTTACTTCACCACAATTATCTTTGGAATATTCGGATACCACCGAAAAATTTTGTTTTAATTTTTGGAAACAATTATTGTTATCAATAATTTGAATTTGAATTTCAAACGGTTTCGATTTTTTGCGAGGATAGCAACAGTAACCGAGGTGTCATGGCACGATTAGCGTGGGATTACTGTAGCATGATTATCTGGGCGTTACAGAAATACAAGTCTGAGACCATTGAAAAGTTCAAGGAATTTCAGAATGAGGTAGAGAATCAACGTGACTGAAAGATAAAATTCTTACGATCAGATCATGGGGGAGAATATTTAAGTCACGAATTTGGTACGCACTTAAGGAAATGTGGAATCGTTTCACAACTCATGCCGCCTGGAACACCTCAGCGTAACAGTGTGTCCGAACGTCATAATCGCACTCTATTGGATATGATGCGATCTATGATGTCACTCACTGATTTACCGCTATAATTTTGGGGATACGCTCTAGAGACAGCTACATTCACTTTAAATAGGGCACCGTCTAAATCCGTTGAGACGACATCGTATGAATTATGGTTTGGGAAGAAACCTAAGCTGTCGTTTCTAAAAGTTTGGGGATGCGATGCTTATGTCAAGAAACTTCAACCTGAAAATCTCGAACCCAAGTCGAAAAAATGCGTCTTCATAGGATACCCTATGGAAACCATTGGGTATATCTTCTACCTCAGATCCGAAGGCAAGATCTTTGTTGCCAAGAACGGGTCCTTTCTGGAGAAAGAGTTTCTCTCGAGAGAAGTAAGTGGGAGGAAAGTAGAACTCGATGAAGTACTGCCTCTTGAACCAGAAAGTAGCGCAGCTCAGGAAGATGTTCCTGTGGTGCCTGCATCGACTAGAGAGGAAGTTAATGATGATGATCAAGGTACTTCGGATCAAGTTGCTACAGAACTCCGAAGGTCCACAAGGACACGTTCCACACCAGAGTGGTATGGCAACCCTGTCCTGGAAATCATGTTGTTAGACAACGGTGAACCTTCAAACTATGAAGAAGCAATGGCGGGCCCAGATTCCAACAAATGGCTTGAAGCCATGCAATCCGACATAGGATCCATGTATGAAAACAAAGTATGGACTTTGACAGAATTGCCCGATGATCGGCGAGCGATAGAGAATAAATGGATCTTTAAGAAGAAGACAGACGCGGATGGTAATGTTACCATCTATAAGGCTCGACTTGTCGCTAAGGGTTATCGACAAGTTCAAGGGGTTGACTACGATGAGACCTTCTCACCCGTAGCAAAGCTGAAGTCCATCCGAATCATGTTAGCAATTGCCGCATACTATGATTATGAGATATGGCAAATGGACGTCAAAACGGCATTCCTTAACGGCTTTCTTAAGGAAGAATTGTATATGATGCAGCCGGAAGGTTTTGTCGATCCTAAGAATGCTAACAAGGTATGCAAGCTCCAGCGCTCCATCTATGGGCTGGTGCAAGCATCTCGGAGTTGGAACATTCTCTTTAATGAAATGATCAAAGCGTTTGGGTTTATGCAGACTTATGGAGAATCCTGCGTTTACAAGAAAGTGAGTGGGAGCTCTGTAGCATTTCTCATATTATATGTGGATGACATACTTTTGATGGGAAATGATATAGAACTTTTGGACAGTATTAAGGCCTACTTGAATAAGTGTTTTTCAATGAAGGACCTTGGAGAAGCTGCTTACATATTAGACATCAAGATCTATAGAGATAGAGCGAGACGCCTCATAGGTCTTTCACAAAGCACATACCTTGATAAGATATTGAAGAAGTTCAATATGGATGAGTCCAAGAAGGGGTTCTTTTCTGTGTTGCAAGGTGTGAAACTGAGCTCAGCTCAATGTCCGACCACGGCAGAAGATAGAGAAAAGATGAGTGTCATCCCCTATGCCTCAGCCATAGGGTCTATCATGTATGCCATGTTGTGTACCAGACCTGATGTAAACCTTGTTGTAAGTTTTGTAGGAAGGTACCAAAGTAATCCCGGCATGGAACACTGGACAGCGGTCAAGAACATCCTGAAGTAACTGAAAAGGACTAAGGATATGTTTCTCATATATGGAGGTGACGAGGAGCTCGTCGTAAAGGGTTACGTCGACGCTAGCTTCGACACAGATCTGGATGACTCTAAGTTACAAACCAGATACATGTATATTTTGAATGGTGGGGCAGTAAGCTGGTGCAGTTGCAAGCAAAGCATCATGGCGGGATCTACATGTGAAGCGGAGTACATGGCAGCCTCGGAGGCAGCGCATGAAGCAATCTTGATGAAGGAGTTCATCATCGACCTAGGAGTCATACCCAATGCGTCGGGGCCGATCACTCTCTTCTGTGACAACACTGGAGCTATTGCCCTTGCCAAGGAGCCCAGGTTTCACAAGAAGACCAGGCACATCAAGCGTCGCTTCAACTCCATGTGTGAAAATGTTCAAGATGGAAACATAGATATTTGCAAAGTACATACGGATCTGAATGTCGCAGATCCGTTGACTAAACCTCTTCCGCGAGCAAAACATGATCAACACCAGAACTCTATGGGTGTTCGATTCATCACAATGTAACTAGATTATTAACTCTAGTGCAAGTGGGAGACTGTTGGAAATATGCCCTAGAGGCAATAATAAAATGGTTATTATTATATTTCCTTGTTCATGATAATTGTCTATTATTCATGCTATAATTGTGTTATCCGGAAATCGTAATACATGTGTGAATACATAGACCACAAACACGTCCCTAGTGAGCCTCTAGTTGACTAGCTCGTTGATCAATAGATAGTCATGGTTGCCTGACTATGGGCATTAGATGTCATTGATAACGGGATCACATCATTAGGAGAATGATGTGATGGACAAGACCCAATCCTAAGCATAGCACAAGATCGTGTAGTTCGTTTGCTAGAGCTTTTCCAATGTCAAGTATCATTTCCTTAGACCATGAGATTATGTAACTCCCGGATGCCGTAGGAGTGCTTTGGATGTACCAAACGTCACAACGTAACTGGGTGACTATAAAGGTATACTACAGGTATCCCCGAAAGTATCTGTTGGGTTGACACGGATCGAGACTGGGATTTGTCACTCCGTATGACGGAGAGGTATCTCTGGGCCCACTCGGTAATGCATCATCATAATGAGCTCAATGTGACCAAGTGTTTGGTCACGGGATCATGCATTACGGTACGAGTAAAGTGACTTGCCGGTAACGAGATTGAACGAGGTATTGGGATACCACGATCGAATCTCGGGCAAGTAACGTACCGATTGACAAAGGGAATTGTATACAGGATTACTTGAATCCTCGACATCGTGGTTCATCCTATGAGATCATCGAGGAGCATGTGGGAGCCAACATGGGTATCCAGATCCCGCTGTTGGTTATTGACCGGAGAGTCGTCCCTGTCATGTCTGCGTCTCTCCCGAACCCGTAGGCTCTACACACTTAAGGCTCGGTGACGCTAGGGTTGTAGAGATATTAGTATGCGGTAACCCCAAAGTTGTTCGGAGTCCCGGTTGAGATCCCAGACGTTACGAGGAGTTCCGGATTGGTCCGGAGGTAAAGATTTATATATAGGAAGTCCAGTTTCGGCCATCAGATAAGTTTTGGGGGTCATCTGTATTGTACCGGGACCACCAGAAGGGTCTCGGGGGTCCACCGGGTGGGGCCACCTATCCCGGAGGGCCCCATGGGCTGAAGTGGGAGGGAAACCAGCCCCTGGTGGGGTGGTGCGCCCCCCTTGGGCCTCCCCCTGCGCCTAGGGTTGGAAACCCTAGGGGTGGGGGGCGCCCACCTGACTTGGGGGCAAGTCCCCCCTTTGCCGCCGCCCCCCCTTGGAGATGGGATCTCCTAGGGCCGGCGCTGGGCCCTATATATAGTGGGGGGAGGGAGGGCAGCCACACCCAAGTCCCTGGCGCTTCCCTCTCCCCTCGTAACACCTCTCCCTCTCGTTGGAGCTTGGCGAAGCCCTGCCGAGATCACCGCTGCTTCCACCACCACGTCGTCGTGCTGCTGGATCTCCATCAACCTCTCCTTCCCTTGCTGGATCAAGAAGGAGGAGACGTCATCCCCAACCGTACGTGTGTTGAACGCGGAGGTGTCGTCTGTTCGGCGCTCGGTCATCGGTGATTTGGATCACGACGAGTACGACTCCCTCAACCCCGTTCTCTTGAACGCTTCCGCTCGTGATCTACAAGGGTATGTAGATGCACTCCTCTCTCTCGTTGCTAGATGACTCCATAGATCGATCTTGGTGAAGCATAGAAATTTTTTATTTTCCGCAACGTTCCCTAACAACGATGACATCTTCAAGAAGAAACTTGCCCTGCGAGTGTTTCCATCATCAGCAACAAAGCGCAGAGATTTTACTCGGCCGCTCCTAGGTGTCGGTACCATGGCAAGCGCGAAGAGCACAGATCCCCAGATTGAGATCAGGGTGCCTCGACAGCTAGAGCGCGCTCAAGCCACCTACCACTATATCTCTCGCCGCACACACGGCCAAGAGACGTAGCCATCACCACCGCCATGGAGCCCGCCAGAGAACCCATCATGCGGACCACCTTCCAGGGTCGCCGCCACGGCCTCCTATCCCTAGGAGAATGCCAGTTGTCCGCTTCACAATGACCAAACCATGGCAGGTAAAGCCCGACATCGGTCACTGAGCCAGGGTCAGCACCACCACCGTAGGGGAGTCCACACGTACAGTCCACTCAATTCCTAGTGGGACAGGGGACACAACCTAGTAACTGTCGATGGCCATTGTTGAGAACAGCTGAGACGATGCCAAGTCCGCAACCTGAGGCACTGGTCCAACAGTCGGCAAACCGCTGCCCCATCCACCACATCCATGGACCGACATCGATGCTACAACAAGAAGATGACTCCCTAACTAAGTCGCAAGTTCCCACCTTGGCTTGATCGGCGGCGACCCAAAGCCGAGAAGCCCGACTCCAAGGCGACAGCATGCCAAACCGCGCTCGAGGAGCACCAAACCCCGAGCAGGAGGACCATGTCAAACTCCATACCCGATGGTCGGTCCATGTCGCCGATCCGCTGTCAGAGACACGAACCAGGACAAGGTGAGCGCTGCTCCATGAAGAAAGAGAGGCCGCTCATGGCGGGCGGCAACTCCGGTCGCCGAGCAGCCGTGTGAATGCCATGCCCCGCCTCTCCATCACCTCCTGGTGCCATGATCCGCCACCACCACTCCAAGCCACGGCCACCACCCACCTCCCCATGTCCCGCCTCTCCCGCCTTCACGCCCACGGGAAGGACCACCGGTATCCACCGCCTTCATCAGCCGCGACTGAAGCCCCATGGATGCCCAAGCATGTTGCGTCCACCCAAGCCGCGGGGACACACAGGGATTCAGAACACCGTCGCATGGCACCCACCAGCAAGCACCCAGACGAGCCCATTCCCTTGTCTCGCGCCACCTGCCGGAGCCTCGGTGACAGATCCGGCCGGAGGGAGGGAGAGGGGTGGGGGGTTTCTACCTTTAATCTTCCGCCAGGTTGCCCGGTCGCACGGGTAGAGTTCAGGCTGGACGGAGCGAGCCGGCTTTTCGGCCCGCTCGTCGCCCGTTCTGGACCGGACCGATCGGTCCTGACTCGTTGATGAAATTGGCCGGTCCGGTTACTAAATTTCAGCCCGAAATTTACTCGGTCCGGTCCGGTCTTTAACCGGTCCGACCGAGCGGACCGAAATGCAGATCGTTCCTCGACGTCGCAGACGCCGGCGACGCCCTGGCCATGCCCCGCTCCGTCGTTGTTCACCGGAATCAATCGTAATTCAGTCAATTGAAGAGATAGGGGCAAGAGGTAGAAGACTCAGGTCACGCTCTCAAGTTTGTTTCCTATTATTCAGTCGAACAGAAAAGAGAAAGGACAAGAGAAACGGGATTAGATCCGATAATCACGGCACCATCCCACGACTAACTCCACGCTGTCGTTTCCTTTTATTCCACACTGTTGTTTCCTTTTAGTTAATCGAATAGAAAACAGAAGGAAGCTCATATTCCTGCGTAAGAGGCTTACCAAATCTGTATGTGCAATCGTTGTTCAGTTTCGTCAGAATCTTCAGTTTCGTCAGTATTTTCAGAAACTTCATTATATTCTGCATCGGCAGTCCCTGATGAAGAAGGGGGAATTTTGTTTTTGCCACTCTAGATTTTGACATTTCACTTTTGCCACTATTAGTTTTTGATAATTATCACAATTGCCATTCTGGTGGCAAAAGCAAAATTTTCAGAGTTGCAATTGTGATACATTTCAAAAACTAAGAGTGGCAAAAATGAAATAAAATTACTTAGCTTTTGCCACAAAATGGTAATTGTGATAATTGTCAAAAGCTATGTGTGGCAAAAGTGAAAAGTCAAAATCTAGAATGGCATAAGGAAAATTGGCAAAATCTAGAGTGGCAAAAACAAAATTTTCCCGATGAAGAATCCCACAACAACGCTGGTTGCACGCGGTGGTGATCGTGGCTGCCCGGCACGCACACAGAAACTCGCGGGCTGTTTTTTCTTTCCTTCTTTTCGTCGAGCAGATAACAAAAATAACTACAGAGATGAGGTTTGATCCGTCAATTACGGCGTCTCCCACGACTAACCCCACGTAAAACTTGATCCTTCGTACGCACAAAATCGTTGGCTCATGCACGCGTTAAATTGCTTGCATGTAGCGGAAAACCTGAACAAACGTGCGCATGTAAACAATTGCGCCCCGGCCGGCCGGCGCCACCGCGTCCCCTTGCTGCCATGTGTGAACTGTCGTCGTTCTCGCCCGTGTCCAGAAGCTCGCAGGAGTCGTCTCTCGCGCCTGCCGTGGTTACGACCTCATCGCCGCCGCCGGTCCTCTCGGTCCGGCCCGAGCTTTACCATCACCAGTCCGGTCCAGGAAAAGAGGACCGCGGCGCTGCTCGGTCCGGTCCGGTCCGGTCCGCCGGCGGCCGGTCCAAATGGCGGCTCGGTCAGGGACCGGACCGGCCTGGACCGTGTCCACCCTGAGATAGAGTCATATATGACTGGTCCAGCTGGGCCGTCAGTGATAAACGTCAACGCTGACGGTTAGCCCAGATCATCAGTCGACGATTTCTATTGGTGTATTGCCGCCGGCAGGGCACAGCTAAGCAAATCAATCAATCTAGCCACGCTTTATTTTATGTTATAATTATAAGAAAAACATCCCCTTAGCAAGGCAAGGAGTGGGCGGGAGCATTCGTCTCTGCCCATTTCCCGGGCTCTCCAAACAGGGCAATGCCACCGCGACCACCCATAGAAATTGGACGACGCACCAGAAGGATTTAATCGTCGTCGACCCCTGCCCTCCACCCCACGTTCGCGCCCTGCTTAAAATTAGGCAGGCGCCGCGCCCCCTTTTAATTTTTTCGGGGCCGGACCTGCCAACCTCCCTCCCTCCTCCACGTACAATGCAATGCCGGCCGCAGCAGTAGTGCGCGACATGTCCCCGCGCCTCGCTGTTGTTTCTTGATTTCTTCTCTCTGCTCCTTGTGTTGTTTGGTCCTCTTTGGTCTAACCTGAGATCTATCAACGAGCGTTATTGCGGCTCTTGTCCTTGTTCCTGGGTGAGGAGAGGACGCCGGCCGTTTCTAGCACCGGGTGCTACTGATCCTGTTCTTCGTCACGGCGGCGCCCTTATCACTTTGGTCTCCGGGAAGCCACGGCGGTGCACGACCGCCGGGGCCAACGTGCCCACGCCTTGCGCGTCAAGCTCGAGGCGGTGGGCTGGGTGATGGTGCGGTTCCTCCGGCGGCATAGCCTTGACAAGAGCAACTCGCACACCCACCTACGGAAGGAGGAGCAAGAGAGCAACAGCTGTACAGAAAGCGACACGGCGGAGATGCAAGAGCCCGGTGGCAATGGCAGCGGGGGTGCTCCCCCGCTGCCCAACGGCCGGACGGCGCCTCGCTCCCGTCTCGCACGCGACGGGCCGCCCTCAGGCATGCCAGTTTTGATTGATTCATTTCGCTAAACTGCGTTTTAATTAGTTAAGGTGCCAGTTAATTTGGTCGATGCGATTGTGCCAGTTAACCATTCTAGCTTGTTTTGTTTGGTCAGATTTGGACGTGATGAAGGAGAGATTTGCGAAGCTGCTGCTTGGAGAGGACATGTCAGGGACCGGGAAAGGCGTGCCGTCGGCTCTAGCGCTGTCGAACGCCATCACCAACCTGGCCGCGTCCGTCTTTGGGGAGCACCGCAAGCTGGAACCCATGGCGCCGGACACCAAGGAGCGGTGGAAGAAGGAGGTCGGCTGGTTGCTGTCCGTCACCGACCACATCGTCGAGTTTGTCCCGACAAGACAGACCGCCGAGAACGGCACTACCATGGAGGTAACAAGCTCTTCTTTCCATCTGACTAATAGCATCCATCCTTGTAACATCTTGGGGTTGGTTCCTTTTCTATCCACAGATCATGTCGACAGCGCAGCGTCGCGACCTGCAGATGAACATCCCCGCTCTGCGCAAGCTGGACGCCATGCTCATTGTAAGTGCTACTAGATCATTGATGGCGCGTTGCGGTGCCCGTCTATTTGGTGGTATGATATATAATATAGATTTATAAAAGAAAAATTGTAGTTTTGGAAGAAGGCTTTACAAATTTCGGTAGAACCAAAAGAAGTCGCAGAGAGGCGCGCCTATGTCAGGAAAATGAAAGTGTTAAAGTCGTCCGCCTAGTGAATTACATTCCAGCATTCATCTTAGTGGAAGAAAGGAAACGCAATATGTACTGAGCACCCAGTGAGCTCCATATCCAACATTCATCTTACAACCAACTACTAAAGTCACTTCAACATGGTGTTCTTTATGAAACAAAATGAGCCAGAGCAGGGAATAATTAATCTGAATGGGATAACATATGTAGAATATAAACCTACATAATTACCCACATGCTCTTGTGACAAAATTAAGAAAGCATTCCCATAAATACTATTGGTGGTATTATTTTTGTAGCATGTCAAACATGAAAATAAAGAAGGGGAAACGCAGGATGAGCAGAGTGCAAAAATATAATACAAGAGACCATGAGCATGATATGGACCAGAAAGATAGTAAAGCAGGAAAGTGGAGGAAGCAAAGGAATAATTGTGCGCACACAAAATTAGAATTTCCTTCTTTATAAAGAAGTCTGTCTTTCCAACCACATAGGTTAGAGGTATAACGATGAGTGAATATGCATAGTGAGGATAATTGACAAGGACATCACACTGCGCTAACCTTCGATGGAGTTATTTTCATGTAACTTCCTTCCACAGGCTTGTACATGTTCTTTACTGATTTCACAAAGAAATCCTCGATTAGGCAAACATTACCCTCCTTGAGTTTCCCCTCAATATTTCTGCATGCATCACATTTTTTTCGAAAAGGGGCGCTTTATTACTTAAAAGATTTAAGCATTACACCCGGCCTCTGCATAGCTAAGATGCACACAGCCAAACAATATCCTCTCATTCAATAAATAAATAAATAAATAAAGGCGAAATACAAGAAAAACATGCAGTATCTGTATAACGCCTAAAGCGGAGGGAGGCCAATCCTAAGATCATGCTGCCACCCATGTTGGGTAAAAGTATCCCTCGCCGTAGCCTCCAATCATGTACACACCTCCATAAACAGGTTTCGATTCTCCACACGTTGTAGAGAGGACCATAAACGAAGAGTCCCGGTACATCTGTAGATAACCTGCATAAGAGAAGTACTTTTATCGTTAAAAACCTTATCATTTCTACAGAGCCAAAACGACCAAATAACGGCAAGCGCTCCCACTCTGAGAAGGGTTCTAAACCTGTGATCAATCCCATGTAGCCAGTTGCCAAATACATTAGCAACACTACAAGGAGGATACAAGCCAGAAGCTATTTGGATGACTGACCAAATAGAACGAGCCAATTTGCATTGAAAGAATAAATGTTTTATTGTCTCATCATGGGGACAAAAGACACACTGCGGACTTCCATGCCAATTCCTCTTAATAAGGTTATCTTCAGTAAGAATGACTCCACGACGAAGATACCATGCGAAGATTTTATTCTTAAGCGGTATCTTCATCTTCCAGATCTTCTTGTTATTATCAACTAGCACATCAGACTGGATTAACGCTCTATACATAGACTCTACATAGAACTGTCCATTCCCATGTAGGTTCCATCGGAATACATCAGACCCATGTGACAATTGCACTGTGGACAACCGCTGGAGCAGGATGTTCCACGATTGTAGTCTGGGTCCAAATAAATCCCTTCTGAATGTCACATTTGGCGGAAATGATTCCATTACCGTGGCGATAGTATCGCCCTTGTGACGTACAATGTTGTATAGAGCCGGATATTGTTCCCGGAGAGTGGCATTTCCTAGCCATATATCCTCCCAGAATCTAATTTCCGAGCCATCCTTAATCGAGAAAGATCCATAGCAAAAGAAATATTTCTTCGTAGCCATTAGACCGCCCAAAAGTGAGAATCCCCAGGCTTCCAATATACTTGGGATACTGCCTTGGAGCCCACATATTTCCGTTTGAGGAGGGTTTGCCATACACCATCTTCCGTTAGTAATTTAAACAACCATTTGCCGAGTAGGGACCTATTCTTAACCTCAAGGTCATGAATGCCCAACCCGCCTTGGTCTTTGGGACGGCAAACCACACTCCATTTAGCCAATCGATATTTGTTTTTCTCGCTATCTCCTTGCCAAAAGAATCTTGATCGGAAATAATCCAATCTATGTAAAACTCCTTTTGGCAACTGGAAGAAGGAGATCATATAAAGTACCATATTACTTAGTACTGAATTTATTAGGACCAATCTTCCTCCTAGAGACAGCAGCTTACCTTTCCAACTGCTAAGTCTTTTTTGCAGCCTCTCCTCGACGTGTTTCCATTCAGCATTTGTAAGTCTCCGATAATGTATCGATATCCCCAAATATGTGATCGGAAACTGGCCCAACCCACATCCGAACAGTTCGGCATACAGGTGAGCCTCGTCTTGTGCCTCGCCAAAGCAAAACAATTCACTTTTATGAAAATTGATCTTAAGACCTGAGAGTTGCTCGAATGCTGATAAAATTAATTTCAGATTTCTCGCTTTCTCGAGGTCATGATCCATGAAGAGAATTGTATCGTCGGCATACTGAAGTATGGAGAGGCCACCATCAACTAGATGATTTACTACCCCATCAATTTGTCCATCAGCCTTGGCACACTCAATCATGACCGCTAGCATATCCGCCACTATATTGAATAGCATGGGCGATATCGAGTCACCTTGTCGCAATCCCTTCTTCGTTTGAAAATAGTGGCCAAGGTCATCATTGACCTTAATGGCAACACTGCCTCCTGAAACAAAGCTATGGATCATTGCGCGCCACTCTGCAGAAAATCCTTTCATTCTGAGAGTCTGTTGAAGAAAGGGCCATTTGACTTTGTCATAAGCTTTTTCAAAGTCTATTTTAAGTACGACCCCATTCAACTTTTTTCTATGTAATTCATGGACAGTTTCATGAAGGATAACAACTCCGTCTAGGATGTGTCTACCTTGCATAAAAGCTGTCTGTGAAGGACGAACCACATGTTCAGCAACCGAATTCAGCGTAATAGTTGCAACCTTCGTGAATATTTTAAAACTAACATTAAGGAGGCAAATAGGTCTATATTGTTGTATCCTTTCAGCCTCATTAACCTTAGGTAATAAAATAATCTCACCGAAGTTTAAGCGAAACAAATCTAGTTGGCCAACATGTAGATAGCTAAACAAGAGGAGGAGATCCGGTTTGATGACTTCCCAGAAGTTCTGATAGAACTCTGCGGGAAAACTATCCGGACCCCGGGCTTTGTTTTGCTCCATTAGGAAAACTGCCTTTCTAACTTCCTCCTCGGAGTATGGTGATGTTAGAAGGTTGTTTTCCTCATCAGAGACCTAAGGGATGTCATCTGTTCGAGACTCATCCATCGAGAAGTTTCCTTCCTCTGGGGCTCCGAACAATTTTTTATAATAATTAGTGATATAAGATTTAAGTTGCTCATGTCCCTCAATTGTGCCCTCATCCTGTTGAAGTGAATGAATAAGTTTCTTCCGGTGTCTGCCATTGGCGATGCCACGGAAATATCTAGTATTCGAATCACCTTTCAGGATAAATTGAGAGTTAGAGTGTTGGTACCATTTGAGTTCCTCTTCACGCAGCATGCTAGCTATCTGTGCATTCGATTGACTCTTGATCTCGATTTCATGCTCAGATAATGGTCTCACCTCTACCAAAGCTTCTAATTCATCAATGATAGATGAAAGACGAAGCTTCTCCTTTTTGAGGATACCCACTGTATGCCTAGCCCAACCACCAAGGAATTTACGTAACGCACGCATTTTGTTATTCCATTTGTGTATTGGGGTATCCCCGGCCACCGGTTTCTCCCATACCTTCTTGACCATGTCATGGAAGCCATCCCGGAGCAACCAACCAAGTTCGAACTTGAACTTGCGTCTATGTTGTGGTCGTGGCAAACCAGTAGTTAGGAGAATTGGTGCGTGGTCTGATATGGCCTCGATACGAGGTAGAGCACGAACAGACACCATAGGAAATTTAGATTCCCAGTCAGTATCCATTAAAACGCGATCTAGTTTCTCGTATGTTGGTTCTGGAAGACTGTTCGCCCAAGTGAATTGTCTTCCAATCATGGAAACCTCTCGCAGATCGAGACTGTCGTTGACAGCATTGAAAAGGAAAGGCCAATGATTATCAAACCTACCACGGCTTTTCTCATTTGGAAAACGAAGCAAATTGAAATCCCCTCCTATAAGAATGGGGTAGGGATTATCTTTCGCCAGATTAACCAATTCACGGAGAAAATCAGCCTTGAGTTCATCCTGGGCTGCCCCATACACGGCGACGAGGGTCCATGTGAAGTTGTCGGCCTTGTTGCGAATATGGAGTTTAACGTGAAACTCACCATCCGAACTAGCCAAAACATCCATAGTCCCCGTGTTTACGCCAAGTAAGATGCCCCCAGAACGACCTCTAGGCGGTCGTGAAACCCAAGTGTATTCTATCCCGCCAGAAAGACGGTTAAGCAGACTTACTGAGAAGTCACGTCTCCCCGTTCCAGAGATAGCCAAAAAATCTAAATTGTATTCCCTATTACAGTCCGCAATGAATAAATGCTTAGCCAAGTCACGAAGACCTCTGCTGTTAAAAAACATTCCATTCATGGGGAAACAATAGGAGATTTAGAAAATTTCGCCCTCTTATGGGACTTACTAACTTTTTTCGAACGTGTGATCTTTGATTTACGTCCGGAGGCTGTAAGCTCAATCAAAGAACTAAGCCCGGGTTCATCTAGACCCACATCCGAAACCGCTCCAACTAAATGAGAGAGTAGCTGACCATCTGATGTGGCATGCAGCTCTTTCTCGTCAGTAGGAGAGGCAAAAGGCTTGCTAGAAACATGTGGAACAACTTTTAATCGATCATATTCCAAATGTTTCAGAGCCTTTGTCGAAATAGAAATATCCTTCTCATTCTTTCCCAGACTAACACCCACAATATTCAACTTAGAAACGATGCTAGTATTGAAAAAGCTAAAAAGGATTTGGGTAGCGACGTAGTACCTTGGTGATCGAGGTTCTGCGTTGCTTTACGCCGCATAGCCTTGGCCAAGGAGTCCTCATCTGTGGCTGAAGTACCATCGTCGGCAACCGTATGCCGACTACTTCGGCGTGAAGGTGTCACCCCCCTCGATGGTGGAGGCGCCAGCTCTACTGTCGGTGGAGGGAATGATGATGGAGAAGCAACCTCCTCCCCGATAGTCTCAACAGCAGGATGGAGCGACGAGGTCACCATCTCACGTGTGTCAGGCACCGGACCAGACGTACCAGCGGATGTCGGAGGGGTGGACGTGGCTAGCTCTACCTGCGGCTGGGGCCGAAGCGCAGCCACGGATGCATGCATGCATGCCTGCACACCCACGGCCGGCCCTTCAGGACCATGTCCATGCATGCATGCCTGCACACCCACGGCTAGCTCTTCAGGATCACGTCCATGCATGCATGTGTGTACACCAGTGGTCGGCCCTTCACGACCACTCCCAGCTGGAGCAAGTAGTTGGGCGGCCACCTCCAGCACATCCGGTGGCCGGTGCTTCGAAGCCTCAGCCAGGCGCCCAGCCGTGCCGTCGCTGCCCTGCACCGTCATGGTAACAGCCGGCTGCGTCGCTGTCGTCAGTGTTTGCAACGACGGCTGCAACACCACCCGACCTGCAGGTTGCTTGTGCTTGGAAGATGAGTCCAGGCGCCCCGCCGAGCCGCCGGTGGCCGGCACCGACTTGAGTACCGCGGGATGCGACGCTGCCGTATGAGTTGGTGACGACGGCTGTGATGAAAAATCGACCCGTGGCGTGGACTGTTCAAGACAACCACCTAACGTGGAGTTGGCTCTAAGATGGGCAGCAAGTTCCATCCCTCTCAGTGTCTGCGGTGAAGAGTTGAACGGAGTGACTGCAATAATCATAGGGCCGCCTTCCGGTGCACCACCAAGGCTAGGACTCGCGAGTTCCCGGCGCTGCACTTGAGGCACCTGAATGTGTGTCGCTGGGGCAGAACTAGAGGACGAATTGATGGATGGATTCCCGTTGTGTTCTGAGGTGTCCATCTCGTCGTCTTTCTCCTTCACACCACTACCATCGTCAGCATCATCACCCTTGCGTCTCCAAATAAACGGAATAAAGTCTGGATCTGGAGTGTATCCTGCTGGCTCCCTCCTGAACGTGAATGCGTAGCCCTTGAGCTTGACTAGCACATCCGTCGAGACAAAAGGCCCAACATCATCCTTGTCCTTTGCCAAAATCTGAGTGTTGGTCATAGCCACGAGAATACGGACAACTCCATGGCGTCGCAGGCTGATGAGATCGACATCCAAGGTCTTACCCATAAGAGTACCAACAGCCCATAAGCCCCAAAAATGGCGCACCGTATGGGGAACACCATCGATATGGAGCCAAATCTGCTGAAGTTCTATCTTATGTGGAACCTCCTGTGATCTCCATGCGGTAACCGTCATCTGGGCATTAACTGATGGCACGTTCATCTGGATTCCATCCACCCTATCCAAATCCTCAAAAGACGGGAAGCTAACAAGGTAAGCATCGGACCCATGCTGAATAGCCTCCCACTTCCATTGATCATGTACCGGGCATCTCCTAGCAATCTGGCTCTCGACAACGGTAGCCGGTACCATGAGGCCACTAACCTGACCACGGGCGATCGGTGTCTGTGTCGGCGCCAAGTGATCTTTCACCACACAATCTGGCAACTGTGCAAAGTAAGTCTCCTCTGCACCAACTCCTGAAACAAAAGCATTGGGCTTGGGGAGTTTAAGAACCGGGAACTGCAATGTCGGATGAGCTATTTTGTCACATATATAACAGTAATGTTGCACAGTGCAGTCTTTTACTGCATGTGTATCAAACGTGCACTTCCAACATCGAACCCGCTTCTTAGCCTTGGTCTTGTGCACTGAATCTACCTGCACGTCAGACGCTTGAGCCACCAAAGGTGAGGCTTCAGCAAGCGTACGCACCTGTGGCTGAGGTTGAACAATCTGCTGATAATGCCCTTGCTGATATGTTTGAACGTGCTGTTGTTGTACGGGTTGTTGTGGAAATTGTTGCTGGACCGGTATATGTTGCGGAGGGAGGTGAACACCATATTGTAGAGCTCCACCGGCAAACTGTTGTTGTTGCGGTTTCTTTTTCTTTTTGCGTTTCTGAACTGGTTGTGTCATAGCACCCCCTGGATGAAACTGCGGGGGGGGGGGGGCGGACACCCCGGTCGGCGGGGCCCCGTACATGGGAGCCGGTCCGCCGACGTCAGTCGGGCCATATGGCGATGCGTACTGCCCAGCCTGGCCATAACCAGGGGGCTGGTTCACACCATAGGAGTAGACCGGCGCCGGACCTCGTTGCTGATAAGAAGGACTGGGGTAGCCCGGTGCCGGAGCCGGAGGCCGCGAGGAAGCAGGGGCCGTCCCCACGATCTGAGCAGCGCGAGGGCTTGGTCCTCCGGTGGCCGAGGCGCCACGCACCTGGGGAGAAACTCCCGCCATGGGACGGCGAGGCTCCGCCGCGACCGCCGCGTAAGAGCGGGCAGACCCGGGGCAGTGAGGCGGTGGTGGAGCAGACGACGGCGTCCACGCAGTGGACAGGTACTCGGGGGCGGCGACCTGTTGCCTGGCGGCAGGAGGCGGTGACGAAGACGAGTTGACTGCGATCTGTTTAGGGTAGCCAGACCATAGAGCCCTCATGCGCGTTCGAAGGAAGGCCCACGAGAACAACTCCTGGCCCGGATCCCTCTCTGCATGCATGGGCCCGATGCCCGAGGTCAACGAATTTTGAATCTCCTGGAATCTCGCCACAGAAACCGGCACCCGATCAACTCTAGATCCCGGCGAGGAAGCTTTTGCCGAGGGAGGACACCGCCGGGCCACGTCGATGAACTGCCCAAGGATCGGCGCTGGCGTCACCCTGCGCGGCGGCAGAGGGCCACGCCAAGATCCCATACGCGGCGGCCGTACCAGCCTCATCCCAGAAGGCGACGGCGTGGACTTGGAGCCGCGGAGTTCCACATCCGCCGGACTCGACAGCGAAGTCGAAACAACCAGCTCCAAATCCTCCGCTGGAGTCATCCTCTCCTGCGCCATGGAAGTCAGGGACGAATCCTCGAGGACCGGCGGCTCTCCCGGCGGCGATGGTGACTGGCGCTCCCAGAACCGAGACGCCGGCGTTGGAAAGCCAGCGTCATTCCAGAACTCCTGGACGATTTCCGCCTCAGTTTTCTTTTTCCAGCGAGACACCTTACTCCAATCCTCACCTCCGTCATCGATCCCCAGCACCTCTAGAGCCAGCTGCACAGCTACCGGCGGCGTCTCCTCCTCTTCAGAGTCAGATCCTAGGCAGGAAAATCTCGATCCATTCGAGCACTCCGTCGCCGGGGACGTCGCCGGCCCATAAGCGGCCGGCCGGGGCGCCAGAGTCAGCCGCCGACGGAACATCCGCTAGAGACGGTTGGAGCAGTGTTTTTTTCCTTTCGAGGAGGATAAATTCGTTTTTACTCGACTACTGTATTAAACATTGCTCACATGTATAATGGCTCACATGTATCTCCCCATCAACTTGTTTCCCTATATAAAAGATCAGTATTAAACACAGGGACAATACATTATGTAACAGAGAGTACACACTAATAAGTTTATAGTAGGCATGTTCATCAACAAAGACGATGCCAATATGCGTAAATTCATTGCACTTGTAGAAATACCATACAAGAGTTACACGTGCAAGGACGGTCACACGCCCAAGGGATGAGTTCAGATCTAATAGAAGCAAATTGATCTGAAAGTACAGCTATCCATACGTGATGATTGGTTTTTCCAAATAAATCCCAACAGATTCAAGTGTTTGTCCTAGACTTTTGTTAATTGTCGTTGCGTAGAAGAGAGATATAGGATATTGACGTCTTTCAAGAATAAATGGATATTTTAATTTCCTGGATATCAACCTAATTCTAGGTATGTAAACTGTACAACCAATATGCGATCTTGTCATGATAGTAGCCTCAACTATACAAGTTGCTAATCGAGTGATGATCAATCTTGTTCCATTACATAGGCCAATTGTTTGGACAATGTTCCTAAGCAGCATGGCAGGAGATCCAAATTTAAGCAGCATGACAGGAGATAAGTGGGAAATTACTTATTGTAATAGCATTCGAATATCAATATTATATAGTTCATAAAAGTCTCCTAGCTCAGCGTTCACTCTTGAAATATAAGCATAGCTTAAATATTCAAGAGATCCTGTTGGCACCATCTTTAGTACAAGCAGACTTATGCCGTCAACTGGACAGGCAATAACACGACTTTGAAAATATTGCTGGTCACAAAGTTTTGTTTATATATCCCCATAGACAGCATGGATAATGGCTGACATTTTATCATCGCCGGCCTTGATAAACATTTTATTAGGGATCTTAGTTTTATCTTTACCTGCATTACTATTACTTCTATTTTCACGCACCCTGCAGTATTATTACTTCTATTTTCACGCAGCCTGCCATCTCCAACAGTGAAAACTAACTCACTGAATTCTTTACTTCTTTCTGTTGGGAAGGGAGTAAATCAAGAAACCATTTTGAATCAAGCATAAAACATCATTTTACTTTGGGGAGCCCCCTATGGCCAATTCAAACAAGTGGAGCACGAGTCTTTAAATTTGCATTTATTTTCATGATAAAATAGCTCGAAAATCCATTAGTGATCGTCATATTTGATCGGACATGAATTGAATATACGAAAGAGTGATAAGCTATATTTCTTGCTCACATTGAAGTTAATTTGTTCATGATCAACTAAAACAAATAAAAAACTAATGTGGCGTTATAATTGCTACCCAAATCTTAGTTATAACACACGACTAACCGATACTAAATTGGAAGAAAGTTGACTAAATTAGAATTACCATGTCCACCTTCGTCCATGGCTGAAGGAGAATGCACACGTGAAGAACACTAAGACTAACCGATACTAAATTGGAAGAAAGTTGACTGAATTAGAATTACCATGTCCACCTTCGTCCATGGCTGAAGGAGAAATGCACACATGAAGAACACTAAGCTTCATTCCTTAGCTTCGACTGTGTGCTTTTGTTGCTTACAAATTGGATGCATGTATGGATATAAATGGTACAGCCATGTACCCAATTAGATGAACTGAAAATCAAATATTCACATTAGAATCCCCGGATGTATATACTCTAGCTATTTAACTGAGCTGAAAATCAGTACTGTCAAGGTGTTTACCAGGGCAAGGGTAAAAAGGAGTCTCGACAGCCTTTGCATCCCGAACACGGAGTACCTGCCAAGTTCTTCAGAGTATGTTGAATTGTCATATGCATGAGTTCAGACTAAAATTCAAACAAAAAAAGCATGAACTCTGGCACAATTTTGGCTAGTGTTTCACACATCTGAGGTACGCATTGAGTGCCATCCGAAAAGATAGCTCATATGAGTTACATGATCATCAATAGAAAATAGATATCTCATATAGGTTACATGATCAAAAATGCAAAAATTCCTCAGTGTATACCCTTGAATCAAAGTGGCTGGCTAGACCGTTGTTTAATACTCCCTCTGTCCCAAAATATAAGAACGTTTTTTACACTAGTGTAGTGTTAAAAACGTTCTTATATTGTGGGACGGAGGGAGTAGTATGCAGACTCGCCACGATGCATCATCATGCTAGTGACGTGATGCACCTCCAGGGCAAAAATATTGTACGCATCGAGGTCCAGATCCAGATCGAGGATGAAAAGAGGCTTTTGCGAGCGCGTAGGATTGGGGAGGCGTCCAGCCGCGGCCGCTGCTTCTATGCTCCCCTGGATCGCGGTGGCGGCTGCCC
The DNA here is from genome assembly GCA_032464435.1 of Aegilops umbellulata. Lineage (NCBI taxonomy): Eukaryota > Viridiplantae > Streptophyta > Magnoliopsida > Poales > Poaceae > Aegilops > Aegilops umbellulata. The sequence goes on from CP136057.1 coordinate 256,086,817, forward strand.
CGGACCACCCCGGCAGCGGCATGACGCCACTGACGATGGATTCCTCCCGGCGGCGTGGTCGTCCTGGGCGTCAGACATAGGGGTGGAGGAGGAATGGCGACAGTGGCGGCGGAGGCGGCGACTGCTGATGAGGGACGAGGGGTGCAGGGTTTGTGGATTGTGGGGATCACGGGAAAGGAGGCCAGGGTTTTTTGTGTGGCGGTGGGCTTGCAATTGGGCTGGAAGAACAGGCCCAGTCAACAAAAGGACTCCGTTTCGGCCTACAGAGCAGCAGCCCACAGGACAGCTGGGCCAGTTTAAACATAATACGGGACTGATTGCCTGAGACACGAGATCTGATGGCCAAAAACGTCCAGATCGTGTAAACAGACGGCCAGAAACATGAAGCGCTGAGAGGACTCGCTTTAGGTGCGGTTATACTGTCCTTAATTACCTTATTAGGCATCTCCAACAGCAACCTGCAAAAAACCTCCCGCATTCATCTACGGATAGGGAATCAGTCCGTGGACACGGATGCGGGAAGTCACATCTAATGCTAGACGCATACATTTTCATAGTAACTCGAATCAACTGCAGGAAATTCAATCAGAAAGGATGAATTTTGATATAAACACAGCGGATTTCATTGAAAGTAGGATATTTGTACATAAATTCTGTCCAGTGAACTAAAAACCTAAAACTAAGACCCTCCACTATAACATACTCCCTCCGTTTTTATTTAGTTTGCATATTAGGTTTGACGAAAGTCAAACTTTGCAAAGTTTGACCAAGTTTATAGAAAAATATATAAACATTTACTATAACAAATCTATATGATGTGAAAGTACATTCAATAATGAATCTAGTGGTATTGAGTTTTTATTGTATATGTTAATATTTTTGTTTATAAACTTAGTCAAAGTTTACAAAGCTTGACTTTGACCAAAACTAATATGCGGACTAAATAAAAACGGAGGGAGTACTTAACGGTGACCTCATAGCCAATGCCGGCCTGGCGGGCTGCTCCTCCTCCATCATCGTTGCCCGTCGCCGTCAGAGGAGTCGTCGTCGCGCTTGGGGCGCCGGAAGGTGGTGCCGCCGCGGCAATGCTTCCCGGCAGTCGCCTGACGCTCACGGATGATCCTCTCCGCCTCCTCCTGCGCCGTGCATAATTAGGCCGCGGACACCGAGGACGTGGGCTGGGGGAGAGGGCGGCGGTTGTTGGAGGCGTCGTCGTTGGCGGCAACGGCGATCTCGGTGAGGGACCATTCCTCGCCGTACCTGGCCGTCTGCCTGTCCAGGTGGCAAAGATGGCGCTTGGCCGTCTCAGACGTCGTCACGGAGCGGTCCAGGGCCCAGGGGTATGCCACGTCTGGGTCCGCCCCGATGTGCGGCGGGGCGGCGGGATGTCGGAGTTCGCAAACTAGGATCGGCGGAGTCCGCAAACTAGGATCGGCAATGGTCGTAATGCATGAACATGAATGTTTGGTGGCGGCATGCATGCAGGGTTACATGGACAACTTCGTGGACCAGACCGAGTTCTGGTACGAGAAGGGCGGCGACAATAAGCGCGACGACGACAAGTGGTGGATGCCGACGGTGAAGGTGCCGGCGGAGGGCCTGTCGGATGTGACCCGCAAGTGGCTGCAGTACCAGAAGGAGTGCGTGAACCAGGTGCTCAAGGCCGCCATGGCCATCAACGCGCAGGTGCTGGTGGAGATGGAGATCCCAGAGATCTACATCGAGTCGCTGCCCAAGAAGGGCAAGACGAGCCTGGGCGACGCCATCTACCGGAGCATCACCGACGAGGAGTTCGATCCGATCGAGTTCCTGGAAGGGGTGGACCTGTCGACGGAGCACAAGGTGCTTGATCTCAAGAACCGCATCGAGGCCTCCACCATCATCTGGAAGCGCAAGATGCAGACCAAGGACGCCAAGTCCTCCTGGGGTTCCATCATCAGCTTCGAGAAGCGCGAGCAGTTCGAGGAGCGCGCGGAGACCATCCTCCACCTCCTCAAGCTTCAGTTCCCCGGAGCCCCACAGTCACAGCTCGACATCTCCAAGATCCAATACAACAGGGTACATACCTGCGCCTTCCCGACCATTCATGATGCGTCATGCATGTGATGGTTCGCTCGTTGGTTGTTGATGGTGAAGTTGCATTGGCAGGATGTTGGTTACGCGCTCCTGGAGAGCTACTCGCGTGTCCTAGAGAGCCTGGCGTATAGCGTGATCTCGAGGATCGAGGACGTGCTGGGTGCGGACGCGGCGGCCACGAACCTGACGGCGAGCGAGGCGGCGCGGAGGCAGCTGGAGATGAACGCGCCAAGGAAGCTGGACGCCAGGGAGGAGCTGGAGAAGCTCAACGAGGCGCCGGCGTCCATGACGCTCTACGACTTCATGGGATGGCACTTCGACCAGGACGAGCTCATGAGGAAGAAGGAGGAGGGCACGCTCGACGAGGCCGGCGAGGCCATGCTGCTCAAGAAGGCGCCAAACCTCGCCCCCAAGAAGTTCTCCTACGTGGACAGCCTCGCCGGCGGCGTAAGGAGCCCCTCCGCGCGTCACTGATCGTACGCCATTGTCATCTCGAGAGAGCAAGCCAGCACATATCGATCAAAGCAACAACGGGAACCAATCGATCCAAGATGGCATGGCAATGTACATATCTGAGGAGTGCACTTTGTACGTATTGGAGATCGACATTGGAGTGCACAGATCATCACCGGCTCGATCGATCCATCGGCCGGACTCGTTCATCCCTCTCATACAGTAGACCGGATTGAGCAATTATAGAGGACGGGAAAAGGACGAATGAACAGGATGGTTTGATCAGCTACACATTATTTTACTCTCCTTGCTCTCCGCCCGACATGTGCATGCAAGAACCTGCTTGCTTTGCTCGGGTTGCTGTTGTACGTACGTGGCTACTGATTTATTTTTATAGGTACTTCTCATTTACTCCCCGGGAGAGGAGACGCTGAACTCTGTGGTATGTGTATAGCCAGCGGGCAAACACATTGTATTCATTAATTTGATTTAATCTAACCATTTCTAGACTCGGTTCCCCTGTTTCAGAGGGCAAACACACCTGATTATGCCAATTAACCATGCTAGCTTGTTCTGTTTGTTTGGATTTGGACGTGATGAAGGAGAGATTTATGAAACTACTGCTTCAAATCTGTTGTTTAACGGATTGGAAATTGCACACCTTATGCCAAACTTGGCAGGCGAATGAGCAGCTAGTGAGGATGTGTTGCATGCACTCTAGCTCCTGGTCACAAAGGAGGCAGTGAGGCACGTGTGGAAGCGCGTCTAGTTAGTCGGTCGGCAGACCAACATCGGTCTAGGAGGGCATGAGTTGGTCGGGGATCGGGGAAAGGGTGGTGTGACGCAGAAGCCGCTAGAGATCGACTTACTAGACCATTGCCGTAGGTCCGAGAGCATCGTAGATGCCACGGATCCATTATCAACCGTCCTTCGTTTGTCGCGCCGTCCGAGGACAAACACGAAGACAAAAGATACAAGCTCCGCAGTGTATCGACCATTGATCTGGTGATCAAACCAGAACAGACAAGTCTAGTCATCCCTGAGCTACCAAGTGGTAGAGGATGCACGATCACAACTACCTCAAAATCGCGAGGTAGCGCTAGATGGCTCCGGGGCAGCCTTGGTTTGTGCGCTGAAGCCATGCCCAAAAGCGTGTAAAGCAAGTGATGCAGAGCATCCCAAGGTCATCTCCATGTACACCTTCATAGCACCTCAAGCCCCAAGTAGACCTACCGGACTTAAGGTGAACCCGCACCTCTATTGGACTTGGTTGCTACCTCACCATGGATTGTTGTGCATCATTAGGTACGAGGGTGACCGCCACCAAGCAGCTAGGAAGCTTCCCGGAGGCCAAGGAGAAGGACCCCAAGTCCGCACGGTGGAAGATGGAACCCAACAGGAGCTGGACAAGAAGTCCCACGCGACCCGAAACCGCGTGCCCACGGGCTACACAGGGAGCTGGCGCGGGAGCACCCCGTGCGCACGGGCTTGTACCGTGCCCGCGGGAACCCCGTGCGCACGGGCCCAACTTACCCCGTGCGCACGGGCTCATCAGGATGGACGGCCGAGAGTCACCTGTTGGGCCTTCACTTCGTCCCCTTCATCCACCTACCTATATATATCCCTCTCCCTCCTCCATTTAGACTAAGCAAAATAGTTGATAGACATGAGAGAGCTTTGCTCCTTGTATCCACTCCTGTAGGAGATTATGACCTCCTACGAGAAGATCCCCTTGTGGATTCAAGACCCTCTTTTGGGGAAGACTATCATCAAGACCTCTTTCCTCATAGGATTGGGATGAACTAGTTACCTTGTATCTTTCGACATATCAGAATAAAACTGGCAGCCTTCACATCTGACGATTATATCTTTTGCCATCTCATTTGCTCGTGGCCAATAAAATCCGGCTCGGTATGCTTTAGCCACAATGGCCCGAGAGGACGCATGGTGACCACAGGTACCCGAGTGGATGTCGTTGAGGATCATTCGACCTTCTTCTGACGTTATGCATTTCTGACTGACCCGAGTCACACTTTCCCTGAACAATTGTCCCTTTATCACAGTAAAGGCTTTGGATCGATGGACGATCTATCGAGCCTCTTCCTCATCCTCTGGGAGTTATTTCCTAAGAATGTTGTAACACCCGGATAATCATGCTACAGTAATCCCACGCTAATCGTGCCATGACACCTCGGTTACTGTTGCTATCCTCGCAATAATTCGAAACCGTTCGAAATTCAAATTCAAATTATTGATAACAATAAAAGTTTCCAAAAATTAAAACAAAAATGTTCGAAGTGCGCCAGATAATACAAAGGTAATTATGGTGCAACAAACACCTTTTTATAAAATGCCTAATTACATTTAAATGAATTTAAACAGAAAAGTAATAAATAAAAGATAAGAAAACAAAACAAACCAAAACAAAATAAAAAAGAGAGCACTCACCCCCCGGGCTCCGGCCCAGCAGGCACCGGCCCAACTGGGCCACGAACCACCAGGCCGGCCCAACCGGCCAACCCCCCCACTCCCCATATCCCCACCAGGGGAAACCCTAACCCACGACCCACCTCACTACCCACCACTCCCCCACGACACTCTCCCCCTCCCCGATCCAGATCGGATCGGGAGGAACCGGGCACGACCGCGCCGCCGCCGGAGGACCTCGTCGCCCAACGCCGCCTCACCGGAGCCCCACCTCACCGGCCGCCTCCTCCCCTGCGTCGTCTCGTCCCCATCCCCCACCCCGAGCATCCCCGAACACGCTCCCGAGACCCTACGACCCCGGTGAGGTCATGGCCTCCACCTTCTCTCCCTCACCCCGCGGTCACCGCGCTCCGCCCGCGGCTAGTGCCCCTTTTGCCTCGTCCGCGCGCACGCGCCTCGCCCGAACCCCGCCGTCGCCTCGCCGTATGCGGCCACCCAGGGCCGCGCCCTTCCTCCTCACGCCCGGCCCGTGCGTGTCCGCGCCCGCACGCGCGCTGCGCGCGCGCCCCATGCAGCCGCTGTGCGCCTAGTGGCGCTCGACCGCGTCTTGGCTGGCCCCGAGCTCCGAGCGCCCGGCTCGCCCGCAGCCATCCCCGTCCGCACCCAGCCGCGGCCCCGCACAGCGGTCGCCACGTGATGAGGACATCAATACCATTGTTACATCCACAGCCCCTGCTGCTATACATACTGGACCAATTACTAGAGCTCGCGCACGCCAATTAAATTACCAGGTACTTTCGTTTCTTGGTAATGATTCTAATGTTCATGAGAATATGATACTGCCTAAATTGGATACATTTGTTTTGCTTACAAGTGAAGGGCCTAACTTGGATAAGGATGAACATTGGAGCAAGAACACGCATGGAGTTGATGGCATGCGCAAGGGGATCAAGAACGGAGTTACAAGTGATGATTTCAGGACTTTGAAGCCACCATAAGGAGTGAATGAAGCCTTGGACGAAATATACAAGATGCCACTTCATAATATTCGTCCATAGGCTATTCTAGGTGCTGCGTCACCTTATTTTTGGGCCAGGCCCATGTAATTTCAAAATACTTAAGTATAGGCTATTTTTAGAGTCCGTATGTGTGGGGAAACAAGAGTTAGGGTTGGTTTCGGACCCCACCATCAGGGGCCACGAAATTCCCTCCTCTTCCTCCATATATACAGCCCTTAGGGCGTCGTTTAGACTTTGGGTTTTGTTTAGATCAAAAGTTCGCCATAGCTGCAACTTCGCGTACTTCGTTTGTGTTCAACGACCAGACCAAGGCGTCACAGAACCCCACCTTCGTTAATAAATCTTTCCTCTTTTATTCGCAATATCCAGATTGCAATCTTAGTTTCTTGCTTGTTCTTCGTTTGCTCGCAGGAAACAGGCCCTCGTGGTCAGGTTGATCGTGCTCCGGCGTGGTCAATAACCCTCGGAAGTTGGTTTAGCGATTGCTAAGGCGCGACGTCTCGCACGTTCGTAGTCGGATCGTCAAGGTCGACTCCCACAGAAACGATAGCGACCATCTCATCGAAACATCGGGACACCTTTGCCTCTATCAAGTGGTATCAGATTTTCAGGTTGCTCGGTGAGATTTTACAGTTTTTCGTAGTTTAGATCGAGTCTGTTCTTCATACCTATAGTCCACGAAAAAGCCAAAAAAAAATTAGGGTTAGTTCATCATATCCGAACCAATCTGAGCCTTTGCATAATCTTTTCTGTATTTGCTTTGTTGAATTTGCGGTTGCATCGTCGTGTCAAGTTGCTGGTCTTAGCGTCTAGTCTTTTAGAGTTTCGAGTTCTGGTCATATTAGTCACGCCGCCGCCGCACCATCATCATTGTCCGAGTCCATATACCACCACCGCTCCGAGTCCATATACCACCACCGATCCGTATCCATATATCACCGTCACTTCGAGTCCATCTCATATTAGGTTTGCTTTCGAGATCCATCTGTTGCCAGATTCGTGTTTCCTTGGTTGAGTAGGTTTAGGATTCCATCAATCTTTTGCCGTACGTAGAAGAGGTTGGTCTCCAAAAAAAAAAAAAAAAAAAGAGTCTGGAAACCACCCTCCGTTTAGGCCCAAAATTTTCCCAAAACGCACTTGACAAAAAATTTTCTGGCTATCCTATTTTTAGGTGTTTCTTAGCCTTTTGAGACAGTCGCCGTTATTGAAAGTTTTTTTTGAGCCGTTTCCAGTTTTTGGGTCCGGGCAGTCGAAAAAAAAATTCGCAAAAAAAAAAAATCGTGTCTATCCTGTCAGTTTGACCTGGGAAGAGTTTTGAGACACTCGCCATTATTGTGATTTTTCGCAAAAAAAAAAAAAGAAGCAAAAAAAAAAAGAGTGCCAAAAAAAAAACAGGGCGAAAAAAAAATCCAGAGTGTGCTTTTCCCTGTGTTTACGTGCAGCGCCGTGATTTTGTTGGTGTTCTAGGCTCGCGTCTCTAGCACGGTCTAGCCTAGGACCAGCACAGTACCGTCGTTGAGCGTTTATTCAACTTTGCATCTCTGAATTGATTATTGCTGACCCTTTTTGCTACCATACTATAAGCCTTCCCAGCTCCACATACATCTACTTCGTGCGTTTGACTCTCCCTGGCAATCGCTCTATCCAAGTTTTTGAGAGTTTTGACTACAACGGCTGCCGATCACCGCCTGCTGCTGGGTAAGAACTGGTAAGAATTTGAGATTTGCTTGACGGATTTGTGACACCACCACCACCTCTTGTTAGTACTCTGTAGGATCATATTCTTGTGTGTTTCTATTGCTGCTAACCATGCCAGGATCACAAGCCGACGAGACTGACTGGGAGAACTTGACGAACAAGGAGCTTCATGATAAGTTTCAGCAAATGATGAGTGGACAGGTGCAAGATGTGCTAAACAGATTTGAAGAGGCCATGGAGAAGATAGATGGCATGGAGAAGACGTTCGAAACAAAGCTCGATAACAGATTTAATGAACTGCTTGCGCGTCTTCCACCACCGGCTGCACCTGCCGCACCTCTGCAACAACAGCAACAACAACGAATACCTCCAGGTCGGGAAGCAGCCCTTCGCCGAGCGATCCGTGTCCCTCTTCAGCCTGGCCAAACTGCTGGTGCTGCTGTTGATACTTCTGTGGCTCCTGCTGCTGATGCGGAGGAGGATGATTATGTGGGAGATTATGAGGATGAGGTTGATGACAATCAGAACTACGTGCAACCACCAGCACCACAACCACCAGGTCGTCCACATGCAAATAATGGTAATGTTAGGGCTCCCCCTCAGGTACGAGATCATGACCATCTCCCTAAACTGAAATTGAATATTCCACCATTTGAGGGTAGATATGTTCCTGATATATATCTTACTTGGGAGTTAGAAACTGAACAACGATTTACATGTTTACAATATCCTGAGGAGAGACGTGTTCCTGCTGCTGTTTGTGCTTTCACTAGCTTTGCATGTGTTTGGTGGTCTGAATATTGTAGATTATATCCTGTTCCAGCTACTTGGGCTGCTTTGAAAACTGCTATGCGTACTCGTTGGGTTCCACCATATTATCAACGTGAATTACTTCAAAAATTGCAGCGCTTAAGACAAGGAAAAAATTCTGTAGAAGAATATTATCAGGAATTACAAACTGGCTTGATTAGATGTGGTATTGTTGAGGCGAATGAAGCTATGCTTGCACGTTTTCTGGGTGGATTAAATAGAGAGATTCAGACCATTCTAGACTATAAGGATTATAATAATATCACTCGTTTATTCCATCTTGCTTGTAAAGCTGAACGTGAAGTGCAGGATCGACAGGCATTGGCGCGGACTAACTTTTCTGCAGGTCGACCTTCATCATGGACACCACGTGCATCGTCTACTTCCACACGTTCTGCTACACCGGCACCTCCGTCAGCTGCCACCTCCAACCGTGATACAAGAAAGCAGGCACAACCACCACTATCTGCCAAGAGCACACCTGCCGGGCCTGCACAGAGCTCTGCTTCTTCCATGGCGTCTACAGGGCACACAAGTGATATTATTTGTCGTCGTTGTAAGGGAAGAGGACATTTTGCGCGTGAATGCACATCTCAGCGTGTGATGATTGCTATTGAGGATGGTGGGTATGAGTCCGCTAGTGACTATGATGAGGAGACTTTGGCTCTTCTTACACATGAAGAACACGGTGGCGATGATTCTGATCATGAGACGCAATACATGGCTGCTGAAGATGCTGACAGGTATGAATGTTTAGTTGTTCAACGTGTTTTGAGTGTGCAGATCACGCAAGCTGAGCAAAATCAGAGGCATAATTTGTTCCATACAAAGGGAGTTGTGAAGGAACGTTCTGTTCGCGTCATCATAGATGGAGGGAGCTGCAACAACTTGGCTAGCATGGAGATGGTGGAGAAGCTATCCCTCACCACAAGACCACATCCACATCCTTACTACATCCAATGGTTCAACAACAGCGGTAAGGTTAAGGTAACACGTACTGTTCGTGTGCATTTTAGTATCTCTACATATACTGATTATGTTGATTGTGATGTGGTACCCATGCAAGCATGTTCCTTATTACTTAGTAGACCATGGCAATTTGATAAAAATTCTGTACACCATGGTAGAAACAATCAGTATACTCTCGTTCATAAGGACAAAAATATTACTTTGCTTCCTATGACTCCTGATTCCATTTTGAAAGATGATATTAATCGAGCTAATAAAGCAAAACAGGAGCAAAATAAGAGTGAAAATCAGATTGTGGCAAAAGAATTTCAGCAACAAATGAAGCCTAATAATAAACCATCTAGTGTTGCTTGTGAAATTAAATTGAAAAGTGCATGTTTATTTGCCACCAAATCTGATATTGATGATCTAGATGTTAGCAAATCTGTTTGCTATGCTTTTGTGTGCAAAGAGGTATTATTTTCATTTGAGGACGTGCCTTCCTCTTTGCCTCCTGCTGTTACTAACATTTTGCAGGAGTTCACTGACGTCTTTCCACAAGACGTGCCACCGGGATTACCACCTATTCGAGGGATTGAGCATCAGATTGACTTAATTCCCGGTGCATCATTACCCAACCGCGCACCATACCGTACCAATCCAGAGGAGACGAAGGAGATTATGCGTCAAGTACAAGAGCTACTCGACAAAGGTTATATACGCGAATCCCTTAGTCCTTGTGCTGTTCCTATTATTCTAGTGCCGAAAAAGGATGGTACCTCGCGTATGTGTGTTGATTGTAGAGGCATTAATAATATTACTATTCGTTATCGTTATCCTATTCCTAGGCTAGATGATATGCTTGATGAATTGAGTGGCTCTACAATATTCTCCAAAGTTGATTTGCGTAGTGGATACCATCAAATTCGTATGAAATTGGGAGATGAATGGAAAACAGCTTTTAAAACTAAGTTTGGTTTATATGAGTGGTTAGTCATGCCTTTTCGGTTAACTAATGCACCTAGTACTTTCATGCGACTAATGAACGAAGTTTTACGTGCTTTCATTGGACGATTTGTGGTAGTCTATTTTGATGATATACTGATTTATAGCAAATCTTTGGAAGAACATTTGGAACATTTACGTGCTGTTTTTAATGCTCTACGTGATGCACGTTTGTTCGGTAACCTTGGGAAGTGCACCTTTTGCACCGACCGAGTATCTTTTCTTGGCTATGTTGTTACTCCACAGGGAATTGAAGTTGATAAAGCCAAGATTGAAGCTATTGAGAGTTGGCCGCAGCCCAAAACGGTCACACAAGTGAGGAGTTTTCTTGGCCTTGCTGGTTTCTATAGGCGTTTTGTGAGAGATTTCAGCACCATTGCTGCACCTCTCAACGAGCTTACAAAGAAGGATGTGCCTTTTGTTTGGGGTACCGCACAGGAAGAAGCCTTCACAGTATTGAAAGATAAGTTGACACATGCTCCTTTACTTCAACTTCCTGATTTTAATAAGACTTTTGAGCTTGAATGTGATGCTAGTGGAATTGGATTAGGAGGTGTGTTATTACAAGATGGCAAACCTGTTGCATACTTTTCTGAAAAATTGAGTGGGCCTAGTCTGAACTATTCTACTTATGATAAAGAATTATATGCTCTTGTTCGGACTTTAGAAACATGGCAACATTATTTATGGCCCAAAGAATTTGTTATACATTCTGATCATGAATCTTTGAAACACATTAAAAGTCAAGCTAAACTGAACCGTAGACATGCTAAATGGGTTGAATTCATTGAGACTTTCCCTTATGTCATTAAACACAAGAAGGGTAAAGAAAATGTTATTGCTGATGCATTGTCTCGTCGTTATACTATGCTTTCACAACTTGACTTTAAAATATTTGGTTTGGAGACCATCAAAGATCAATATGTGCATGATGCTGAATTTAAAGATGTGTTGCAGAATTGTAAAGAAGGAAGAACATGGAACAAGTTCGTTGTTAACGATGGATTTGTGTTTCGTGCTAACAAGCTATGCATTCCAGCTAGCTCCGTTCGTCTTTTGTTGTTGCAGGAGGCGCATGGAGGAGGACTAATGGGACACTTTGGCATGAAGAAGACAGAGGATATACTTGCTACACATTTCTTTTGGCCAAAGATGAGACGGGATGTTGAGCGTTTTGTTGCTCGCTGCACTACATGTCAAAAAGCTAAGTCACGACTCAATCCTCATGGTTTATATATGCCTTTGCCTGTACCTAGTGTTCCTTGGGAGGATATATCTATGGACTTTGTTTTAGGTTTACCTCGAACAAAGAAGGGGAGGGATAGCATATTTGTTGTCGTGGATAGATTCTCGAAAATGGCACACTTTATACCATGTCATAAAAGCGATAATGCTGTTAATGTTGCTGATTTGTTCTTTCGTGAAATTATTCGCTTGCATGGTGTGCCAAATACTATTGTTTCAGATCGTGATACTAAATTTCTTAGCCACTTTTGGAGATGTTTATGGGCTAAGTTGGGGACTAAACTGCTTTTTAGTACTACTTGTCACCCCCAAACTGATGGACAAACTGAAGTAGTCAATAGAACTTTGTCTACTATGCTTAGGGCTGTTTTGAAGAATAATAAGAAAATGTGGGAAGAATGCTTGCCTCATATTGAATTTGCTTATAATCGTTCATTGCATTCTACTACTAAGATGTGCCCTTTTGAAATTGTGTATGGTTTCCTACCTCGTGCACCTATTGATTTGTTGCCTCTTCCATCTTCGGAGAAGGTTAATTTTGATGCTAAAGAACGTGCTGAATTGATTTTAAAAATGCATGAGTTAACTAAGGAAAACATTGAGCGTATGAATGCTAAATATAAACTTGCTGGAGATAAGGGTAGAAAACATGTTGTCTTTGCACCTGGTGATCTTGTTTGGTTACATTTGCGTAAGGATAGGTTTCCTAATTTGCGCAAATCAAAGCTAATGCCACGTGCTGATGGTCCATTTAAGGTGTTAGAGAAAATAAATGATAATGCATATAAACTTGAGCTGCCTGCAGATTTTGGGGTTAGTCCCACTTTTAACATTGCAGATTTGAAGCCTTATTTGGGTGAGGAAGATGAGCTTCCGTCGAGGACGACTTCATTTCAAGAAGGGGAGGATGATGAGGACATCAATACCATTGTTACATCCACAGCCCCTGCTGCTATACATACTGGACCAATTACTAGAGCTCGCGCACGCCAATTAAATTACCAGGTACTTTCGTTTCTTGGTAATGATTCTAATGTTCATGAGAATATGATACTGCCTAAATTGGATACATTTGTTTTGCTTACAAGTGAAGGGCCTAGCTTGGAGAAGGATGAACATTGGAGCAAGAACACGCATGGATTTGATGGCATGCGCAAGGGGATCAAGAACGGAGTTACAAGTGATGATTTCAGGACTTTGAAGCCACCATAAGGAGTGAATGAAGCCTTGGACGAAATATACAAGATGCCACTTCATAATATTCGTCCATAGGCTATTCTAGGTGCTGCGTCACCTTATTTTTGGGCCAGGCCCATGTAATTTCGAAATACTTAAGTATAGGCTATTTTTAGAGTCCGTATGTGTGGGGAAACAAGAGTTAGGGTTGGTTTCGGACCCCACCATCAGGGGCCACGAAATTCCCTCCTCTTCCTCCATATATACAGCCCTTAGGGCGTCGTTTAGACTTTGGGTTTTGTTTAGATCAAAAGTTCGCCATAGCTGCAACTTCGCGTACTTCGTTTGTGTTCAACGACCAGACCAAGGCGTCACAGAACCCCACCTTCGTTAATAAATCTTTCCTCTTTTATTCGCAATATCCAGATTGCAATCTTAGTTTCTTGCTTGTTCTTCGTTTGCTCGCAGGAAACAGGCCCTCGTGGTCAGGTTGATCGTGCTCCGGCGTGGTCAATAACCCTCGGAAGTTGGTTTAGCGATTGCTAAGGCGCGACGTCTCGCACGTTCGTAGTCGGATCGTCAAGGTCGACTCCCACAGAAACGATAGCGACCATCTCATCGAAACATCGGGACACCTTTGCCTCTATCACCACGCCCGACGGCGCGCGCCGCGCGCCTCTCGCGCGTCCAGGCCACGCGCCCGGCCGCGCCTCCCCCCCGCTCCCTGCTGCTGCCGCTGCCGCTGGCGGCCACCTCTGCCCACGACCGCACGCGCCGCTCGACTCCCTGGCCCCGCGCGCTGCCTATTGCTGTTGCCGTCGTTGCCTGCTCCGGCGCCGCTCGCCGTGGTCGGGGCCGAGTCCCCTGCCCGAAACCTACGCCGGCACGGCCTCGTCTCGCTACCAGGGCGGACGACGGTTGCGCCCGTGCCCGTAACCCGTGTGCCCGTCCCGCTAAGGCCTTCGTGCCACTGACCAGTGGGGTCCATCCCCAGAACGGATTATATAAAAAAAGAGGAATTGAAAATATATATAATAAATAAATAATTAATAATATAATTAATTAATTAATTAACTAAATAATTACCTTAATTAATCCTGTTTAGTTAAACTAATTAAACTTGATTAACCTAAATATCTAATTAACCTAACTAATCTGTTAGTTAGGATGATGTGTCAATGACAGGTGGGTCCCACTGGACCCACATGTCAGCTTGACCCAGTCAACTCTGTTGACTGCTGACGTCAGCATGACATCATGCTGATGTCATAAATCTAATTTCGAATTAAATTAATTAAATAAATTCTAAAAATGATTTAAAACTTTAGAAAATCATATATTTTAATCCGTAACTCGGATTAAAATATTTTCAACATGAAAGTTGCTCAGAACGACGAGACGAACCCGGATACGCAGCCCGTTCGTCCGCCACACATTCCTAACATATCAAACTCGCAACTTTTCCCCTCCGGCTCCTTTGCCCGAAAACGCGAAACACCGGGGATACTTTCCCGGTTGTTTTCCCCCTTCATCGGTATCACCGCATACCGCGTTAGGGCACCTCTAACGCCGTTACTTGTCATGTCATGCATCACTATGCATCTGCTTGCTTAAATATTTATTGTTTCTCCCTCCTCTTCTCTCGCTAGACACCGAGACCGACGCTGCTGCTGCCCCGTTCGATTACGGAGTTGACGATCCCTCTCTCTTGCCAGAGCAACCAGGCAAGCCCCCCCTTGATCACCAGATATCGCCTACTCTCCTCTATACTGCTTGCATTAGAGTAGTGTAGCATGTTACTGCTTTCGTTATTCCTATCCTGATGCATAGCATGTCTTTGATACTGCTGTTGATACCTTTACCTGCAATCCTACTTGCTTAGTATAGGATGCTAGAGTTCCATCAGTGGCCCTACACTCTTGTCCATCTGCCATGCTATACTACCGGGCCGTGATCACTTCGGTAAGTGATCGCGGACATATACTATATACTATACACTATTACATTATCTATGATACTGTTCGGAGTTGGGGACTGAAGGGGCAGGTGGTTCCACCCAGGTAGTGGTGGGCCTGGGTTCCAGACGGCCCCTGACTGTTACTTTGTGGCGGAGCGACAGGGCAGGTTTGAGACCACCTAGGAGAGAGGTGGGCCTGGCCCTGTCGGCGTTCGCGGTTACTTAACACGCTTAACGAGATCTGGGTATTTGATCTTAGTCTGGCCATTTGGTCTATACGCACTAACCATCTACGCAGGAGTAGTTATGGGTATCCCGATGTCGTGGTATCAGCCGAAGCCTTCGTGACGTCAGCGACTGAGTGGCGCGCGCCGCATTGGATCGTAAGCTCGCACTTGTATGAAGCGGGCTAGATCTGGTTCTGGCCGCGTTCGAACGTGCATGTGTGCTCAGGGCGATGGGCCCAGACCCCTGCGCGCTTAGGTTTAGACCGGCGTGCTGACCTCTCTATTGTGCTTAGGTGGGGCTGCGACGTGTTGATCTTCCGAGGCCGGGCATGACCCAGAAAAGTGTGTCCGGCCAAATGGGATCAAGCGTGTTGGGCTATGTGGTGCACCCCTGCAGGGAAGTTAATCTATTCGAATAGCCGTGTCCCTCGGTAAAAGGACGACCCGGACTTGTACCTTGACCTTATGACAACTAGAACCGGATACTTAATAAAACACACCCTTCCAAGTGCCAGATACAACCCGGTGATTGCTCTCCAACAGGGCATCGAGGAGGGGATCGCCGGGTAGGATTATGCTATACGATGCTACTTGGAGGACTTCAGTCTACTCTCTTCTATATGCTGCAAGACGGAGGCTGCCAGAAGCGTAGTCTTCGACAGGATTAGATATCCTCCTCTTATTCTGGCATTCTGCAGTTCAGTCCACCGATATGCCCCTTTACACATATATCCATGCATATGTAGTGTAGCTCCTTGCTTGCGAGTACTTTGGATGAGTACTCACGGTTGCTTTGTTTCCCCCTTTTCCCATTCCTCTACCCGATTGATGCAACCAGGCGATGGAACCCAGGATCCAGACGCCACCTTCGATGACGACTCCTACTACACCGGAGGTGCCTACTACTACATGCAGCCCGCTGACGACGACCAGGAGTAGTTAGGAGGATCCCAGGCAGGAGGCCTGCGCCTCGTTCGATCTGTATCCCAGTTTGTGCTAGCCTTCTTAAGGCAAACTTATTTCACTTATGTCTGTACTCAGATATTGTTGCTTCCGCTGACTCGTCTATGATCGAGCACTTGTATTCGAGCCCTCGAGGCCCCTGGCTTGTATTATGATGCTTGTATGACTTATTTTATTTGTAGAGTTGTGTTGTGATATCTTCCCGTGAGTCCCTGATCTTGATCGTACACATTTGCGTGCATGATTAGTGTACGATTGAATCGGGGGCGTCACAAGTTGGTATCAGGGCCGACTGCCTGTAGGAATCCCCCTTCCACACTCCTTGGCCGAAGTCGAGTCTAGACATTAAAAAAAAAGTTTTACTAACTTGGTTGTGTGCCTTACGGGCCCACGTCGCCATCGGGTGGTACTAGGATCTTTTACTCCTCGACCTTTACTGTGGGACTCTGAACTCTCTTCTACTCGTGTTAAACGAATTTACTAACTCTGACACTAGGATCCCGTGACGGCATTCACCCCAAAGTTGGATAAAAGCCATAGTTATTGCTTAGTATAGTGTTTTGCACAATTTCCACACTGTCATTTGACTCCTTTGAAACATCTTTGTTTTCAGATGGAACCCACGAGGCAGGTCGTGCGCCACACGGCGGCCATTGGTGCCTCGGGATCACCGGCCGTGCTAGCTGAGATGATGACCTATCTGGGGTATCGCTGGCACCCCGAGTACACCGTCACCGAGGAGTACCAGGACTTTAACCAGTAGCAGTACCGTGCCACCGTCCACCTCTACTCTCGGGAGTATGACTCCACTACAGTGCTGCACACCGCTTATGGTGTTGGAGTGACCATCGATATGGCAGTTCACGATGCTGCCTATGCTGCTCTGACACGCCTTCGTAGGGAGTACCGGGAGTTGGACACCTCCCCCTTCAGGCACATTGCTATCGCATCTGATATTGGTGCGGAGGGTTAATACACTGCTGCCTACTCCACTGTCACCCGCGAGCCCTTCCACCATCAGAACTTTGTTCTGCATGTTGATGGGCTGGATCGAGCTAACCGAGCTCTTCTCCATGAGTTGTACACCACTCGTCAGCACCTCTACCGTGCTTTGACGATGTTGGACCCTTTGTTGGATCACGGGAGCTGCCGCGTTCTGCTATCTACCCAGCTAGGACCGTGATGCCCCAGGGTGTTGGTTGGCCAGAGGTGGGAGGCTACTCTCCCGCACTTGGTCCTCTTCTGCCACTTGAGCGTCGGGTTCAGCACCAGAGCACCCGCGGACCCCAGGTTGCCGACGTGGTGTACCCGTTGCCACACTACCAGCTTTCAGGCTACACCTACCTCCGCAGTGTCGCGTGGGACTGATGTAGGCTTGTTTAGCAGTATTAGATGCATTCGCCGCGAGCCTGCGTGCCGCCTATGATGTCTTAGTCTATGTACTGAACTCTGTGTACCGAACACTATGCATGATCTCTTTTGTAAGACGTGCCGACTATTATGTGGTATCTATCGTGCTGCTTTCATTATGCATGTTTTATCTTGAATGATTCTTATCTTTGCAAATATTCTCAAATGCTGAACTACCCCTGTTGTATATTAGCAGGATGGTTAGACCAGGTGGTCGTGGTCGGGGTGGCAACTTCCCACCACCGCCTGAGTACATGGCTGGTATGATCCAACAGCTTGAGATGAATCGCCAGTTCATGGAGAACATGATGGCTCAGTTCCCTCGCCCCAATATGAACCAGCAGCCAAACACAGTAACTCTGCAGGATTTCATGCGCCTGAACCCAACTGTGTACCGCAGCTCAACTCAGCCTCTGGACGCCGATGACTGGCTCCGTGACATCACCTATGAGATGGAGTCTGCTGATGTAGCCCCTGCCAGCTATGTCACGTTTGCTTCCTTCTTCCTGAAGGGACCCGCAGCTCAATGGTGGGATAGCCACAGGCGTACTCTGCCAGTTGGAACAATCATCACCTGGCCAGACTTCCAAGCTGCTTTCCGTGCCCGCTTCATTCCTCAGGGAGTCATGGACCGGAAGAAGCGTGAGTTCCGCAGCCTCATCCAAGGCAACAAAACTGTTGAAGCTTATCAGCGAGAGTTTCTGGACTTGTCCCGCTATGCTGAAGAGGACATTGCTACTGATGCACGCAGACAGGAGAAGTTCCATGAAGGCCTTCAAGCTGACATCAAGCTCGCACTTCTAGTGCACGACTTTGCTGATTTCGCCAGCTTGGTGAACAAAGCCATCAACGTCGAAACTGGTCTACAAGAATACCAGAGCTCTCACAGGCGCAGCCGTGACACGGGCTCATCTTCGGGCCCGTCCTCCCAGAAGCGCAGGATATGGATTCCCAACAGCATGTACCAGCCGAATGCACCTGCCCCAAGGCAGTCCTATGCTGCACCTCGTCTGCCTACTGCTCCTGCTAGGCAGCCAAGACTTCTAGCTCCACCACCCCAAGCCCCTGTTCCCACTCCCAATAATGGCCTGTGCTACAAGTGTGGTCAACCAGGTCACCGTGCTAGGGATTGCAATCAGAATCAGCTGGCTCTTCCTGCAGCTGGCCGTGGAAACAACCAGAACCGCAACAACAATGCCAAGTCTTATGGTCGTGTTCATGCCAACCACGTTGATCTGAACGAAGCTCAAGACCAGCCTGCTTCTGTGATGGGTACACTCCTCGTAAATTCAGTACCTGCATCTGTTTTATTCGATACAGGAGCATCGCATTCATTCATGTCAGAAGATTTTGCATTCAAGCATGGCATTAAATACGAGGAGATGAACACTTCGGTAGTGGTAAAACCCCCCGTGGGACAATGTCAAACCTCCATGGTTGGTGTCGACGTCCCCGTGGAAATCGAAGGGCTGGAATTCTATGCCTCGCCCATTTTCCTGAAGACGTCTAACATCGACCTCATTCTGGGGATGGATTGGTTGAAAGCGCATACCGCTTCCATAGTTTGCGCTACTAAGACCGTCCATCTGCTACACCCTTCAGATGAAATAGTTACGTACCAGGCTCACCTGGTGCAAGATGCCGAGGAACGGCTTTATGCCTTGAACGCATTGAACGCTGCACCACTCGAGGGCATTGAAAACATTCCCGTCGTGCCTGACTTCCTCGACGTCTTTCCTGAAGAACTTCCAGGGATTCCCCCTGCTAGGGCTTTCGAATTCGTCATCGACTTGAAACCAAGCACCACTCCTATTGCCAAGCGACCCTACAAGATGCCGCCGCATGAACTCCTTGAGCTTAAGGAGGAAATCGACAAATCTCTTCAAAATGGTTTCATTGGCCCAAGTTGCTCTCCTTGGGGATCACCTTCTCTCTTTGTCAAGAAGAAGGATGGGACAAACCGACTGGTCCAAGACTACCGTCCTATTAACCAAGCTACCATTCAGAACAAGTATCCTCTTCCTCGGATCAATGATCTGTATGATCAGCTGGCTGGATCATCCGTGTTCTCTAAACTTGACTTGAGGTTGGGTTACCACCAGATCCGTGTCCGTGAAGAGGATATCCCAAAGACCGCCTTTGTGACTCGTTATGGTTCATACGAGTACACTATCATGTCCTTCGGCTTAACCAATGCCCCAGCCACCTTCTCTCGCCTGATGAACTATATATTCATGGATTACCTCGACAAGTTCGTCGTGGTATATCTGGATGATATCCTGGTATTTTCCAAGAACGAATAAGAACATGCTGAACATCTTCGTCTTGTGCTGGAAAAGCTACGAGAGCATCAGCTGTATGCCAAGTTCTCTAAATGTGAATTTTGGCTTCCTGAAGTAACATATCTTGGACATGTCATCTCTAAGGATGGTATTGCCGTTAACCCTGAACGAGTTCAGGCTATTCTTGATTGGACTCCTCCGAAGAATGTCAAGCAAGTCAGAAGTTTTCTCGGTCTCGCCAGCTATTGCCGTCGATTCGTCGATAACTTCTCCAAGATTGCCAGGCCTCTGACTAATCTGTTGCATAAGGGCGTCAAGTTCCAATGGACAGACAAGTGTCAGGAAAGCTTCCAGGCACTCAAGGACAAGTTGACTTCTGCCCCAGTGCTAGCTCCACCTGATACAAAGAAGGACTTCGTCATTTACTGCGACGCTTCCCGTCAAGGATTAGGCTGTGTCCTAATGCAAGAGCGCAGAGTGATTGCATATGCCTCTCGTCAATTGCGCCCTCACGAAGAGAACTACCCAGTTCACGACCTCGAGCTTGCTGCTGTCATTCATGCACTGAAGCAGTGGCGGCATTACCTTCTCGGTAATCGTTGCGAGATATTCACTGACCATTAAAGTCTGAAGTATCTGTTTACTCAGCCAGATCTGAACCTTCGTCAGCAGAGATGGATGGAGACCGTAGCAGACTTTGACTTGGGTATTTCCTATACACCAGGCAAGGCTAATGTAATGGCAGATGCCTTGAGCCGCAAGTCTTACTGCAACCACCTCCAGGTTCATAAAGTTCAGCCCTCACTTGTTGAAGATTTCAGAAAGCTGAACCTCCATATTGTTCCTCCGGGTGCACTCGCTCCCCCTCCTGAGGAGTTTCAGAAGATGAACCTCCGTGTTATTCCCTGTTGGGGAACGTAGTAATTTCAAAAAAATTCCTACGCACACGCAAGATCATGGTGATGCATAGCAACGAGAGGAGAGAGTGTTGTCTACGTACCCTCGTAGACCGAAGCGGAAGCGTTGACACAACGTAGAGGAAGTAGTCGTACGTTCTCCTCGCGATCCAACCGATCACAGCACCGTTACTCCGGCACCTCTGAGTTCTTGGCACACGTTCAGCACGATGACGATCCCCGGGCTCCGATCCAGCAAAGCGTCGGGGAAGAGTTCCGTCAGCACGACGGCGTGGTGACGATCTTGATGTGTTACCGGCGCAGGGCTTCGCCTAAGCACTGCAACGATATGACCGAGGTGGAATTTGGTGGAAGGGGGCACCGCACATGGCTAAGGAAAGATCTCAATGATCAATTGTGTGTCTATGGGGTGCCCCCTGCCCCTGTATATAAAGGATGGAGGAGGAGGAGGCCGGCCAAGGCTTGGCGCGCCAGGGTGTGGAGTCCTACTAGGACTCCAAGTCCTAGTAGGAGTCCACCAAAAGGGGAGGAAGGGAGAAGGAATAGGAGGAGAAGGAGGGGTGGCCGGCCCCCTTTTCCCTAGTCCAATTCGGACCAAAGGGGAGGGGGGGCGCAACAGCCTTTTCCTCTTCCCACTAAAGCCCATCAAGGCCCATTACTTCTACCGTAATCCCGTAACTCCCCGATACTCCCGAAAATACCCGAATCACTCAGAACCTTTCCGATGTCCGAATATAGTCGTCCAATATATCGATCTTTACGTCTCGACCATTTCGAGACTCCTCGTCATGTCCCCGATCTCATCCGGGACTCCAAACTCCTTCGGTACATCAAAACTCATAAACTCATAATAACTGTCATCGTAACCTTAAGCGTGCGGACCCTACGGTTCGAGAACAATGTAGACATGACCGAGACACGTCTCCGGTCAATAACCAATAGCGGGACCTGGATGCCCATATTGGCTCCTACATATTCTACGAAGATCTTTATCGGTCAGACCGCATAACAACATACATTTGTTTCCTTTGTCATCGGTATGTTACTTGCCCGAGATTCGATCGTCGGTATCCAATACCTAGTTCAATCTCGTTACCGGCAAGTCTCTTTACTCGTTCTGTAATACATCATCTCGCAACCAACTCATTGGTTGCAATGCTTGCAAGGCTTTATGTGATGTGCATTATCGAGAAGGCCCTGAGATACCTCTCCGACATTCGGAGTGACAAATCCTAATCTCGAAATATGCCAACCCAACAAATACTTTCGGAGACACCTGTAGAGCACCTTTATAATCACTCAGTTACGTTGTGACGTTTGGTAGCACACAAAGTGTTCCTACGGTAAACGGGAGTTGCATAATCTCATAGTTAAAGGAACATGTATAAGTCATGGATAAAAGCAATAGCAACATACTAAACGATCGGGTGCTATGCTAATGGAATGGGTCATGTCAATCAGATCATTCAACTAATGATGTGATCTCGTTAATCAAATAACAACTCTTTGTTCATGGTTAGGAAACATAACCATCTTTGATTAATGAGCTAGTCAAGTAGAGGCATACTAGTGACACTCTGTTTGTCTATGTATTCACACATGTATTATGTTTCCGGTTAATACAATTCTAGCATGAATAATAAACATTTATCATGATATAAGGAAATAAATAATAACTTTATTATTGCCTCTAGGGCATATTCCTTCAGTCTCCCACTTGCACTAGAGTCAATAATCTAGTTCACATCGCCATGTGATTTAATAGCAATAGTTCACATCATCATGTGATTAACACCCATAGTTCACATCGATATGTGACCAACACCCAAAGGGTTTACTAGATTCAGTAATCTAGTTCACAGAGCTATGTGATTAACACCCAAAGAGTACTACAGTGTGATCATGTTTTGCTTGTGAGAGAAGTTTAGTCAACGGGTCTGCCACATTCAGATCCGTTATGTATTTTGCAATTTTCTATGTCTACAATGCTCTGCACGGAACTACTTTAGCTAATTGCTCCCACTTTCAATATGTATCTAGATTGAGACTTAGAGTCATCTAGATTAGTGTCAAAACTTGCATCGACGTAACCTTTTTACGACGAACCTTTTTTTGTCACATCCATAATCGAGAAACATATCCTTATTTTACTAAGGATAATTTTGACCGATGTCCAGTGATCTACTTCCTAGATCACTATTGTACTCCCTTGCTTAACACAGTGTAGGGTATACAATAGATCTGGTACATAGCATGGCATACTTTATAGAATCTATGGCTGAGGCATAGGAAATGACTTTCATTCTCTTTCTATCATCTGCCGTGGTCGGGCTTTGAGTCTTACTCAATTTCACACCTTGTAATACAGGCAAGAACTCTTTCTTTGACTGTTCCATTTTGAACTACTTCAAAATTCTTTCAAGGTATGTACTTATTGAAAAACTTATCAAGCGTCTTGATCTATCTCTATAGATCTTGATGCTCAATATGTAAGCAGCTTCACCGAGGTCCTTCTTCGAAAAACTCCTTTCAAATACTCCTTTATGCTTTACAGAATAATTCTACATTATTTCCGATCAATAATATGTCATTTACATATACTTATCAGAAATGCTGTAGTGCTCCCACTCACTTTCTTGTAAATACAGGCTTCACCGCAAGTCTGTATAAAACTATATGCTTTGATCAACTTATCAAAGCGTATATTCCAACTCCGAGATGCTTGCACCAGTCCATAGATGGATCGCTGGAGCTTGCATATTTTGTTAACACTTTCAGGATCGACAAAACTTTCTAGTTGCATCGTATACAACTCTTCTTTAATAAATCCATTAAGGAATGTAGTTTTGTTTATCCATTTGCCGGATTTCATAAAATGCGGCAATTGCTAACATGATTCGGACAGACTTAAGCATAGATACGAGTGAGAAACTCTCATCGTAGTCAACACCTTGAACTTGTCGAAAACCTTTTGCGACAATTCTAGCTTTGTAGATAGTAACACTACTATCAGTGTCCGTCTTCCTCTTCAAGATCCATTTATTTTCTTTGGCTTGCCGATCATCGGGCAAATCCATCAAAGTCCATACTTTGTTCTCATACATGGATCATATCTCAGATTTCATGGCCTCTAACCATTTCGCGGAATCTGGGCTCATCATCGCTTCCTCATAGTTCGCAAGTTCGTCATGGTCTAGTAACATGACTTCCAGAACAGGATTACCGTACCACTCTGGTGCGGATCTCACTCTAGTTTAGTTACGAGATTCGGTAGTAACTTGATCTGAAGTTACATGATCATCATCATTAGCTTCCTCACTAATTGGTGTAGTACTCACAAGAACAGATTTCTGTGATGAACTCCTTTCCAATAAGGGAGAAGGTACAATTACCTTATCAAGTTTTCTACTTTCCTCCCACTCACTTCTTTCGAGAGAAACTCCTTCTCTAGAAAGGATCCATTCTTAGCAACAAAAGTCTTGCATTCGGATCTGTGATAGAAGGTGTACCCAACAGTCTCCTTTGGGTATCCTATGAAGACACATTTCTCCGATTTGGGTTTGAGCTTATCAGGATGAAATTTTTTTCACATAAGCATCGCAACCCCAAACTTTAAGAAACGACAACTTTGGTTTCTTGCCAAACCATAGTTCAGATTGTGTCGTCTCAACGGAATTAGATGGTGCCCTTTTTAACATGAATGCAGTTGTCTTTAATGCATAGCCCCAAAAACGATAGTGGTAGATCGGTAAGAGACATCATAGATTGTACTATATCCAATAAAGTACTGTTATGACGTTCGGACACACCATTATGCTGTGGTGTTCCAGGTGGCATGAATTTGTGAAACTATTCCACATTGTTTTAATTGAAGACCAAACTCGTAACTCAAATATTTGTCTCCGCGATCAGATCGTAGAAACCTTATTTTCTTGTCAAGATGATTTTCACTTCACACTAAAATTCTTTGAACTTTTCAAACGTTTCAGACTTATGTTTCATCAAGTAGATATACCCATATCTGCTCAAATCATCTGTGAAGGTCAGAAAATAATGATACTTGTCGCGAGCCTTAATATTCATCGGACCATATACATCAGTATGTATGATTTCCAACAAATCTGTTGCTTGCTCCATTGTTCCGGAGAACGGCGTTTTTAGTCATCTTGCCCAAGAGGCATGGTTCGCAAGCATCAAGTGATTCATAATCAAGTGATTCCAAAATCCCATCAGCATGGAGTTTCTTCATGCGCTTTACACCAATATGACCTAAACGGCAGTGCCACAAATAGGTTGCACTATCATTATTAACTTCGCATCCTTTTGGTTTCAATATCATGAATATGTGTATCACTGCGATCGAGATCCAATGAACTATTTTCATTGGTGTGTATGACCATAGAAGGTTTTATTCATGTAAACAGAACAACAATTGTTCTCTAACTTAAATGAATAACTGTATTGCAATTAACATGATCAAATCATATTCATGCTCAACGCAAACACCAAATAACACTTATTTAGTTTCAACACTAATCCCGAAAGTATAGGGAGTGTGTGATGATGATCATATCAATCTTGGAACCACTTCCAACACACATCGTCACCTTGCCCTTTAACTAGTCTTTGTTCATTCTGCAACTCCCGTTTCGAGTTACTAAATTTTAGCAACTGAACTAGTACCAAATACTAAGGGGTTGCTATGAACACTAGTAAAGTACACATCAATAACATGTATATCAAATATACTTATGTTCACTTTGCCATCCTTTTTATCCGCCAATCACTTGGGGTAGTTCCGCTTCCAGTGACCAGTCCCTTTGCACTAGAAGCACTTAGTCTCAGGCTTAGGACCATGCTTGGGCTTTTTCACTTGAGCAGCAACTTGCTTGCCGTTCTTCTTGAAGTTCCCCTTCTTTCCTTTTGCCCTTTTCTTGAAACTAGTGATCTTGTCAACCATCAACACTTGATGTTTTTCTTTGATTTCTACCTTCGCTGATTTTAGCATCGCGAAGAGCTTGGGAATATTTTCCGTTATCCCTTGCATATTATAGTTCATCACGAAGTTCTACTAACTTGGTGATGGTGACTAGAGAATTCTGTCAACCACTATCTTATCTGGAAGATTAACTCCCACTTGATTCAAGCGATTGTAGTACCCAGACAATCTGAGCACATGCTCACTAGTTGAGCGATTCTCCTCCATCTTTTAGCTATAGAACTTGTTGGAGACTTCATATCTCTCAACTCGGGTATTTTCTTGAAATATTAACTTCAACTCCTAGAACATCTCATATGCTCCATGACGTTCAAAACGTCTTTGAAGTCCCGATTCTAAGCAGTTAAGCATGGTGCACTAAACTATTAAGTAGTCATCATATTGAGCTAGCAAAACGTTCATAATGTCTGCATCTGCTCCTGCAATAGGTCCGTCACCTAGCGGTGCATCAAGGACATAATTCTTCTGTGCAGCAATGAGGATAAACCTCAGATCACGGATCCAATCCGCATCATTGCTACTAACATTTTTCAACACAATTTTCTCTAGGAACATATCAAAATAAACACAGGGAAGCAACAACGCGAGCTATTGATCTACAACATAGATATGCTAATACTACCAGGACTAATGTTCATGATAATATTAAAGTTCAATTAATCATATTACTTAAGAACTCCCACTTAGATAGACATCCCTCTAATCTTCTAAGTGATCACGTGATCCAAATCAACTAAACCATGTCCGATCATCACGTGAGATGGAGTAGTTTCAATGGTGAACATCACTATGTTGATCATATCTACTATATGATTCACGCTCGACCTTTCGGTCTCCGTGTTCCGAGGCCATATCTGTTATATGCTAGGCTCGTCAAGTTAAACCTGAGTATTCCGCGTGTGCAACTGTTTTGCACCCGTTGTATTTGAACATAGAGCCTATCACACCCGATCATCACGTGGTGTCTCAGCACGAAGAACTTTCGCAACGGTGCATACTTAGGGAGAACACTTCTTGATAATTAGTGAGAGATCATCTTATAATGCTACCGTCAAACAAAGCAAGATAAGATGCATAAAAAGATAAACATCACATGCAATCAAAATAAGTGATATGATATGGTCATCAGCATCTTGTGCTTGTGATCTCCATCTCCGAAGCACCGTCATGATCACCATCGTCACCGGCGCGACACCTTGATCTCCATCGTAGCATCGTTGTCGTCTCGCCAATCTTATGCTTCCACGACTATCACTACCGCTTAGTAATAAAGTAAAGCATTACATCGCGATTGCATTGCATACAATAAAGCGACAACCATATGGCTCCTGCCAGTTGCCGATAACTCGGTTACAAAACATGATCATCTCATACAATAAAATTTAGCATCATGTCTTGACCATATCACATCACAACATGCCCTGCAAAAACAAGTTAGACGTCCTCTACTTTGTTGTTGCAAGTTTTACGTGGCTGCTACGGGCTTAAGCAAGAACTCATCTTACCTACGCATCAAAACCACAACGATAGTTTGTCAAATAGACTCCATTTTAACCTTCTCAAGGACCGGGCGTAGCCACACTCGGTTCAACTAAAGTTGGAGAGACAGTCTTCCGCAAGCCATCTATGTGCAAAGCACGTCGAGGGAACCGGTCTCGCGTAAGAGTACGCGTAAGGTTGGTCCAGATCGTCTCGTCCAACAATACCGCTGAACCAAAGTATGACATGCTGGTAGGCAGTATGACTTGTATCATCCACAATTCACTTGTGTTCTACTCGTGCAAATAACATCATACCATAAAAACCTAGGCTCGGATGCCACTGTTGGGGAACGTAGTAATTTCAAAAAAAATCCTACGCACACGCAAGATCATGGTGATGCATAGCAACGAGAGGAGAGAGTGTTGTCTACGTACCCTCGTAGACCGAAGCGGAAGCGTTGACACAACGTAGAGGAAGTAGTCGTACGTTCTCCTCGCGATCCAACCGATCACAGCACCGTTACTCCGGCACCTCCGAGTTCTTGGCACACGTTCAGCACGATGACGATCCCCGGGCTCCGATCCAGCAAAGCGTCGGGGAAGAGTTCCGTCAGCACGACGGCGTGGTGACGATCTTGATGTGTTACCGGCGCAGGGCTTCGCCTAAGCACTGCAACGATATGACCGAGGTGGAATTTGGTGGAAGGGGGCACCGCACACGGCTAAGGAAAGATCTCAATGATCAATTGTGTGTCTATGGGGTGCCCCCTGCCCCTGTATATAAAGGATGGAGGAGGAGGAGGCCGGCCAAGGCTTGGCGCGCCAGGGTGTGGAGTCCTACTAGGACTCCAAGTCCTAGTAGGAGTCCACCAAAAGGGGAGGAAGGGAGAAGGAATAGGAGGAGAAGGAGAGGTGGCCGGCCCCCTTTTCCCTAGTCCAATTCGGACCAAAGGGGAGGGGGGCGCAGCAGCCTTTTCCTCTTCCCACTAAAGCCCATCAAGGCCCATTACTTCTCCCGTAATCCCGTAACTCCCCGATACTCCCGAAAATACCCGAATCACTCAGAACCTTTCCGATGTCCGAATATAGTCGTCCAACATATCGATCTTTACGTCTCGACCATTTCGAGACTCCTCGTCATGTCCCCGATCTCATCCGGGACTCCGAACTACTTCAGTACATCAAAACTCATAAACTCATAATAACTGTCATCGTAACCTTAAGCGTGCGGACCCTACGGTTCGAGAACAATGTAGACATGACCGAGACACGTCTCCGGTCAATAACCAATAGCGGGACCTGGATGCCCATATTGGCTCCTACATATTCTACGAAGATCTTTATCGGTCAGACCGCATAACAACATACATTTGTTCCCTTTGTCATCGGTATGTTACTTGCCCGAGATTCGATCGTCGGTATCCAATACCTAGTTCAATCTCGTTACCGGCAAGTCTCTTTACTCGTTCTGTAATACATCATCTCGCAACCAACTCATTGGTTGCAATGCTTGCAAGGCTTTATGTGATGTGCATTACCGAGAAGGCCCTGAGATACCTCTCCGACATTCGGAGTGACAAATCCTAATCTCGAAATATGCCAACCCAACAAATACTTTCGGAGACACCTGTAGAGCACCTTTATAATCACTCAGTTACGTTGTGACGTTTGGTAGCACACAAAGTGTTCCTACGGTAAACGGGAGTTGCATAATCTCATAGTTAAAGGAACATGTATAAGTCATGGATAAAAGCAATAGCAACATACTAAACGATCGGGTGCTATGCTAATGGAATGGGTCATGTCAATCAGATCATTCAACTAATGATGTGATCTCGTTAATCAAATAACAACTCTTTGTTCATGGTTAGGAAACATAACCATCTTTGATTAATGAGCTAGTCAAGTAGAGGCATACTAGTCACACTCTGTTTGTCTATGTATTCACACATGTATTATGTTTCCGGTTAATACAATTCTAGCATGAATAATAAACATTTATCATGATATAAGGAAATAAATAATAACTTTATTATTGCCTCTAGGGCATATTTCCTTCATTCCCCAGGGTTCCCTCTATACCCTGGCTGTCGAACCCGATCTCGTGAGCTCCATCAAGACAATGCAGGGATACGACTCTGAAGTCCACAAGATTAAGCGCGACCTCAAGGAAGGAAAGCCCTCATACTTCACTATTGCTGGTGATGGCGCCTTGTACTTCAAAGGCCGCCTAGTGGTG
Organism: Aegilops umbellulata; assembly: GCA_032464435.1. Lineage (NCBI taxonomy): Eukaryota > Viridiplantae > Streptophyta > Magnoliopsida > Poales > Poaceae > Aegilops > Aegilops umbellulata. The sequence goes on from CP136057.1 coordinate 256,116,149, forward strand.
CCGTGTAAGAGGGAAAACCTGCATATGACTCGGAAAGTTATGAAAGAAGCTCATGATACGCCTCTATGTATCCATCCAGGTAGTACTAAGATGTACCAGGATATTCGTCAAAGATTCTGGTGGTCTAATATGAAGCAAGACATTTCTCGCTATGTTGCCGAGTGTGACGTTTGCCATCGTATCAAAGCAGAACATCAAAGCCCTGCTGGAACTCTGCAACCTATCTCTATTCTTGAATGGAAATGGGACCATGTTGAAATGGACTTCGTCACTGGATTTCCCAAATCGCAGAAAGGTAATGATGCTATTCTTGTCGTCATTGACCGGCTTTCTAAAGTTGCACATTTTCTGGCGGTCAAGGAAACTATCACTGCTAGTCAGCTTGCAACTCTCTATATGTCCAGAATTGTTTCACTTCACGGTATTCCACTGGTTATGAGTTCGACCGTGGCAGCTTGTTCACTTCAAGATTTTGGGCAAGTTTCCAAGAAGCTATGGGAACTCACTTATCTTTCAGTACTGCGTTTCATCCGCAGTCACAAGGGCAAGTTGAACGTGTCAACCAAGTTCTCGAAGACATGCTTCGAGGTTGTGTTATTTCCTTCGGCAAGAAATGGGAGGAATCTCTCCCGTATGCTGAGTTCTCTTATAATAATAGCTATCAAGCTAGTCTGAAGATGGCCCCCTTCGAAGTGTTATATGGACGAAAGTGCCGAACCCCTCTGAACTGGTCAGAAACTGGGGAACGTCCACTCTTTGGTCCGGAATTATCCAACATGCCGAAGAACAAGTCCGCATTATTTGCGAGAATCTCAAGACTGCTCAGTCACGCCAAAAGAGTAATTATGACCGCCATCATAAAGACATGGTCTATCAACCTGGCGAAAAGGCCTATCTTCGAGTTACACCAATGAAGGGTGCACACCGCTTCGGGATCAAAGGAAAGCTAGCTCCCCGCTATATTGGTCCTTTCACTATTCTCGAGAGGCATGGAAAAGTGGCTTATCAACTGGAGCTTCCGCCGAACCTTTCTCAGGTTCACGATGTGTTCCACGTGTCACAACTCCGTCGCTGCTTCAAGGACCCAATCCGAGCAGTGGATCATGAAGTGCTCGAATTGCAACATGACCTCTCCTATAAAGAGCATCGGTCCGCATTCTCGACCAAGCTGAACGCCGCACACGCCAGAAGGCGATCAAGTTCCTCAAAGTCCAGTGGTCGCACCATTCTGAAGATGAAGCCACCTGGGAACGCGAGGATCGCCTGCGTGATGAATACCCCGCACTGTTTCCTTCTACCTCCTAAATCTTGGGATGAGATTTATTGTAGTGGAGGAGATTTGTAACGCCCGGATAATCATGCTACACTAATCCCACGCTAATCGTGCCATGACACCTCGGTTACTGTTGCTATCCTCGCAATAATTCGAAACCGTTCGAAATTCAAATTCAAATTATTGATAACAATAAAAGTTTCCAAAAATTAAAACAAAAATGTTCGGAGTGCGCCAGATAATACAAAGGTAATTATGGTGCAGCAAACACCTTTTTATAAAATGCCTAATTACTTTTAAATGAATTTAAACAAAAAAGTAATAAATAAAAGATAAGAAAACAAACCAAACCAAAAAAAAGAGCACTCACCCCCGGGCTCCGGCCCAGTAGGCACCGGCCCAATTGGGCCATGAACCACCAGGCCGGCCCAACCGGCCAACCCCCCACTCCCCATATCCCCACCAGGGGGAAACCCTAACCCATGACCCACCTCACTCCCCCCCCACTCCCCCACGACACTCTCCCCCTCCCCGATCCAGATCGGGATCGGGAGGAACCGGGCACGACCGCGCCGCCGCCGGAGGACCTCGTCGCCCAACGCCGCCTCACCGGAGCCCCACCTCACCGGCCGCCTCCTCCCCTACGTCGTCTCGTCCCCATCCCCCACCCCGAGCATCCCCGAGAACGCTCCCGAGACCCTACGACCCCGGTGAGGCCATGGCCTCCACCTTCTCTCCCTCACCCCGCGGTCACCGCGCTCCGCCCGCGGCTAGTGCCCCTTTTGCCTCGTCCGCACGCACGCGCCTCGCCCGAACCCCGCCGTCGCCTCGCCGTACGCGGCCACCCTGGGCCGCGCCCATCCTCCTCACGCCCGGCAGGTGCGTGTCCGCGCCCGCCCGCGCTGCGCGCGCGCCCCATGCACCCGTTGTGCGCCTAGTGGCTCTCGACCGCGTCTTGGCTGGCCCCGAGCTTCGAGCGCCCGGCTCGCCCGCAGCCATCCCCGTCCGCACCCAGCCGCGGCCCCGCACAGCGGTCGCCACGCCCGACGGCACGCGCCGCGCGCCCCTCGCTCGTCCAGGCCACGCGCCCGGCCGCGCCTCCCCCCCGCTCCCTGCTGCTGCTGCTGCCGCCGGCGGCCGCCTCTACCCACGACCGCACGCGCCGCTCGACTCCCTGGCCCCGCCGCAGCCCCGCGCGCTGCCTATTGCCATTGCCGTCGTTGCCTGCTCCGGCGCCGCTCGCCGTGGTCGGGGCCGAGTCCCCTGCCCGAAACCTACGCCGGCACGGCCTCGTCTCGCTACCAGGGCGGACGGCGGTTGCGCCCGTGCCCGTAACCCGTGTGCCCGTCCCGCTAAGGCCTTCGTGCCACTGACCAGTGGGGTCCATCCCCAGAACGGATTATATAAAAAAAGAGGAATTGAAAATATATATAATAAATAAATAATTAATAATATAATTAATTAATTAATTAACTAAATAATTACCTTAATTAATCCTGTTTAGTTAAACTAATTAAACTTGATTAACCTAAATATCTAATTAACCTAACTAATCTGTTAGTTAGGATGATGTGTCAATGACAGGTGGGTCCCACTGGACCCACATTTCAGCTTGACCCAGTCAACTTTGTTGACTGCTGACGTTAGCATGACATCATGCTGATGTCATAAATCTAATTTCGAATTAAATTAATTAAATAAATTCTAAAAATGATTTAAAACTTTAGAAAATCATATATTTTAATCCGTAACTCGGATTAAAATATTTTCAACATGAAAGTTGCTCAGAACGACGAGACGAACCCGGATACGCAGCCCGTTCGTCCGCCACACATTCCTAACATATCAAACTCGCAACTTTTCCCCTCCGGCTCCTTTGCCCGAAAACGCGAAACACCGGGGATACTTTCCCGGTTGTTTTCCCCCTTCACCGGTATCACCGCATACCGCGTTAGGGCACCTCTAACGCCGTTACTTGTCATGTCATGCATCACTATGCATCTGCTTGCTTAAATATTTATTATTTCTCCCTCCTCTTCTCTCGCTAGACACCGAGACCGACGCTGCCGCTGCCCCGTTCGATTACGGAGTTGACGATCCCTCTCTCTTGCCAGAGCAACCAGGCAAGCCCCCCCTTGATCACCAGATATCGCCTACTCTCCTCTATACTGCTTGCATTAGAGTAGTGTAGCATGTTACTGCTTTCGTTATTCCTATCCTGATGCATAGCATGTCTTTGATACTGCTGTTGATACCTTTACCTGCAATCCTACTTGCTTAGTATAGGATGCTAGAGTTCCATCAGTGGCCCTACACTCTTGTCCATCTGCCATGCTATACTACCGGGCCGTGATCACTTCGGTAAGTGATCGCGGACATATACTATATACTATACACTATTACATTATCTATGATACTGTTCGGAGTTGGGGGCTGAAGGGGCAGGTGGTTCCACCCAGGTAGTGGTGGGCCTGGGTTCCAGACGGCCCCTGACTGTTACTTTGTGGCGGAGCGACAGGGCAGGTTTGAGACCACCTAGGAGAGAGGTGGGCCTGGCCCTGTCGGCGTTCGCGGTTACTTAACATGCTTAACGAGATCTGGGTATTTGATCTGAGTCTGGCCATTTGGTCTATACGCACTAACCATCTACGCGGGAGTAGTTATGGGTATCCCGATGTCGTGGTATCAGCCGAAGCCTTCGTGACGTCAGCGACTGAGTGGCGCGCGCCGCATTGGATCGTAAGCTCGCACTTGTATGAAGCGGGCTAGATCTGGTTCCGGCCGCGTTCGAACGTGCATGTGTGCTCAGGGCGATGGGCCCAGACCCCTGCGCGCTTAGGTTTAGACCGGCGTGCTGACCTCTCTGTTGTGCTTAGGTGGGGCTGCGACGTGTTGATCTTCCGAGGCCGGGCATGACCCAGAAAAGTGTGTCCGGCCAAATGGGATCAAGCGTGTTGGGCTATGTGGTGCACCCCTGCAGGGAAGTTAATCTATTCGAATAGCCGTGTCCCTCGGTAAAAGGACGACCCGGAGTTGTACCTTGACCTTATGACAACTAGAACCGGATACTTAATAAAACACACCCTTCCAAGTGCCAGATACAACCCGGTGATTGCTCTCCAACAGGGCATCGAGGAGGGGATCGCCGGGTAGGATTATGCTATACGATGCTACTTGGAGGACTTCAGTCTACTCTCTTCTATATGCTGCAAGACGGAGGCTGCCAGAAGCGTAGTCTTCGACAGGATTAGATATCCCCCTCTTATTCTGGCATTCTGCAGTTCAGTCCACCGATATGCCCCTTTACACATATATCCATGCATATGTAGTGTAGCTCCTTGCTTGCGAGTACTTTGGATGAGTACTCACGGTTGCTTTGTTTCCCCCTTTTCCCCATTCCTCTACCCGATTGATGCAACCAGGCGATGGAACCCAGGATCCAGACGCCACCTTCGACGACGACTCTTACTACATCGGAGGTGCGTACTACTACGTGCAGCCCACTGACGACGACCAGGAGTAGTTAGGAGGATCCCAGGCAGGAGGCCTGCGCCTCGTTCGATCTGTATCCCAGTTTGTGCTAGCCTTCTTAAGGCAAACTTATTTAACTTATGTCTGTACTCAGATATTGTTGCTTCCGCTGACTCATCTATGATCGAGCACTTGTATTCGAGCCCTCGAGGCCCCTGGCTTTTATTATGATGCTTGTATGACTTATTTTATTTGTAGAGTTGTGTTGTGATATCTTCCCGTGAGTCCTTGATTTTGATCGTACACATTTGCGTGCATGATTAGTGTATGATTGAATCGGGGGCGTCGCAAATGTACTCGATGTAAGGTATTGTCCAGTCAGGAGTGATGACCAGAACCTCCATGATTAGGTCGACCATGGCTGGGACCTCGACTTCAGTCGGATCTGTGGTGCTGTTAGGCTGTGGGGGCTCTTCAGTGAAAGGATCTTCTTGAGCTGACGGTGTGTGAATGTGTTCCAAAAACACATTGCTAGGGATGGCTTCCCTCTTGGAACCTATCTTCGCCAAATCATCGGCAACTTGATTTTTCAGTCGGGGTACATGATGGAGCTCTAACCCCTCAAACTTCTTTTCCAACTTTCTTACCGCATGGCAGTAACCAGTCATGGCTGGGCTTGTGACGTCCCACTCTTTCATCACTTGATTGACCACGAAATCTGAGTCGCCATAGACCATGAGGCGTCGGACGCCGAGTGAAACGGCCATGCACAACCCATATAAGAGTGCTTCATATTCTGCTTCGTTATTGGAGGAATCAAAGTGAATCTGGAGTACATATCTGAGCTTGTCTCCTCGGGGGGATACCAGTACCGCTCCGGCAGCAGAACCATTCAACATCTTGGAACCGTCAAAGAACACGGTCCAGTGTTCCGAGTGAACTTGAGTCGGCAACTGCTGCTCGACCCACTCGGCGAGGAAATCAGCTATTGCTTGGGACTTGATAGCTTTCTTTGCCTCAAACTTGATATCTAAGGGAAGGAGTTCAATCGCCCATTTTGCCACTCGACCAGTTGCATCTCTGTTGTGCAGAATCTGTGACAATGGAGCATCGCTGACGACTGTAATAGAGTGGTCAGAGAAATAGTGTGCAACCTTCTTTGTGGTCATGTAAATCCCATAAACAAGCTTCTGATTGTGCGGGTATCTCTGCTTCGACGGAGTTGGAACTTCAGAAACATAATAAACTGGGCGCTGAACTTTATAGGCTTTTCCCTCTTTTTCCCGCTCGACCGTAAGTACTGTACTGACGACTTGTCTAGTGGCTACTATATAAAGTAGTAAAGGCTCTTTGCTGATTGGGGAAGCGAGCACTGGCTGGGTGGAAAGCAGGGCTTTTAGCTCTGCAAATGTTGCATCAGCTTCGGGAGTCCACTTGAACTTATCTAACTTCTTCATCAGTCGGTAGAGAGGCAGTGCCTTCTCACCAAGTCTGGAAATGAATCGACTTAAGGCGGCCAAACAACCAGTAAGCTTCTGAACATCATGCACACACACAGGGCATTTCATTCGGAGTATGGTACCAACTTTCTCAGGGTTAGCGTCAATCCCTCGTTCGGAAACGAGAAAACCGAGTAATTTTCCTCCTGGAACTCCGAATGTGCACTTTGATGGATTAAGTTTGATATCATACCTTCTGAAGTTGGCAAAGGTTTCAGCAAGGTCAGCCAGTAGGTCGGACCCTTTACGTGACTTGACTACAATGTCATCCATGTACGCTTCCACATTCCGATTGATTTGAGTGAGTAAACACTTTTGAATCATCCACATGAACGTGGCTCCAGCGTTCTTCAGACCAAATGGCATAGTGACATAACAGAAGCACCCAAATGGGGTGATGAAAGCTATTTTAATTTCATCGGGACCATATAGATGGATCTGATGGTACCTAGAATAGGCGTCCAAAATGGACAAACGCTCACACCCCGCAGTCAAATCGACAATTTGATCGATGCGGGGGAGAGGAAAGTGGTCCTTCGGGCAGGCCCGATTGATATGCTTGAAGTCGATGCACATGCGAAGTGAGTCGTCCTTCTTGGGGACCATGACAACATTTGCTAAACACTCGGAATGGTAAATCTCTCGGATAAACTCAGCTGCAAGGAGCCGAGCTACTTCTTCACCGATTGCTTTTCTCTTCTGTACGGCGGACCGTCGAAGGTGTTCCTTGACCAGTTTTACCTTTGGGTCGACTCACAAACGATGCTCAGCCAGTCCCCTGGGAACACCTGGCATGTCAGAGGGTTTCCATGCAAAGATGTCCCAGTTCTCACGGAGGAACTGGATGATCGCTTCTTCATATTTGGAGTCGAGTGTTGTAGAGATGTGGGTCGGAGCAGCATTGGGATCAGTCGGGTGGATATGAATCGGTTTCGTTTCACCGGACGACTGAAATGCCGAATCCGTTGCAGGCTTCTTAGCTCGCAGCAAATCACTCGGATCTGCATTTTTTTGATACTCCTGCAATTCCACTACTGCCATCTGCGCATCGGCGATCTTTGAGCCCTTCTGAAAGCACTCTTCTGCCTTCTTTCTGTTGCCAGTGATAGTGATTACACCCTTAGGGCCAGGCATCTTCAGTTTGAGGTACACATAGCATGGTCGAGCCATAAAACGTGCATAAGCTGCCCTGCCCATAATAGTGTGATAAGCACTCTGGAAATCCACAACTTCAAATGTCAACTTCTCTTTACGGTAATTCTTGGAATCACCGAAAACCACGTCAAGAGCAATCTGGCTGAGTGATTTAGCCTCTTGCCTAGAATGACCCCATGGAAACTCATATTGCTTTCATTGAGTCTGGACATCGGAATGCCCATCCCTTTAAGCGTCTTTGCATACAGAATATTCAGGCCACTGCCACCATCCATTAGAACTTTGGTCAGACGAGTGCCTTCGACAACTGGATCAACCACCAATGCTTGCCTCCCAGGGATGTCTATGTGCGTCGGGTGATCAAACTGGTCGAATGTGATGGCAGTCTGAGACCATTTCAAATAACTGGGTGTCGCCAGAGCGACCGTATTCACTTCTCTGTTGATAACTTTCAGTCGACTCTTGCTCTCAATATCAGCAAAAATCATTAGAGTTGAATTGACATGGGGGTAACCATCATCACTGTCCTCCTTGTCCTCAACCTTGTTTGACTCTTTCCTTATCTTTGGGCTGTTTCTCTCGGAACTGCTGGATTAGGAGCCGACATTGCCGAGTGGTATGTTTCGGGTAAATGATTTTACCCTCTTCATCTTTCTTGGTGTGGATGTGGCATGGCAAGTCCAGCACATCATTTCCATCTTGATCTTTTATTTTCTTAGGGTTCCATGGCCCCTTGGGCTTCCCTTTGGGTTTTCCCTGAGTCACGGCTAAGGTTTCTCCAGGAGCAGCTGGCTCGGCTTTGCGCTTCTGCTTCCGACTGGAGTTACCTCCTCCGGTTTCATGGGCGGCTGATTTGTGCTTGCCGCTCCGGAGCCGGTCCTCTTCTTCACCATTAGCGTACTTGGTGGCAATCTCCATCATCCGACTCAGAGACATGTCTCCGGTCCGACCGAACTTCAGATTCAACTCTCTGTACTTGACGCCTTCCTTGAAGGCACAAACTGCCTGATGATCGGACACGTTCTCCACCGTGTGATGCAGTGTGATCCATCTCTGGATATAATCCCTCAAAGTTTCATTTGTCTTCTGCACACACAAGATTGCAGCTCCGTCAACCCTGCCGGTCGTTTGCATGTTCCTTCAAACGTTCTGACAAACACTCGGGCAAGATCTTCCCAAGTATAAATGCTGCTGGGTGCTAATTGGTTCAGCCATGCTCTAGCCGAGCCGTCCAACATCATAGGCAAGTGTTTCATGGCCACTTCATCATTGCCGCCGCCAATCTGAACAGCCACTCGGTAGTCCTCAAGCCAAGTATCAGGCTTGGACTCACCAGTGAACTTACTGACTCCAGTCGCCAACCTAAAGTAGGGAGGAATCACCGCGGCACTGATGGCGCTGCTGAAGCACTCCGGACCTGAGACGCGCACTCTGCTGCTGGTGGGTACATCTCTATCATGACCTTCTCGGTGAGCTCTGTTCCTATCGACCAAACCCTGGACGAGAATGGATCTCCCATCAAAGCCTGGTTCCCTGGGGTCGACTGGAATCCTTCGCCCAACACTGTGAGGGCATCTGTCATCCTGCTGTCGAGGAACGTATGATCCACTCCTTGGGGGAGGTGTGGGCACCAGACGACGATCATCACGATCAAGTCGGTGATTGTCGGTGTCAAAACCGGCAGATCTCGGGTAGGGGGTCCCGAACTGTGCGTCAAGGTCAGGTGGTAACAGGAGACAAGGGACACTTTATTTTACCCAGGTTCGGGCCCTCTCGATGGAGGTAAAACCCTACTCCTGCTAGATTAATATTGATGATATGGGTAGTACAAGAGTAGATCTACCACGAGATCAAGGAGGCTAAACTCTAGAAGCTAGCCTATGGTATGATTGTGTATGATGATGGTTGTCCTACGGACTACAACCCTCCGGTTTATATAGACACCGGATAGGGTTAGGGTTACACAGAGTCGGTTACAATGGTAGGAGATCTTGAATATCCGCACGCCTAGCTTGCCTTCCACGCCAAGAAAAGATCCTTCCGGACACGGGACGAAGTCTTCAATCTTGTATGTTCATAGTCCTGGAGTCCGGCTGAAGGTATGGTCCGGCTATCTGAACACCCCCTAATCCAGGACTCCCTCAGTAGCCCCTGAACCAGGCTTCAATGACGACGAGTCCGGCGCGCATATTGTCTTCGGCGTTGCAAGGCGGGTTCCTCCTCCAATTTCTTTAAGAAGATTGTAAACACCAAAAATAGTGTCCGGCTTTGCAAAATAAGTTTCCACATATTGCCATATAGAGAATAATATTAACACAAATCAAATCTACTGACGTATTCCGCAGTGCGTCATAACACTGCGACCAAGATCTTTATTTAAATTGTTTTCATTGTTCCACCTCAGCATGTTTTAGCGAGGCGGTTTCCTTGGCACGTCTTGTCAAAGCGGTATCGTGTGCCCCTTTTAACGGGATTCTCATCAATACGAACGTGGGTAACCCAGCCGCGCCATTTACCACGGCGCTTGGGAGGCAAGTGAGTTTTATTAGGTAGGTGGGGATGCCTAACCGCACCCACTTGTATAAAGGGATAAGGATTCGCCTTTTTAACCTACGCCTTCTTCCTCCTTTGCCAATCCATCTCTCGCGCACTCAAGCTCCAGCACCCAAGTCCGCTCTTCCTTCCTCAACCTTCTCCAACAATGTCCGGAGCGGGAGGCAAGTGGATGGCCTCCTCCGTTACGGAGGCCAAAGTAAAAAAGCTAAGGAAAGTCGGATACTTGTCCAAGGACATCCCGCATCGGCTTCCTGAGAAGGGGCAGCTTCTTCCTACCCCAGGGCCCCATGAGAGGGTAGTTTTTCTTCCCCACTTCCTCCGCGGACTGGGCTTTCCACTTCACCCATTTGTCCGGGAGCTCATGTTCTACTACGGCCTGGATTTCTACGATCTGGCCCCGAACTTTGTCCTCAATATCTCGGCGTTTATCGTCGTGTGTGAGGCATTTCTTCGCGTCCGCCCCCGCTTCGGCCTCTGGCTCAAGACCTTCAACGTCAAGCCCAAGGTGGTGTCCGGCACACAGGCGGAGTGCGGAGGTGCTATGGCCGGCAAGATGCCCAACGTCCTCTGGTTCGATTGCTCCTATGTGGAGTCCCTAAAGGGGTGGCAGGCCGGGTGGTTTTACATCACCGAGCCACGCGATCCGAAATGGGTCGCAGCCCCCGAGTTCAGATCCGGACCCCCCACGCGGCTCATGTCCTGGAAAGAGACGGGCCTGTCGTGGGGCAACGAGGAAGAAGTGACTGGGTTGCAAACGTGCATCCAGTCCTTGGTGAACAGGCCAATCCGGCTGATTAATGTGATCCAGGTCATGCTTGTTCGCTGGATCCTCCCGTGCCAACAACGGGATTTTACCTTGTGGGAATTCGACCCGGCGCAGCACCAAACCCTCAGTAGGCTCTTCGACACGACGTATGAAGACGTCTGGAAGGTGCTGACCAAAGGCGCCGAGTCCCCCACATCCGTTTCCAGGACCGCGGATACAGCTCGCAACATCATGCCAGCGAGGTGAGCTATCTATACCTTTGACAGGTTTGTTAAGCTCTTCTTCATAGATTAACTCTATGCGGGATCAAAACTCCCTTTACCTTTGACAGGCTTGGCGGGCTATATCCGGACCAATTAACTGTCCGGCTCCCCTGCCTGAAGACCCAGCCCCAACTCTCTTGGTGAAGCTGCTGGCTCCGGCACCTTATGTGGTGCCGGAGAAGAAGGCCAAGAAGAATAAAACCACCGGGACTCCAAAAAGTTCCCGCAACATGGTGGTGTCGGACTCGTCATCTGACGAGTCCGTGATGCTCTCCTCCCGTGAAAACGAGGAGGAGGAACAAGAAAGCTCTCCCCCCAGCGAGGGGAGAAAAGAAGAAGAAGGCCACCCCAACGGGGGAGGCCGAGGGGTCGAGGAAAAGGAAGACCCCTCCGCCGGACTACTCCCACGACGCCGAAGAGTGCGGAGAGGAGTGGCCGGGCAGAACCAAGCGTCCGGCGAAATCGTAAGTATTTATATACCAGAGTGACTCATGATATTCTTTTAATGCGCGGCTTTCCCTAATATCGCTCGTAATTTATGCATCCCGCCCCGGGCCGAACTCGACGATTCGTCGAGCGGCTCCCTGGATTCATCGGACGTGAACTCTGTTCCGCCCGCTGTCTCCCCCTGCAGGGCGGACGACGCCGAAGTGGCGTCCCGCCAAGCTCCAGGGCAGGAGGAGATAGTCCTGGAGGAGCCGCAAGGCAATCCTCCGGACACCAGGAGTAAAGGGGATGAAACCCCCCAGGGCTCCAAGTCCGGCTTTGTGCCGGACACCGTGCCGGACTCGACAGTCCTGTTCCGCGGTGGGCAAACTCCTTCCGAGAGGAGTAAGCCGTCTGAGCCGGCTACCTCTGTCCAACCAGAGGTGCCGGACAATCTGCTGGAGGTGCTTGAGGGCGCCGCCATCGATGAGGAGCACCGTACTGTTATGAGTACGGTGATCCAAAGGGTTCAGTCCGCCAAGAGCGGACTGACCGAAGCTTGCGCTAGCCTTCTAACAGGCTTCGAGGTAAGTAAAAATATGTCAAAGTATTTACCGCATAGACAGTAGCCCCTGATGCTCTGTTCGGTGTTCTTAAAGAAAAGCCGAATAGAGGATCTAGTAATTTTTGCAGGAGTCTAACAACAAAAAGTCAAATATGCGTATGCAGGCTTCGCTGTTGTCCACCGCCGCACTGACTGCGCAGGTGGATATCCTTAAAAAGGACCTCGGGCGGACCGTGCAAGAGCTCGGCCTTGCCAAACGGCAGCTCGAGGAGAAAGAAGGTAAGAAATAACCTAAAAAAAGAAAAAAGGTGCCTATAGAGAGGCTTGATTGCAGAAAGAAATAACAAGATTGTACTGCTTATTGTAGGGGCCGCAACCGAGGTGGCAACCCTGAAGCAGGCGCTGGATGAGGCCGGAAAGAAAACGACCGAGGAGCATGCCGAGCGAGAAAGGCTTGGGGTTCAGGTCGGCGAGGTGCAGCAAGAGCTGCAAGCTCTCATGAGAAAACATGAGAGTTTGGAGCTTGAGTCAAGAGCGCAAGCATCCGAGCTCGCGTCGGCCCTTGAGACCGCCAAGAGTGCCAAGGCCGAAGCTCAAAAGGCCCTCCAAGAGTTGGAGGAGGTGAAAAAGATAGCAATGGGTAAGGCATTCTTAATGCAAAGTAGGAATATAAAAGTAAACTACCTGTTACTTACCCGAATCCGGAGTTCTCCAGGGGCGTTCGCCGATATTCCCTGCAGCGTATCCGACGCCGCCGCGTTCTACCGAGCTGAAGAGGGCAGCTCGACGGAGAGTGTGTTCTGGTCTCAGTATTCTGAGGCCGGACACCCTGTGCCTTTGAGCGATCAGCTGAAACAGCTGGTCGAGCTCCACAAGGCGGCCGAACAGGCCATGAAGGGCTTACTAGTTCGGCTGTGGCCTGGAGAGGCCCTGCCCGGGAGCTATTTCGGGCTAGTGCGGCGGCTGGTGGAGGCCTGTCCACGGCTTGAGGTCATCAAGCACTCCGCCTGCATTGAAGGTGCCCAGAGAGCCCTTGCCCGTGTAAGGGTACACTGGGGTAAGCTGGACGGAGAGAAGCTGGTGAAGGACGGGCCGCCGCCGGGGAAGGAGCATCGCAAGCCCGAGAACTACTACAAGGAAGTTTGATAGAGGCGAGGGTGTCCCGATGTTTCGATGAGATGGTGGTTTCGTTTCTGTGGGAGTCGACCTTGACGATCCGACTACGAACGTGCGAGACGTCGCGCCTTAGCAATCGCTAAACCAACTTCCGAGGGTTATTGACCACGCCGGAGCACGATCAACCTGACCACGAGGGCCTGTTTCCTGCGAGCAAACGAAGAACAAGCAAGAAACTAAGATTGCAATCTGGATATTGCGAATAAAGAGGAAAGCTTTATTAATGAAGGTGGGGTTCTGTGACGCCTTGGTCTGGTCGTTGAACACAAACGAAGTACGCGAAGTTGCAGCTATGGCGAACTTTTGATCTAAACAAAACCCAAAGTCTAAACGACGCCCTAAGGGCTGTATATATGGAGGAAGAGGAGGGAATTTCGTGGCCCCTGATGGTGGGGTCCGAATCCAACCCTAACTCTTGTTTCCCCACACATACGGACTCTAAAAATAGCCTATACTTAAGTATTTCGAAATTACATGGGCCTGGCCCAAAAATAAGGTGACGCGGCACCTAGAATAGCCTATGGACGAATATTATGAAGTGGCATCTTGTATATTTCGTCCAAGGCTTCATTCACTCCTTATGGTGGCTTCAAAGTCCTGAAATCATCACTTGTAACTCCGTTCTTGATCCCCTTGCGCATGCCATCAACTCCATGCGTGTTCTTGCTCCAATGTTCATCCTTCTCCAAGCTAGGCCCTTCACTTGTAAGCAAAACAAATGTATCCAATTTAGGCAGTATCATATTCTCGTGAACATTAGAATCATTACCAAGAAACGAAAGTACCTGGTAATTTAATTGGCGTGCGCGAGCTCTAGTAATTGGTCCAGTATGTATAGTAGCAGGGGCTGTGGATGTAACCATGGTATTGATGTCCTCATCATCCTCCCCTTCTTGAAATGAAGTCGTCCTCGACGGAAGCTCATCTTCCTCACCCAAATAAGGCTTCAAATCTGCAATGTTAAAAGTGGGACTAACCCCAAAATCTGCAGGCAGCTCAAGTTTATATGCATTATCATTTATTTTCTCTAACACATTAAATGGACCATCAGCACGTGGCATTAGCTTTGATTTGCGCAAATTAGGAAACCTATCCTTACGCAAATGTAACCAAACAAGATCACCAGGTGTAAAGACAACATGTTTTCTACCCTTATCTCCAGCAAGTTTATATTTAGCATTCATACGCTCAATGTTTTCCTTAGTTAACTCATGAATTTTTAAAATCAATTCAGCACGTTCTTTAGCATCAAAATTAACCTTCTCCGAAGATGGAAGAGGCAACAAATCAATAGGTGCACGAGGTAGGAAACCATACACAATTTCAAAAGGGCACATCTTAGTAGTAGAATGCAATGAACGATTATAAGCAAATTCAATATGAGGCAAGCATTCTTCCCACATTTTCTTATTATTCTTCAAAACAGCCCTAAGCATAGTAGACAATGTTCTATTGACTACTTCAATTTGTCCATCAGTTTGGGGGTGACAAGTAGTACTAAAAAGCAGTTTAGTCCCCAACTTAGCCCATAAACATCTCCAAAAGTGGCTAAGAAATTTAGTATCACGATCTGAAACAATAGTATTTGGCACACCATGCAAGCGAATAATTTCACGAAAGAACAAATCAGCAACATTAACAGCATCATCGCTTTTATGACATGGTATAAAGTGTGCCATTTTCGAGAATCTATCCACGACAACAAATATGCTATCCCTCCCCTTCTTTGTTCGAGGTAAACCTAAAACAAAGTCCATAGATATATCCTCCCAAGGAACACTAGGTACAGGCAAAGGCATATATAAACCATGAGGATTGAGTCGTGACTTAACTTTTTGACATGTAGTGCAGCGAGCAACAAAACGCTCAACATCCCGTCTCATCTTTGGCCAAAAGAAATGTGTAGCAAGTATATCCTCCGTCTTCTTCACGCCAAAGTGTCCCATTAGTCCTCCTCCATGCGCCTCCTGCAACAACAAAAGACGAACGGAGCTAGCTGGAATGCATAGCTTGTTAGCACGAAACACAAATCCATCGTTAACGACGAACTTGTTCCATGTTCTTCCTTCTTTACAATTCTGCAACACATCTTTAAATTCAGCATCATGCACATATTGATCTTTGATGGTCTCCAAACCAAATATTTTAAAGTCAAGTTGTGAAAGCATAGTATAACGACGAGACAATGCATCAGCAATAACATTTTCTTTACCCTTCTTGTGTTTAGTGACATAAGGGAAAGTCTTAATGAATTAAACCCATTTAGCATGTCTACGGTTCAGTTTAGCTTGACTTTTAATGTGTTTCAAAGATTCATGATCAGAATGTATAACAAATTCTTTGGGCCATAAATAATGTTGCCATGTTTCTAAAGTCCGAACAAGAGCATATAATTCTTTATCATAAGTAGAATAGTTCAGACTAGGCCCACTCAATTTTTCAGGAAAGTATGCAACAGGTTTGCCATCTTGTAATAACACACCTCCTAATCCAATTCCACTAGCATCACATTCAAGCTCAAAAGTCTTATTAAAATCAGGAAGTTGAAGTAAAGGAGCATGTGTCAACTTATCTTTCAATACCGTGAAGGCTTCTTCCTGTGCAGTACCCCAAACAAAAGGCACATCCTTCTTTGTAAGCTCGTTGAGAGGTGCAGCAATGGTGCTGAAATCTCTCACAAAACGCCTATAGAAACCAGCAAGGCCAAGAAAACTCCTCACTTGTGTGACCGTTTTGGGCTGCGGCCAACTCTCAATAGCTTCAATCTTGGCTTTATCAACTTCAATTCCCTGTGGAGTAACAACATAGCCAAGAAAAGATACTCGGTCGGTGCAAAAGGTGCACTTCCCAAGGTTACCAAACAAACGTGCATCACGTAGACCATTAAAAACAGCACGTAAATGTTCCAAATGTTCTTCCAAAGATTTGCTATAAATCAGTATATCATCAAAATAGACTACCACAAATCGTCCAATGAAAGCACGTAAAACTTCGTTCATTAGTCTCATGAAAGTACTAGGTGCATTAGTTAACCCAAAAGGCATGACTAACCACTCATATAAACCAAACTTAGTTTTAAAAGCTGTTTTCCATTCATCTCCCAATTTCATACGAATTTGATGGTATCCACTACGCAAATCAACTTTGGAGAATATTGTAGAGCCACTCAATTCATCAAGCATATCATCTAGCCTAGGAATAGGATGACAATAACGAATAGTAATATTATTAATGCCTCTACAATCAACACACATACGCGAGGTACCATCCTTTTTCGGCACTAGAATAATAGGAACAGCACAAGGACTAAGAGATTCGCGTATATAACCTTTGTCGAGTAGCTCTTGTACTTGACGCATAATCTCCTTCGTCTCCTCTGGATTGGTACGATATGGTGCGCGGTTGGGTAATGATGCACCGGGAATTAAGTCAATCTGATGCTCAATCCCTCGAATAGGTGGTAATCCCGGTGGCACGTCTTGTGGTAAGACGTCAGCGAACTCCTGCAAAATGTTAGTAACAGCAGGAGGCAAAGAGGAAGGCACGTCCTCGAATGAAAATAATACCTCTTTGCACACAAAAGCATAGCAAACAGATTTGCTAACATCTAGATCATCAATATCAGATTTGGTGGCAAATAAACATGCACTTTTCAATTTAATTTCAGAAGCAACACTAGATGGTTTATTATTAGGCTTCATTTGTTGCTGAAATTCTTTTGCCACAATCTGATTTTCACTCTTATTTTGCTCCTGTTTTGCTTTATTAGCTCGATTAATATCATCTTTCAAAATGGAATCAGGAGTCATAGGAAGCAAAGTAATATTTTTGTCCTTATGAACGAGAGTATACTGATTGTTTCTACCATGGTGTACAGAATTTTTATCAAATTGCCATGGTCTACCAAGTAATAAGGAACATGCTTGCATAGGTACCACATCACAATCAACATAATCAGCATATGTAGAGATACTAAAATGCACACGAACAGTACGTGTTACCTTAACCTTACCGCTGTTGTTGAACCATTGGATGTAATAAGGGTGTGGATGTGGTCTTGTGGTGAGAGATAGCTTCTCCACCATCTCCATGCTAGCCAAGTTGTTGCAGCTCCCTCCATCTATGATGACGCGAACAGAACGTTCCTTCACAACTCCCTTTGTATGGAACAAATTATGCCTCTGATTTTGCTCAGCTTGCGTGACCTGCACACTCAAAACACGTGGAGAAACTAAACATTCATACCTGTCAGCATCTTCAGCAGCCATGTATTGCGTCTCATGATCAGAATCATCTCCACCGTGTTCTTCATGTGTAAGAAGAGCCAAAGTCTCCTCATCATAGTCACTAGCGGACTCATACCCACCATCCTCAGTAGCAATCATCACACGCTGAGATGTGCATTCGCGCGCAAAATGTCCTCTTCCCTTACAACGACGACAAATAATATCACTTGTGTGCCCTGTAGACGCCATGGAAGAAGCAGAGCTCTGTGCAGGCCCGGCAGGTGTGCTCTTGGCAGATAGTGGTGGTTGTGCCTGCTTTCTTGTATCACGGTTGGAGGTGGCAGCTGACGGAGGTGCCGGTGTATCAGAACGTGTGGAAGTAGATGATGCACGTGGTGTCCATGATGAAGGTCGACCTGCAGAAAAGTTAGTCCGCGCCAATGCCTGTCGATCCTGCACTTCACGTTCAGCTTTACAAGCAAGATGGAATAAACGAGTGATATTATTATAATCCTTATAGTCTAGAATGGTCTGAATCTCTCTATTTAATCCACCCAGAAAACGTGCAAGCATAGCTTCATTCGCCTCAACAATACCACATCGAATCAAGCCAGTTTGTAATTCCTGATAATATTCTTCTACAGAATTTTTTCCTTGTCTTAAGCGCTGCAATTTTTGAAGTAATTCATAATATGGTGGAACCCAACGAGTACGCATAGCAGTTTTCAAAGCAGCCCAAGTAGCTGGAATAGGATATAATCTACAATATTCAGACCACCAAACACATGCAAAGCTAGTGAAAGCACAAACAGCAGCAGGAACACGTCTCTCCTCAGGATATTGTAAACATGTAAATCGTTGTTCAGTTTCTAACTCCCAAGTAAGATATATATCAGGAACATATCTACCCTCAAATGGTGGAATATTCAATTTCAGTTTAGGGAGATGGTCATGATCTCGTACCTGAGGGGGAGCCCTAACATTACCATTATTTGCATGTGGACGACCTGGTGGTTGTGGTGCTGGTGGTTGCACGTAGTTCTGATGTTGATCAACCTCATCCTCGTAATCTCCCACATAATCATCCTCCTCCGCATCAGCAGCAGGAGCCACAGAAGTATCAACAGCAGCACCAACAGGTTGGCCAAGCGCAAGAGGAACACGGGTCGCTCGACGGAGGGTTGTTTCGCGATGTGGAGGTAGTCGTTGTTGTTGTTGTAGAGGTGCGTTAGGTGCAGCCGGTGGTGGTGGTGGTAGACGCGCGAGCAACTCATTGAACTTGTTATCGAGCTTTGTTTCGAACGCCTTCTCAATGCCATCTATCTTCTCCATGGCCTCTTCAAATCTATTGAGCACATCTTCCACCTGTCCACTCATCATTTGTTGAAACTTATCATGTAACGCTTTGTTTGTCATGTTCTCCCAGTCAGTCTCGTCGGCTTGTGATCCTGCCATGGTTAGCAGCAATAGAAACACACAAGAATATGATCCTACAGACTACTAATAAGAGGTGGTGGTGGGAGTCACAAATCCGTCAAGCAAAACTCAAATTCTTACCAGTTCTTACCCAGCAGCAGGCGGTGATCGGCAACCGTTGTAGTCAAAACTCTCAAAAGCTTGGATAGAGCGATTACCAGGGAGAGTCAAACGCACGACGTAGATGTATGTGGAGCTGGGAAGGCTTATAGTATGGTAGCAAAAAGGGTCAGCAATAATCAATTCAGAGATGCAAAGTTGAATAAACGCTCAACGACGGTACTGTGCTGGTCCTAAGCTAGATCGTACTAGAGACGCGAGCCTGGAACACTAACAAAATCACGGCGCTGCACATAAACAAGGGAGGAGCACACTCTGAATTTTTTTTCTTTTTTTTTTCACTTTTTTTTTGCACTTTTTTTTCTCTTTTTTTTTTTGCTCCGCAACAATTTTTTTTTCGAAAAAGTCTACAAATGTCCTAAAAACTGCCTAGCCAGAATTTTCCAGACTTAGTTTTTTTTTAGTTTGGAACTATTTTTCTTCTGCGGGTAGCACGAAAGTTGGGGAGTCCTTCTTTGTCACGACTCGGAGTATCGCGTGATCTGGAAATCAAGAACAAAGCAACAATTACTGGACTCGGACTAGGACTCGTGGCGGAGATGAATCTGGTGGAAACTCGGACTGGTGGCGGATATTTGCAGGGCGATGGAACACAGACTGGTGGTGAATCTGTGATGGAGGTGGACTCGGATTAGCGTGATGGCGGTGGATATGTGGTATATGGTAGCGGCGATGACGATGGTGGTATATGGCAGCGGTGATGATGATGGTGGTATATGGCAGCGGTGATGATGATGATGCGGTGGTGATATATGGCAGTGGCGACGTGACAACCTGTGAACAGAACTCGAAACTCTAAAGGACTAGACGCTAAGACCAGCAACTTGACACGACGATGCAACCGCAAATTCAACAAAGCAAATACAGAAAAGATTATGCAAAGGCTCAGATTGGTTCGGATAGGATGAACTAACCCTAATTTTTTTTGGCTTTTTCGTGGACTGTAGGTATGAAAAACAGACTCGATCTAAACTATGAAAAACTGTAAAATCTCACCGAGCAACCTGAAAATATGATACCACTTGATAGAGGCGAGGGTGTCCCGATGTTTCGATGAGATGGTGGTTTCGTTTCTGTGGGAGTCGACCTTGACGATCCGACTACGAACGTGCGAGACGTCGCGCCTTAGCAATCGCTAAACCAACTTCCGAGGGTTATTGACCACGCCGGAGCACGATCAACCTGACCACGAGGGCCTGTTTCCTGCGAGCAAACGAAGAACAAGCAAGAAACTAAGATTGCAATCTGGATATTGCGAATAAAGAGGAAAGCTTTATTAATGAAGGTGGGCTTCTGTGACGCCTTGGTCTGGTCGTTGAACACAAACGAAGTACGCGAAGTTGCAGCTATGGCGAACTTTTGATCTAAACAAAACCCAAAGTCTAAATGACGCCCTAAGGGCTGTATATATGGAGGAAGAGGAGGTAATTTCGTGGCCCCTGATGGTGGGGTCCGAATCCAACCCTAACTCTTGTTTCCCCACACATACGGACTCTAAAAATAGCCTATACTTAAGTATTTCGAAATTACATGGGCCTGGCCCAAAAATAAGGTGACGCAGCACCTAGAATAGCCTATGGACGAATATTATGAAGTGGCATCTTGTATATTTCGTCCAAGGCTTCATTCACTCCTTATGGTGGCTTCAAAGTCCTAAAATCATCACTTGTAACTCCGTTCTTGATCCCCTTGCGCATGCCATCAACTCCATGAGTGTTCTTGCTCCAATGTTCATCCTTCTCCAAGCTAGGCCCTTCACTTGTAAGAAAAACAAATGTATCCAATTTAGGCAGTATCATATTCTCGTGAACATTAGAATCATTACCAAGAAACGAAAGTACCTGGTAATTTAATTGGCGTGCGTGAGCTCTAGTAATTGGTCCAGTATGTATAGCAGCAGGGGCTGTGGATGTAACAATGGTATTGATGTCCTCATCAAAGTTCTTGCCGGAGCCCGCCTTGTCGCGGATGAATGTACTAAAGATGTAGTATTTGAATGAACTTGCTCGTTTGTATCCTGTGCGCTGAAAACTTGTTCATATGCGCTAAGCAATGCTTATTGAATTTAAAATATTATTTTCTGTGCGGCCGTTTATCAAAAATTGAGAGATGGCCAGTCGTCGGCTTCTGCCCCCATGCCACTAGTGCTGGGGTGTTCGGGATAAACCTGAGGGCTCTTTTTCCCATAGTTGGGTCCTTTGAGGGAGGCGCTCAGCACAACGAACCAGGCAATCGGACTATAATGCTTGAACACTCTCACTTAGCCATAGAACGTTATAATTTTAAATTTCGGCGAAGCCCCTAGTTCGGAAGGCCGAATTCGGGGCGCTATCCACGCCTTTGGCCGGACATAGCCAGCTCCTCGCTCGAAGCGGCATAAGTCTTTAAGGACTCGAAAAACCTCTCGAACAGCGACCGGTCTCACGCCTTATCATGACAGTCTGTTTTAGCTTTCTCCACTGAGGTGCTTAACCCAGCTGAACTGGGGCACAATCGCAGTGGTTCTCCTAGTGCTACCTTAGCCGATATAGCGGAACGTAAGGCACCAAAACATAGGATCCGGGCAAACCCAACATGTGACCAAAATCATGATTCGGAGCCGATGCATATAGTGCTATAAGTTCGGGGTGCCTCACTTGTGAAAGTGTACGGACTTCTCACACCAGATAGAAGGGTAATGAAGCCCCTGGCGTGTTTTGCCGTACCATGGTGTACGGTTGCGATCATGTGTTTTTAATGAACATATATATTAAGATTGGACAACGCAAAAAATAGGCAAAAAGCTATGCATTGTTTATAGAGAGGCTATTTATCAAAGCCAAACGATACAAGTAGTGCGATAAGCAAAAAAGATATTAGACTATTTAACATGTCCTGATCAGGCGCAGGCCGCGGAATTTAGAAACAGATATATCGCTCGAAATAGAGACCACCTGAGATTTCCGTAATGCGGCGTAGCTTTGTCTGCTTTCCCGGGTCTTGCATCGTCTGTGCGGCAGCAAAGCCGAACAGGTTATCCAGAGTGTGGAGTCCTGAAAGTAAAAAAAAAAATTGGCAACCCCTAGTACGTTTGACGCCGTATTGTAAGCATGCCGTTAATGTGCCCCTCCCCCTGTGCCCAAGGAATTTCGAGGGCGTAATTGTGTACTCGAGGTACTAGCTCCGCTATGTTGCGATGGATGGGGTTGGGGCCGTATTGCTACGCTTGCTCCGAACGTGCTAGGCGGTCTTGTTGCAGGTTACTCCGGGCGCCCTTTGCATTGTCCGGCTTTTTAACGGCCGGACTGGAGAATTGCCTTGAAAGGCTGCTTTGTACTTCCGCTGCGAGGGCCGCCGTGTGCTCCTCCGTACGGATGGAGCGTTCTGTGTTTCCGTTGACCGTAATTACTCCTCGAGGGCCTGGCATCTTGAGCTTGAGATATGCGTAGTGCGGCACCACATTGAATTTAGCGAATGCGGTTCGTCCGAGCAGGGCCCAATAGCCACTGCGGAACGGGACTATATCGAAGATTAACTCTTCGCTTCGGAAGTTATCCAGAGATCTGAAGACCACATCAAGTGTTACCGAGCCTGTGCAATTGGCCTCTACACCTGGTATGACGCCTTTAAAGGTCGTCCTTGTGGGCTTGATCCTTGATGGATCTATGCCCATTTTCCGCACTGTATCCTGATAAAGCAGGTTCAGGCTACTACCGCCGTCCATGAGGACTCTTGTGAGATGAAATCCGTCAATGATTGGGTCAAGAACCAATGCGGCAAAACCTCCGTGACGGATGCTAGTGGGGTGGTCCCTTCGATCAAAAGTGATCGGGCAGGAGGACCATGGGTTGAACTTTGGGGCGACTGGCTCCATCGCGTATACGTCCCGTAGCGCACGCTTCCGCTCCCTCTTGGGAATGTGGGTCGCGTATATCATGTTCACCGTCCGCACTTGTGGGGGAAACCCCTTCTGTCCATTGTTGTTCGGCGGCCTGGGCTCCTCCTCGTCGTCGCTATGCAGCCCCTTGTCTTTGTGTTCGGCTCTTAACTTGCCTGCCTGCTTGAACACCCAACAATCCCTGTTGGTGTGATTGGTTGGCCTTTCGGGGGTGCCATGAATCTGGCACGAGCGGTCGAGTATCCGGTCCAAACTGGATGGGCCCTGGGTATTCTTTTTAAATGGCTTTTTCCGCTGACTGGATTTATAGCCTCTGAATCCGGCATTTACTGCCGTATCCTCATTGATGTCGCTGCTAACGCGGCGCTTTTGCTTATTTTGACGTGTCCTGCCACTTTTGTCCTTGGTATCCGAATTACCATGGTTCTTCGATAAGTTGTTGCTGCGAGCTAGCCAGCTATCTTCACCCGCGCAAAAGCGGGTCATGAGTGTCGTGAGGGCTGCCATAGATTTCAGCTTTTCCTGTCCTAGGTGCCGGGCAAGCCACTCGTCGCGGATGTTATGTTTGAAGGCCGCTTAGGCCTCTGCGTCCGGACAATCGACTATCTGATTTTTCTTTGTTAGGAAATGTGTCCAGAATTGCCTGGCCGATTCTTCTAGCTGCTGAATTATGTGGCTTAGGTCATCGGCGTCCGGTGGCCGCACATAGGTCCCCTGGAAGTTGTCGAGGAATGCGGCTTCCAAGTCTTCCCAAGAACCGATTGAGTCCGCTGGTAGGCTGTTAAGCCAGTGCCGGGCTGGTCCCTTGAGCTTAAGGGGGAGATATTTGATGGCGTGTAGATCGTCGCCACGTGCCATGTGGATGTGAAGGAGATAATCCTCAATCCATACTGCCGGATCTGTCGTACCATCGTACGACTCGATGTTGACGGGTTTGAAACCCTCTGGGATTTTATGATCCATTACTTCATCTGTGAAGCATAGTGGGTGTGCGGCGCCCCTGTACTGGGCTATGTCACAACGCAGCTCGGAAGAGCTATGCCTGTTGTGTTCGGCCCGGCCGTATTTATTGTGTCCGGAGTGAAGATCATCACGTGTCGTCGGGCGTCCGCGCGATCCATAGATCGATCTTGTTTGCCTTGCTTTATCCTCCAGTACGTCTCGCAGGTCTGGCTCATTTTCCCGTGCCTTAGTTGAGCGGCACCGGGGCATGGCTTGTTTAGAGGTTCGACAGGCCTCTCTGTCGCGGCCGCGAGGTGGCCGGTCTGCCATGTCATGCATTGGTAATGTAGGTGTTTCCCCCTCTGATTGGGGTAGCGGCCTGCGCTTAGGATAACTTTTGGAGGGGCGCTCGAGCTCATACTCTTCGGCCGCAAGGACTTCAGTCCATCTGTCAGCTAGCAAATCTTGATCAGCTCTAAGCTGTTGCTGCTTTTTCTTTAGGCTATTCGCCGTGGTTAGAAGCCTGCGTTTAAAACGCTCTTGTTTGGCGGGGTCTGATGGTACGACGAATTCGTCGTCGTCGAGGCTTGCCTCGTCTTCGGAGGGAGGCATGTAGTTATCATCCTCAACCTCTCGCTCTGCCACTCTCTCATGAGGGCTGGCTTTCCATCTTCCTGCGCCGAATCCTGCTGGATTTGGTGTTCTTCGGCGCTATCCGGGGTAGTATTATCTCCCGTGCCGGAATCGCCGTTTCTGCTGTGGCGGGATTTAGAGCGGCGCCGTTGACGCCGGCGTTTTGGCTGTTTTTTCAAGGTGTCATCGTCCGCTGTTCCGTCGCCATCTCCATCCTTTGGAGCGTCCACCATATATATGTCATATGACGAGGTGGCGGTCCAGCGCCCTACAGGTGCTGGTTCTTGTTCGTCTCCTCGTTCGTCGTCCATACCGTCGAAGTCTTCGGAGCCGAAGTCAAGTATGTCGGTTAAATCATCGACAGTGGCTATTAAGTGGGTGGTGGGTGGGCTTTGAATTTCTTCGTCGTCCGAATCCCAACCTCGCAGACCATAGTCCGGCCTGGGCTCTCCTGATAGAGAGAGAGACTTGAGAGAATTCAGGATATCACCGAAAGGTGAGTGCTGAAAGATGTCCGCGGCGGTGAACTCCATTGTAGGCGCCCAATCGGATTCGATCGGCAGGGGCACGGGAGGCCCGGAGTTCGGAGAAGAATCTGACTCCTTGGAGTCATGGGCCGTGCGGAGTACGGGGCTGGCGTTCGGCTCGATCGCCTTCAAGATCGCAGCCCCCGAGGTGACGTCCAACCGTTCATCCTCAAAGAACGCAGCGGGCTCCGAGTCGAGGATCGGGGCCGGTGCGTGTGCGGCCTCCAGGGCACTATTCGGAGGCAGAGGTATATCATGCCCCTGGAGGTAGTGCGGCGCGCTTGGTTGTGGCTCGAACCCGTCAAATATCAAGTCTCCGCGGATATCTGCCGTGTAGTTTAAGCTTCCAAACCTGACTTGGTGGCCAGGGGCGTAGCTTTCGATCTGCTCCAGGCGACCAAGCGAATTGGCCCGCAGAGCGAAGCCGCCGAAGACGAAGATTTGTCCGGGGAGGAAAGTCTCACCCTGGACCTCATCGTTGTTGATGATCAAAGGAGCCATCGGGCCTAAAAGCGACGACACACAATGAAAGCACCAATGTCGGTGTCAAAACCGGCGGATCTCGGGTAGGGGGTCCCGAACTGTGCGTCAAGGTCGGATGGTAACAGGAGACAAGGGACACTTTATTTTACCCAGGTTCGGGCCCTCTCGATGGAGGTAAAACCCTACTCCTGCTTGATTAATATTGATGATATGGGTAGTACAAGAGTAGATCTACCACGAGATCAAGGAGGCTAAACCCTAGAAGCTAGCCTATGGTATGATTGTGTATGATGATGGTTGTCCTACGGACTACAACCCTCCGGTTTATATAGACACCGGATAGGGTTAGGGTTACACAGAGTCGGTTACAATGGTACGAGATCTTGAATATCCGCACGCCTAGCTTGCCTTCCTGATGAGGACATCAATACCATTGTTACACCCACAGCCCCTGCTGCTATACATACTGGACCAATTACTAGAGCTCGCGCACGCCAATTGAATTATCAGGTACTTTCGTTTCTTGGTAATGATTCTAATGTTCATGAGAATATGATGCTGCCTAAATTGGATACATTTGTTTTGCTTACAAATGAAGGGCCTAGCTTGGAGAAGGATGATCATTGGAGCAAGAACAAGCATGGAGTTGATGGCATGCGCAAGGGAGACAAGAACAGAGTTTCAAGTGATGATTTCAGGACTTTGAAGCCACCATAATGAGTGCATGAAGCCTTGGACGAAATATACAAGATGCCACTTCATAATTTTCGTCCAGAGGCTATTCTAGGTGCTGCGTCACCTTCTTCTTGGTCCAGGCCCATGTAATTTCAAAATACTTCAATATAGGCTGTTTTTAGAGTCCGTATGTGTGGGGAAACAAGAGTTAGGGTGGGTTTCGGACCCCTCCTCCAAGGGCCACGAAATTCCCCCCTCTTCCCCCATATATACAGCCCCTAGGGCATCATTTAGACTTTGGATTTTGTTTAGATCAAAAGTTCGCCATAGCTGCAACTTCGCGTACATCGTTTGTGTTCAACGACCAGACCAAGGCGTCACAGAACCCCACCTTCATTAATAAAGCTTTCCTCTTATATTCGCAATATCCAGATTGCAATCTTAGTTTCTTGCTTGTTCTTCGTTTGCTCGCAGGAAACATGCCCTCGTGGTCAGGTTGATCGTGCTCCGGCGTGGTCAATAACCCTCAGAAGTTGGTTTAGCGATTGCTAAGGCGCGACGTCTCGCACGTTCGTAGTCGGATCGTCAAGGTCGACTCCCACAGAAACAATAGCCACCATCTCATCGAAACATCGGGACACCTTTGCCTCTATCAAGTGGTATCAGATTTTCAGGTTGCTCGGTGAGATTTTACAGTTTTTCGTAGTTTAGATCGAGTCTGTTCTTCATACCTATAGTCCACGAAAAAGCCAAAAAAATTAGGGTTAGTTCATCCTATCCGAACCAATTTGAGCCTTTGCGTAATCTTTTCTGTATTTGCTTTGTTGAATTTGCGGTTGCATCATCGTGTCAAGTTGCTGGTCTTAGCGTCTAGTCTTTTAGAGTTTCGAGTTCTGGTCATATTAGTCACGCCGCCGCCGCACCATCATCATTGTCCCTGCCATCTTCCACCATCGCTTATCCGCCACCGCTCCGAGTCCATATACCACCACCGATCCGTATCCATATACCACCACCGCTCCGAGTCCATATACCACCACCGATCCGTATCCATATACCACCATCACTTCGAGTCCATCTCATATTAGGTTTGCTTTCGAGATCCATCTGTTGCCAGATTCGTGTTTCCTTGTTTGAGTAGGTTTGGGATTCCATCAATCTTTTGTCGTCCGTAGAAGAGGTTGGTTTCCAACAAAAAAAAAGAGTCCGGAAACAACCCTCCGTTTAGGCCCAAAATTTTCCAAAAACGCACTTGACAAAAAAAATTCTGGCTATCCTATTTTTAGGTGTTTCTTAGCCTTTTGAGACAGTCGCCGTTATTGAAAGTTTTTTTTGAGCCGTTTCCAGTTTTTGGGTCCGGGCAGTCGAAAAAAAAATTCGCAAAAATTTCGTGTCTATCATGTCAGTTTGACCTGGGAAGAGTTTTGAGACACTCGCCATTATAGTGATTTTTCGCAAAAAAAAAGAGGAGCGCAAAAAAAAGAAGAGCGCGAAAAATAAATAAAAAAAAGAGCGAAAAAAATTCCAGAGTGTGCTTTTCCCTTGTTTTCGTGCAGCGCCGTGATTTTGTTAGTGTTCTAGGCTCGCGTCTCTAGCACGGTCTAGCCTAGGACCAGCACAGTACCGTCATTGAGCGTTTATTCAACTTTGCATCTCTGAATTGATTATTGCTGACCCTTTTTGCTACCATATTAAACGCCTTCCCAGCTCCACATACATCTACATCGTGCGTTTGACTCTCCCTGGTAATCGCTCTATCCAAGCTTTCAGAGTTTTGACTACATCAGTTGCCGATCACCGCCTGCTGTTGGGTAAGAACTGGTAAGAATTTGAGATTTGCTTGACGGATTTGTGACACCCACCACCACCTCTTGTTAGTAGTCTGTAGGATCATATTCTTGTGTGTTTCTATTGCTGCTAACCATGCCAGGATCACAAGCCGACGAGACTGACTGGGAGAACTTGACGAACAAGGAGCTTCATGATAAGTTTCAGCAAATGATGAGTGGACAGGTGCAAGATGTGCTAAACAGATTTGAAGAGGCCATGGAGAAGATAGATGGCATTGAGAAGGCGTTCAAAACAAAGCTCGATAACAAGTTCAATGAATTGCTCACGCGTCTACCACCACCACCACCGGCTGCACCTAACGCACCTCTACAACAGCAACAACGACTACCTCCACATCGGGAAACAGCCCTCCGCCGAGCGACCCGTGTCCCTCTTCAGCCTGGCCAAACTGCTGGTGCTGCTGTTGATACTTCTATGGCTCCTGCTGCTGATGTGGGGGAGGATGATTATGTGGGATATTACGAGGATGAGGTTGATCAAAATCAGAATTACGTGCAACCACCAGCACCACAACCACCAGGTCGTCCACATGCAAATAATGGCAACGTTAGGGCTCCCCCTCAGGTACGAGATCATGACCATCTCCCTAAACTGAAATTGAATATTCCACCATTTGAGGGTAGATATGTTCCTGATATATATCTTACTTGGGAGTTAGAAACTGAACAACGATTTACATGTTTACAATATCCCGAGGAGAGACGTGTGCCTGCTGCTGTTTGTGCTTTCACTAGCTTTGCATGTGTTTGGTGGTCTGAATATTGTAGATTATATCCTGTTCCAGCTACTTGGGCTGCTTTGAAAACTGCTATGCGTACTCGTTGGGTTCCACCATATTATCAACGTGAATTACTTCAAAAATTGCAGCGCTTAAGACAAGGAAAAAATTCTGTAGAAGAATATTATCAGGAATTACAAACTGGCTTGATTAGATGTGGTATTGTTGAGGAGAATGAAGCTATGCTTGCACGTTTTCTGGGTGGATTAAATAGAGAGATTCAGACCATTATAGATTATAAGGATTATAATAATATCACTCGTTTATTCCATCTTGCTTGTAAAGCTGAACGTGAAGTGCAAGATCGACAGGCATTGGCGCGGACTAACTTTTCTGCAGGTCGACCTTCATCATGGACACCACGTGCATCATCTACTTCCACACGTTCTGCTACACCGGCACCTCCGTCAGCTGCCACCTCCAACCGTGATGCAAGAAAGCAGGCACAACCACCACTATCTGCCAAGAGCACACCTGTCGGGCCTGAACAGAGCTCTTCTTCTTCCATGGCGTCTACAGGGCACACATGTGATATTATTTGTCGTCGTTGTAAGGGAAGAGGAAATTTTGCGCGAGAACGCACATCTCAGCGTATGATGATTGCTACTGAGGATGGTTGGTATGAGTCCGCTAGTGACTATGATGAGGATACTTTGGCTCCTCTTACACATGAAGAACACGATGGAGATGATTCTGATCATGAGATGCAATACATGGCTGCTGAAGATGCTGACAGGTATGAATGTTTAGTTGCTCAACGTGTTTTGAGTGTGCAGGTTACACAAGCTGAGCAAAATTAGAGGCATAATTTGTTCCATACAAAGGGAGTTGTGAAGGAACGTTCTATTCGCGTCATCATAGATGGAGGGAGCTGCAACAACTTGGCTAGCATGGAGATGGTGGAGAATCTATCCCTCACCACAAGACCACATCCACATCCTTACTACATCCAATGGTTCAACAATAGCGGTAAGGTTAAGGTAACACGTACTTTTCGTGTGCATTTTAGTATCTCTACATATGCTGATTATGTTGATTGTGATGTGGTACCTATGCAAGCATGTTCCTTATTACTTGGTAGACCATGGCAATTTGATAAAAATTCTGTACACCATGGTAGAAACAATCAGTATACTCTTGTTCATAAGGACAAAAATATTACTTTGCTTCCTATGACTCCTGATTCCATTTTGAAAGATGATATTAATCGAGCTAATAAAGCAAAACAGGAGCAAAATAAGAGTGAAAATCAGATTGTGGCAAAAGAATTTGAGCAACAAATAAAGCCTAATAATAAACCATCTAGTGTTGCTTCTGAAATTAAATTGAAAAGTGCATGTTTATTTGCCACCAAATCTGATATTGATGATCTAGATGTTAGCAAATCAGTTTGCAATGCTTTTGTGTGCAAAGAGGCATTATTTTCATTCGAGGACGTGCCTTCCTCTTTGCCTCCTGCTGTTACTAACATTTTGCAGGAGTTCGCTGACGTCTTTCCACAAGACGTGCCACCGGGATTACCACCTATTCGAGGGATTGAGCATCAAATTGACTTAATTCCCGGTGCATCATTACCCAACCGCGCACCATACCGTACCAATCCAGAGGAGACGAAGGAGATTATGCGTCAAGTACAAGAGCTACTCGACAAAGGTTATATACGCGAATCCCTTAGTCCTTGTGTTGTTCCTATTATTCTAGTGCCGAAAAAGGATGGTACCTCGCGTATGTGTGTTGATTGTAGAGGCATTAATAATATTACTATTCGTTATCATCATCCTATTCCTAGGCTAGATGATATGCTTGATGAATTGAGTGGCTCTACAATATTCTCCAAAGTTGATTTGCGTAGTGGATACCATCAAATTCATATGAAATTGGGAGATGAATGGAAAACAGCTTTTAAAACTAAGTTTGGTTTATATGAGTGGTTAGTCATGCCTTTTGGGTTAACTAATGCACCTAGTACTTTCATGAGACTAATGAACGAAGTTTTACGTGCTTTCATTGGACGATTTGTGGTAGTCTATTTTGATGATATGCTGATTTATAGCAAATCTTTGGAAGAACATTTGGAACATTTACGTGCTGTTTTTAATGCTCTACGTGATGCACGTTTGTTTGGTAACCTTGGGAAGTGCACCTTTTGCACCGACCGAGTATCTTTTCTTGGCTATGTTGTTACTCCACAGGGAATTGAAGTTGATAAAGCCAAGATTGAAGCTATTGAGAGTTGGGCGCAGCCCAAAACGGTCACACAAGTGAGGAGTTTTCTTGGACTCGCTGGTTTCTATAGGCGTTCTGTGAGAGACTTTAGCACCATTGCTGCACCTCTAAATGAGCTTACAAAGAAGGATGTGCCTTTTGTTTGGGGTACCGCACAGGAAGAAGCCTTCACGGTATTGAAAGATAAGTTGACACATGCTCCTTTACTCCAACTTCCTAATTTTAATAAGACTTTTGAGCTTGAATGTGATACTAGTGGAATTGGATTAGGAGGTGTGTTATTACAAGATGGCAAACCTGTGGCATACTTTTCTGAAAAATTGAGTGGGCCTAGTCTGAACTATTCTACTTATGATAAGGAATTATATGCTCTTGTTCGGACTTTAGAAACATGGCAACATTATTTATGGCCCAAAGAATTTGTTATACATTCTGATCATGAATCTTTGAAACACATAAAAAGTCAAGCTAAACTGAACCGTAGACATGCTAAATGGGTTGAATTCATTGAGACTTTCCCTTATGTCATTAAACACAAGAAGGGTAAAGGAAATGTTATTGCTGATGCATTGTCTCGTCGTTATACTATGCTGTCACAACTTGATTTTAAAATATTTTGTTTGGAGACCATCAAAGATCAATATATGCATGATGCTGAATTTAAACATGTATTGCAGAATTGTATAGAAGGTAGATCATGGAACAAGTTCGTCGTTAACGATGGATTTGTGTTTCGTGCTAACAAGCTATGCATTCCAGCTAGCTCCGTTCGTCTTTTGTTGTTGCAGGAGGCGCATGGGGGAGGACTAATGGGACACTTTGGCGTGAAGAAGGAGGATATACTTGCTACACATTTCTTTTGGCCAAAGATGAGACGGGATATTGAGCGTTTTGTTGCTCGCTGCACTAGATGTCAAAAAGCTAAGTCACGACTCAATCCTCATGGTTTATATATGCCTTTGCCTGTTCCTAGTGTTCCTTGGGAGGATATATCTATGGACTTTGTTTTAGGTTTACCTCGAACAAAGAAGGGGAGGGATAGCATATTTGTTGTCGTGGATAGATTCTCGAAAATGGCACACTTTATACCATGTCATAAAAGCGATGATGCTGTTAATGTTGCTGATTTGTTCTTTCGTGAAATTATTCGCTTGCATGGTGTGCCAAATACTATTGTTTCAGACCGTGATACTAAATTTCTTAGCCACTTTTGGAGATGTTTATGGGCTAAGTTGGGGACTAAACTGCTTTTTAGTACTACTTGTCACCCCCAAACTGATGGACAAACTGAAGTAGTCAATAGAACATTGTCTACTATGCTTAGGGCTGTTGTGAAGAATAATAAGAAAATCTGGGAAGAATGCTTAACTCATATTGAATTTGCTTATAATCATTCATTGCATTCTACTACTAAGATGTGCCCTTTTGAAATTGTGTATGGTTTCCTACCTCGTGCACCCATTGATTTGTTGCCTCTTCCATCTTCGGAGAAGGTTAATTTTGATGCTAAAGAACATGCTGAATTGATTTAAAAAATGCATGAGTTAACTAAGGAAAACATTGAGCGTATGAATGCTAAATATAAACTTGCTGGGGATAAGGGTAGAAAACATGTTGTGTTCGCACCTGGAGATCTTGTTTGGTTACATTTGCGTAAGGATAGATTTCCTAATTTGCGCAAATCAAAGCTAATGCCACGTGCTGATGGTCCTTTTAAGGTGTTAGAGAATATAAATGATAATGCATATAAACTTGAGTTGCCTGCAGATTTTGGGGTTAGTCCCAATTTTAACATTGCAGATTTGAAGTCTTATTTGGGTGAGGAAGATGAGCTTCCATCGAGGACGACTTCATTTCAAGAAGGGGAGGATGATGAGGACATCAATACCATTGTTACACCCACAACCACTGCTGCTATACATACTGGACCAATTACTAGAGCTCGCGCACGCCAATTGAATTATCAGGTACTTTCGTTTCTTGGTAATGATTCTAATGTTCATGAGAATATGATGCTGCCTAAATTGGATACATTTGTTTTGCTTACAAATGAAGGGCCTAGCTTGGAGAAGGATGATCATTGGAGCAAGAACAAGCATGGAGTTGATGGCATGTGCAAGGGAGACAAGAACAGAGTTTCAAGTGATGTTTTCAGGACTTTGAAGCCACCATAATTGTCGGGGGATATCGGCCTCCACGAGCACCTATGGGGACGGAGCCCCTTGTCGGTTCGGCGGGGGGCGGAGGTTGCACAAAGAGCAGATCGAGGCGACACACACACACCGATTTTACCCAGCTTCAGGCCGCACGGATGCGTAAAACCCTACTGCTGCATGTCTGGTTGATTCGAGTTCTTGCTCTGGAGCGCAAGAAGCTACAGTAAGTTGGAGCTGGACGTAGACGAGGGTCTACTGGGTGTCCTTCTTCCGGTCTGGATCCCTTCTATGTTTTTCCTTCTTCTTTCCCTACGTGCGCATGGGCCTCCTTTTATATGCTAAGGGGTTTTCCAGAGGCAGCGACGCAGGTGAGGGTAAAAATGGCAAGGAACTGTGCGAACAGTGGCCGCACAGTGCTATCGCACCTAACTCTGACGGCGGGGGACAAAGGCATTAAATGCCCGTCTGGATCGCCTGAACAGTGCCGAGGCGGACCGTTACGGGCGCCTCCGCTTGCCACGGGGGCGACTCCGCCAACGTCGCATGCCACGCGCGCGCCCCAGGCTGCGCGGCGCCCCGCCACGTGTCTCTGGGGAAGCTCCAGAGTGACGCGTGGGTAGGTGAGCTGGGGCGCACGTCTGAGGTGGTGGTTCGCCGCGGCAAGTGGCTTGCCGCGGTGGTTGTCTTGCCGCACCTGAGAGCTTGCCGCTCGTCAGGCCTTGCCGGGGCGGGTGGCGCGCCGCGGCGGGCTTCTCTTGGGGTGCCTTGGTTTGGCCGTCCCGGCGAGCTCCTCCCGCCAGGGCCTTGGTGCTTCGGCTTAGCCGTCCCGGCAAGCTCCTCTTGCCGGGGCCTTGTCGCCTTGGCCCGGCAAGCTCCTCTTGCCGGACCTCGCCTTCTCGGCCCGGCAAGCTCCTCTTGCCGGGGCTTGGTCTTCTTGGCTCGATCACTTGGCCTTCGTCCGGTCCAGAAAGGGCCGTGGAGACTCTTTTCGCTCCCGTGGCGAGCCTTGCCGCGGGACGCTACTACTGCCCGTGCACAAGTTCGGGGTACTAAGGTACCCCTACTTTAGTACACCGACAGGAGCACCCGGGTCTGGGCCATACACGGTGCCGAGCGTTGTTGGGCCAGGCCCTAACAGTGCACGGGCACGCGTGGCCTGGGTTGCGCTGCTCCTTAACTCCGTGCCCGTCGCGCCCTCCCCAAGTGGCGCGCGCTTATCGCGGCGTCGTGGGGGGTGGCGAGGCGTGCGAGACGTGCGTGACGTGGGTGGCGTGCGCGGGGCTTGAGGCCCGCAGGCATGCGTCACGTCGGGCACGATTCCTTTATCTGGAAAGGCGGAACGTCCGCCCCCACTCCTTCCCCCCTTTATAAGCGGAGGGGAACAGGGCAGTTCACCATTCCGCCGGTTGCTGTTCCTCGAAAATCTCCGCCACTTCCTCCTTACTAGAGAAAGCAGCGATTCGCCCTCGCAGCCCCCGACGCCTCCAACGCCGACAACTCCCCCTCCCCATTTCTGCCATGGCCCCGAAGAGCGACAAGGCGAAGGGGAAGGCCGTGAAGTCGGCCGAGGCGCTGCGGCTGGAAGCGCTTCGGAAGGAGACGGCGACGTTCCCCCCTTAGCTCGATGCGCTGAGGCTGTAGAACGGGTACCGCCTCTTCTGGTCGACGGCGATGCGAGCTCATCCACGCACGCGAGTTCTTCCCGCCATCGCCCAGAAGCTGTACCCGACCGGGTACCCTTTCTTCGCCGTGTTCTTCTATTACGGGCTCTGCCCGCCTTTTTCTGAGTTCTTCTGCGACATCATGCACACCTACAACCTCCACCTCCTTGACTTCACCCCCAACGCCGTTCTAACAATGGCGGTTTTCGCACACCTTTGCGAGAACTTTGTCGGAGTCCGCCCCAACGTAGCCCTCTTCCGCCACTTCTTTACTCCCCGGGTGGAGAAAGGAGAGCTGCTGTCCGGCGGAGTCGCCTGGGTCTCCAGGACCGGCAAGAAAGAGGTCTACTTGGAGGGGGAACTCCGTGGCAGATGGGAGGAGTGGAGGGCCGAGTGGTGCCTGATCGTCGAGGAGAATCCACCGCCGTGCGGCGAACTCCAGTGGTGCGCGGCCGTGACTGGAGCGACCTAGCCCCGGACGACGCCAAGCTGAAGATTGCCGCCACCCGAATCCTGCGCCTCAGGTTTGCCGGGCTCACCGTCGGCGCCGTCGGCGCGGATTTCCTTCGCCGGCGTATCGCCCCCCTGCAGGAGAGGGGGAAGCCGGCTTGGGAATTCCAAAACGCGGCGGACATCATGAGGCTGCGCCCGGGCCTTAAATACAACTTCACCGTTCTGGAGCTCGTCGGAGTGTTGAAGGAGCTGTTCAAGTACGACTCCGAGCACCCAGAATGGTTCAGGTTGCCGCCGGGCGTCGTCCCCCTGTGCAACAATTCGGCGCTCAGCCGCATCCTCGCGATGATGCCGCTGTGCGACTCGCACGGGATCGACCCGACCTGGCAGGAGCCAGCGGACGACGTCGTGCAGGCCTTCTTCGACAACTTGGAGGAGGTGCCGGTCGACCCCGACGAGAAGAGGGGCCTCACGCGGGACACCACCCCCGAGGAGCTGGCCTACATCGCCTCCAGGATGGAGGAGGCGGCGGCCGCCGCGGCCGCGGGCGAGTCTGGCTTCACCCTGGCCGAAGCAGACGCGGCGGAGGCGGAGAGCCTCGCCGACCAAATGGAGCTCGCCGGCGCGGAGGAACCAGCCGGGCACGGCGGCGCGGGCGAGCCCGCTCAGGACGCGAGCGGCTTGCCGAAGGTTGACGCGTCCTCCTTGCAGCTCCCGGGCAGCTCGTCGCAGGTGGAGCCCCCTGCCCAGCCGAGGAGGCGTCTCCGCAGGGCCGGAGAGGTGGTGCGGCAGGCCGACCAGCAACCGCAGCCCCGCGTGACACGCGCCTCCGAAGCAGCGGGAGCGGGGTCCTCACGGGCCGCGGCTTCTGCTCCTGCCGCTCCCCGTACCACGGCGGCAACGGGGGCGGGGCCGTCCATCGTCCTCGCCAAGCGGTCCCGGGAACCCACTCCCCTGTCTCCTCGCGCCTGGAGCAAGCCGGTTTTTGACTATTCCGCGCTTAGCTCCAACGACAAAGAGGAGGACGAAGAGTAAGTTCCTGGTAGAGCTTGTATCTTCTTGATTTCTGTTGCTTCGTCTTGTTTCGCAGCCCACTCATCCTCCCCCGGAACTGTTCCTTTTCAGGAGCCTGGCCCAGAGGAGGGCGAAGAGGGCCAAGGTCCCGCTGGTCGTCCTTGAGGGCGAATCTCCCCCGGCAACTGGGGAGGTGCCGGAGGCGACCTTGCCGGACTTGGCAGCGGGTCCCCAGGGCAGCCCACAACGCAGCCTCCAGGGTGAGTGCACGGCTAGTTCTTGCCGTTTGGCGCGCGCGTGAGCTCCCCTTCCCTTTGTGGTTGACATGTGGCTGTTGTTGTTGTCGTTGGGTAGGAGCAGAGCAGCCCCAGCAGGCGACCCCTGGGGGCACTCCTGTCGCGCCGTCTGCGTCGACCACCCCGCCTAGGGAGAAATCTCCGGCAAGGGAGGAGCCCCCGGCAAGGAAGACCTCTCCGGCAAGGGAGGGATCTCCGGCAAGGGACGCGGCCAGCGATCCCCCGGCAGCGGAGGCCGCGGCCACGGACCCTGCCACCGGTAAGCCCCCCTGCGCGGAAATCTGTCCCTGGTTATTTTTCCTTATGAGCCTTTTCATCGGCTGCTCGGTTGACTCTTCTCCCCTCTTCCGGCCATCAGACCCGCCCACCGCGGACCCGATGGAGACCGAGGTCATCGTCGGGGAGGGCGCGCGCGGCGACGCGGACGATGTCTTTGTCATCGAGGAGGCGGACGGCACTGACGACCCCGTAGGCGGCAGGAAGGCCGAAGCCGCCAAGGCCGCCGCGGGGGCAGACGGCGAGGGGACCGGCGACCGTGCCGACGACCCCGGGGAGGCAGGGGCGTCAAGCACTCCGCCGTCCGGCGATACCGCTGCTGCCGCCGCGTCGGGCCTCGAGGAGCCCCCGGCAGGTGCCTACATGAAGGCCGGCGATGGCGTCTTCATTAGGCTCCCCTGGGAGCCTAGCTCCAGGGCGCCGGTCGAGGGGGAGGCCTTGGACGGAGAAGTGCTCGCCTCCGTCGGGCTGACAGTGGTCGACGCGCCAAGCACCAGCAGCGGCGAGCCCGAGGAGGAGCGGTTGCTCCGGAAGCTTGTGTCGCTTTACCGCGCCCGGCAGGCTAAGGTGGAGCGCCAAGAGGCGCTCGTCGCGAGGGCCGGCGCGGACATGGAGAAGCGTGCCGAGGAGCTCCGGGAGCTCAACCAGGAGGCCCTCTGGTCTTTGGCGGAGGAGCGGAGGCTGCTCGACGAGGCGCGGATGGCCTTTCTCCTCGAGAAGGCGGAGGCCGAAGAGCAGCAGAGGCTTGCCGCTGCGGGGCTATCCGCGCGGGAAAGCGAACTGGTGCAGCAGAAGGCCAGCCTTGCCAGCCACGAGGAGGAGGTTGCCGTGCGCGAGCAGTCGCTTGGCGGGGCCCTGCAGAGAGCGCAGGACGCTGCCGCGGCCGCCGAGGTCGCCAAGGGGGAGTTGGAGACGAGGGTGGCGCAGCTCGTCAGCGACCTCAAGGCGAGCGGCGAGGAGCTTGCCGCGCTCAAACAAGAGTGCGAGAAGGGCGCTCACACCCTTGGCGAGCTGCAGGGCCGCTTCGCCGAGAAGATCCAGGAGCTCGATGCCGCCAAGGATTCCAAGGCTGTCCTCGAGCTGAAGCTGGACACCCTGTCCAAGGCACTGGAGAGCGCCAAGGGGCAGGAAGCGACCTTGCGGAAGGAGGTTGCTGGCAACGAGGAGCTATTGAAGCGCGCCGCCGTTACCCAGAACGCCTTCCAGGAGACGGTGGAGCGGTGGACCGAAAGCCTCGTCGACATCGCCACCACCATCGACAGGGAGCTGAAGCTGCTGGGGATGGAGGGCCACGAGTACCCCTCCGGCGAGGACGTCCCGCCGAGCGTCAAGCTCACTTCCTTCTTCAAGGGCTTGGTGGGGGTGCTCCAGCATCTCCGGGAAACGATCCCAGAGCAGCTGGCCGAGGAGACGCGGGAAGCCGTCTCCGGGGCCCTCGAGAGGGTGCTGGTGAAGATCGTCTTTCGCAACCCCACCATCAGGCTTACCAACGTCCTCAGGCACCTGCCGGAAGACGCCGACCTGACGGAGATCAGGGCCCTCGTCACCCCCATTGTGGAAAGGGTGGCCGGGATCAGGAGGGTCGAGGGTGACCGCGCGGATTAGGCCGCCCACCTCTTTCTTTTCTTCCCTTGTCGCTGCTGAGCATGTCATAGAAACAGCTGATTAGAGCAGCGGCAAGTCATTTTGGAATATAAATTTCATCTTAGGCAGTTCATTGCGCTGTTATCTCCCTTGTTCGACTTTGTGCTTCGTATGTTCGCGCCCTACGCTCCCGGGAACTTGTCGGCGTAAGCCTCCGCCTTGCCACGGGTGCCGAGTGCGGGACATCAGCAACCCGCTGGCGGTGCCTCCACCGGCAAGAAACCTTGCCGCGGCTGGCGCAACTCACTTAGAATGTTGAGCAGGCTCAGGGCGAGGTAAGCATGGCGACTGCAGTCGCGGCACACTCAAGCTGCCGAGCAAGCTCGAAACAAAGTAAGGACGCCACTCGGGATGTAGCACACTTAAGTCGTTGAGCGGACTCGAAACGAAATAAGGGCGCAACCAGCCACGAGCCGGCCCCTCCGCGCACAGGTTTCCCATATGAAGCTCGGCCGTTCGAGGAAGATAACTTAAAGATAAAAAGGAGCTTAATTGCTCAAACTTTGGCAACTGAGCTTTTCTGCTGTTTGCAGTCCGGCAAGGCGCAGCTTCCTCGGGCGACGCCCAGCCTATCTCGTCATCCCCCCTTCTCGAGGTAAGGGAATAACGAGGGCTCGGGGCTTCACGACCTGCCATCGCTTGCCGGAGTCGAGTGCTGCACAATCGTGTCAAATAATGCATGCGCCAAGCGGAGAGGCGCGAAATCGACAAGATGTGCGGGGCACATAAGCTATGCTTGGGATCTGCGCCCGTCTCTGTACCAAGGATTACATGCAACTACGGCAAGACTTGGACAGAGAGGGTGGCCGACGGAACGGGTTCCGACGGCCGCGCTGGCAAGGTTCCTCCCACGGTCGGCGCCGACTCGTTTGGATCTTGGCGGCCTGGGCTCGCCGAAGAACGAGGTCGCCTTTCCCGCAACTTCCGGCGCTAACTTCTGCGGCTACGGGAGCGGCGCAGAGTTTGCTGGAGGCGAGAAACTCGCTCAGCGGGCGGAAGGCGGTCCTCCTCAAGGAGCAGCTGCTCTTGCCCGGGCTCTGCGTGAGTGGGTACTCGAGGAGGGCCGTGCACGAGTCCATGAGGAGGAATGCCTCCGCTCCGCGGGTTGGAGCGGAAAGGTACCTGGCCATACCTGAGCTTACCTGTGGTCGCCAAATCTGGTTCGCACAACCTCGACGGAGTTCCCCCTACCTGGCGCGCCAAAGATGTCGGGGGATATCGGCCTCCACGAGCACCTATGGGGATGGAGCCCCTTGTCGGTTCGGCGGGGGGCGGAGGTTGCACAAAGAGCAGATCGAGGCGACACACACACAACGATTTTACCCAGCTTCGGGCCGCACGGATGCGTAAAACCCTACTGCTGCATGTCTGGTTGATTCGAGTTCTTGCTCTGGAGCGCAAGAAGCTACAGTAAGTTGGAGCTGGACGTAGACGAGGGTCTACTGGGTGTCCTTCTTTCGGTCTGGATCCCTTCTAGGTTTTTCCTCCCCCCCCTACGTGTGCATGGGCCTCCTTTTATATGCTAAGGGGTTTTCCACAGGCAGCGACGCAGGTGAGGGTAAAAATGGCAAGGAACTGTGCGAACAGTGGCCGCACAGTGCTATCGCACCTAACTCTGACGGCGGGGGACAAAGGCATTAAATGACAGTCTGGATCGCCTGAACAGTGCCGAGGCGGACCGTTAGGGGCGCCTCCGCTTGCCACGGGGGCGACTCCGCCAACGTCGCATGCCACGCGCGTGCCCCAGGCTGCGCGGCGCCCCGCCACGTGTCTCTGGGGAAGCTCTAGAGTGACGCGTGGGCAGGTGAGCTGGGGCGCACGTCTGAGGTGGTGGTTCGCCGCGGCAAGTGGCTTGCCGCGGTGGTTGTCTTGCCGCACCTGAGAGCTTGCCGCTCGTCAGGCCTTGCCGGGGCGCGTGGCCCGCCGCGGCAGGCTTCTCTTCGGGTGCCTTGGTTTGGCCGTCCTGGCGAGTTCCTCCCGCCGGGGCCTTGGTGCTTCGGCTTAGCCGTCCCGGCAAGCTCCTCTTGCCGGGGCCTGGTCGCCTTGGCCCGGCAAGCTCCTCTTGCCGGACCTCGCCTTCTCGGCCCGGCAAGCTCCTCTTGCCGGGGCTTGGTCTTCTTGGCTCGATCACTTGGCCTTCGTCCGGCCCAGAAAGGGCCGTGGAGACTCTTTTCGCTCTCCTGGCGAGCCTTGCTGCGGGACGCTACTACTGCCCGTGCACAAGTTCGGGGTACTAAGGTACCCCTACTTTAGTACACCGACAATAATGAGTGCATGAAGCCTTGGACGAAATATACAAGATGACACTTCATAATTTTCGTCCAGAGGCTATTTTAGGTGCTGTGTCACCTTCTTCTTGGGCCAGGCCCATGTAATTTCGAAATACTTCAATATAGGTTGTTTTTAGAGTCCGTATGTGTGGGGAAACAAGAGTTAGGGTGGGTTCGGACCCCTACTCCAAGGGCCACGAAATTCCCCCCTCTTCCCCCATATATACAGCCCCTAGGGCATCGTTTAGACTTTGGGTTTTGTTTAGATCAAAAGTTCGGCATAGCTGCAACTTCGCGTACTTCGTTTGTGTTCAATGACCAGACCAAGGCGTCACAGAACCCCACCTTCATTATTAAAGCTTTCCTCTTATATTCGCAATATCCAGATTGCAATCTTAGTTTCTTGCTTGTTCTTCGTTTGCTCGCAGGAAACAGGCCCTCGTGGTAAGGTTGATCATGCTCCGGCGTGGTCAA
Source organism: Aegilops umbellulata (assembly GCA_032464435.1). Taxonomy (NCBI): domain Eukaryota; kingdom Viridiplantae; phylum Streptophyta; class Magnoliopsida; order Poales; family Poaceae; genus Aegilops; species Aegilops umbellulata. Next base: position 256,157,357 of record CP136057.1, read on the forward strand.
TAACCCTCGGAAGTTGGTTTAGCGATTGCTAAGGCGCGACGTCTCGCACGTTCGTAGTCGGATCATCAAGGTCGACTCCCACAGAAACGATAGCCACCATCTCATCGAAACATCGGGACACCTTTGCCTCTATCACTTCCACTCCAAGAAAAGATCCTTCCGGACAGGGGACGAAGTCTTCAATCTTGTATCTTCATAGTCCTGGAGTCCGGCTGTAGGTATAGTCCGGCTATCCGAACACCCCCTAATCCAGGACTCCCTCAGTGATCATACTGCTCATGGTTTATGTACTGGTCACGCCGGTCTCCACGTCCCTCGCGCCTTGGGGGCGATCTTGGGCTGTGAGCCGACTGGACCGTATCTGCAACAACGGACCTGCTATAGATCCTATTCCACAACTGCGACACAGCCGTATTCTGCTCTTCCGCTGCCCGGAGTAAAGCTCTGATCTGCATTAGACCTCTGCTAGCCTCTGACTGGGAGGGCTGAATTGACTCTGCTATTCGAGCTGCAGCTGTAAGATTTTGGATCGAAGTTCGATATACCCGAGTCGGAGGTGGAAAGAGCTTATGTCGACTGGATTCTGGAACCTGTTGTCACGCACGCTCGTCGAGTACTCGCTGGAGGTTTTCCTGTCGAGTTCGCTCAGCCAAGTTGGCCAAGCGCGCGTCCTCCAAGGCCCGGGCCTCGGGGGTTTCCCCCACGATAGGAGTGTGTAGTGCATCCATGTTCCGGCGGCGAAGTTCTTCCTCTGCTGCGAAGAGAGGGGCTCCTGTCGGTGTACTAAAGTAGGGGTACCTTAGTACCCCGAACTTGTGCATGGGCAGTCGTAGCACCCCGCGGCAAGGCCTGCCAGGCGATTGCCAAGACCCTCAATGGTCCCCTCTTGGGCCATTCAAGAACGAAGTATTTGAGCCAAGGCCCCGGCAAGAGGAGCTTGCCGGGAAGGCCACCCGAAGAGAGCAAGGCCCTGGCAAGAGGAGTTTGCCGGGACTGCCGCTCGAAGCACAAGACCCCGGCAAGAGGAGCTTGCCGAGAAGGCCATCCACGGCACGACAAGGACCCTGCCACGGCGCGCCCCGCGCCCCGGCAAGGCCCGGTGAGCAACAAGCTCCCGGGCGCGACAAGACATCCACTGCGGCAAGGCGCTTGCCGCGGCAAGTTACCACCTCGTGCCTGCGCTCCAGCTCACCCACCAACGTGTCGCTCTGGGCGGCATCCCAGGCGCACGTGGCGGGAGGCTGAGCAGCGAGGGGCATGCGGTGGTGAAGCAAAGCTGACAGAGTAGCCATCGTGGCGAACGGTGGCGCTCCTGACGGTCCACTCCCCTGCTCCGTCTGGGCGACGCGGACGGGCATTTAATGCCCTTGTCCCCCGCCGTCAGAGTTAGGTATGATAGCACTGTACAGCCACTGTGCAGGCAGCTGTACCCACTACAACATTCTACCATTTTTGCCCTCACCTACGCTGCCACCTGTGGGTAACCCCTTGAGCATATAAAAGGAGGCCCCATGCACAAGTAGGGGGAGGAGACCAATCTTTACGCTCGACCTCGCCGGCGGCCCGCGTGTACTGTAGCACCGCGCGCTCCCGAGCAAGAACACAATACAATCCACCAAGCAGCAGTCGGGTTTTACGCATCTTTGCGGCCCGAAGCTGGGTAAAATCCCCCTGTGTGCACCGCCTCGATCTGCTCTTTGTGCGACCTCCGCCCCCTGCCGAACCAGTAAGGGGCTCGGTCCCCATAGGTGTTTGAGGAAGCCGATTCCCACCGACAGCTCGGGGCGGTACTCCTCATGGGCATGCGATGGATCGCCCCCGCTGTCGCCACCATCGGTGCAAGGGAATCCAGGAGGACTGCGAGGTCCATCGACCATCAGGACCTCTGCCGCTGGATCATTGCTGTCGCACTCGGATTCAGTCTCTGCGGAGCGAGTCGACAGATCGAATAGGCTGTAGAGAGATGCATCGGGCTCGATCGCCGCGACCTGGGGGTGGCCGATTGGCGGGCCACCGCGTGCCTCACCCACCGTTGGAGCCTCGACCGACCAGAACGCTTGCGCCGGCGGGAGACAAGGAGATAGAACTCCACAGGAGCCGACCGATACTGGGTCAACGGTTGCCGCAGGAGGATGCCGCGGACGCATGTGCGAAAGTGCATTGCCCCGCGGACGGGGAGTGCGTCGACGTCGAGTGGAGCCTCCTGAAGCCAAGTGGAGTCGTCGGCGATGAACACGAGTGCGCCGAGACGGATCTCGCGGCCCTCAGCCAAACCTCCGCCTGAGACCATGATGAAGGTGATCGGATAGGTTGCAACTTCTCCAACAAGTCGCCAAGACACCTGCGCCACGGTGGGCGCCAACTATCGTGGTTCTAAGTCTGACAGTAGAATAGGGGGGTAGGAATGTAGAGGCAAGATCCCAGCTATGGAGGAGTTGTACACGCAAGGTTTACGAGTTCAGGCCCTTCTCGGAGGAAGTAATAGCCCTACGTCTCGGAGCCCGGAGGCGGTCGACTGGATTATACGCGTGTGAGTTACAGGGGGTGCGAACCCTTGTCCCAGAGGAGGGGGCTGGCTTATATAGAGTGCGCCAGGACCCCAGCCCCCCTCCGTTACATAGGATTCAATGTACATAAAGGGGTGGCGTTACAGGTAACGCCTGTATTAAAGTGCTACAAATGACCATTAAATATCTGAGTGAATGCCCGACCGTTGCTGTGCGGAGCGGCTTTAGGTCTTCTTGTCGTCGAGTGGTTTGGTGGTCGAGTGACCTGGATAAAGTGGGGTCCCGAGTGGATGGTAGGTCGAGTGGATGTCACTCGACACCTCTGCTGGATTCCTTCTTCTGATTCTTGAACCTTTTTATTCTTAGGACAAGGACCTTAGGTAGGACGTGTAGGTCAGGCCTATTACCCTACTCTAGGTCTATGTCCACATCACAAGGGCCATCCCCTTCGACCACGGCGATGAGCGCAAACCCCTTCAACAACATGTAGACGGCACCCCAATGGGACTCATACTCCGAGTCAAGCTATGAGACCACGCATGGAGACATTTGCACCTATATCTCTCCGACTCCCACATATGACGAGATGCCCCAATTCCCATGTGAGGAGAGCCACCCCACCATGAGTAATATGAGTGACTCCACCATATTTGACATTGAGAGCATTTCCTATGAGAGGATGAGTGTGACCACCACTAGCCCCACACATGAATTTATGCCACACATCCGATGTGAGGCTGAGAGCCATTTGATTCACTCCACCAACCATATGGGTGAGAGCATCTTACCGGGAGTGAGTGAGCCACAACACTAAGTGAGTGAGATAGTTGAGACGGCACCATGGATTGTTGTGCATCATTAGGTACATGAATATCTATTGGACTTGGTTTCTACGTCACGATGGATTGTTGTGCATCATTAGGTACGAGGGTGACCGCTACCAACCAGCTAGGAAGCTTCCCGGAGGCCAAGGAGAAGGACCCCAAGTCCGCACGGAGGAAGAAGAAACCCAACAGGAGCTGGACAAGAAGTCCCAGGGGACCCCGTGCACACGGGCCTCGAGACCCCGTGCCCACGGGCTACACAGGGAGCTGGCGCGGGAGCACCCCGTGCGCACGGGCTTGTACCGTGACCACGGGACCCCCGTGCGCATGGGTCCAACTTACCCCGTGCACACGGGCTCATCAGGATGGACGGCTGAGAGTCGCCTATTGGGCCTCCACTCCGTCCCCTTCCTCCACCGACCTATATATATCCCTCTCCCTCCTCCATTTAGACTAAGCAAAGTAGTTGATAGACATTAGAGACGTTTTCTCCTTGTATCCACTCCTCTAGGAGATCATGACCTCCTAGGAGAAGATCCCCTTGTGGATTCAAGACCTCCTCTTGAGGAAAACTATCATCAAGACCTCTTTCCTCATAGGATTGGGATGAACTAGTTATCTTGTATCTTTCCTTTGTTGTCCTTGAATCATTGTGACCTCTTGTGTGCTCTTGGATCTACCATATGTGTGATTGGATCTAGTTAATTTGAGTGTTTCCCCTCTCTTGTGTTCTTCATGTTCTTCATATTGTTCGTGGGATTTCCCCTCCAGTTCATGAAAGATCCATCTTAGGGTTCCACCCTACAACAGATAGGCTGGTGTGGTATAGGTCGCACACACCAAGGCCACCAAGTTGAATGGGTCGGCAAACACGCTACCAGTTGACTTGCATTGACCCCCACGAATGTCTTTACGACTGGCCCAAAGGAAGGCACATATCACCTGATTGATCTTTGCCAGGATGGGCTTGTTCCTGGCAATGGTAATGAGAAAGTAGGCGGGCATCACACATAGGATCTGGCAAACGAGAGATATTCTATCTCCAAGAGAGAGCATAGAGGCATGCTAAGTAGAGACCTTCTTCTCAATATTCTCCATGAGAGGAAGTAGCACAAACGTTGGTATCTTGCCGAGAGAAAGGGGGAGGCCCAGATTGAACCGGGAAGGTACTAGTAGAGCACACGTGGTTGTTTTGGATTGTGTCGATGTGCTCGTAAGAGCAACAGATCGGTGTAGCAAAAAATTTGCAATGTTCATCCCCATACCCGACGCAATCCCGAAGACGCGGAGGATTTCCTTGGTGGTCAAGCTGTCATGTTGATCCAGATGACATAATACAATGACAACAACAGTGTAGATGCACACACTTAGGGCGATGTGTTGGGCGGTGAGGTGTTGCAATAGCCCAAGCTCCACCGCACTTTGAATGAGGAAGTAAAGAATGACGATTTCCAAAGCAAGCAACATTGGAGACAACGGATCGCCTTGTCGGAGGTTGCGGGCGTGCGACACTGGAGGCCCCAGGACTCTGTTGACCATCACTTGGGTGGAAGCAGTGGCGAGAAGGATCAATATCCATGCGCACGAACAAGGGTAAAATTCAAGATGCTGGAGAATCTCGACGAGGAATGGCCAGGAGACAGAGTCGAATGCTTTGGCTATGCCAATTTTGAGCATCATACGGGGCACCTTGAGGTTATGCAGCAGGCACGTGGTCTGCTGAACCAACAGAAAGTTGTCATGAATGCTCCCACCAGTGATGAACGGGCTCTGGTTTATGGAAACCATGAGACCGAGGAGTGGGGAAAGCCGAAGGGAGGGAGCCTTGGTGAACAACTTCGCAAGGAGGTGGATGAGGTTCATGGGGCAAAAGTCGAAGAGGGTTTTGGCATCAATGTGGGAGAGTGATGTACACTTCATTAAGCTTATGGAAGCCCTGTCCTCTATGATAGTGATAGAGGTAAAGGTTTCCCGATGTTTCGATGGGATAGCTCTCGTTTTGTGTGGGATTCAACTTTGATGATCGGACTACGAACGTGTGAGAGGTCGTGCCTTAGCAATCGCTAAACGGACTTCCAAGGGTTATTAAATACGCCAGAGCACGACCAACTTGACCACGGGGGTCTATTTCCAACGAGCAAACAAAGAACAAGCAAGAAACTGAGATTGCAATCTGGATATTGCGAAAATAAGAGGAAATATTTATTGATGAAAGTGGGGTTTTGTGACGTTTTTGTCTTGTCGTTGAACACGAACGAAGTACGTGAGTTGCAACTATGGTGAAATTTAATCTAAACAAAACCCAAGCAAAAAGCTACTAGATTGATCTATTTATATAGGTGCAAAGGATGGCAGAGAGGGAGGTGGGAGGACCTCCCATGGCAGTCTAAAACTAACCATAGGTCGTACAAGGCCCATGGGCACAAGGCCCATGCTGCAGCATCAGATTTTTTCATTAATGTCTCAACGCTCCGGACGAATTTGAAGGTTTATCTAATTGTGTTGGAAAGTGCACATAATAGGCCTTCCAAAAAAAAAGAGTTACCCAATTCGGTGTCTGCATGAAAGTGTTTTTGCGTTTTGAGTCACGTATCTCAGTGGAGTCCGTATCTGAGTTCAGAACATGGGGGACTTGGACTCTGTCTTCTCTTGGACGAAAAGTGACGTGAGAGGACTTTTTGAACAACACAAAATCATTTCCTTTGACGCGAGATGACTTCTTGAACAACACCTAATCATTTCCTTTTTCTTTGTCTTCACACATAGTTCGTACAAGTGTTCAACAATTCTGCATTTAGGCATGGAATAAAAATAGGTGAAGTATTTTTGTATATTTTCGACGAACATAAATAAATTATTGCATAATTCTTATAAGAAATCACCTCACAAATATGGATGTATGCAACATTTTTGGTCATATCTAAGGTAGCAATATTCTCATCATCAAACATTAACCTGATTATGCGCATTCTGATGTTGTTGCTCCTCTCGTGACGGTTGTTGTATTTTCTTAGGTGATGGAAAGTTTCCCACGATTGATGAAGCCCAAGAACTAACAATGCGAGAACCTGTCATAATTACTAGAAAAAAAGAAAAAAAAATCCAAAAATAATGTTTCTATGAACTATTAGGACGTGGTGGTAAAACACTCACAGTACATCAAATATCAATATCTTGTAAGTTGTTACCATGGAGAAGGTGGTGATCGGAAAACGACGGTGTCAAATAACTCAAGAGATTGAGAAAGCGATTTCCAGGTGAACGTAAATATGCAAAAGATTAGCAATAATCAGTTCAGAGATGCAATATTGAATAAATGCTCAACGACGGTACTGTACTGGTTCTAAACTAGACCGGACTAGACACACGAGCCTAGAACACTAATGGGTCATGGCGTAGCTGATGGGGAACGTAGCATGCAATTTCAAAAAAATTCCTACGCTCATGCAAGATCTATCTAGGAGATGCATAGCAAAGAGAGGCGGAGAGTGTGTCCATGTAACCTTGTAGACCGAAAGTGGAAGCGTTTGATAACGCGGTTGATGTAGTCGAACTTCTTGTCGTTGCGACCGATCAAGCATCGAACGTACAACACCTATGAGTTCTGCACATGTTCAGCTCAATGACGTCCCTCGAACTCTTGATCCAGCAAAGTGTCAAGGGAGAGTTTCGTCAGCACGATGGCATGGTGACGGTGATGGTGAAGTGGTCCCCGTAGGGCTTCGCCTAAGCACTACGACAATATGACCGGAGGCGTAAACTGTGGAGGGGGGCGCCGCACACGGCTAGGAATCAATGTTGTGTGTTCTAGCGGTGCCCCCAACATATATATAGGTGGGAGAGGGAGAGGGGCTACAAGGGGCACCCCAGGTAGGATTGTAGGAGTAATCCTACTTGGGCGCCTCCCACAAGTCGGCCTTCCCCCTTTCATAAGTGTTGGATGGGGAAGGAAAGAGATGGGGGAGGGGAAGGAAAGGGGGAGGCCGAATCCTCCTCTTTCCTTCTCCCTTCCCTTGCTTCCCATCTCCCTTCCCTTGCTTTCCTTCTCCTCCAATTCGGCCTATAGGGGGTGCACCAACCCCTTTGGGGCTGGTCTGTCCCTCTCTTAGCCCATTAGGCCCATATAGCTTGCCGGGGGTTGCCCGGAACCCCTTCCGGTGACCCGATACGTACCCGGTACCCCCGGAACACTTCCGGTGTCCAAATACTATCATCCTATATATGAATCTTTACATCTCGACCATTTTGAGACTCCTAGTCATGTCCGTGATCTCATACGGGACTCCAAACAACATTCGGTAACCAAATCACATAACTCATATAATAAAAAATAGTCATCAAACGTTAAGCGTGCGGACCCTACGGGTTCAAGGACTATGTAGACATGATCGAGACACCTCTCCAGTCAATGACCAATAGCGGAACATGGATGCTCATATTGGTTCCTACATATTTTACGAAGATCTTTATTGGTCAAACCATAATGACAACATACGTTATTCCCTTTGACATATGTATGTTACTTTCCCGGGATTTGATTGTCGGTATCTTCATACCTAATTCAATCTCGTTACCGGCAAGTCCCTTTACTCGTTCCGTAATACACCATCCCGCAACTAACTCATTAGTCACATTGCTTGCAAGGCTTCTTATGATGTGTATTACTGAGAGGGCCCAGAGATACCTATCCGATACTCGAGTGACAAATCCTAATCTCGATCTATGCCAACCCAACAAACACCTTCGGAGATACCTGTAGAGCATCTTTATAATCACTCATTTACGTTGTGACGTTTGATAGCACTTATACGTCTGCAACATATCTATAATTTTAGATTGTTCCATGCTATTATATTATCCATCTAGGATGTTTTATACGCATTTATATGCTATTTTATATGATTTTTGGGACTAACCTATTAACCTAGAGCCCAGTGTCAGTTTCTGTTTTTTCCTTGTTTTTGAGTATTGTAGAAAAGGAAAACCAAACGGAGTCCAGTTGACCTGAAATTTCACGGACATTCTTTTTTGACCAGAAGAAGCCCACGGAGTATCGGAGATGGACCAGAAGAGTCCCGAGGCACCCACGAGGGTGGGGGTGCGCCCTACCCCCTGGGCGCGCCCCCTTACCTCGTGGCCGCCTCAGAGACCCCCCTGACTTGTTCCCGATTCCAACACCTCTTATATATACCCAAACTTCCAGAACATAACCTAGATCGGGACTTCTGCCGCTGCAAGCCTCTGTAGCCACCAAAAACCAATCGGGACCCTGTTTCGGCACCCTGCCGGAGGGGGGATCCCTCACCGGTGGCCATCTTCATCATCCCGGCACTCTCCATGACGAGGAGGGAGTAGTTCATCCTTGGGGCTGAGGGTATGTACCAATAGCTATGTGTTTGATCTCTCTCTCTTTATCTCTCTCTCTCTCTCTCTCTCTCTCTCTCTCTCTCTCCCTCTCTATCTCTCTCGTGTTCTTGATTCGGCACGATCTTGATGTATCGTGAGCTTTGCTATTATAATTGGATCTTATGATGTTTCTCCCCTCTACTCTCTTGTAATGGATTGAGTTTTCCCTTTGAAGTTATCTTATCGGATTGAGTCTTTAAGGATTTGAGAACACTTGATGTATGTCCTGCGTGGGATACCCGTGGTGACAATGGGGTATTCTATTGATTCACTTGATGTATGTTTTGGTGATCAACTTGCGGGTTCCGTGGCCTTGAAAATAGGGGTTGGCACATGTTTTTGTCTTAACTCTCCGGTAGAAACTTTGGGGCACTCTTTGAAGTTCTTTATGTTGGTTGAATAGATGATTCTGAGATTATGCGATGCATATCGTATAATCATACCCACGGATACTTGAAGTGACATTGGAGTATCTAGGTGACATTAGGGTGGTTGATTTGTGTCTGAATGTGTTATTCTAGTACAATCTCTAGGATAGATCGAACGGAAAGAATAGCTTCGTGTTATTTTACTACGGAATCTTGAATAGATCGATTAGAAAGGATAACTTTGAGGTGGTTTCGTACCCTACCATAATCTTTTCGTTTGTTCTCCGCTATTAGTAACTTTGGAGTGACTCTTTGTTGCATGTTGAGGGATAGTTATATGATCCAATTATGTTATTATTTTTTAGAGAACTTGCACTAGTGAAAGTATGAACCTTAGGCCTTGTTTCCTAGCATTGCAATACCGTTTACGCTCACTTTTATCATTAGTTACCTTGCTATTTTTATATTTTCAGATTACAAAAACCTATATCTACCATCCATATTGCACTTGTATCACCATCTCTTTGCCGAACTAGTGCACCTATACAATTTACCATTGTATTGGGTGTGTTGGGGACACAAGATAGTCTTTGTTATTTAGTTGCAGGGTTGTTTGAGAGAGACCATCTTCATCCTACGCCTCCCACAGATTGATAAACCTTAGGTCATCCAGTTGAGGGAAATTTGCTACTGTCCTACAAACCTCTGCACTTGGAGGCCCAACAACGTCTACAAGAAGAAGACTGTGTAGTAGACATCAAGCAATTTCTGGCGCCGTTGCCGGGGAGGTGAGTGCTTGAAAGTATATCTTTAGATCTTGCAATCGAATCTTTTAGTTTCTTGTTTTATCACTAGTTTAATTTATAAAATAAAACTACAAACAATGGAATTGAGGGTGCCTCATATACTTCATATTTTTAATATCTTTCATGAAAATAAGGATTCCGATAATTGTGCTTAGTTGCTAGAGGAAGAATGCATTAGAATGTTTGCCACTAAATATTTTAATGATGAGCATGATTGCAATGTTGTTAGTACGAACTCTTTGAATATCCATAGTACTAATGATAATTGCACTAGTCATGATGAAAATGTCTCTTATAAGCATGTCAATTTTTGTGGAGTGCATAGATTTTGCAAGTACACACCAAATAGGGAAGATAGATTTTGCAAGAGGCATACATATTTAGAAACCAAATGGTTGCAAGAAAGGCTAGATGTTTGTGCTGAAAATTTAAATTTTTGTAGTCATCCTTGTGAACTTTCCAATGAACGTGGTCATTTAAATATCCAATGCAAATTGTTTCATGATCGAATCGTGTCCAAAAATTGTGATGACTGGATTTCCCTTGCGCATCATAATGAACTTAGTTTGCTTGTGGGTTATGAAGAAATGAAACATATAACTAAGGATATGCCAGAATTTGTCCTTGATAAAGTTCTTGATTTTGATCTAGAGGAAATTTATATGTATTGTGCCGTGAATTGCATTGAAAATCCTTATATTGCCAATTACATAAAGACAAGTAAACAAATAGAAGATGAAGATAATACTAATGAAAGGGAAGAGACTTCCCAATATCCTCCTATTCTTTCTTATGATGAATCAGGTAACAAGGAGGAGCCTTCTATTCAATCAATCTCATTAATAAGGAGGTCCAAAAAAAGGATTAAACCCATACTTAGTGTGAAGAAGAAAAAGAAAAGACGGAGAAGCCAAGGTAAAAAGGTATCCCTTCCAAATGATGTTGCTCCTATTACTCATTGTGATGATGATAATTTCTATACTATTGGTGCTATCAATACTATTAATGATAAGAGTGATTATGCTTATGATATGAAAAGGCCTAAGCTTGGGGATGCTATGTTTGATCAGAATGACATGTTTGAGAATTTTTTTGCTGCAATTAATGTTTGTACCAAGCTTGGGGATGCTATGTTTAATGAAGATAATATTTTTAGTCCCCCAAGTTTTGATATGCAAATTTATTATGATGATAGCATGCCTACTACTTATGATGATTATATTGATGAAAGTGGGTTTGGAAGAGTGTCAACTTTAGGAAGTAATGATCCCACTATTTTGGAGGGTGTTGAATCTTATTGTGACAATTATAAAAGTGGATTTGGAGAGGTCATGACTTTATTTTGTAATGATTCCACTATCTTGGAGAGGTTTCAATTGATTATGATGAGAACAAAGTTGCTACTTATGATGATTATTGTGATGATACTTATGTTATAAAAGTAGTGATGATTATATTTACAAAACTTGTCATGATTATGATTACCCTTTTCTGAACATTACTCTTTTAATGTGGAAACAATTTATAGTATTCGAGTTTCTTATGATACTCCCACTATTCCGAATGAGAAGAATTTTGCTTATGTGGAGAGTAGTAAATTTTCTATGCTTGTAGATCATGAAAAGAATGCTTTATGTGATGGTTATATTGTTGAATTTATTCATGATGCTACTGAAAATTATTATGAGGGGGGAACATATGCTTGTAGGAATTGCAATAATATCAAGTTTCCTCTCTATGTGCTTAAAGTTTTAAAGTTATGCTTGTTTTGTCTTCCTATGCTAGTTGATTATTGTTCCCATAAGTTGTTTGCTCACAAAATTCCTATGCATAGGAAGTGGGTTAGACTTAAATGTGCCAGTCATATTCTTCATGATGCTCTCTTTATGTTTCAATTCTTATCTTTTATGTGAGCATCATTGAAATCATCATGTCTAGCTAGGGGCGTTAAACGTTAGTGCTTGTTGGGAGGCAACCCAATTTTATTTTTGTTATTTTCTTTTTGCTCCTGTTTAGTAATAAATAATTCATCTAGCCTCTGGTTAGATGTGGTTTTATGTTTTAATTAGTGTTTGTGCCAAGTAGAACCTTTGGGAAGACTTGGGTGAAGTCTTTGCGATCTTGCTGTAAAAAACAGAAACTTTTGCACTCGCGAGATTAGCTGCCATTATTTACTGGAGAGTGATTTTAGGTTGATTATTTTTGAAGATGATTAATAGACAAATTCCTAAGGTCCTTCAATTTATTTCAGAATTTTTGGAGTTACAGAAGTATCTGAATGATACAGATTACTACAGACTGTTCTGTTTTTTACTGATTCTGTTTTCTATGTGTTGTTTGCTTATTTTGATGAATCTATGAGTAGTATCGGAGGGTATGAACCATAGAGAAGTTGGAATACAGTATATATTACACAAATATGAATTTAGAACGATTTCACAACAGTACCTAAGTGGTTGTCTGTTGGAGCTTACGAGTTTTCTGTTGAGTTTCGTGTTGTGAAGTTTTCAAGTTTTGTGTAAAGATTCCATGGACTATGGAATAAGGAGTGGCAAGAGCCTAAGCTTGGGGATGCACAAGGCACCCCAAGGTAATATTCAAGGACAACCAAGAGCCTAAGCTTGGGGATTCCCCGGATGGCATCCCTCTTTCTTCTTCGTTCATCGGTAACTTTACTTGGAGCTATATATTTATTCACCACATGATATGTGTTTTGCTTCGAGCATCATTTTATTTTATTTTATTTGTTTTCTATTTGAATAAAATACCAGGATCTGAAATTATTAAATGTTAGAGAGTCTTCACATAGTTACATAATTATTCAACTACTCATTGATCTTCACTTATATCTTTTGGAGTAGTTTGTCATTTGCTCTAGTGCTTCACTTATATCTTCTTAGAGCATGGCGGTAGTTTTATTTTGAAGAAATTGTTGATCTCTCATGCTTGACTTATATTATTTTGAGAGTCTTTCATAACAGCATGTTAATTTGCGTTGGTTATAAAATTAGTCCTAATATGATGGTCATCCAAGATGGGTATAATAAAATATTTCATATAGAGTGCATTGAATACTATGAGAAGTTTGATACTTGATAATTGTTTTGAGATATAAAGATGGTGATATTAGAGTCATGCGCTTGTTGAGTAATTGTGAAATACTTGTGTTGAGGTTTGCAAGTCCCATAGCATGCACATATGGTAACCGTTGTGTGAAAATTTCAAGCATGAGGTGTTCTTTGATTGCCTTCCTTATGAGTGGCGGTCGGGGACGAGCGATGGTCTTTTCCTACCAATCTATCGCCCTAGGAGCATGCATGTAGCTTGGTTTTGATGACTTGTAGATTTTTGCAATAAGAATGTGAGTTCTTTATGACTAATGTTGAGTCCATGGATTATACGCACTCTCACCCTTCCATCATTGCTAGCCTCTTCGGTACCGTGCATTGCCCTTTCTCACCTCGAGAGTTGGTGCAAACTTCGTCGGTGCATCCAAATCACATGATATGATACGCTCCATCACACATAAGCCTCCTTACATCTTCATCAAAAGAGCTACCATACCTACCTATTATGGCATTTCCATAGCCATTCCGAGATATATTGCCATGCAACTTTCCACCGTTCTGTTTCTTATGACACGCTTCATCATTGTCATATTGCCTTGCATGATCATGTAGTTGACATCGTATTTGTGGCAAAGCCACCGCTCATAATTTTTATACATGTCACTCTTGATTCATTGCCCATCCCGGTACACCGTCGGAGGCACTCATATAGAGTCATATTTTGTTCTAGTATCGAGTTATAATCCTTGAGTTGTAAATAGATAGAAGTGTGATGATCATCATTATTAGAGCATTATCCCATGTGAGAAAAAAAACCAAATAAAAAAAGAGAAAGGACAAATAAAAAAGAAGGAGAAAGGCCAAATAAAAAAGAAGGCCCCAAAAAATGAGAGAAAAAGATAGAAGGGACAATGCTACTATCTTTTTTTCACACTTGTGCTTCAAAGTAGCGCCGTGCTCTTGATGATAGAGAGTTTCTTATATTGTCACTTTCATATACTAGTGGGAATTTTCCATTATAGAACTTGGCTTGTATATTCCAACAATGGGCTTCCACAAATGCCCTAGGTCTTCATGATCAAGCAAGTTGGATGCACACCCACTTAGTTTCTTTTGTTGATCTTTCATACATTTATAACTCTAGTGCATCTATTGCATGGCAATCCTTACTCCTCGCATTGACATCAATTGATGGGCATCTCCATAGCCCGTTGATTAGCCGCGTAAATGTGATACTTTCTCACTTTTTATCTTCTCCACACAACCTCCATCATCATATTCTATTCTACCCATAGTGCTATGTCCATGGCTCGCGCTCATGTATTGCGTGAAACTTGAAAAAGTTTGAGAATACTAAAGTATGAAACAATTGCTTGTCTTGTCATTGGGGTTGTGCATGATGGGAGCATTTTGTGTGACGAAAATGTAGCATGGCCAAACTATATGATTTTGTAGGGATGAGCTTTCTTTGGCCATGTTATTTTGAGAAGACATAATTGCTTGGTTAGTATGCTTGAAGTATTATTATATTTATGTCAATATTAAACTTTTTTCTTGAATCTTTCGGATCTGAACATCCATGCCACAATAAGTAAAATTAAGTTGAAAATTATGTTAGGTAGTATTCCACATCAAAAATTCTGTTTTTATCATTTACCTACTCGAGGATGAGGAGGAATTAAGCTTGGGGATGCTTGATACGTCTCCAACGTATCTATAATTTTTGATTGTTCCATGCTATTATATTATCCATCTAGGATGTTTTATATGCATTTATATGCTATTTTATATGATTTTTGGGATTTACCTATTAACCTACAGCCCAGTGCCAGTTTCTGTTTTCCCTTGTTTTTGAGTATCGCAGAAAAGGAAAACCAAAGAAAGTCCAATTGACCTGAAATTTCACGGAGATTATTTTTGGACCAGAAGAAGCCCACGGAGTATCAGAGATGCACCAGAAGAGTCCCGAGGCACCCACAAGGGTGGGGGTGCGCCCTACCCTCTAGGGGCGCCCCCTACCTCGTGGCCGCCTCGGAGACCCCCCCCTGACTTGTTCCTGACGCCAACACCTCTTATATATACCCAAACTTCCAGAACATAACCTAGATCGGGACTTCCGCCGTCGCAAGCCTCTGTAGCCACAAAAAACCAATTGGGACCCTGTTCCGGCACCCTGCTGGAGGGGGGATCCCTCACCGGTGGCCATTTCATCATCCCGGCTCTCTCCATGACGAGGAGGGAGTAGTTCACCCTCGGGGCTGAGGGTATGTACCAGTAGCTATGTGTTTGTTCTCTCTCTCTCACTCTCTCTCTCTCTCTCTCTCTCTCGTGTTCTTGATTCGGCACAATCTTGATGTATCGCGAGCTTTACTATTATAGTTGGATCTTGTGATGTTTCTCCCCTCTACTCTCTTGTAATGGATTGATTTTTCCCTTTGAAGTTATCTTATTGGATTGAGTCTTTAAGGATTTTAGAACACTTGATGTATGTCTTGCGTGGGATACCCGTGGTGACACTGGGGTATTCTATTGATTCACTTGATGTATGTTTTGGTGATCAACTTGCGGGTTCCGTGACCTTGGAAATCCATGCATAGGGGTTGGCACACGTTTTCTTCTTGACTCTCCGGTAGAAACTTGGGGCACTCTTTGAAGTTCTTTGCGTTGGTTGAATAGATGAATCTGAGATTGTGTGATGCATATCGTATAATCATACCCACAGATACTTGAGGTGACATTGGAGTATCTAGGTGACATTAGGGTTTTGGTTGATTTGTGTCTTAAGGTGTTATTATAGTACGAACTATAGGATAGATCGAACGGAAAGAATAGCTTTGTGTTATTTTACTATGGACTCTTGAATAGATCGATCAGAAAGGATAACTTTGAGGTGGTTTCGTACCCTACCATAATCTCTTTGTTTGTTCTCCGCTATTAGTAACGTTGTAGTGACTCTTTGTTGCATGTTGAGGGATAGTTATATGATCCAATTATGTTATTATTGTTGAGAGAACTTGCACTAGTGAAAGTACGAACCTTAGGCCTTGTTTCCTAGCATTGCAATACCGTTTACGCTCACTTTTATCATTAGTTACCTTGCTGTTTTTATATTTTCATATTACAAAATCCTATATCTACCATTCATATTACATTTGTATCACCATCTCTTTGTCGAACTAGTGCACCTATACAATTTACCATTGTATTGGGTGTGTTGGGGACACAAGAGACTCTTTGTTATTTGGTTGCAGGGTTGTTTGAGAGAGACCATGTAGCGGACAGACCTCAGACAGTCTGATCTCTGTGCGTAAGTGTCATCTCTGGATCGGTAATGCTGACACACACAATACATGAAGGATTTATAACAGAGTAGCAACCACAAACTTATTACATGGACAGTCTCAAAAGAGAACTTATTACAATAAATATGGCTTAAGGCTATCTAATACGATAACAGCGGAAGGCTTGGAAGATAAAGTGAGTCCATCAACTCCAACGGCATCACTGAGTGAAAGACCACGACCTAGGGCTCCTTACTCGTCGTCTGAAAAGTCTGCAACATGATACATTGCAGCCCGAAAACGGGTCAGCACATGGAATATGCTGGCAATGTAACACAAAAGCGTAATGAACAGAATAATGCTATCACTACATGCATATATGGCTGGTGGAGGCTGTAAGGTTAATATGTTTTGCGAAAAGCCAAATTTTTCCTACAACAAAGGAATATATTTTATTTAACTACAAAGTTTGTTGAAAACATTGAGAAGGTAAACCCCCTCTCAATCCCAGTTAAAAGTAATTAATAACATCCCATAAAATTAATCATGATAGTCCAAGAACCAGATACTCAAGATGTCCATAACCGGGGACACGACTAACCATGATTAGTTTGTACACTCTGCAGAGGTTTGCGCACTTTTCCCCACAAGACTTGATCTCCTCCGTTGGATTTCTCGCACTACATGGTGTTTGAGAAACGGATGACTGAGACACAGTCTTTCAGAAGCGTTAGCACCTTACGATGGGTAGACAATACCACCTACATCCCCTACATCTGCTAGTCTACCACTATAAGAGTTCACACGACTTAATCAACTATGCTAGAGCCCATAATAGCTTGTGGATGCACACGGAAGTTTCTAGCATGAATAATCTTATGATCCCTTTGAGCCTGGGTGGCAGTCCATAGGAGAATCACACGGTACCCCGGGATTTCCAAAAATACAAGCAATCACTGGATACCCTAGGTGCCTCAGTCCACCCAGATGTGTATTAAAGTTGCCACCTTAAGTTGAACCATTACTTAACAATACTCACATCTGTCATGAATACTCTCAAACCCAATCCATGTCTACGAGCATAGCATGGCAATATAAGCATAACGTAGAAGTAACTCCCAGGGTTTGATAATAAACAGGTGAATAGGTACTACCTCAGCTACTTCCCAACCCCCAATTTAATTCAGATCCTAACCATGCAATTGTTTGAGGATTGATCTAGTGCAATAAAACTGGGTAGTAAAGAGGTATGATCAAAGTGTTACTTGCCTTGCTGATGATCCGCGAAACCTAGAGACTCGTAGTAGCACGCTTCGCACTCCGGGTACTCTATCGCAAATAAACAAGCATACAATAAGCAATTAAGCAAGGGCACAAGTAAAACTCAAATAAGAGATCTAACCAGAAAGTTCAACTTAAGAACTCCGGTTTGCAAAAAGAATCAAATCAAACGAAGCAACAAAACTCAAATGGCGAAAGAGACAAGCTTCGTTTACTAATCTGGACTTAAGTCAAATTTTATAGTAGAAAAAACTTGTTTAAGTTGGTTAAACAGAAAGAGGGTTTCGAGACGAAACTCTAGGCGTTTGAATCGCCTGATTCCGATAAACGAGCGAAAAGTTATACTAGAACGAAAATCGGATCAGAAATAGCGATCGAAAATAATCGCGGAAAATCCGAGAAAAAGAAAAACTGACGAATAGGCTAACGAACGAACGTTCGCTGTCTGCAGTTAAACGGTGAAAACCATTCGTAAAAACGAATGTACGAACGGCGTTCGCTATATAACTAAACCGAAAAAAAAAACGATCAAAAAAAAAACCGCGGGTTCTTAAAGAAACCGTCGGTTTTCTAACGAAAACCGTGGCGGCGGTGGCGGCGCGGCTACCTCTGGCGGATCCGGCGACGGCGGCGCTGGCGAGCGGCTCAGGCGAGGCGGCGCGGGCGGCGGGTCTGGCGGGGCGGCATCCGGCGGCGGCGGCGGCAGCGGCGGTGGCGGGGCGGCGGTTAGGGTTAGGGTTTGGGCGGCGGCTCGGGTGGGCTGGCTTATAAAGGCCCCCGGGTGGAGTCCCGCTCGGGTACGGCCCGGAGTCGGTTTGACTTTTTTTTCAAATAATTCTGACCTGCAGAAAAAGAAAGAAAAGAAATACTAAACGGACTCCAAAAATCCCGAAGTAAATTTTCCCTGTCCTCTAAAAATAAGCCGGACAAGGTGAACATTTATTGGGGCCTAAAATGCAATTTTGAGAAAGGCATATTTTTTCCTAATTCAAATAAAATAGCGATTAAACTCTGAATAAAAATCTTATTTGATATTTCTTTATTTTGAGGAAGTCATTTTATCCTCTCTCTTTTATTTTTAATACAAGAAATATTTCAGGGAAAAATAATTAAAAACAAACGATCCTCTTTTCAAAAATTAGTGAAAAACTCGAATAGAAAATAATTGAAATCCCCAATTCTCTCCGTGGGTCCTTGAGTGGCATAGAATTTCTAGGATCAAACCAAAATGCAATAAAATATGATATGCAATGATGATCTAATTTATAACATTCCAAATTGAAAATTTGGGATGTTACAGACCATCTTCATCCTACGCCTCCCACTGATTGATAAACCTTAGGTCATCCACTTGAGGAAAATTTGCTACTGTCCTACAAACCTCTGCACTTGGAGGCCCAACAACGTCTACAAGAAGAAGGTTGTGTAGTAGACATCAAGCACACAAGACATTCCTTCGGTATCCGGGAGTTGCATAATCTCATAGTCAAAGGAATATGTATTTGACATGAAGAAAGCAACAGCAATAAAACTGAACGATCAATATGCTAAGCTAACAGATGGGTCTTTTCCATCATATCATTCTCCTTATGATGTGATCCCGTTCATCAAATGACAACACATGTCTATGGTTAGGAAACTTAACCATCTTTGATTAACGAGCTAGTCTAGTAGAGGCTTACTAGGGACACGGTGCTTTGTCTATACACACACATGTATCAAGTTTCTAGTTAATACAATTCTAGCATGAATAATAAACATTTATCATGATATAAGGAAATATAATATAACAACTTTATTATTGCCTCTAGGGCATATTTCCTTTAGTCTCCCACTCGCACTAGAGTCAATAATCTAGTTCACATCGGCATGTGATTTAACACCAATAGTTCACATCGTTATGTGATTAACACCCATAGTTCACATCGCCATGTGACCAACACCCAAAGGGTTTACTAGAGTCAATAATCTAGTTCACATCGCTATGTGATTAACAGCCAAAGAGTACTAATGTGTGATCATGTTTTACTTGTGAGAGATGTTTAGTTAACAGGTCTGCCACCTTCAAATCCATATGTATTTTTCAAATTTCTATGTCTACAATGCTCTGCATGGAGCTACAATAGCTAATTGCTCCTACGTTCAATACGTGTCTAGATTGAGACTTAGAGTCATCTAGATCAGTGTCAAAGCTTGCATCGACGTAACTCTTTACGATGAACTCTTTATCACCTCATAACCAAGAAACATTTCCTTATTCCTCTTTAAGGTAACTAAGGATAATTTTGACCGCTGTCCAGTGATCTAGTCCTAGATCACAATTGTACCCCGTTGCCAAACTCATGGCAAGGTACACAATAGTGTTGGTACACAACATGGCATACTTTATAGAACCTATGGCTGATGCATAGGGAATGGCTTTCATTCTCTCTTTATCTTCTGTCGTGGTCGGGTTTTGAGTCTTTACTCAAAGTCACACCTTATAATACACGCAAGAACTCCTTCTTTGACTGATCCATTTTGAACTCCTTCAAAATCTTGTCAAGGTATGTACTTATTGAAAGTCTTATCAAGCGTCTTGATCTATCTTTATAGATCTTGATGCCCAATATGTAAGCAGCTTCACCGAGGTTTTTCATTGAAAAATTCTTATTCAAATATCCTTTTGTGCTATTCAAAAATTCTACATCAATTCCAATCAACAATATGTCATCCACATATAATATCAGAAACGCTACAGAGCTCCCACTCACTTTCTTGTAAATACAGTCTTCACCATAAGTCTGTATAAAACCATATGCTTTGATCACCTTACCAAAGCATATATTCCAACTCCGAGATGCTTGCACCAGTCCATAGATGGATCGCTGGAGTTTGCACACTTTGTTAGCACCTTTAGGAACGACAAAACCTTTTGGTTGCATCATATACAACTCATCTTGAATAAATCCATTAAGAAATGCAGTTCTGACATCCATTTGCCAGATTTCATAAAAATGTGGCAATTGCTAACATGATTCGGATAGACGTAAGCATCGATACGAGTGAGAAAATCTCATCGTAGTCAACACCTTGAACTTGTCGAAAACCTTTTGCGACATGTCAAGCTTTGTAGCTAGTAACACTACCATCATCGTCCGTCTTTCTCTTAAAGATCAACTTATTCTCAATGGCTTGCCGATCATCGGGCAAGTCCACCAAAGTCGACACTTTGTTCTCATACATGGATCATATCTCAGATTTCATGGCCTCAAGCCATCTGCCGGAATCTGGGCTCATCATAGCTTCTTCATAGTTCGTAGGTTCGCCTTGGTCTAGTAATATGACTTCTAGAATAGGATTACCGTACCACTCTGGTACGGATCATGCTCTAGTTGACCTACGAAGTTTAGTAGTAACTTGATCTGAAGTTTCATGATCATCATCATTAGCTTTCGCTCTAGTTGGTGTAGGCATCACGAGGACGGATTTCTCTGATGTACTACTTTCCAATTCGAGAGAAGGTACAATTACCTCATCAAGTTCTACTTTCCTCCCACTCACTTCTTTTGAGAGAAACTCCTTCTCTAGAAAGGATCCATTCTTCGCAACAAAGATCTTGCCTTCGGATCTATGGTAGAAGGTGTACCCAATTGTTTCCTTAGGGTATCCTATGAAGACACACTTCTCTGATTTGGGTTTGAGCTTATCAGCTGAAGCCTTTTGACATAAGTGTCGCAACCCCAAACTTTACGAAATGACAGCTTAGGTTTCTTGCCAAACCACAGTTCATACGTTGTCGTCTCAACGGATTTAGATGATGCCCTATTTAATGTGAATGCAGATGTCTCTAATGCATAACCCCAAAACAATAGTGGTAAATTGGTAAGAGACATCGTAGATTGCGCCATATCTAATAAAGCACGGTTACGATGTTCAGACACACCATTACGCTATGGTGTTCCACGTGGCGTGAGTTGTGAAACCATTCCACATTGTTTTAAATGAATGCCAAACTCATAAGTCCAATATTCGCCTCCACGATTAGATCGTAGAAACTTTATTTTCTTGTTACGATGATTCTCCACTTCACTATAAAATACTTTGAACTTTTCAAATGTTTCAGACTTGTGTTTCATTAAGTAGATATACCCATATCTGCTCAAATAATCTGTGAAGGTCAAAAAATAACGATACCCGCCGCGAGCCTCAACACTCATCAGACCGCATACATCGGTATGTATTATTTCCAATAAGTCATTGGTTTGCTCCATTGTTCCGGAGAATGGAGTTTTAGTCATCTTGCCCATGAGGCATGGTTCGCAAGTATCAAATGATTCATAATCAAGTGATTCCAAAAAATCCATCCGTATGGAGTTTCTTCATGCGCTTTACACCAATATGACCTAAATGGCAGTGCCACAAATATGTTGTACTATCATTATCAACTTTGCATCTTTTGGCATTAATATTATGAATATGTGTATCACTATGATCGAGATTCAATAAGCCATTTACATTGGGTGTATGACCATAGAAGGTTTTATTCATGTAAACAGAAACAATTATTCTCCGACTTAAATGAATAACTGTATCGCAATAAACATGATCCAATCATATTCATGCTCAACGCAAACACCAAATAACATTTATTTAGGTCCAACACTAATCCTGAAGGTAGACGGAGTGTGCGATGGTGATCTTATCAATCTTGGAACCACTTCCAACACACATCCTCACCTCGCCCTTAACTAGTCTCTGTTCATTTTCCAACTCCTGTTTTGAGTTACTAATCTTAGCAACTGAACTGGTATCAAATACCCTGGGGTTACTATGAACACTAGTAAAGTACACATCAATAACATGTATATCAAATATACCTTTGTTCACTTTACCATCCTTCTTATCCGCCAAATACTTGGGGCAGTTCCGCTTCCAGTGACCAGTCCCTTTGTAGTAGAAGCACTCAGTTTCAGGCTTGGGTCTAGCTTTGGGCTTCTTCCAGGAGTGGCAACTTGCTTTCCATTCTCCTTGAAGTTTCCCTGCTTTCCCTTCCCCTTTTTCTTGAAACTAGTGGTCTTTTTAATCATCGACACTTGATGCTTTTTCTTGATTTCTACCTTCGCCGATTTCAGCATCTCGAAGAGCTCGGGAATCATTTTCGTCATCCCTTGCATATTATAGTTCATCACAAAGTTCTAGTAGCTTGGTTGATAGAGGCGGGGGTGTCCCGATCTTTCGATGAGATGGTAACTATCGATTTGTGGAGGCGACTTTGACGATTCGACTACAAACGTGCAGGACGTTGCGCCTTAGCAATCACTAAACCAATCTCCGTGAGGTTACTGACGATGCCGGAAGCACGATCAGCCTGACCACGAAGGTCTATTCCTGCATGCAATCGAAGAACAAGTAAGAATATGATAAAAGCAATCTGAATACTGCAAATATGGATGAAGTATTGATAAAGGTGGGGATCCAGAAGTGGTCTTGGTCTGGTCGTTGGACACAAACGAAGTACATGAAGTTGCAATGACTAACTTTTAACTAAACAAATCCCAAGAAAAAAGCTACTAGATGCATCTACTTATATAAGAGCAAGGGGTGGCGGCCAAGGAGGTGGAAGGACGTCCCAAAGCAGCCTAAAACTAACCCTAGGTCGTACAAGGCTCAGGGCCCAAGTGGAGGTAATGCAACACCTTTGGACTTGTTGTTTGACTCGGATTCTGCTGCAGGGTCAGATTGTTTCGTCGATATGTCAACGCTCCGGTAAAATTTGAACGTGAATCCAATTGGGTTGGAAAGAGCACGAAATCTAATTTGCAAAAAAAAAGAATCACCCAATTCGGAGTCCGTATGAAGTTGTTGGCATTTTGAGTCAGGTATGTCTGTGTAGTTTGAATCTGAATCTAGAACGTGAGAGACTTGGACTCTATCTTCTCTTGGACCAAAAGTGACGTGAGAGACTTAGACAAAACACGAAAGTGTGTGAAGTATTTTTGTTCTGGATAACATAAATAAATTATTGAATCGTTTGGACAGAAATCACCTGACAAATATGCATGTATGCAATATTTTTGGTCGTATCCAAGGTAGTCATGTCCTCATCATCATCCCCTTCTTGAAAACAAAGCCGTCATCGGCGTTGCTTAATCTGAAATGTGGCTAACAAAAGAGACAAGGTGTACATGTTGTATATGTATATGTCATTCATTTCTACTTCCCTTGTTTTTTGCCGATATGACACATGTATACATGAGTAACTTTCATAAATCATAAAATATAAAGCTAAAATATTATCATAAGTAGGAGGCATTAAAATATTGCAACTCAGTTTGCACATATAAATGAAGCTCTTATTCATATCAAAAGATTGACAATATTCATCATTAAACCATCGCAACATTGGTGAATAAACCTTACGTGCATCAAATTTACATGCTACAACATGCTTAAATAAGAAAACATGCAATAAGTCATTTGACACAACATGATCACCAAGATTAGAGGTCAAATAAAAATGATTAAACATTGGCACAATTATTTTAAAATGTATTTGATCCAAATCTGATTTATTTCCTGATTCACATGTTTCTTTGATATCAACAGTTAATTATATCGGCGCACTCAAAATTGTTGGTATTTCAGTTGTTTGATCACATGATGCATTCATGACAGTAATATGATTCTCTAACATAGGTGGTGTGCTAAAATCAACAGGTAACTCAACACATGATGTATTTAAGTTAATTAGGCATGCATCATTCTCATGTGAAGTTATATCATCAATACCTTCACTGTTACCTTGTCGCAAAGACGTAGCTGATGTAGGTATGGACAATGACGATGTGCCATACAATTGAGATAATGTCGCACTCACTATCTGATGGGGACATCAATACCATTGTTACACCTAGAGCCCCTACTGCTACATATACTGGACCAATTACTAGAGCTCGCACACGCCAATTAAATTATCAGGTACTTTCGTTTCTCGGTAATGATTCTAATGTTCATGAGAATATGATGCTGCCTAATTTGGATATATTTGTTTTGCTTAAAAATGAAGGGCCTGGCATGGATAAGAGGGATGAACACTGGAGCAAGACCAGGCCTGGAGATGATGGCATGCGCCAGCGGAACAAAAATGGAGTTACAAGTGATGATTTCAGGACTTTGAAGCCACCATAAGGAGTGCATGAAGCCTTGGACGAAATATACAAGATCCCACTTCATAAATTTCGTTTAGAGGCTATTCTAGGTGCTACGTCACCTTATTATTGGGCCAGGCCCATGTAATTTCAAAATACTTAAGTATAGTTTGTTTTTAGAGTCGTATGTGTGGGGAAACAAGAGTTAGGGTTGGTTTCGGACCCCTCCCTCAAGGGCCACGAAATTTCCCTCTTCCTCCATATATACAACCCTTAGGGCGTTGTTTAGACTTTGGGTTTTGTTAACATTAAAGTTCTCCATAGCTGCAACTTCGCGTACTTCTTTTGTGTTCAATGACCAGACAAAGGCGTTATAGAACTCCACCTTGATCAATAAAGCTTTCCTCTTATGTTCGCAATATCTAGATTGCAATCTTAGTTTCTTGCTTGTTCTTCGTTTGCCTACAGGAAACAGACCTTCGTGGTTAGGTTGATCGTGCTCCGGCATGGTCAATAACCTCTCCGAGTTGGTCTAGCGATTGCTAAGGCGCGACGTCCTCGCACGTTCGTAGTCGGATCGTCAAAGTCGACTTCCTCCAAAACGATAGCCACCATCTCATCGAAAGACGAGACACCTTTGCCTCTATCAAGTGGTATCAGATTTCCAGGTTTCTCGGTGAGATTTTACGGTTTTTCGTAGTTTAGATCGAGTCTGTTCTTCATACCTACAGTCCACGAAAAAGCTACAAAAAATAGTTTTTAGGGTTAGTTCATCATATCCGAACTAGTCTGAGCCTTTGCATAGTCTTTTCAGTATTTTGCTTTGTTGAGTTTGCGGTTGCATTATCGTGTCAAGTTGCTGGTCTTAGCGTCTAGTCCCTTAGAGTTTCGAGTTCTATTCACAAGTTGTCACGCCGCCGCCGCACCATCATCATCGCTCCTGCCATATACCACGACCACCAACATATTCCTTACCGCTGCCATATACATCCGCCTGTCCACCACCAATCCGAGTCCACATATACCACCCATTCGAGTCCACATATACATCCCCCTGTCCACCACCAATCCGAGTCCACATATACATCCGCTTGTCCACCACTAATCCGAGTCCACATATACATCTGCCTGTCCACCATCAATCCGAGTTCTTTCCATATTATGTTTGTTTTCGAGATACTTTCATTTTCCGTTTCGTGTTTCCTTACCTGAGTAGGTCTCGAAAAAAAAGAAAAAAAAAGTCTGGAGACCCCTGGGCAGTTTTTAGGCAAAACTTTCGGTGACCGAAAATATTTTCTCCCTATCCTATTTTTGGGCTTTTCTGAGTCTTTTGAGTCATGTGCCATCATAGTGATTTTTTGTCGCACTTTTTCGTCGTCGCTGCCCTGATTTCCAAAAAAAAATAGTCAAAAAAATTTCGTGCCCATCCTGTCATTTTGACTTGGGAAGAATTTTGACACACACGCCATTATAGGGATTTTCGCGAAAAAAAAGGAGCGCAAAAAAAGAGCACAGAGCGAAAAAAATCCAGAGTGTGCTTTTCCCTTGTTTGCCCGCAGCGCCATGATTTTTTAGTGTTGTAGGCTCGCGTCTCTAGCACGTTCTAGCCTAGGACTAGCACAGTATGGTCGTTGAGTGTTTATTCAACTTTACATCTCTGAATTGATTATTGCTGACCCTTTTTGCTACCATATTATAAGCCTTCCGAGCTCCACATACATCTACGTCGTGTATTGACTCTCCCTGGTAATCGCTCTATCCAAGCTTTGAGAGTTTTGACTACAACAGTTGCCGATCACCGCCTGCTGCTGGGAAAGAACTGGTAAGAATTTGAGATTTATTTGACGGACACCCACCACTACCATTTTCTAGTAGTCTGTAGGATCATATTCTTGTGTGTTTCTATTGCTGCTAACCATCCCAGGTTCACAAGTCGATGAGACTGACTGGGAGAACATGACTAATAAGGAGTTGCATCATAAATTTTAGCAAATGATGACTGAACAGGTGCAAGATGTGCTGAACAATTTTGAAGAGGCCATGGATAAGATAACTGGCCTTGACAAGACGTTCGAAACAATGCTTGACAACAGATTTAATGAACTGCTTGCGCATCTTCCACCACCACCACCGGCTGCACCTGCCGCACCTCTGCAACAATAACAACAATAACGACTATCTCCACATCACGAAACAGCCCTCCGCCGAGCGAGCCGTCTCCCTCTTGAGCCTGTCCAAACTGTTGGTGATGTTGTTGATAATTTTGTGGCTCCTACTGCTAATGATGAGGAGGATGATTATGTGGGATATTACGAGGACGAGGTTGATCAAAATCAAAACTAGGTGCAACCACCAGCACCAGGTTGTCCACATGCAAATAATCGCAATGGCAGGGCTGCATTACCAGATCAGGTACGAGATCATGACCATCTTCCTAAATTGAAATTGAATATTCCAACATTTGAGGGTAAATATGTTCCTGATATATATCTTACTTGGGAGTTAGAAACCGAACAACATTTTACATGTTTAGAATATCCCGAGGAGAGACGTGTTGCTGCTGCACTTTGTGCTTTCACTTTTTTTTGACTATGAACGGTAGGGTAAAACCCCACTGCAATTTTTATTAATAAAAATAAAGAAAAGCAGTACAGAACAAAGACAAGAGAAGAGAAAAAGAAATAAAACAAACTATACAATAAGCTAAGGAAGCTAGCTAAGACTAAGAAAACAAAAAAGAGATACAAACAAGGGCTTGAGCTGAGCCCCTGAAAGGAAAACTGACACTAAAACTAAAGCTAAAATAAGGAGTCCTCATGAAACTAGCAAGCTAGCCAGCCAGGTGTTGAATTCAGCAGCATATTTAGCCTTGATCATGTGTGACAGTAACTTCAGTTCCTCAAAGTAAATGTGCTTCCATCCTTGGAAAAAGGGCTGAATGTTCTCAAAAACCTTATTGTTTCTTATAATCCAAATAGCCCAAGAACCCAGGATGATGATCTCCATGAAGAAAGGAACCCTCAACTTTTCCTTCAGATCTTGGAAGGCCTCTAGCACAAACAAGTTAGGAGATCTTTGTGGACATATGAAATTCCAACAGATCCTAGAGAATTGGCACCCCCAGAATAAATGATGTAGAGTTTCTTCTTGTTGGCAATTCATCACAGCACAATTGTATTCTTCCAAGATCATAGTTTTCCTTCTCAGTAGGTTTCTTGTGTTCAGTCTATCATGTAGAAGCATCCAGAAGAACATTTTGTGTTTAGGTTGACATGAAGACTTCCAAATCCAGGTAAAGTGAGGTGGCACTTGTTTGACTCCTATGATCACTCTGTATGCCTTTGAAGCAGAGAAGTTCATGTTGCCCCATATATAACTCCAAGTGTCAGACATATGTAGAAATCCAGAGTGTTTCAAATCATGGCAAACTTCTTCTAATAGAAGGAACTGCTGATATGCTTGATTGGACAGAGGTAGGTGGAACAAATCTTCGAGATACTCAGTGCTCACCACTTGTTGCACTGTCATTGTAGCATCTTGCACAAAGGAAAAAAGATGAGGATATTCTTGCTGCAAGACTGCAGTGCCCCACAAATCAGACCAAAAAAAGGCAGTTCTACCATCCCCTAAGTTACATCTGGACATGGCTTTATATTGATCAGTTAATTGAAGTATAGACCTCCACCAGAAAGACCCAACCAATTCATTCCCTGGTAATTTATTGTCCTGGTAGTGAGCTTCCCAGATGAGTTTAACCCAAGGTATGTCATGTCTGTTGTAAAATTTATGTCGATTTTCATTAACAGAGCTTTGTTTTGAGCAAAAATGTCCATAAATCCCAGGCCACCCTGCACCTTTGGTCTACAGACAGTTGTCCATGCAACAGAGGTTGGCCTGTGATCTTCCATGTCAGAACCTCTCCATAAACAGTGTCTCAAGTACTTGATTACTTGTTGTTTGATAGTTACAGGCACATCAAGGCAAGCCATGAAAAATATTGGCAAGGAAGCCAGTACTGATTTTACCAGAAGCAATCTTCCAGCACTTGTCATAAATGTAGCCAAGCCAGCTAGCCTTTTTGCAATTCTTTGAACCATTGGCATACATTGCTCCACGGTCGGCTTGGATAGGCCTAAAGGAAGTCCCAGGTAAGTGAAAGGGAAGACTCCTCTTTGGCAATTCAAAGTATTTGTAAAGATATCCACCCTATTATCAGGGACATTAATTGGAACCATGACAGATTTCTGGTAGTTTACATTGAGGCCTGTGGCTGTGGCAAAAGTATTCAGGAGAGCTTTTAGACAAAATAATTCTCTGGCATCTGCTTTCATAATCAACAGTGTGTCATCTACATATTGGACTATTGGGAAGTCAGGGCATGAGTTAAGTTGAATAGGAGCAGTAATAAGGCCAAGATCCCTTGCTTTATTGAAAATGGATTGTAATAAGTCAGCAGCCAACACAAATAGCAGGGGTGAAAGGGGGTCTCCCTGCCTGACTCCCCTTCTACAGTAGAATTTTTTCCCAGGAACCCCATTTAACATGACAGCAGAAGAAGCAGAGCTGAATAAAATTTGAATCCAGGATATCCACCTTTCCCCAAAACCTTTTGCTCTCAGGATGTCAATGATGGCTTGATGTTCAATTGTGTCCAAAGCCTTTTCAAAATCTAATTTCAGGACCAGTAGTTCCTTCCTTGATTTGTAGCATTGGTGTAAATATTCATAGGACCAGCCAAGACAATCTTGAATCACCCTATCTTTCAAGAACCCATACTTATTGATATGGATGAGTTGCAAGATTATTTTTTGAAGTCTATTGGCCAATAATTTTGTAATGATTTTGAGCACCCCATTAAGTAAAGATATAGGCCTGTAGTCATTTGGGGTCAGAGGCACCTCTTTCTTTGGAATCAATGTGGTATAGGAAGTGTTGATGCTTTCCAAAGAGATGTTACCAGCATGAAAAGCATGGATGAGGTTTTTGACATCTGTTCCTATGATATCCCAACAAGACTGAATGAACTCATTATTGAAACCATCTGGACCAGGGGTTTTATGATGTGGCAACTCCTTGACAATTAGATTGATTTCTTCATCAGAGAAAGGCTTTTCTAAATATTGAAAAAACTCAGGATTGTTCTGTTGACCCGGAAGGCTGTGCAGGTCAAAATGCATCGTGTGGCCCTGAGATTGGCCTAATCTCCTTTTGAAAGCCTCCCAGAGAATTCCAGCTTTACCTGCATGGTCTGAAACTTCCACATTGTCCTCATTTCTGAGAATAGCAATTTTATTATGTCTAAAGTTGATTGAGGCTTTAGTGTGAAAGAACTTTGTATTTTCATCTCCAAACTTTACCCCCTTAATCTTCCCTCTTTGTTTCCAATAAATCTTTTGATTGGTGAGAATGGTCAGTAAGTGTTCTTTCAAAATCTTTCTGCAGTTCCATTCAAATGTATTGAGCATTCTGAATTCCTCAAAGAAGTCTAGCAAGTATATGCATTCATTAATATTAGCAATTTGTTTCCTCATACAAGGCATATCCTTGATCCATAATTTGATGCTTCTTCTAAGGTGCTTCAGCTTTGCATTGATGATTTTTGCAGGGTCAGAAAATCCAACAGGGATATCCCAAGCATTTTTAACAATGTCTTTGAAGGAAGAATGCTTAAGCCAATAGTTATCAAATCTAAAAACTTTGGATTTAGGAATTGAAGTCCCCACTTTTATAACACAAGGAAGATGGTCAGAAATAGGCCTAGCCAAAGGCAATGCAGTTGTGTCAGGGAATGAAGTCATCCAAGCAGCAGAAGTAAAAAACCAGTCCAACTTTTCTAGCAGAGGATTTTCTTGCATATTACTCCAACTGTATTGCCTGCCTTTCAGGGGTAGTTCCACTAAACCTAAGTTGCTGATGGCCTCATTAAAAAGGAGCTTTTGGTTGATGTCACCCCCAGGTTTGTTCCTATCAGAAGGTGATCTAATGAAATTGAAGTCCCCCATAATAATCCAGTCTTCATCAGGTGCTTTCACTAGTTTTGGTTGTGTGTGGTGGTCTGAACATCGTAGATTATATCCAAATAATATTCCAACTACTTTGGCTCCTTTGAAAACTGCTATGCGTACTCGTTGGGTTCCACCATATTATCAACGTGAATTACTTAAAAAATTGCAGCGTTTAAGACAAGGAAAAAATTCTGTAGAAGAATATTATCAGGAATTACAAACTGGCATGATTAGATGAGGTATTGTTGAGGATAATGAAACTATGCTTGCACGTTTTATGGGTGGAAGTTGCATGGCAATATATGTCGGAATGGCTATGGGAATGCCATAATAGGTAGGTATGGTGAATGTTTTGAGGAAGGTATAAGGTGGGTTTATGGTACCGATGAAAGTAGCGCGGTACTAGAGAGGCTAGCAATGGTGGAAGGGTGAGAGTGCGTATAATCCATGGACTCAACATTAGTCATAAAGAACTCACATACTTATTGCAAAAATCTATTAGTCATTGAAACAAAGTACTACATGTACTCTCCTAGGGGGATAGATTGGTAGGAAAAGACCATCGCTCGTCCCAGACCGCCACTCATAAGGAAGAAAATCAATAAATAAATTATGCTCCAACTTCGTTACATAACAGTTCACCATCCGTGCATGCTACGGGAATCACAAAATTTAACACAAGTATTCCTACAATCCACAATTACTCACTAGCATGACTCTAATATCACCATATTTATATCTCAAAATAATCATAAGGGATCAAACTTCTCATAGTATTCAATGCACTTAATATGAAAGTTCTTATTATAACCCTCTTGGATGCCCATCATATTAGGACTAAATTCATAACCTAAGCAAATTACCACGCTATTTAGAGAGACTCTCAAAATAATATAAGTTAAGCATGAGAGTTAAACAATTTCTTCAAAATAAAAGCACCGCCGTGCTCGACAAAGATATAAGTGAAGCACTAGAGCAACTACCCAGTTCAAAAGATAGAACTGAAGCACATAGGGTATTCTAATAAATTAACGATTAATGTGTATTCCTCTCAAAAGGTGTGAACAACATGGAAGATTGTGGCAAACTAAAAGCCAAAGATTCATATCATACGAGACGCTCCAAGCAAAACACATATCATGTGGTGAATAAAAATATAGCCTCAAGTAATTTTACCAATGAACAAAGACGAAAGAGGGGATGCCATCGGGGGCATCCCCAAGCTTAGATGCTTGGTTGTCCTTGAATATTACCTTGGGGTACCTTGGGCATCCCCAAGCTTAGATGTTGGGTTGTCCTTGAGTACTACCTTGGGGTGCCTTGGGCATCCCCAAGCTTAGGCTCTTGCCATCCTTATTCAATAGTCCATCAAATCTTTACCCAAAACTTGGAAACTTCACAACACAAAACTCAACAGAAAACTCATGAGATCTGTTAATATAATAAAGAAAATCACCACTTAGGTACTATTGTGAACTCATTTAAATTTATATTGGTGTTATATCTACTGTATTCCAACTTCTCCATGGTTCATACCCTCCGATACTACCCGTAGAGTCATCAAAATAAGCAAACAACACAATGAAAACAGAATCTGTCAAAAACAAAATAGTCTGTAGTAATCTGGAAACTTTGTATACTTTTGTAAGTCCAAAAATTCTGACAAATTAGGATAACATGGGAAATTTGTATATCAATCTTGTGTAAAAAATTCAGATCAAAAGCATGCTTCTGTGAATTTCTAAAATTCTAACAGTGAGCGCAAAAGTTTTTGTTTTTCAGCAAGATCAAATCAACTATCACCATAGATCATCCCAAAGGTCTTACTTGGCACTTTATTGAAACAAAAACTATACAACATGATTACTATAGTAGCATAATCATGTGAACACACAAAAACAATATGGGTAAATATTGGGTTGTCTCCCAACAAGCGCTTTTCTTTAATGCCTTTCTAGCTAGGCATGATGATTTCAATGATGCTCACATAGAAGATAAGAATTGAAACATAATGGGAGCATGTTGAAGAATATGACTAGCACATTTAAGTCTAAACCACTTCCTATTCATAGGGATTTTGTGAGCAAACAATTTATGGGAACAAGCATCATCTAGCATAGGAATGTGAAGCAAGCATAATTTCAAAATTTTCAACACATAGAGAGGAAACTTGATATCATTGCAATATGTAAAAGCACGTGTCCCTCTCTCATAATAATTTTCAGTAGCATCATGAATGAATTAAACAATATAACCATCACATAAAGCGTTATTTTCATTATCCACAAGCATAGAAAATTTAGTACTCTCCACATAAGAAAAATTCTTCTCATTCAAAATAGTGGGAGTGTCATAAGAAACTCGAATACTATAAATTATTTCCACATTAAAAGAGTAATGTTCAAGAAAAGGGTAATCATAATCATGACAAGTTTTATAAATATAATCATCACTACTTTTATAACATAAGTGTCATCAAAATAATCATCATAAGTAGCAACTTCGTTCTCATCATTATCAATTGAAACCTCTTCCAAGATAGTGGAATCATTACTAAATAAAGTCATGACCTGTCCAAATCCACTTTTATCATTATAATAAGATTCAACACCCTCCAAAATAGTGGGATAACTATTGTCTATAGTTGACACTCTTCCAAGCCCACTTTCATAAATATTGCAATCATCATACATAGGAGGCATGCTATCATCATAATAAATTTGCACACCAAAACTTGTGGTACTAAAAATATCATCTTCGTTAAACATAGCATCCCCAAGCTAGGGACAAACATTAATTGCAGCAATTAAATTCTCAAACATGTCATTCTTATCAAACAAAGCATCCCCAAGCTTGTGGCTTTGCATCTGATAGGCATAATCACTCTCATCATTAATAGTATGAATAGCACCAATAGTATAGCAAATTATCATCACAATTTTGTAGTTGGTGCCAAAAAGATTCTCAAGATTATAACAAGTATCATTACTATGAGTAATAGGCATAACAATCATCCTCAATAGTTTATTTGGACGTTGTACCATAAGGCAAAGACTCAATATCATCATCAAGTATATCATCTTCCATATTTTTTTTGATTCACTCTCATGCGGCATAACAATAATAGGAGCAATATCATTTGAGAGGGATACCTTTTTACCTTTGCTTCTCCGTCATTTCTTTTTCTTCTCCACACCATGTGTGGGTTTAATCAACTTCCTTATTGATGAGATTGGTCGCATAGGGAGCTCATTCTTGTAACCTGTTTCATCACTAGATACAATATGATGAGGACATCAATACCATTGTTACACCCACAACCCCTACTTCTATACATACTGGACCAATTACTAGAGCTCGCGCATGCCAATAGAATTACCAGGTACTTTTGTTTCTTGGTAATGATTCTAATGTTCATGAGAATATGATGCTGCCTAAATTGGATACATTTGTTTTGCTTACAAATGAAGGGCCTGGCATGGATAAGAGGGATGAACACTGGAGCAAGACCAAGCCGGCCTGGAGATGATGGCATGCGCAAGGGGAACAAGAACGGAGTTACATGTTATGATTTCAGAACTTTGAAGCCACCATAAGGAGTGCATGATGTCTTGGACGAAATATACAAGATGCCACTCCATAAATTTCGTCCAGAGGCTATTCTAGGTGCTGCATCACCTTATTATTGGGCCAGGTCCATGTAATTTCGAAATACTTAAGTATAGGCTATTTTTAGAGTCTGTATGTGTGGGGAACAAGAGTTAGGGTTGGATTTGGACCCCTCCCACAAGGGCCACGAAATTCCCCCTATTCCTCCGTATATACAGCCCTTAGGGTGTCGTTTAGACTTTGGGTTTTGTTTAGTTGAAAAGTTCGCCATAGCTGCAACTTCGCGTACTTCGTTTGTGTTCAACGACCAGACAAAGGCGTCACAGAACCCCACCTTCATTATTAAAGCTTTCCTCTTTTATTTGCAATATCCAGATTGCAACCTCAGTTTCTTGCTTGTTCTTCGTTTGCTCGCATGAAATAGACCCTCGTGGTCAGGTTGACCATGCTCCGGCGTGGTCAATAAACCCTCGGAAGTTGGTTTAGCGATTGCTAAGGCGCGACGTCTTCGCACGTTCATAGTCGGATCGTCAAAGTTGACTCCCACAGAAAACGATTGCTATCTCATGGAAACATCGGGACACCTTCGCCTCTATCAAGTGGTATCATATTTCCAGGTTGCTCGGTGAGATTTTACAGTTTTTCGTAGTTTAGATCGAGTTTGTTCTTCATACCTATAGTCCACGAAAAAAAGCCAAAAAAATTATGGTTAGTTCATCCTATCCGAACCAATCTGAGCCTTTGCATTATCTTTTCTGTATTTGCTTTGTTGAATTTGCGGTTGCATCATCGTATCAAGTTGTTGGTCTTAGCGTCTGGTTTCTCTTAGAGTTTCGAGTTGTGTTCACAAGTTGTTACGCCGCCGTCACACCATCTTCATCGTTCCTACCATATACCACCACCACCAACATATTCCTTACCTCTTCCATATACATCTGCCCGTCCACCACCAATCCGAGTCCACATATACATCCACCTGTCCACCACCAATCCGAGTCCACATATACAACTGCTTGTCCACCACCAATCCGAGTTCTTTTCATATTAGGTTTGTTTTCGGGATCCATCTAGTTTTGATTTTGTGTTTCCTTGCCTGAGTAGGTCGCAAAAAAAAGTCTGGAGACCCCCGGGCAGTTTTTAGGCCAAATTTTCGGTGACCAAAAATATTTGTCCCTATCCTATTTTTAGGTCCAACGGAGCGTTTTGAGACACTCGCCATCATAGTGATTTTTTGTCGCACTTTTTCGTCATCGCTGTCGTGATTTCCGAAAAAAAATTGTCAAAACTTTTTCGTGTGTCACATCCTAGCTAGCCATGCATTAGAGTGTTGCATCATGTTTACCTTTCATCATAAACTTGAAATGGGGAAGGCAAAACCCCCAGCACCCCCCTGAAATCAACTAGGGTTTACTAAAAATAATTTCAATGAACCTGAAATGCCCTTCTAAAATGTTCACCCTCTTTGTCTTGGGTTAGAACCTCTGGCAAAATAGGTGCACAATTTTCTAGGTCAACAAAAGGTCACTGAATTAAATCATATGTATGTTGCCTTTGGACATTTAAATGCTAATAAATATTTTAAATGTTCAAATAATTCTGGAAATAAGTCAGGGCTGTTAGGAATAATCCCAACAGAGCCCACAATTATTTTCAGGATTTTAGAAAGTTTCCAAGTATTTTAATATGCCACAAATTTACAGAAAAATAGAAAAAGGAAACAGAAACTAAAAGAGAGGAAACTAACCTGGCAGCAGCCCACCAGCCGGCCCACCTAGTGGCCCAGCACTGTGCTGGCCCATGCCAGCCAGCTGCTTCGTCCCCGCCAGGCAGGCAGGGAGCTGACGTCGGCGAGCGCGAGCTCGCCACGGCGCTAGCAGCTTGCCGCTTCACGCGCCTGGACGCTGGGCGACCTCCACATCACCGTCCCGACCCCGTGGACACCTCATTTCCTCCTGCCTCTCTCCTTCGCTTCCCTTCCGCCATGGCCGACGCTGTTGCGCCCGCGCCACCGTGAAACCACGCCCTCCGTCGCCCCCGTGCTGCTCCACCGTGTACTGCAGCTCCGCCACTTCCTCCTCGATCGCTCCACCAAGCCACGCCCCGCCGGAGGCCCGTAAACGACTCCACCGAGCTCGTCTTCAACCCCTGCCGACCAGATCGCCTCCGCCGCCCCGCTTGCTCCGGCTCGTCCCCAACCTCGCCGTCAACTCCGACGCAACTGCCGTGAGCATAGCCACCTCCCCGTCCTCTTGGTTCTTCTTCTCGTGCACAACAGCGAGCACACGCAGCTCACCGCACGCGCCGCCGCCTGACCACGTCACCGGCGTTGCTCCGGTGACCATTTGGTCACGGGCTTGTGCCCGTCACACTCCTCGCGCCACGTAGAGGCCGTAGGTGCTAGCGCCACATCGCCTAAGCCACTGCAGCCACGCGCACGAGCTGGCCGAGCTTCGGCCTCCGCCTGACCTCGTCGTCGGCGAAGCTCCGGCCACTCCCCGGCCAAGCCACCGCCATGGCTGGATGCGGGCGAGCACCAGCTGGCTGTAGCTGCTCTCCGCGCAGCAAATGGAGCCCTGTGGGCGAATCCCGCAGCACGCCGCCGCGTCTGGCCTCGCCGGCGGCTAGACGCCGGCGAGTTTGACTTTTTGACTTTGACCAGGTGGGCCCAAGTTGACTCCTCTGAGTCAATGACAAGTGGGCCCCCCTCTGCTAACTAACTGGATTAGTTTTAATTAAAATTAATTAGTTTAACTAATTACTGACATGCGGGACCCACTGGTCAGTTTGACCTGGACGACCCCGTTGACCTCTGACGTCATCCTGACGTAGTGCTGACGCAGTAATTTAATTACTGGAATTATCTTTATACAGGAAATTCCAGAAAATAGTTCAAACTTCAAAAATTCATAGAAATTAATCTATAACACCAAATGCAAAGATTTATATATGAAATTTGATCAGAAAAATTCAACCTCTCCATTGGAACAGGTTTCATGCATGTCAGAACAAGTTAACCCTGCTGTTTAAGCAATACAAGATGATGCACTTAAATGGCTATGTTAAATGATCTAACACTTGAACCCTTGGTTCAATTAAGCACATTCCTCCCTGTTTTAGCTTGCATTAGGCCAAGACACTTTTATATTGCCATGTCATAGCATGCATCATATTGTTGTATATCCTCATGTGTTGATTGTGTTCCGATGTGTTCTTCGTGGTAGGTTCTGCCTCCGAGGATATTCAAGAGTATCCAACTTAAGGGCAGTATCCCGCTACCACTCCATCAGGCAAGGAACCTATTGATCATTCCGATACAAACCCATGTTCTCGCTTCTGCTCTCGTTTACTGCATTAAGACAACGCGATTCAAACTGCTGTATGTCGCGGTAGTTGAACCCACTTCCTTTGCATGACCTGCCATCGCCACAGTAACTAGATGAAACCCACTAGCATGTGTAGGAGTTGATTGAGCCATATGTGTGTATTTCCTACCATGCTATGCTTGCTATGCTTAGAGTTGTGTCAGGTCTGGCTCATCGGGATGATGAACTAGAGTGAAAGGTTGTGACGGTCTCGAGAGTGTGGAAGTGTTGAATACGATTTGGTAAAGGAATCGATGAGAGGCCATGTAGGAGTACATGGTGGGTTGTTTCATTGAGGCCGTCCTTAAGAACTGAGATCTATGTGTGTGATTTAAGACTCAGCTAGTACCACACATTGGGCCCTGAAATGTGACCCCGCTCGACTTACCGACCCCTCTCGTCCTCTGTCCAGGAGTTGCAAGTAGTTTCTGGTGTTTGTAGTTGCTGGGGGCCGCACGCAGCGCTGACCATAGGGGTGGGTTGTGTTGCAGTAGGCACGTGGCACGGTGTACCGATTCGCCCGTTTGGTGTCTTGGGAACCCTACACACATCGTTTGGGGCCGTTGAGGACACCCCGGCCGGATCTCCTTGCGGATGGAACCCGAATAGGCAATAAACCTGGACTAGAGACTAGTGTGGTTGGTTAGGTCGTGGTCTACACCCACGTCGGCTTTCCCTTGAAGTCTGCCGAGCACATGACGTGTGCAGACGCTAAGTGGTGGAAAACTGTGTGAAGAAGTACACCCCTGCAGGGTATAAAACTATTCGAATAGCCGCATCCGCGGTAAAGGACTACTTGGTCACCTATGCATTTCATAGACAAGTAAATGGATACTACTAAAAATCTCAAGATAAGTGTGAGTACCGCGGATGGCCCTCTCGTAGGATGACGAGGGAGGATCCACGGTGGAGTATTGTGTTGGTGATAGTGGACTCGTGTGCGACAAATGTTTACAAGTTGGGTCTGTCGTAGAATAGCTTAGCCAAGAGTCAAAGCTGGCTTGCTGCAATAACTCCACTACCTTCTTGAGAATGTGCATGTATAGTAGGATCCTGTTGTAAGACTTGCTGAGTACCTCCGTACTCATGTTCCTTTAATTAATGTTTTCAGACGACAACACCAACCCCTCCGATGGGTTCTATGTAGACCTCGACGTTAACGAGTGACTTATCACCCAGGTGGTGATCCAAGACTTGTGAAGGGTCTATGTAGATAGACAGGCTTCGTCAAGCCTTCTTTCTTTCTAGTGTCTGTACTCAGACTACTTTGCTTCCGCATGTGCTTGTATGTTTGTATTTCTTGAGTGTCGGGTCATGTGACCCCTACCTGTATGGATGATATGTATGGCTCTTCGGAGCCTCTTAAATAAAGTACTTGAGTTGTAGAGTTTTGTTGTGATGCAATGTTGTATTTACTCATATCGGGCATATTGTGTGTATGATTGAAATGCTTGGTATGAGTGGGATCCGACTATCTAGTTGTTTATCCTTAGCAGCCTATCATATGGGGAAATGTAGTCTAGTGCTTCTGAGCGATAGTAGTCCGCTACAGCCCGGTTCACCGGAGTCCTGCTAGCCTAGCACTATTGCTCGGAACACTTGACTGGCCGGCATGTGTTTCACTTCATTCCTGTGTCTGTCCCTTTGGGGAAATGTCACGCGGTGTAATCCGGAGTCCTGCCTAGCCTGCTACAGCCCGGGTTACCGGAGTCCTGTTAGCCCAGTGCTACAGCCCGGATTTATACATTGTTGACCGACATGCTCGATGTGATTCATGTATGCCTGTCCTCATGGGTTAGTGCCGCCCTGGGTTCACGACTAGCCATGCCGGCCCGGGTTCTCTGTCATATGGATGCTAGCGACACTATCATATACGTGAGCCAAAAGGCGCAAACGGTCCCGGGCCAGGTAAGGTGGCACCCGTGGGAGTACCGTGCGTGAGGCCGCAAAGTGATATGATGTGTTACATGCTGGATCGATGTGGCTTAGGATCGGGGTCCTGACAGCGTTGGCATCAGAGCCAGACTGCCTGTAGGTTCGCTAAGCCAAACTGGTCGATGTCGAGTCTAGAAAATGCTTTAGTTATATATAGGGGAATTGATTGTGGGAGGGAACGTAAGGCTCTTTTACTCCTTTACCTTATGCCCTCTGTCTTGAGTCATTCCCTTCTCATTCTACGTGGGTTAAGGACTAGGCTCTCTCCTCTCTATCAGGTTCACGAGTTACTAATCCATAGTAACTTATAGGATTGTTGGATACAACCCAGTTCAGTTTCTACTAAATTTTAGTATGCTGCCAGTTGAACCAGAACCTTGATATGATGTTGTTGAGTGGTTTTGCTGACTGTTGTGGATGTCTCAATTCTTTTCTGAGCATTTACAGCCGTTATGCTGTCCAAATTCTCCTAGAAAATTCTAATGCCTTTGCATTATTTTTGTGCTTCCAGATGGCCACCCGTTCCCAGAACCAAGTGGTTCGTCTGACCCGTTGCATTGATGTATGTGGTCACACAGCTATGTTGGTTCGAGTGATGGTCAAGACAGGTTACCGATGGTATCCTGAATATACCGTCGAGGAGTAGTTTAGAGACTTTAATCAAAGCCAATATCTGTGCACGGTCAGGATATATCCATCTTATCCCGGAGCTACCGAACCGCTCCACTGTTCTTATGGACTTGGGATCACTATTGGGATGTCCGTGCAGGATGCAGCCTACTCGATGATGACTATCATTCGAGCCAGAACTGCCTTGCTGAGCAACACCGATTTCCGCTACATGCCAGCATCCCTCCCTGGGGCGCATGGTTACCTTCAGGGTATGTATAGCGATGCATCCCACGAGGACTCACTCCTCCGCACCACTACTGAGATGTTGGAAGACAAGGACCGTGAAAACCGAGCCTTGCGTATGGAGCTCTTTAATGCTCATTCTGATCACTAGGCTACCTTGACTCGGTTTGCCCCTGCAGTGCAAGCCAGATACATGGACATGAGGGACTTGTACCCTGTGCGTGCCAGTCTGCCAGATTTCATGGAGTGGCGTGAGGTGGGAGGCATCACCCCTCCTCGTGGACCTCGTCTGCCGCCGTTTGTTGGACCAAGGCCACACCCAAGTCCCTATGGTCCGCAAGCTCCACAGGACCG
Organism: Aegilops umbellulata; assembly: GCA_032464435.1. NCBI lineage: Eukaryota > Viridiplantae > Streptophyta > Magnoliopsida > Poales > Poaceae > Aegilops > Aegilops umbellulata. Next base: position 256,198,148 of record CP136057.1, read on the forward strand.
TCTGTTCCTAGATGATCATGTTCCGCTTCCAGGCTTGGGTGGTGACTTCTATGAGGATTACTACAGAGCTGTTTGAGTTAGTAGTAGTTTCCCTAGTATTGTAACAAATTGTATGTCCACCGTCCTACGTGACTTGTGGAATATGACTTAGTGTGTATCCAATCCGGAGGTGTAGAAAAATAATGTATAGGAGCTTGGAATGCCTCCGATGAGATGTAACGTCTTTCGTCATAGTTGTACCTTAGCTTGGGCTTGTACTAAACTATGTATGGTGTGTATGACTGTTGGTTAATATATGGCAGTTTTTATATTACCATGTCATACGGATAAACATCTCTGCATTCCTTGTTATCCATTACATTCCGCACTTCCTTGCCCAGATTTTGCCATCCTGGTCTAAATCGTTGTTTTGTTTTTCCTAGGATGGTCAACACCCGCAGCAACCCTGCTGCTCCGGAGCAGGGTGAAGCTAGCGCAGCTAGGGATGAAAATCTGCCTCAACCGCCCTCTCTGGCCGAAGTGATGCTGGAGGCAGAACGAAACAAGCGTGAGACTAACCGCTTGCTGGAGCGGATTGAGCAGAATACTGCACGCCAGCAGAGAAACAATCCAGTGTCAATCAATGACTTTGTCTAGCTGTATCCACCAAAGTTTAACCATTCCGTCGAACCTCTCGATGTGTATGACTGGCTTCGCAGCATCGCCCACAAGCTACGTTCTTCCAACGTAGCCGATGATGATAAAGTTACCTGTGCTGCTTATCACCTCGAAGGACCTGCTAGCCTTTGGTGGGAAAATTATGAGGCTATGCGCCCGGTCGGCCAAATCACTACTTGGGCTGATTTCAGTGCTGCTTTCCGTGAGCATCACATTTCGGAAGGTCTCATGGATCGCAAGAGGGAGGAGTTCTGTAACTTCACCCAGGGTAGACTGACTGTGGATGCATACAGTCGTGAGTTTGGAATGTTAGCACGTTATGCTCCCGAAGAGGTATCCACCGACGCCAAGAAGCAGGCAAGGTTCCGCAAGGGACTTAGCCCCGAGCTTCGCCGTGACCTTCGTCTGCACGATTGCACCTCTTTTCCGAAGTTGGTCAACAAGGCCATCAGTGCCGAGACAGGGCAGAATGACTTTGAAGCTTCACGCAAGCACTCCCAGGACTTTGGATCTTCATCCGGCTCTGGCTCCCAGAAGCGTCGGGTCTGGATCCCAAACACTGTTGTGCCATCCAGATTCATCCCGAGGCCATCCTTTGAGGCGCCTCGCCCCAACCAGCAGTATGTACCGCCCAAGACTTATGGTGGCCCCGCTGCTAATGCTGCTCCACGCCCCAATATGATAACTTGCTTCAAGTGTGGAGAGGCGGGTCACTACATCCGTGAGTGTCCCCAGAACAACCCCAACCAGTTCGGAAAGTCCGTTGGCCATGGTAAGCCAACAGCAAGGGTGCTTGTCGCCAAGCCGGCCACCACTGCTCGTGGCCATGTCAACTACGTTTCAGCTGAGGAGACTCAGGAGGACCCCAACGTTGTTCTCGGTACGCTCCTTGTTAATTGCCATCCGGCAACTGTTCTCTTTGATACTGGAGCATCTCATTCATTTATTTCTGAGAGCTATGCTCGATTGCACAACACCACATTTTGTGACATGCCCGCCTCCATGGTAATTCAAACCCCTGGTTCTAAGTGGCAAACCTCTAGAATCAGCCATGGAAATGAAATTCTTGTCGACAGATTGGTCTTCCTCGCGTCACTAATATCTCTCAAGTCCTCGGACATAAACATCATCTTGCGTATGGACTGGATGTCAGCCCATTACGCTAAGATTGATTTCTCTACTAGAACTGTTCAACTCACCCATCCATCGGGCAAGACAGTCCATGTTTTGATCCGAGTGTCGGAGCATCAGCTCTACTCCCTAAATGCCAACCCCCTTCCAGACCTTGAAGATATTCCGGTAGTTCGTGACTTCCCGGATGTCTTTCCAGAGGAACTGCCAGGTGTTCCACCTGACAGAGATGTCGAGTTCGTGATAGACCTTGCTCCAGGAACCGTCCCAATCTCTAGAAGACCTTATAAGATGGCACCCCTAGAACTAGCCGAGCTTAAGAAACAACTCGATGAGTCCTTGCAAAAGGGTTTCATCCATCCTAGTTCCTCTCCATGGGCTTGCCCCGTCCTCTTCGTCAAGAAGAAGGATGGAACGGATCGGATGGTTGTAGATTACCGACCTGTCAATTTGGTCACTATCAAGAACAAGTATCCGCTCCCCAGGATCAACGACCTATATGACCAGCTCGCTGGATCCTCGGTCTTTTCCAAGATGGATTTGATGTTGGGCTACCATCAAATCAAAATCAAGAACGGGGACATTCCCAAAACGGCCTTTGTTACTCGTTATGGCCAATACGAGTACACCGTCATATCCTTCGGTTTATCCAATGCTCCAGCCACCTTCTCTCGGTTAATGGACTCGATCTTCATGGAGTACCTGGATAAATTCGTCGTGGTACCTCGATGATATACTCATCTACTCCAAGAATGAGGAAGAACATGCCGAACATCCAAGGCTAGTATTGAGGAAACTTCGAGAGCATCGCCTTTATGCCAAATTCTCTAAGTGCGAATTTTGGTTGCCAGAAGTGACCTATCTAGGCCATGTAATCTCTGGTAAGGGCATTGCTGTCAATACCGAGCGAGTTCAAGCCGTCCTTGACTGGACTCCACCTGAAACGGTCAAGCAAGTTCGAAGTTTTCTTGGTTTAGCGAGCTATTGCCGCCGCTTCATCGAGAATTTCTCCAAAGTTGCTAAGCCTCTAACTGAACACCTCAAGAAAGATAAAAAGTTTGAGTGGACCCCACAGTGCGAGTTCAGCTTTCAGGAACTAAAAAGACGCCTGACATCTGCTCCCGTACTGGTACCACCAGATTTTTCTAAGGACTTTGTTATCTATTGCGACGCCTCGCGACAAGGACTAGGTTACATTCTCATGCAAGATCGTCATGTGATTGCCTACGCTTCTCGACAGTTGCGTCCACATGAGGATAACTATCCCACACATGATCTAGAGCTTGCAGCTGTAGTCCATGCACTCAAAACGTGGCGACATTACCTTCTTGGTAATCGTTGTGAAATCTACACTGATCACCAAAGTTTGAAGTACATCTTCACCCAACTGGATTTGAATCTCAGGCAAAGACGTTGGGTCGAGTTGATCTCGGATTACGACTTAGGAATAACTTACACCCCAGGCAAAGCCAATGTCATGGCTGATGCGCTAAGTCGTAAGTCTTATTGTAACAATCTGATGTTACAACAAAGCCAACCACTTCTTCACAAGGAATTTCGTAAGCTTAACCTTCACATTGTTCCTCGAGGATTCCTTTCCACCCTGGTGGCGAAACCTAACCTTACGGATCAAATCATAGCTGCCCAGAGGCGCGATAAGGGCATATCCCGTATCAAGGAAAACATTGCTAGTGGAGTTGCTAAATGTTTTTCCATGGATGAGCGAGGTGTTGTCTTCTTCGAGAACCGTTTGGTGGTCCCCAAGAAACAACATCTACGGCAACTGATCCTTAAGGAAGCTCATGAATCCCCTCTCACCATTCATCCTGGTAGTACCAAAATGTATCAAGACCTACGCCAGAGGTTTTGGTGGACTAGGATGAAGAGAGAAATCGCTCAATACATTGCTAATTGCGACGTCTGTCGTCGCGTTAAAGCAGAGCGTCAACGGCCTGCTAGCACCCTTCAGCCATTGGAAATTCCTGAATGGAAATGGGATAAAATCGGTATGGACTTCATTACCGGGTTTCCCAGGACCAAAAGAGGGAATAATGCTATCTTCGTTGTTGTCGATCGTCTTTCCAAAGTAGCCCACTTCCTACCCGTTTGACAGAGTATAACCGCTAGCCAGCTAGCTGACTTGTACATCTCTCGAATAGTGTCTCTTCATGGTGTTCCATTGGAAATTAATTCAGACTGTGGAAGTCTTTTCACCTCGCGATTTTGGGAAAGTTTCCAAAATGCTATGGGAACTCATCTCTCCTTTAGCACCGCCTTCCATCCTCAGTCAAGTGGTCAAGTAGAACGAGTCAATCAAATTCTGGAGGACATGCTCTGAGCTTCCGTCATCTCTTTCAGTATGAATTGGGAGAAGTGCCTTCCATTCGCCGAGTTCGCTTATAACAACAGTTATCAAGCTAGCTTGGGCAAGGCTCCCTTCGAAGTTCTCTATGGACGAAAATGTCGAACGCCTCTTAACTGGTCAGAAACCGGCGAGAGACAACTCTTTGGCCCAGATATGATCCAGGAAGGAGAAGAGCAGGTTCGCATTATTCGTGAGAAATTGAAAACAGCCCAATTTCGATAAAAGAGTCAGTATGACCGCAAGCATAAGCCGATGGCTTATGAAGTTGGCGAGATGGCTTATCTTCGGGTTACACCATTAAAGGGAACCCATCGATTCGGTATCAAAGGAAAATTGGCTCCTCGTTACATTGGACCCTTTCGCATTCTCACCAAACGAGGGGAAGTTGCCTACCAATTGGAACTACCTCCGCATCTCTCCAGATTTCATGATGTCTTCCACGTTTCTCAACTCAGGCGTTGCTTCTCGGATCCTATCCGTGGAGTGGACCACCAACCGCTTGATCTCCAAGATAACCTCACATATCAAGAGTATCCCGTTCGGATCCTTGATCAAGCCGAGCGTACCACTCGACGCCAGAATATCAAGTTTCTCAAAGTTCAATGGTCGCACCATTCCGAGCAAGAAGCTACTTGGGAAAGGGAGGATCGTCTTCGACTCGAGTACCCCACCTTCTTTCCGACGGATCCTAAATCTCGGGACGAGATTCTTTCGAGTGGGGGTGAGTTGTCACATCCTAGCTAGCCATGCATTAGAGCGTTGCATCATGTTTACCTTTCATCAGAAACTTGAAATGGGGAAGGCAGAACCCCCAGCACCCCCCTGAAATCAACTAGGGTTTACTAAAAATAATTTCAATGAACCTGAAATGCCCTTCTAAAATGTTCACCCTCTTTGTCTTGGGTTAGAACCTCTGGCAAAATAGGTGCACAATTTTCTAGGTCAACAAAAGGTCACTGAATTAAATCATATGTATGTTGCCTTTGGACATTTAAATGCTAATAAATATTTTAAATGTTCAAATAATTCTGGAAATAAGTCAGGGCTGTTAGGAATAATCCCAATAGAGCCCACAATTATTTTCAGGATTTTAGAAAGTTTCTAAGTATTTTTAATAATGCCACAAAGTTACAGAAAAATAGAAAAAGGAAACAGAAACTAAAAGAGAGGAAACTAACCTGGCCGCAGCCCACCAGCCGGCCCACCTAGTGGCCCAGCGCTGTGCTGGCCCATGCCAGCCAGCTGCTTCGTCCCCGCCAGGAAGGCAGGGAGCTGACGCCGACGAGCGCGAGCTCGCCACGGCTCCAGCAGCTTGCCGCTTCACGCGCCTGGACGCTGGGCAACCTCCACGTCGCTGTCCCGACCCCGTGGACACCTCATTTCCCCCTGCCTCTCTCCTTCGCTTCCCTTCCGCCATGGCCGACGCTGTTGCGCCCGCGCCACCGTGAAACCACGCCCTCCGTCGCCCCCGTGCTGCTCCACCGTGTACTGCAGCTCCGCCACTTCCTCCTCGATCGCTCCACCAAGCCACGCCCCGCCGGAGGCCCGCAAACGACTCCACCGAGCTCGTCTTCAACCTCCTACCGACCAGACCGCCTCCGCCGCCCCGCTTGCTCCGGCTCGTCCCCGACCTCCCCGTCCTCTCCGTTCTTCTTCTCGTGCACCACAGCGAGCACACGCAGCTCACCGCACGCGTCGCCGCCTGACCACGTCGCCGGCGTTGCTCCGGTGACCATTTGGTCACGGGCTTGTGCCCGTCACACTCCTCGCGCCACGTAGAGGCCGTAGGTGCTAGCGCCACATCGCCTAAGCCACTGCAGCCATGCGCACGAGCTGGCCGAGCTTCGGCCTCCGCCTGATCTCATCGTCGGCGAAGCTCCGGCCACTCCCCGGCCAAGCCACCACCACGGCTGGATGCGGGCGAGCACCAGCTGCCCATAGTTGCTCTCCGCGCAGCAAACGGAGCCCTGTGGGCGAATCCCGCAGCACGCCGCCGCGTCTGGCCTCGCCGGCGGCTAGACGCCGGCGAGTTTGACTTTTTGACTTTGACCAGTTGGCCCCAAGTTGACTCCTCTGAGTCAATGACAAGTGGGCCCCCCTCTGGTAACTAACTGGATTAGATTTAATTAAAATTAATTAGTTTAACTAATTACTGACATGCAGGACCCACTGGTCAGTTTGACCTGGACGACCCCGTTGACCTTTGACGTCATCCTGACGTAGCGCTGACGCAGTAATTTAATTACTGGAATTATCTTTATACAGGAAATTCCAAAAAATAGTTCAAACTTCAAAAATTCATAGAAATTAATCTATAACTCCAAATGCAAAGATTTATATATGAAATTTGATCAGAAAAATTCAACCTCTCCATTGGAACAGGTTTCATGCATGTCAGAACAAGTTAACCCTGCTGTTTAAGCAATACAAGATGATGCACTTAAATGGCTATGTTAAATGATCTAACACTTGAACCCTTGGTTCAATTAAGCACATTCCTCCCTGTTTTAGCTTGCATTAGGCCAAGACACTTTCATATTGCCATGTCATAGCATGCATCATATTGTTGCATATCGTCATGTGTTGATTGTGTTCCGATGTGTTCTTCGTGGTAGGTTCTGCCTCCGAGGATATTCAAGAGTATCCAACTGAAGGGCAGTATCCCGCTACCACTCCATCAGGCAAGTAACCCATTGATCATTCCGATATAAACCCATGTTCTCGCTTCTGCTCTCGTTTACTGCATTAAGACAACGCGATTCAAACTGCTGTGTGTCGCGGTAGTTGAACCCACTTCCTTTGCATGACCTGTCATCGCCACAGTAACTAGATGAAACCCACTAGCATGTGTAGGAGTTGATTGAGCCATATGTGTGTATTTCCTACCATGCTATGCTTGCTATGCTTAGAGTTGTGTCAGGTCTGGCTCATCGGGATGATGAACTAGAGTGAAAGGTTGTGACGGTGTCGAGAGTGTGGAAGTGTTGAATACGATTTGGTAAAGGAATCGATGAGAGGCCATGTAGGAGTACATGGTGGGTTGTTTCATTGAGGCCGTCCTTAAGAACTGAGATCTATGTGTGTGATTTAAGACTCAGCTACTACCACACATTGGGCCCTGAAATATGACCCCGCTCGACTTACCGACCCCTCTCGTCCTCTGTCCAGGAGTTGCAAGTAGTTTCTGGTGTTTGTAGTTGCTGGGGGCCGCACGCAGCGCTGGCCATAGGGGTGGGCTGTGTTGCGGTAGGCACGTGGCACGGTGTACCGATTCGCCCGTTTGGTGTCTCGAGAACCCTGCACACATCATTTGGGGTTGTTGAGGACACCCCGGCCGGATCTCCTTACGGATGGAACCCGAATAGGCAATAAACCTGGACTAGAGACTAGTGTGGTTGGTTAGGTCGTGGTCTACACCCACGTCAGCTTTCGCTTGAAGTCTGCCGAGCACATGACGTGTGCAGACGCTAAGTGGTGGAAACATGTGTGAAGAAGTACACCCCTGCAGGGTATAAAACTATTCGAATAGCCGCGTCCGCGGTAAAGGACTACTTGGTCACCTATGCAGTTCATAGACAAGTAAATGGATACTACTAAAAATCTCAAGATAAGTGTGAGTACCGCGGATGGCCCTCTCGTAGGATGACGAGGGAGGATCCACGGTGGAGTATTGTGTTGGTGATAGTGGACTCGTGTGCGACAAATGTTTACAAGTTGGGTCTGTCGTAGAATAGCTTAGCCAAGAGTCAAAGCTGGCTTGCTGCAATAACTCCACTACCTTCTTGAGAATGTGCATGTATAGTAGGATCCTATTGTAAGACTTGCTGAGTACCTCCGTACTCATGTTGCTTTAATTAATGTTTTCAGACGACAACACCAACCCCTCCGATGGGTTCTATGTAGACCTCGACGTTGACGAGTGACTTATCACCCAGGTGGTGATCCAAGACTTGTGAAGGGTCTATGTAGATAGACAGGCTTCGTCAAGCCTTCTTTCTTTCTAGTGTCTGTACTCAGACTACTTTGCTTCCGCATGTGCTTGTATGTTTGTATTTCTTGAGTGTCGGGTCATGTGACCCCTACCTGTATGGATGATATGTATGGCTCTTCGGAGCCTCTTAAATAAAGTACTTGAGTTGTAGAGTTTTGTTGTGATGCAATAATGTATTTACTCATATCGGGCATATTGTGTGTATGATTGAAATGCTTGGTATGAGTGGGATCCGACTATCTAGTTGTTTATCCTTAGCAGCCTATCATATGGGGAAATGTAGTCTAGTGCTTCTGAGCGATAGTAGTCCGCTACAGCCCGGTTCACCGGAGTCCTGCTAGCCTAGCACTATTGCTCGGAACACTTGACTGGCCGGCATGTGTTTCACTTCATTCCTGTGTCTGTCCCTTTGGGGAAATGTCACGCGGTGTAATCCGGAGTCCTGCCTAGCCTGCTATAGCCCGGGTTACCGGAGTCCTGTTAGCCCAGTGCTACAGCCCGGATTTATACGTTGTTGACCGACATGCTCGATGTGATTCATGTATGCCTGTCCTCATGGGTTAGTGCCGCCCTGGGTTCACGACTAGCCATGTCGGTCCGGGTTCTCTGTCATATGGATGCTAGTGACACTATCATATACGTGAGCCAAAAGGCGCAAACGGTCCCGGGCCAGGTAAGGTGGCACCCGTGGGAGTACCGTGCGTGAGGCCGCAAAGTGATATGATGTGTTACATGCCGGATCGATGTGGCTTAGGATCGGGGTCCTGACATCGTGCCCATCCTGTCAGATTGACCTGGGAAGAGTTTTGAGACACTCACCATTATAGTGATTTTTCGCAAAAAAAAAAGAGTAGCGCCAAAAAAACGGAGCGGATTTTTTTCCAGAGTGTGCTTTCCCTTGTTTACGTGCAGCGCCGTGATTTTGTTAGTGTTCTAGGCTCGCGTCTCTAGCACGGTCTAGCCTAGGACCAACACAGTACCGTCGTTGAGCATTTATTCAACTTTGCATCTCTGAATTGATTATTGCTGACCCTTTTTTATACCATATTATAAGCCTTCCCAGCTCCACATACTTCTACGTCGTGCGTTTGACTCTCCCTCGTAATCGCTCTATCCAAGCTTTGAGAGTTTTGACTACAACGGTTGCCGATCACCGCCTGCTGCTGGGTAAGAACTGGTAAGAATTTGAGTTTTGCTTGACGGATTTGTGACACCCACCACCACCACTTGTTAGTAGTCTATAGGATCATATTCTTGTGTGTTTCTATTGCTGCTAACCATGCCAGGATCACAAGCCGACAAGATTGAGTGGGAGAACTTAACGAACAAGGAGCTTCATGATAAGTTTCAGCAAATGATGACTGAACAGGTGCAAGATGTGCTGAACAATTTTGAAGAGGCCATGGAGAAGATCACTGGCCTTGAAAAGATGTTCGAAACAAAGCTCAATAACATATTTAATGAACTACTTGCGCGTCTTCCACCATCGGCTGCACCTGCCGCACCTGTTGGTGTTGTTGTTGATACTTCTGTGGCTCCTGCTGCTGATGCGGAGGATGATTATGCGGGAGATTACGAGGATGAGGTTGATCAAAATCAGAACTACGTGCAACCACCAGCACCACAACCACCAGGTCGTCCACATGAAAATAATCACAATGGTAGGTCTCTCCCTCAGGTACTAGATCATGACCATCTTCCTAAACTGAAATTGAATATTCCACCATTTGAGGGTAGATATGTTCCTGTTATATATCTTACTTGGGAGTTAGAAACTGAACAACGATTTACATGTTTACAACATCCTGAGGAGAGACGTGTTCCTGCTGCTGTTTGTGCTTTCACTAGCTTTGCATGTGTTTGGTGGTCTGAACATTGTAGACTATATCCTATTCCAGCTACTTGGGCTGCTTTGAAAACTACTATGCGTACTCGTTGGGTTCCACCATATTATCAATGTAAATTAATTCGAAAATTGCAGCGTTCGAGACAAGGAAAAAATTCTGTCGAAGAATATTATCAGGAATTACAAACTGGCATGATTAGATGTGGTATTGTTGAGGATAATGAAGCTATGCTTGCATGTTTTATGGGTGGATTAAATAGGAGATTCAGACCACTCTAGAGTATAAGGATTATAATAATATCACTCGTTTCTTCCATCTTGCTTGTAAAGCTGAATGTGAATTGCAGGATCGACAAGCATTGGCGCGAACTAACTTTTCTGTAGGTCGACCTTCATCATGGACACCACGTGCATCATCTACTTCCCTTGCACCATCACCTCCATCAGGTGCCACCTCCAACCGTGATACAAGAAAGCGGGCACAACCACCACTATCTGCCAAGAGCACACCTATCGGGCCTGCACAGAGCTCTTCTTCTTCCATGGCATCAACAGGCCACACAAGTGATATTATTTATCGTCGTTGTAAGGGAAGAGGTCATTATGCGAGAGAATGCAAATCTCGGCATGTGATGATTGCTACTGAGGAAGGAGGGTATGAGTCCGCTAGTGACTATGATGAGGAGACTTTAGCTCTTATTACACGTGAAGAACACGGTGGAGATGATTCTGATCATGAGACGCAATACATGGCTCCTGAAGATGCTGACAGGTATGAATGTTTAGTTGCTCAACGTGTTTTGAGTTTGCAGGTTACAAAAGCTAAGCAAAATCAGAGGCATAATTTGTTCCATACAAAGGGAGTTCTGAAGGAACGTTCTATTCGCGTCATCATAGATGGAGGGAGCTGCAACAACTTGGCAAGCATGGAGATGGTGGAGAAGCTATCTCTCACCACAAGACCACATACACATCCTTACTACATCCAATGGTTCAACAACAGCGGCAAGGTTAAGGTAACACGTACTGTTCGTGTGCATTTTAATATCTCTACATATGTTGATTATGTTGATTGTGATGTGGTACCTATGCAAGCATGTTCCTCATTACTTGGTAGACCATGGCAATTTGATAAAAATTATGTACATCATGGTAGAAACAATCAATATACTCTTGTTCATAAGGATACAAATATTACTATGCTTCCTATGACTCCTGATTCCATTTTGAAAGATGATATTCATAGAGATACTAAAGAAAAATAGGAGAAAAATAAGAGTGAAATTCAGATTGTGGCAAAAAAATTGAGCAAAAAATGAAGCCTAATAATAAACCATCTAGTGTTGCTTCTGAAATTAAATTGAAAAGTGCATGTTTACTTTCTACCAAATCTGATATTGATGAGATAGTTTTTAGCAAATCTGTTTATTATGCTTTTGTGTGCAAAGAGGCATTATTTTCATTCAAGTACATGCCTTCCTCTTTGCCCCCAGCTGTCACTAACACTTTGCAGGAGTTCGCTGACGTTTTTCCACAAGACGTGCCACCAAGATTACCACCTATTCGAGGTATTGAGCATCAAATTGACTAAATTCCCGGTGCATCGCTACCCAACCGTGCACCATACCGTACCAATCCAAAGGAGACGAAGGAGATTATGCCTCAAGTACAGGAGCTGCTCGACAAAGGTTATATACGCGAATCTCTTAGTCCTTGTGTTGTTCCTATTATACTATTGCCTAAAAAGGATGGTACGTCGCGTATGTGTGTTGATTGTAGAGGCATTAATAATATTACTATTCGTTATCGTCATCCTATTCCTAGGCTAGATGATATGCTTGATGAATTGAGTGGCTCTACAATATTCTCCAAAGTTGATTTGCGTAGTGGATACCATCAAATTCGTATGAAATTGGAGATGAATGGAAAACAACATTTAAAACTAAGTTTGGTTTATATGAGTGGTTAGTCATGCCTTTTGGGTTAACTAATGCACCTAGTACTTTCATCAGACTAATGAACGAAGTTTTACGTGCTTTCATTGGAAGATTTGTGGTAGTCTATTTTGATGATATACTGATTTATAGCAAATCTTTGGAAGAACATTTGGAACATTTACGTGCTGTTTTTATTGCTCTACGTGATGCACGTTTGTTTGGTAACCTTGGGAAGTGCACCTTTTTCACCGACCGAGTATCTTTTCTTGGCTATGTTGTTACTCCATAGGGAATTGAAGTTGATAAAGCCAAGATTGAAGCTATTGAGAGTTGGCCGCAGCCCAAAATGGTCACACAAGTGAGGAGTTTTCTTGGACTCGCTGGTTTCTATAGGCTTTTTGTGAGAGATTTTAGCACCATCGCTGCACCTCTCAACGAGCTTACAAAGAAGGATGTGCCTTTTGTTTGGGGTACCGCACAGGAAGAAGCCTTTGCGATATTGAAAGATAAGTTGACACATGCTCATTTACTCGAACTTCCTGATTTTAATAAGACTTTTGAGCTTGAATGTGATGCTAGTGGAATTGGATTAGGAGGTGTGTTATTACAAGATGGCAAACCTGTTGCATACTTTTCCGAAAAATTGAGTGGGCCTAGTCTGAACAATTCTACTTATGATAAAGAATTATATGCTCTTGTTTGGACTTTAGAAACATGGCAACATTATTTATGGCCCAAAGAATTTGTTATACATTCTGATCATGAATCTTTGAAACACATTAGAAGTCAAGAAAAACTGAACCATAGACGCGCTAAATGAGTTGAATTCATTGAGACTTTCCCCTATGTGATTAAACACAAGAAGGGTAAAGAAAATGTTATTGCTGATGCATTATCTCATCATTATACTATACTTTCACAACTTGACTTTAAAATATTTGGTTTGGAGACCATCAAAGATCAATATGTGCATGATGCTGAATTTAAAGATGTATTGCAGAATTGTAAAGAAGGGAGAACATGGAACAAGTTCGTCGTTAACGATGGATTTGTGTTTTGTGCTAACAAGCTATACATTCCAGCTAGCTCCATTCGTCTTTTGTTGTTGCAGGAGGCGAATGGAGGAGGATTAATGGGACATTTTGGCGTGAAGAAGACGTAAGATATACCTGCTACACATTTCTTTTGGCCAAAGATGAGACGGGATGTTGAGCATTTTGTTGCTCACTGCACTACATGTCAAAAAGCTAAGTCACAACTCAATACTCATGGTTTATATATGCCTTTGCCTGTACCTAGTGTTCCTTGGGAGGATATATCTATGGACTTTGTTTTAGGTTTACCTCGAACAAAGAAGGGGAGGGATAGCATATTTGTTGTTGTGGATAGATTCTCGAAAATGGCACACTTTATACCGTGTCATAAAAGCGATGATGCTGTTAGTTATGCTGATTTTTTCTTTCGTGAAATTATTCGCTTGCATGGTGTGCCAAATACTATTGTTTCAGATCATGATACTAAATTTCTTAGCCACTTTTGGAGATGTTTATGGGCTTAGTTGGGGACTAAACTGCTTTTTAGTACTACATGTCATCCCCAAACTGATGGACAAACTGAAGTAGTCAATAGAACATTGTCTACTATGCTTAGGGCTGTTTTGAAGAATAATAAGAAAATGTTGGAAGAATGCTTGCCTCATATTGAATTTGCTTATAATCGTTCATTGCATTCTACTACTAAGATGTGCCCTTTTGAAATTGTGTATGGTTTCCTCCCTTGTGCACCTATTGATTTGTTGCCTCTTCCATCTTCGGAGAAGTTTAATTTTGATGCTAAACAACATGCTAAATTGATCTTAAAAATGCATGAGTTAACTAAGGAAAACATTGAGCGTATGAATGCTAAATATAAACTTGCTGGAGATAAGGGTAGAAAACATGTTGTGTTCGCACCTAGAGTTCTTTTTTGGTTACATTTGCGTAAGGATAGATTTCCTAATTTGCGCAAATCAAAGCTAATGCCACGTGCTGATGGTCCTTTTAAGGTGTTAGAGAAAATAAATGATAATGCATATAAACTTGAGTTGCCTGCAGATTTTGGGGTTAGTCCCACTTTTAACATTGCAGATTTGAAGCCTTATTAGGGTGAGGAAGATGAGCTTCTGTCGAGGATGACTTCATTTCAAGAAGGGGAGGATGATGAGGACATCAATACCATTGTTACACCCACAGCCCCTGCTGCTATACATACTGGACCAATAACTAGAGCTCGCGCACGCCAATTGAATTACGAGGTACCTTCGTTTCTTGGTAATGATTCTAACATTCATGAGAATATGATGCTGCCTAAATTGGATACATTTGTTTTGCTTACAAATGAAGGCCTGGCATGGATAAGAGGGATGAACACTGGAGCAAGACCAAGCCTGGAGATGATGGCATGCGCAAGGGGAACAAGAACGGAGTTACAAGTAATGATTTCAGAACTTTGAAGCCACCATAAGGAGTGCATGAAGTCTTGGACGAAATATACAAGATGCGACTCCATAAATTTCGTCCAGAGGCTATTGTAGGTGCTGCATCACCTTATTATTGGGCCAGGTCCATGTAATTTTGAAATACTTAAGTATAGGCTATTTTTAGAGTCCGTATGTGTGGGGAACAAGAGTTAGGGTTGGATTCGGACCCCTCCCACAAGGGCCACGAAATTCCCCCTATTCCTCCATATATACAACCCTTAGGGTGTCGTTTAGACTTTGGGTGTTGTTTAGATTAAAAGTTTGCCATAGCTGCAACTTCGTGTACTTCGTTTGTGTTCAACGACCAGACAAAGGAATCACAGAACCCCACCTTCATTATTAAAGCTTTCATCTTTTATTCGCAATATCCAGATTGCAACCTCAGTTTCTTGCTTGTTCTTTGTTTGCTCGCAGGAAATAGGCCCTCGTGGTCAGATTGACCATGCTCCGGCGTGGTCAATAACACCTCGGAAGTTGGTTTAGCGATTGCTAAGGCGCGACGTCTTCGCACGTTCATAGTCGGATCATCAAAGTAGACTCCCACAGAAAACGATTGTTATCTCATGGAAACATCGGGACACCTTCGCCTCTATCAAGTGGTATCATATTTCCAGGTTGCTCGGTGAGATTTTACAGTTTTTCGTAGTTTAGATCGAGTTTGTTCTTCATACCTATAGTCCACGAAAAAAGCCAAAAAAATTATGGTTAGTTCATCCTATCCGAACCAATCTGAGCCTTTGCATTATCTTTTCTGTATTTGCTTTGTTGAATTTGCGGTTGCATCATCGTATCAAGCTGTTGCTCTTAGCGTCTGGTTTCTCTTAGAGTTTCGAGTTGTGTTCACAAGTTGTCACGCCGCCGTCGCACCATCTTCATCGTTCCTACCATATACCACCACCACCAACATATTCCTTACCGCTGCCATATACATCCGCCTGTCCACTACCAATCCGAGTCCACATATACAACTGCTTGTCCACCACCAATCCGAGTTCTTTTCATATTAGGTTTGTTTTCGAGATACATCTAGTTTTCATTTTGTGTTTCCTTGCCTGAGTAGGTCTCGAAAAAAAAGTCTGGAGACCCCCGGGCAGTTTTTAGGCTAAATTTTTGGTGACCAAAAATATTTTTCCCTATCATATTTTTAGGTCCAACGGAGAGTTTTGAGACACTCGCCATCATAGTGATTTTTTGTCGCGCTTTTTCGTCATCGCTGTCGTGATTTCTGAAAAAAATATTGTCAAAATTTTTTCGTGCCCATCCTGTCAGTTTGACCTCGGAAGAGTTTTGAGACACTCACCATTATAGTGATTTTTCGCAAAAAAAAGAGGAGCGCCAAAAAAAACAGCAATTTTTTTTCCAGAGTGTGCTTTCCCTTGTTTACGTTACGTGCAGCGCCGTGATTTTGTTGGTGTTCTAGGCTCGCGTCTCTAGCACGGTCTAGCCTAGGACCAGCACAATATCGTCGTTGAGCGTTTATTCAACTTTGCATCTCTGAATTGATTATTGCTGACCCTTTTTGCTACCATATTATAAGCCTTCCCAGCTCCACATACATCTACATCGCGTGCTTGACTCTCCCTGGTAATCGCTCTATCCAAGCTTTGAGAGTTTTGACTACAACGGTTGCCAATCACCGCCTGCTGCTGGGTAAGAACTGGTAAGAATTTGAGTTTTGCTTGACGGATTTGTCACACCCACCACCACCACTTGTTAGTAGTCTATAGGATCATATTCTTGTGTGTTTCTATTGCTGCTAACCATGCCAGGATCACAAGCCGACGAGATTGACTGGGAGAACTTAACGAACACGGAGCTTCATGATAAGTTTCAGCAAATGATGACTGAACAGGTGCAAGATGTGCTGAACAATCTTGAAGAGGCCATGCAGAAGATCACTGGCCTCGAGAAGATGTTCGAAACAAAGCTCGATAACAGATTTAATGAACTGCTTGCGCGTCTTCCACCACCGGCTGCACTTGCTGCACCTCTACAACAACAACTACTACTACTACTACTACTACTACTACTACTACTACTACTACTACTACTACTACTACTACTACTACTACTACTACTACTACTACTACTACTACTACTACTACTACTACTACTACTACTACTACTACTACTACTACTACTACTACTACTACTACTACTACTACTACTACTACTACTACTACTACTACTACTACTACTACTACTACTACTACTACTACTACTACTACTACTACTACTACTACTACTACTACTACTACTACTACCTCCACATCGCGAAACAGCCCTCCGCCGAGCGAGCCGTGTCCTTCTTCAGCCTGGCCAAACTGTTGGTGTTGCTGTTGATACTTCTGTGGCTCCTGCTGCTGATGCGGAGGATGATTATGCGGGAGATTACGAGGATGAGGTTGATCAAAATCAGAACTACGTGCAACCACCAGCACCACAACCACCAGGTCGTCCACATGCAAATAATCACAATGGTAGGGCTCTCCCTCAGGTACGAGATCATGACCTTCTTCCTAAACTGAAATTGAATATTCCACCATTTGAGGGTAGATACGTTCCTGTTATATATCTTACTTGGGAGTTAGAAACTGAACAACAATTTACATGTTTACAATATCCTGAGGAGAGACGTGTTCCTGCTGCTGTTTGTGCTTTCACTAGCTTTGCATGTGTTTGGTGGTCTGAACATTGTAGATTATATCCTATTCCAGCTACTTGGGCATGCGGACTCGTTAGGTTCCACCATATTATCAACGTGAATTAATTAAAAAATTGCAGCGTTCGAGACAAGGAAAAAAATTCTAACGAAGAATATTATCAGGAATTACAAACCGGCATGATTAGATGTGGTATTGTTGAGGATAATGAAGCTATGCTTGCATGTTTTATGGGTGGATTAAATAGAGAAATTCAGACCATTCTAGAGTACAAGGATTATAATAATATCACTCGTTTATTCCATCTTACTTGTAAAGCTGAACGTGAAGTGCAGGTTCGACAGGCATTGGCGCGAACTAACTTTTCTGCAGGTCAACCTTCATCATGGACACCACGTGCATCCTCTACTTCCCCTGCACCATCACCTCCATCAGGTGCCACCTCCAACCGTGATACAAGAAAGCAGGCACAACCACCACTATCTGCCAAGAGCACACCTGCCAGGCCTGCACAGAGCTCTTCTTCTTCCATGGCATCAACAAGCCACACAAGTGATATTATTTGTCGTCATTGTAAGGGAAGAGGTCATTATGAGAGAGAATGCAAATCTCAGCGTGTGATGATTGCTACCGAGGATGGTGGGTGTGAGTCCGCTAGTGATTATGATGAGGAGACTTTGGCTCTTATTACACGTGAAGAACACGGTGGAGATGATTCTGATCATGAGACGCAATACATGGCTCCTGAAGATGTTGACAGGTATGAATGTTTAGTTGCTCAACGTGTTTTGAGTGTGCAAGTTACACAAGCTGAGCAAAATCAAAGGCATAATTTGTTCCATACAAAGGGAGTTGTGAAGGAACGTTCTATTCGTGTCATCATAGATGGAGGGAGCTGCAACAACTTGGCTAGCATGGAGATGGTGGAGAAGCTATCACTCACCACAAGACCACATACACATCCTTACTACATCCAATGGTTCAACAACAGCGGCAAGGTTAAGGTAACACGTACTGTTTGTGTGCATTTTAGTATCTCTACATATGTTGATTATGTTGATTGTGATGTGGTACCTATGCAAGCATGTTCCTTATTACTTGGTAGACCATGGCAATTTGATAAAAAAATTGTGCATCATGGTAGAAACAATCAGTGTACTCTTGTTCATAAGGATACAAATATTACTTTCCTTCCTTATTGCAAGTATACTCTTGTTCCCATGATTCCATAAGCAAAATAGGAGAAAAATAAGAGTGAAAATCAGATTGTGGCAAAAAAATTGAGCAACAAATGAAGCCTAATAATAAACCATCTAGTGTTGCTTTTGAAATTAAATTGAAAAGTGCATGTTTACTTGCTACCAAATCTGATATTGATCTGCTAGTTTTTAGCAAATCTGTTTGTTATGCTTTTTTGTGCAAAGAGGCATTATTTTCATTCAACGATGTGCCGTCCTCTTTGCCCCCTGCTGTCACTAACATTTTGCAGGAGTTCGCTGACGTTTTTCCACAAGACGTGTGTGACGCCCGGATAATTAAGCTACAGTAATCTCACGTTAATGGTGCCATGTCACCTCTGTCACTGTAGTTAATCTCGGGTTAATTCGAAAACTGTTTCAAAATTCAAAATTCAATTAATGTCGACAATAAATTTTTCAGAAGTTATAACAAAAATGTTCAGGTAGTGCCTAATATCACTTAGGTAGTTATAGTGAAGAGGACACCTTTTTAGAAAATGCATAAATATTTTAAATTGAAATAAAACAGAAAAGAAAGTAAATAAAGAAAAAATTAAAACCAGAAAACAAAAGAACAAAAAAATATAGAAAGAGAAACCCCCTGCCCCACTGGGCTTCGGCCCAGCAGGCCGGGCCCAACTGGCCATCCAGGCCACTAGGAGGCCCACCCCATCCCACCTTATCCCCTCGAGCAACCGAACCCTAGCCACTACCGCACCCATTCCCCCCCACTATCCTCGCTCTCCCACTCCCCCGATCCCCTTCTGGATCGGGGCGACAACCTCGGCGCCTGGCGCCCCGCTGCCTACTCCGCCGTCCCCCGTCGCCAGCCGTCGTCTCTCCCTCGCCTTTCCCCTCGCTCAAGATCGTGCCCGAAGGCCGCAAACGCCGCGGACACCGCCGCCCCGCCTGGACCTCGCCGGAATGCTCCATCGTCGGATCTTCTTTCCGTCTCCGTCGGTCATCCTCATCCTCCTCCACAACGGCTCCCTCGAGCCTCGCCGCCCCCTGGTCTCTATTCGAATGTGAGGCCCGCTTTCCCTCTCTTTCCTCCCTATCCGGCGCCGCCTCCCACTCGTCCCCGCGCGCTAGCACGAGCCGCATCCGCCCTGCCTCACTCCCCTCACCCGTGGTCGCCCGCGACCGCGCTGGCCCCACGCATCCCGTCGCTGCCTTGCGCGCAGCTGCCGCATCTTCCCTGCTCCCCCATGCTGCCCGCTGCTGTTGCTTCGCTCGAAGCCCACCGCACACTCCCGCCATGGCTCGCCTGCCTGCAGCGCTACCGCCGCCATCTCGTGCGCTCGTCGTCGCAGCAGCCGGCGCCCCTCTCCCTCACCCGCTCCGTGCCCTGGCCGCGTCGGCTCCGTCCGGCCGCGCCCGCGCTAGGCCAACGCGCGCCAACAGCAGCGCCCCAGCCGCCCAGCCCCGGCGCCGCCCCGCCGTGGCCTGCCGCTGCCATCTCCGGCGTCCGCGTGCCCGCGCCGCATCGGTGCCCTTCCGCACCCGCTTGCCCTCGCCTAGGTCGGGCACTTGTAGCGCACCAGTGCCCGTAACCCGCACACCCGCTAAGGCTCACCTTGAGCCACTTACGAGGGGGCCCCACCCCTGAAAACGATAAAAATAATAATTAAAATATTAATTAATTAATTAGTTAAATAAATTAATTAACTTAATTAAACCTAATTAGATTAGCCTAATTAACTAGTTCAACTAATTAACTGTGATTAATTAACTAACAGTGAATGACATGCGGGACCCACACGTCAGTTAACCCAGTCAATGCCCTGTTGACTGCTGATGTCATGCTGACATCATCATGACGTCAGTATGCACTATTCTGGATAATGTTGCTTTAAATAATTAAATAAATTCTAAAAATAATTAAAACTTTAGAAAATTAATATAAAATAAACCGTAGCTCGGATGGAAAAACTTTGTACATGAAAGTTGCTCAGAACGACGAGATGAATCCGGTTACGCAACCCGTTCGTCCGTCACACATTCCTAGCATAGCAAACATGCAACTTTCCCCCTCCGGTTCACCTGTCCGAAAATGCGAAAAACCGGGGATACTTTCCCGGATGTTTCCCCTTTCGCCGGTATCACCTATCCCTGCGTTAGGTCACCCCTAGCACAACGTATTGCCGCGTCTTGCTTTGTGTTACATTTGATTGCTCTATTATTTATTGTGTTCCCCTCCGTTACTTATTTCCGGTAGACTCCGAGACCGACGCCGCTGCTACCTAGTACGCCTACGGAGTTGACGACCCCTCTCTCTTGCCCGAGCAACCAGGCAAGCCCCCCTCCCTTGATCACCAGATATCGCCTATTCTTCTCTATACTGCTTGCATTAGAGTAGTGTAGCATGTTACTGCTTTCCGTTAATCCTATACTGCTGCATAGCCTGTCCTTGCTACTACTGTTGTTACCTTTACCTGCTATCCTACTGCTTAGTATAGGATGCTAGTGTTCCATCAGTGGCCCCACACTCTTGTCCGTCTGCCATGCTATACTGGGCCATGATCACTTCGGGAGGTGATCACGGGCATATACTATTCTTTACACTGTTACATTACCCGTGATACTGTTCGGAGATGGGGGCTGAAGGGGCAGGTGGTTCCACCCAGGTAGTGGTGGGCCTGGGTTCCCGACGGCCCCCGACTGTTACTTTGTGGCGGAGCGACAGGGCAGGTTGAGACCACCTAGGAGAGAGGTGGCCTGGCCCTGGTCGGCGTTCGTGGATACTTAATACGCTTAACGAGATCTCGGTATTTGATCTGAGTCTGGCCATTTGGTCTATACGCACTAACCAACTACATGGGAACGATATGGGCACTCGGCGTCATGGTATCAGCCGAAGCACTTCGTGACGTCAGCGACTGAGCGGCACGCGCCGGATTGGACTGGAACGCCGGCTAGGCTAGGTCTGCTTTTGGCCGCCCTCGCAACATGCAGGTGTGCAATGGGCGATGGGCCCAGACCCCTGCGCCATAGGATTTAGACCGGCGTGCTGACCTCTCTGTTGTGCCTAGGTGGGGCTGGGACGTGTTGATCTTCCGCGGCCGGGCATGATCCTGAAAAGTGTGTCCGGCCAAATGGGATCAAGCGTGTTGGGTTATGTGGTGCACCCCTGCAGTGAAGTTAATCTATTCGAATAGTCGTGTCCCTCGGTAAAAGGATGACCTGGAGTTGTACCTTGACCTTATGACAACTAGAACCGGATACTTAATAAAACACACCCTTCCAAGTGCCAGATACAACCCGGTGATCGCTCTCTAACAGGGCATCGAGGAGGGGATCGCCGGGTAGGACTATGCTATGCGATGCTACTTGGAGGACTTCAGTCAACTCTCTTTTTACATGCTGCAAGACGAAGGCTGCCAGAAGCGTAGTCTTCGACAGGATTAGCTATCCCCCTCTTATTCTGGCATTCTGCAGTTCAGTCCAATTATATGGCCCTTTACACATATATCCATGCATATGAAGTGTAGCTCCTTGCTTGCGAGTACTTGTGATGAGTACTCACGGTTGCTTTGTTTCCCCTTTTCCCCATCTCTCTACCCGATTGCTGCAACCAGATGTTGGAGCCCAGGATCCAGACGCCACCGTCGACGATGACTCCTACTACTCTTGAGGTGCCTACTACTACATGCAGCCCGCTAACGACGACCAAGAGTAGTTAGGAGGATCCCAGGCAGGAGGCCTGCGCCTCTTTCGATCTGTATCCCAGTTTGTGCTAGCCTTCTTAAGGCAAACTTTTTTAACTTATGTCTGTACTCAGATATTGTTGCTTCCGCTGACTCGTCTATGATCGAGCACTTGTATTCGAGCCCTCGAGGCCCCTGGCTTGTATTATGATGCTTGTATGACTTATTTATGTTTTAGAGTTGTGTTGTGATATCTTGCCGTGAGTCCCTGATCTTGATCGTACACGTTTGCGTGCATGATTAGTGTATGATTGAATCGGGGGCGTCACAAGTTGGTATCAGAGCCGACTGCCTGTAGGAATCCCCTTCCACACTCCTTGGCCGAAGTCGAGTCTAGACATTGCAAAAACTTTTACTAACATGGCTGTGTGGCCCATGGGCCCACGTCGCCATTGGGTGGTATTAGGATCTTTTATTCCTCGACCTATACTCTCGAACTCTAATCTCTCTTCTCTTCGGGTTAAATGAATTTGCTAAAACTCTAACATTAGGTTCTCGCAAAAAATTTCTCCCGGAGAGCCACTTATTACAGATGATCACCTGCTGCACCAGAAGAATTCGAAGATACTCTTCGATATTCTCTCTAGACCTTGTGCCTGTTGCTTTTGCAATTCCCTACCACCGAAAATCCCTATGGATAAATACTTACACCTGTCGTTCTTACTTTTATTCCCAGTTGGTCTTGTTATTACAAGATACCCCGAAATACTCGTCGTTGTTTCATTAATCCTTTGAGCTTAGTGCCTTGTTGTTCTTTGTCACCTGAATACCCCTATGGATGATTCTCGCACTTACCGAGTATCCGCTCATCCCCAGTTGATTTAGGTATTTCACAAAATTCTTCGTAATACCGTTCGTTCTTATGAAAATCCTCAACAACCTAATGCTCTTGAAATTCTTGCTTGCTGGCATTAAGATTAATCCAATAAGTCTGGTAATCTTATTGGCATCCTTTGTCATTATCATTTAGAGTCTATTGATTCGATATGTTGCAGATGCTTGCAAGCCTCGAGAATTATCTTTCCGGCTCAGACGTCATTTTAAGCATGAGCTGGTTCTCAACCAATCCAATTGCCGTCGATTGTACCCCTAAGGCTATTGAACCTATCGTTCCCTAATCAGAACATTGCTTCTGATCCCTTGATTGAAAATCATAATTCCTTTGCATTTGAGCTCTGGATTAGTCAGTGGTTTCTATAATCCAATGCTTGGATTGTTACTTCCTCTGGTTGTGTGCCGATGCTCACATCGGCTCTGTTATGGGCCGGCAGATCCTTTAATGGATTTTATCTGACACCGTCCTTCATATTCATTAAACTTATGAGCCTTTCTTCGGATACATAATGCCTTTGGTAAAATGTACCTCCTGCTTTGACAACCATGCTCTACTTTCGAGCTTGTGTTAGTTACTCCTGAAAGTTTGTGGTATATGTTTCCACGATGCCCCGATGGGTTGAACCTATGCCTTCCTTAATATGTGTGAACTCGAAAGCTTTCATGAGTCATACTCTTCTGGTATTTTGCTAGATAAAATTTCAACATTACAACCTCTTCGAAAATGAGAAGTGAATGGAAGGTATACATGGAAGAAGTGGGAGTCAACCTTGAACTTTGTGTTCATGCCCATGGACACGATGTAGATCCTACCATAGAAGCTTCTTGTAATAATAACTATTTCGTTGATATAATGTCATCTGGTATCTTTAAACTGATCTTATGCAATTGTGGTTTCGACCATATTTACTCTTTGATCCCATTTCTCGGACAAGTTAAAGCACTTGTCTTTTGCAAGTCAATACACCAGTCCAACCTCTACCTTGATCTACAGTCGAGTATTACCCTCTGGTATCTCAAGTATATCTAAGAACTGTGTTGCATCTTATGAGTCTCCATCAGCTATTATTTCTCACCGAATCCAATTTTTCATGGGTTCTGAGTTATTAGTCGCTCAAGAACACCGGTAAGTGAACCGATTACGCACTCCGATTCGATAAATCTAAGTAATTTTTGTTACTTAAGAGTTAAATAACTCTTCAAGTCATTCCTAGCCTGATCGGATATAACATTAGCGTGCAACTTTTTAACTCTGCTACCTGGTTCTTCTTCCCGGAGCACAATTTTCGACGATGAGCTAAGCTTACCTCGTTCTTCCTCGTCATTTCATTTTCCCTTGAACAACAAGCTTGATTTCAAGTTGTGTCGCACTCTTGGTTCCAATAACCTTTCGCTCCATCATTCCTGTGACTTGATGTCATCGCCGATCGATAACATCTTAATGAAATCCGTCGACAAATGTGTCGTGATCATCATCGGCAATGATATGCCTTCTTCCAAGTGTGAATCGAATTCATGATGGGAAATACCATCCTTTCCCCTCGATGATTGGTATTAACATCGACAACATTCTTGCATTCCCTCCAACACAAAACTTGTTCTTGTTTTGTGTTATAACTTGAGTTCCTTGTTATCCGACTTATGTTATGTTCTAACTTGAAGTATTACTGTCTTCTATGCCAAGGATGTCGTGAGAATTTCATCACTTCTTAAGAATTCTTGATACAAGTGATACTTCTTGCCATCTCCGTTCACTCCTTGGTCCCCTTGTTGTTTCTAACCGGGAATATCGACAAGTGAACGATGCTGCTTGGACTCTGTAATTCAAGCAACCCGGTTCCTTTGAAATTAATGGCCGATAGTTCGAGTTTAGACTATTGGTTGTTGAACCACCATTCTTACGTTGATCATGCTACCTAAGCCAACATTTCGGGTGCACCTTTCAACCCATGTTTAATTGTGTATGTCTTCCTCGAGCATACCTCATTATGTCATCTGATCTGACAAATGTTATCTGGATCGCGATCAGATATGATGATTGGGACATATGTACACGAGTTATAAAATTGGTCTTTATATGACCCGGTAAGATGATGTCATGCCTAGCACACCTGGCCGGAGGATCTATTGTTATAGTTTCCTTTTTAGCAAGCTCAGCGATTCTTCCATCAGGAAATTTTAAGACTTATTTTATAAGTTGTTCCAGATGAATCCTTTGCGTTTGCAAAGTCCGACCTTTGCTTGAAGACCTTGTCAATGCTATCTCAAAGCATGTATGTGGTACTCCTATCATCAATAAGAACATTTGAAGCACATTGCTAAATTTTCCTTATCAGTTATCCAAACACCGCTGTATGGGTACATATCATGATTCTTCTTACCCCTTTTGTCTGAATGGTCATGTCTTTGGTCTCGCGTCATGGGTATCATTTGCTACTTGTCCTTGGTAAGGATATACCCTTGAAATATGTGTTTAAACTCATTTTCCTTTCCATTGTTCTGTTTAAACCTGATAATCACTTTTCCTTTCCATTGGTTTGTTTAAACCTTCTTGTGATCTATATAATATAATCAGTAATATCCCTGCTTATGTGAACACCTCGTTGTACCACTCTGTCAGAAAGACCCTGTTACTTTTGTTGATGACATTCCGGTAACCACCGATGGACGAGAACTTTGCCTACTGGTCCGCCTCGTTCAACGAGCAGTAAAATGGTTCTCTTCGTCCCTCGCCCTTGGTACCTATGTTGTTGCCGACATGACCGACAGACTATCGTCTGACATGCCTTGCTTACACGATCGTCCAAGATGTCACCGACCTTCATACTTTTAACCACATGGTGGGCCCATAACCCACAGTTCCACAGGATCGAAACCTGACTCTCCGGTACCCCCCTTGTTTCCAAAGTTATTCCTCATGCGAGGCCTCATAAGTAATTCACGCGCCACCTTCTGAGTAATCATCCATTATGGTATCAAATATGATACTTATTCTCGTTACTCTGAACCCCTCTCACACTCGGTTTCAGGCAATGAACGATTGCCTATATGCTCGAAACTTCTTATTGCACCGTCTTGCTAACTCTCGAAGTTTTCTCAAGTTTAAATTCGAGAGTTACTTCCCGTCACCTTCCCTGATTTTATCTACCAGATAAGCAACCTTGTAGAGGACCGTCCTTCCCGAGTCTTCCCCATATCCTTTGCCGTAAGTACGATGAAGATCCCGAAGAAAGGATGTGTGCTACATCATGATGACCTGAAGCAGAGGTATGGAGACATCAGCATAATGGATCAACCGCTTCGAGAAGAGCCTCCAAGACCGAGAAGATCCGTTAGAATTTCGTAACCAGACTTTTCCCCCTTCGGGACGAGATTTCTTGTAGTGGAGGAGAATTGTGACGCCTGGATAATTAAGCTACAGTAATCTCACGTTAATGGTGCCACGTCACCTCTGTCACTGTAGTTAATCTCGGGTTAATTCGAAAACCGTTTAAAAATTCAAAATTCAAATTAATGTCGACAATAAATTTCTCAGAAGTTATAACAAAAATGTTCGGGTAGTGCCTAATACTCCCTCCGTTCCTTTATATAAGGTGTATTTGTTTTTTGATAAAATTCCAGAATGTAAGGTGTATTTCTTCTAATTCCTCATAATTCCCTTGTTAGCCCTCTAGAAAAAGGAAAGTATCTCTGTCCTAATTGTCTACATATCTTCTTATAGCAAAAGAAGGAAACTATCTCTATGTTGATTGCATGTATCTTTTACTTTCCAGGACTAACTGATTTACTTGCCACTAACCAATATACTCCCTCCGTTCCTCAATATAGGGTGTATAGTTTTTGGCACGGAAATTAAAGAACGCATGTGGAAGGAAAATTTCACAAGTTTTGGGAGAGATTACACCTGACTAATTGACATGAGAAAATAGAGGAGCTTGCCCTATATAAGGAAATGTAATCAAATCCCTTAAAAAATTATCCAAACGAGTGGTGCAACGCAATAAACCTTATATTTCGGACTTTTTCTCAAAAATCTATACACCTTATATCAAGGAACGGAGGGAGTATTTGCCAAGGGTAATTTTGTCCTAACACGTCTATAATTATGTGCCTTGGTCACCGTGCCAAAAATAATACACCTTACATAAAGGAACGGAGGGAGTATCACTTAGGTAGTTATAGTGAAGAGGACACCTTTTTAGAAAATGCATAAATATTTTAAATTGAAATAAAACAGAAAAGAAAGTAAATAAAGAAAAAAATTAAAACCAGAAAACAAAAGAACAAAAAAATATAGAAAGAGAAACCCCCTGCCCCACTGGGCTTCGGCCCAGCAGGCCGGGCCCAACTGGCCATCCAGGCCACTAGGAGGCCCACCCCATCCCACCTTATCCCCTCGAGCAACCGAACCCTAGCCACTACCGCACCCATTCCCCCTCCCACTATCCTCGCTCTCCCACTCCCCCGATCCCCTTCTGGATCGGGGCGACAACCTCAGCGCCTGGCGCCCCGCTGCCTACTCCGCCGTCCCCCGTCGCCAGCCGTCGTCTCTCCCTCGCCTTTCCCCCTCGCTCAAGATCGTGCCCGAAGGCCGCAAATGCCGCGGCCACCGCCGCCCCGCCTGGACCTCGCCGGAATGCTCCATCGTCGGATCTTCTTCCCGTCTCCGTCGGTCGTCCTCATCCTCCTCCACAACGGCTCCCTCGAGCCTCGCCGCCCCCTGGTCTCTACTCAAACGTGAGGCCCGCTTTCCCTCTCTTCCCTCCCAATCCGGCGCCGCCTCCCACTCTTCCCCCCGTGCTAGCACGAGCCGCATCCGCCCTGCCTCACTCCCCTCACCCGCGGTCGCCCGCGACCGCGCTGGCCCCAAGCATCCCGCCGCAGCCTTGCGCGCAGCTGCCGCATCTGCCCTGCTCCCCCATGCTGCCCGCTGCCGTTGCTTCGCTCGAAGCCCACCACACACTCCCGCCGTGGCTCGCCCGCCTGCAGCGCTACCGCCGCCATCTCGCGTGCTCGTCATCGCAGCAGCCGGCGCCCCGCTCCCTCACCCGCTCCGTGCCCTGGCCGCGTCGGCTCCATCCGGCCGCGCCCGCGCTAGGCCAGCGCGCGCCGACAGCAGCGCCCCGGCCACCCAGCCCAGGCGCCGCCCCGCCGTGGCCTGCCGCTGCCATCTCCGGCGTCCGCGTGCCCACGCCGCATTGGCGCCCCTCCACACCCGCTTGCCCTCGCCCAGGTCGGGCACTTGCAGCGCACCAGTGCTCGTAACCCGCACACCCGCTAAGGCTCACCTTGAGCCACTTACGAGGGGGCCCCACCCCTGAAAATGATAAAAATAATAATTAAAATATTAATTAATTAATTAATTAACTTAATTAAACCTAATTAGATTAGCCTAATTAACTAGTTCAACTAATTAACTGTTATTAATTAACTAACAGTGAATGACATGCGGGACCCACATGTTAGTTGACCCAGTCAACGCCCTGTTGACTGGTGACGTCATCATGCACTATTCTGGATAATGTTGCTTTAAAATAATTAAATAAATTCTAAAAATAATTAAAACTTTAGAAAATTAATATAAAATAAACCGTAGCTCGGATGGAAAAACTTTGTACCTGAAAGTTGCTCAGAACGACGAGACGAATCCGGATACGCAACCCGTTCGTCCGTCACACATCCCTAGCATAGCAAACACGCAACTTTCCCCCTCTGGTTCACCTGTCCGAAAATGCGAAACACCGGGGATACTTTCCCGGATGTTTCCCCTTTCACCGGTATCACCTATCCATGCGTTAGGTCACCCCTAGCACAACGTATTGCCGCGTCTTGCTTTGTGTTACATTTGATTGCTCTGTTATTTATTGTGTTCCCCTCCGTTACATATTTCCGGTAGACTCCGAGACCGACGCCGCTACTACCCAGTACGCCTACGGAGTTGACGACCCCTCTCTCTTGCCAGAGCAACCAGGCAAGCCCCCCCCCCCCCCCGTTGATCACCAGATATCGCCTATTCTTCTCTATACTGCTTGCATTAGAGTAGTGTAGCATGTTACTGCTTTCCGTTAATCCTATACTGCTGCATAGCCTGTCCTTGCTACTACTGTTGTTACCTTTACCTGTTATCCTACTTCTTAGTATAGGATGCCAGTGTTCCATCAGTGGCCCTACACTCTTGTCCGTCTGCCATGCTATACTGGGCCATGATCACTTCGGGAGGTGATCACGGGCATATACTATTCTTTACACTGTTACATTACCCGTGATACTGTTCGGAGATGGGGGCTGAAGGGGCAGGTGGTTCCACCCAGGTAGTGGTGGGCCTGGGTTCCCGACGGCCCCCGACTGTTACTTTGTGGCGGAGCGACAGGGCAGGTTGACACCACCTAGGAGAGAGGTGGCCTGGCCCTGGTCGGCGTTCGCGGATACTTAACACGCTTAACGAGATCTGGGTATTTGATCTGAGTCTGGCCATTTGGTCTATACGCACTAACCAACTACGTGGGAAAGATATGGGCACTCGGCGTCGTGGTATCAGCCGAAGCACTTCGTGACGTCAGCGACTAAGTGGCACGCGCCGGATTGGACTGGAACGCCTGCTAGGCTAGGTCTGCTTTTGGCCGCCCTCGCAACATGCAGGTGTGCAATGGGCGATGGGCCCAGACCCCTCCGCCATAGGATTTAGACCGGCATGCTGACCTCTCTGTTGTGCCTAGGTTGGGCTGCGACGTGTTGATCTTCCGCGGCCGGGCATGACCCTGAAAAGTGTGTCCGGTCAAATGGGATCAAGCGTGTTGGGTTATGTGGTGCACCCCTGCAGAGAAGTTAATCTATTCGAATAGCCGTGTCCCTCGGTAAAAGGACGACCCGAAGTTGTACCTTGACCTTATGACAACTAGAACCGGATACTTAATAAAACACACCCTTCCAAGTGCCAGATACAACCTGGTGATCGCTCTCTAACAGGGCATCGAGGAGGGGATCGCCGGGTAGGATTATGCTATGCGATGCTACTTGGAGGACTTCAGTCAACTCTCTTTTTACATGCTGCAAGACGAAGGCTGCCAGAAGCGTAGTCTTCGACAGGATTAGCTATCCCCCTCTTATTCTGGCATTCTGCAGTTCAGTCCAATTATATGGCCCTTTACACATATATACATGCATATGTAGTGTAGCTCCTTGCTTGCGAGTACTTTGGATGAGTACTCACGGTTGCTTTGTTTCCCCTTTTCCCCATCTCTCTACCCGATTGCTGCAACCAGACGTTGGAGCCCAGGATCCAGACGCCACGGTCGACGACGACTCCTACTACTCTTGAGGTGCCTACTACTACGTGCATCCCGCTGATGACGACCAGGAGTAGTTAGGAGGATCCTAGGCAGGAGGCATGCGCCTCTTTTGATCTGTATCCCAGTTTGTGCTAGCCTTCTTAAGGCAAACTTGTTTAACATATGTCTATACTCAGATATTGTTGCTTCCGCTGACTCGTCTATGATCGAGCACTTGTATTCGAGCCCTCGAGGCCCCTGGCTTGTATTATGATGCTTGTATGACTTATTTATGATTTAGAGTTGTGTTGTGATATCTTCCCGTGAGTCCCTGATCTTGATCGTACACGTTTGCGTGCATGATTTGTGTACAATTGAATCGGGGGCGTCACAACGTGCCACCATGATTACCACTATTCGAGGTATTGAGCATCAGATTGACTTAATTCCCGGTGTATCGCTACCCAACCGTGCACCATACCGCACCAATCCAAAGGATACGAAGGAGATTATGCCTCAAGTACAGGAGCTGCTCGACAAAGGTTATATACGTGAATCTCTTAGTCCTTGTGTTGTTCCTATTATACTAGTGCCTAAAAAGGATGGTACGTCGCGTATGTGTGTTGATTGTAGAGGCATTAATAATATTACTATTCGTTATCGTCATCCTATTCCTAGGCTAGATGAAATGCTTGATGAATTGAGTGGATCTACAATATTCTCCAAAGTTGATTTGCATAGTGGATATCATCAAATTCGTATGAAATTGGGAGATGAATGGAAAACAGCATTTAAAACTAAGTTTGGTTTATATGAGTGGTTAGTCATGCCTTTGGGTTAACTAATGCACCTAGTACTTTCATGAGACTAATGAACGAAGTTTTACATGCTTTCATTGGATGATTTGTGGTAGTGTATTTTGATGATATACTGATTTATAGCAAATATTTGGAAGAACATTTGGAACATTTACGTGCTATTTTTATTGCTCTACGTGATGCACGTTTGTTTGGTAACCTTGGGAAGTGCACCTTTTGCACCGACCGGGTATCTTTTCTTGGCTATGTTGTTACTCCAGAGGGATTTGAAGTTTTTTTTTGAAAGGAAAGCAGTAGGGGAAGCCCCCCACAGCGAGTTTTTTTTAAATAATAAGAACCCACATTCGCGCCCGTGAGGACTAGAGGGATTTGAAGTTGATAAAGCCAAGATTGAAGCTATTGAGAGTTGGCCACAGCCCAAAACGGTCACACAAGTGAGGACTTTTCTTGGACTCGTTGGTTTCCATAGGCGTTTTGTGAGGGATTTGAGCACCATTGATGCACCTCTCAACGAGCTTACAAAGAAGGATGTGCCTTTTGTTTGGGGTACCGCACAGGACGAAGCCTTCACGGTATTGAAAGATAAGTTGACACATGCTCATTTACTCCAACGTCCTGATTTTAATAAGACTTTTGAGCTTGAATGTGATGCTAGTGGAATTGGATTAGGAGATCTGTTATTACAAGATGGCAAACCTGTTGCATACTTTTCTGAAAAATTGAGTGGGCCTAGTCTGAACAATTGTACTTATGATAAAGAATTATATGCTCTTGTTCAGACTTTAGAAACATGGCAACATTATTTATGGCCCAGAGAATTTTTAATACATTCTGATCATGAATCTTTGAAACACATTAAAAGTCAAGAAAAACTGAACCATAGACATGCTAAATGGGTTGAATTCATTGAGACTTTCCCTTATGTGATTAAACACAAGAAGGGTAAACAATTATTGCTGATGCATTATCTCGTCGGTATACTATACTTTCATAACTTGACTTTAAAATATTTGGTTTGGAGACCATCAAAGATCAATATGTGCATGATTCTAAATTTAAAGATGTATTGGAGAATTGTAAAGAAATTCCCCCTTATTCCTTCATATATACAACCCTTAGGGCGTCGTTTAGACTTTGGGGTTTGTTTAGATTAAAAGTTTGCCATAGCTGCAACTTCGTGTACTTCATTTGTGTTCAACGACCAGACAAAGGAGTCACAGAACCCCACCTTCATTAATAAAGCTTTCCTCTTTTATTCGCAATATCCAGATTGCAATCTCAGTTTCTTACTTGTTCTTAGTTTGCTCGCGGGAAATAGACCCTCGTGGTCAGGTTGATCATGCTCCGGCGTGGTCAATAACTCCTTGGAAGTTGGTTTAGCGATTGCTAAGGCGCGACGTCTTCGCACGTTCGTAGTCGGATTGTCAAAGTCAACTCCCACAAAAAACGGTTGCTATCTCGTCGAAAAATCGGGACACCTTCACCTCTATCACAATAGTAGGGAAAGTGGAGAGCTTTACCCTTTCATTAGTATTTCTTTTATATTCTAAGGTTTTTCCCATCTTTCTATAGTTGGCAATATAAGCATTATCATTGCAATTTACCACGCAAAACGTATAGATTTCTTTAAGAGTAGTTTCAGCATGGTCGGTGAATATGAATGCTTCAAGCCAACTATTTTTATGTGACAATTCTTCACACCCCAAAAATAAACAAAGTTCATTATAAAGTTCAAGGGTGATCAAGTTATTGCAATATTGGGTCACGATTCGATCATGAAAAAGTATGCATTTAAAATTAAGGTGACCTACTCTATTACAAAGTTCACAAGTAATGGGATGAAGAGAGCATAATTTTGTAGCAATTTTATCTATCACCTTAAGGCATCAATTGGTTTCATCATGTTTATGCTTCTTACAATATCTATCATCCCTATAAGGCATGTCTTCACAAACTATATTCACTCCACAAAAATTGACATGCTTATAAGAAACTTCTTTATCATGACTAGTGCAATCATCACTAGTATCATGAATATTCAAAGCAAGCACACTAACAACATTGCATTTTATTGACTTCTTCTTCTAACACTTGACCACATTTTTCCTTTCCATCATTCTCACGAAAGACATTAAAAAGATGAAGCATATGAGGCAACCTGAATTCCATTTTTTGTAGTTTTCTTTTATAGACTAAACAAGTGATAAAACAAGAAACTAAAAGATTCAATTGCAAGATCTAAAGATATACCTTCAAGCACTAACATCCCTGATAACCCACAAGTATAGGGGATCGCAACAGCTTTCGAGGGTAGAGTATTCAACCCAAATTTATTGATTCGACACAAGGGGAGCCAAAGAATATTCTCAAGTATTAGCAGCTGAGTTGTCAATTCAACCACACCTGGAAACTTAGTATCTACAACAAAGTGTTTAGTAGCAAAGTAATATGATAGTAGTGGTAGCAGCAACAAAAGTAATGTTTTTGGTATTTTGTAGTGACTATAACAGTAGCAGCGGAAAAGTAAATAAACGAGAACCAGTATACGGAAAACTCGTAGGCATCGGATTAGTGATCGATAATTATGCCGGATGCGGTTCATCATGTAACAGTCATAACATAGGGTGACACATAACTATCTCCAAATCATCAATGTAATGTAGACATGTATTCCGTATATAGTCATACGTGCTTATCAAAAAGAACTTGCATGACATCTTTTGTCCTACCCTCCTGTGGCAGCGGGGTCCTATTGGAAACTAAGGGATATTAAGGCCTCCTTTTAATAGAGAACTGGAACAAAGCATTAGCACATAGTGAATACATGAACTCCTCAAACTACGGTCATCACCGTGAGTGGTCCCGATTATTGTCACTTCGGGGTTGCCGGATCATAACACATAGTAGGTGACTATAGACTTGCAAGATAGGATCAAGAACTCACATATATTCATGAAAACATAATAGGTTCAGATCTGGAATCATGGCTCTTGGGCCCTAGTGACAAGCATTAAGCATAGCAAAGTCATAGCAACATCAATCTCAGAACATAATGGATACTAGGGATCAAACCCTAACAAAACTAACTCGATTACATGATAAATCTCATCCAACCCATCACCGTCCAGCAAGCCTACGATGGAATTACTCATGCACGGCAGTGAGCATCATGAAATTGGTGATGGAGGATGGTTGATGATGACGACGGCAACGAATCCCCCTGTCCGGAGCCCCGAACGGACTCGAGATCAGCCATCCCGAGAGGTTTTAGGGCTTGGCAGCGGCTCTTTATCGTAAAACGCAATGAATTCTTCTCTCTGATTTTTTTCTCCCCGAAAGCCAATATATAGAGTTGGAGTTGGCGTCGGAGGGTGTCCAGGGGGCCCACATGGTAGGGGGCGCGCCCCCCACCCTCGTGGACAGGGTGTGGGCCCCCTGGTCTTTATCTTTTGCGAGGATTTTTTATTATTTTTTATAAGATATCCCGTGGAGTTTCGGGTCATTCCGAGAACGTTTGTTTTGTACACATAAGACAACATCATGGCAATTCTGCTGAAAACAGCGTTAATCCGGGTTAGTTCCATTCAAATCATACAAGTTAGAGTTCAAAACAAGGGCAAAAGTGTTTGGAAAAGTAGATACGACGGAGACGTATCAACTCCCCCAAGCTTAAACCCTTGCTTGTCCTCAAGCAATTCAGTTGACAAACTGAAAGAGAAAAAGAAAAACTTTTACAAACCCTGTTTGCTCTTGTTGTTGTAACTATGTAAAGCCAGCATTCAAGTTTTCATCATATATCATAACTAACCACATTTGCAATAATTTTCAGGTCTCACAATTACTCATATCAGTAGCACAATCAACTAGCAAGCCATAATAATAAATCTCGGATGACAACATTTTCTCAAAACAATCATAATATGATATAACAAGATGGTATCTCGCTAGCCCTTTCTGAGACCGCAAAACATAAATGCAGAGCACCTTTAAAGATCAAGGACTGACTAGACATTGTAATTCATGGTAAAAGAGATCCAATCATAGTCATACCCAACATAGATTAATAGTGATGAATGCAAATGACAGTTGTGCTCTCCAGCTAGTGCTTTTTAATAAGAGGGTGATGACTCAACATAAAAGTAAATGGATAGGCCCTTCGTAGAAGGAAGTAGGGATTTGTAGAGGTGCCAGAGCTCGGTTTTGAAATAGAGATAAATTATATTTTGAGCGGCATACTTTCATTGTCAACATAGCAACTAAGAGATGGCGATATCTTCCATGTCACACACATTATAGGCGGTTCCCAAACAAAATGGTAAACTTTATACCCCCCTCCACCAACAAGCATCAATCCATGGCTTGCTCGAAACAACGAGTGCCTCCAACACACATCAGGTCCCAGGGGGAGTTTTATTTGCATTAATTTTGATTTAGTTTGCATAAAGCATGGGACTGGGCATCCCGGTGACCAGCCATTTTCTCGTGAGTGAGGAGCGGAGTCCACTCCTCTTGAGAATAACCCGCCTAACATGGAAGATAAGGGTAGCCTTAGTTGATACATGAGCTATTCGAGCATACAAAACAGAATGTTCATTTGAAGGTTTAGAGTTTGGCACATACAAATTTACTTGGAACGACAGGTAGATACCGCATATATGAAGGTATAGTGGACTCATCTGGAATAACTTTGGGGTTTAAGGGATTGGATGCACAAGCAGTATTCCCACTTAGTACAAGTGAAGGCTAGCAAAAGACTGGGAAGCGACTAACTAGAGAGCGACAACATCCATGTACATGCATTAAAATTAATGAACATTAGATGCAAGCATGAGTAGGATATAATCCACCATGAACATAAATATCGTGAAGGCTATGTTGATTTCGTTTCAACTACATGCGTGAACATGTGCCAAGTCAAGTCACTCAAATCATTTAAAGGAGGATACCACCCCATCATACCACATCATAATCATCTCAATAGCATGTTGGCACACAAGGTAAATCATTATAACTCATAGCTAATCAAGCATGGCACAGGCAACTATGATCTCTAATTGTCATTGCAAACAAGTTTATTCATAATAAGCTGAATCAAGAACGATGGACTCATCATATTTACAAAAACAAAAGAGGTCGAGTTCGTACCAGCTTTTCTTATCTCAGTCGGTCCACCATATTTCATCATAATTGCCTTTCACTTGCATGACCGAATGGTGTGAATAATAATAAGAGTGCACGTGCATTGGACTAAGCTGGAATCTGCGAGCATTCAATAAACAGGAGAAGACAAGGCAATATGGGCTCTTGGTAAAATCAACAATAAAGCATATAAGAGCCACTTCAACAATTTAATCATGGTCTTCTCCTACTGACCCCCAAAGAAAAGAAAAGAAATAAAAACTATTTACACGGGAAAGCTCCCAACAAGCAAAAGAAGAACGGGAATTATTTTTGGGTTTTCTTTTTACTTACTACTACAGCAAGAAGGTAAATTACTACTAATATTTTTTTTGTTTTTATTAAGGTTTGACAAACACACAAGAAGAAACCAGGAAAAACAAAATAAACTAGCATGGATATTACAGTGAAAGAGTATGAGTACCGACATCTAGCAATGAGTGTGTGTGAATATAAATGTAATGTCAGTGAGAAATACGTACTCCCCCAAGCTTAGGATTTTGGCCTAAGTTGGTTTATTGCCTGGGATAGCCTGGCGGATACCCGTAGGTGTAGCTGGGGTCGTACTGCGATGAAGAATAGTTTGGATCATATTGTGATGAGGAAGAATCTGATTGCCATTGGCTAACTGTCATCTCTGGATCCCAAGAATAAACAGATTGTCATGGAGGCTCATCTTGTGGTTCCGGTTCCAGGGCTGGTGCAGGATTTTTGTGAGCTTGGAAGGCAGCCCACGTAACAAGATAGGGTCCTACAAATTAAACAAAGAAGGAGCAAGCAGCGTAATAGTTTCAGGATGATGTTTATCAAAGTATAGCTTATATTTGAGCTCTCCATTCATGTCCTTAACGAGAAAATCATGTGCTATCATACTCTTATAATCTAGATAAGCATTAGGCAGCAATTTTTCTTCTTTCTCATAATGCCTAATAGCTATATTAAAATATGCAGCAAGGCGAGAAGCATAAATGCCTGCAAAGATAGGGCCCTTAGTACGGTTCAGACTCAACCGTCTAGCAACAATTCCGCCCATACTAACAGTGTTGTCGCGGTACAACCCATGGAACAAAATAATAATATCAGGAACACTAAGGTTCCCACAGTTCCCGCGACCAATCAAGCAACGACTAGCAAATAAGGCAAAATAGCGTAATACAGGAAAATGTATGCTAGTAATTCTTGCATCAGAAACCTTCCTGGTTTCTCCCACAGAGATAAGTTTAACAAATGGTTCCACCTCATGATGGAGTGGTTGCTCTAATATACCCTTAGGGGGTATGTTGCATATTGCGCAAAATTCAGACAATGGCATTTTCTTCACAACGTCATATAAATGAAACTCTACTGAACGAGGCGATTCCTTAGGGTAAAAGTAGAAGTTTTGCACAAAAGTATTTGTGAGTAAGAGATACTGTGGACGTTGGTCGCGGACGAAGTCGGTGAGGCCAGCATTTTCAATCAATGAATAGAAATCCTCATAAATCCCGGTATGTGTCAAGAAATTATCAGAAGGCCATTCACACGGCCGTATCTCTGCGGTACGAGGCAAATTATATTTGGGCCTCTGAGCTTCTTCATTTTGTTTATCCTTTGAGCTTCGGCTCGATTAGCCCCTCAAAAGTCTCTTCATTATTTCTGAAATAATCAGAAATTTTTAGTAACTTCAAACGAAAGTAAACCAACTTCAATAACACTGATAGCAACTACTCCTACAAGTGCCTAGAGTCTATATCAAGCATTAGAACTACTTGGAACCATATAAATTTGACATGCAAGCTCAAGAACATGGTCACCTATGCAGCACAAATTTGCAAAGAATAGAGCACTAGAACAAAAACTAATTGGACCAATGGAGGAGTCACATACCAAGGAACAATCTCCCCAAGCAGTTTTGCAAGAGGTGCTTTGAGCAAGGAGATCGAAAATCACAACAAAAGTGGCTGGAACTCGTGCTTGAGTTGATTTTTCGGGTTTGTGTGAGGCAGAGGAAGAAGATGGGTGCTGGGATAATTGGAGGAGGGCCATCGTGGGCCCACGAGGCATGGGGCGCGCCCTAGAGGGGGGGCGCCCTCCACCCTCGTGGCCAGGTGGCAGCTCCTCCCATGGTAATTTTTGCACAGTAAATCCTCAAATATTCCCGAAAAAATCATATTAAATTGGCATGGCATTCTGAGGACTTTTATTTTTGGGATATTTTTATATTGCACGGATAAGACAGGAAATAGACAGAAAAATACTATTTTTACTTTATTTCTACTAATATAAAGAGGGTACAAAAGGTTGTGCTTCTAGTTTCATCCATCTCATGCTCATCAAAAAGAATCCACTAACAAGGTTGATCAAGTCTTGTTAACAAACCCATTCCGATAATCATGAAACCGGAGAAATTTCGAATAACACTAAGTTACCTCAACGGGGATATGCACATCCCCTATAATAAGTATATCATATTTCTTTTTGATAGTAGGAAGAGGAAATTCAAAACCTCCAAATATAATCGATGGAGTTTTTCCAATAGAGTTGATACTATGGACTTGAGGTTGTTTCCTCGGAAAGTGTACCGTATGCTCATTACCATTGACATGAAAAGTGGCATTGCCTTTGTTGCAATCAATAACAGCCCCTGCAGTATTAAGAAAAGGTCTTCCAAGAATAATAGACATACTATCATCCTCAGGAATATCAAGAATAACAAAGTCCGTTAAAATAGAACATTTGCAACCACAACGGGCACATCCTCACAAATACCAATAGGTATAGCAGTTGATTTATCAGCCATTTGCAAAGATATTTCAGTAGGTGTCAACTTATTCAAGTCAAGTCTACGATATAAAGAGAGAGGCATAACACTAACACCGGCTCCAAGATCACATAAATCAGTTTTAATATAATTTCTTTTAATGGAGCAAGGTATAGTAGGTACTCCGGGATCTCCAAGTTTCTTTGCTATTCCACCCTTAAAAGTATAATTAGCAAGCATGGTGGAAATTTCAGCTTCTGGTATCTTTCTTTTATTAGTAATGATATCTTTCATATATTTAGCATAAGGATTTGTTTTGAGCACATCAGTCAACCGCATACGCAAGAAGATAGGTCTAATCATTTCAGCAAAGCGCTCAAAATCATCATCATCCTTTTTCTTGGATGGTTTGGGAGGAAAAGGCATGGGTTTCTGAACCCAAGGTTCTCTTTCTTTACCATGTTTCCTAGCAACAAAGTCT
The DNA here is from genome assembly GCA_032464435.1 of Aegilops umbellulata. NCBI lineage: Eukaryota > Viridiplantae > Streptophyta > Magnoliopsida > Poales > Poaceae > Aegilops > Aegilops umbellulata. The sequence goes on from CP136057.1 coordinate 256,237,520, forward strand.
CTCTTATCATAACGTTGATTCTTTGATTGTGGGTTATCAAGATCAACAACAGGTTCAATTTCGACATCATTATCATTACTAGCACGAGCATCATCATTAACCTTTTCACTAGGTTCATGTTCATTACGAGATTGTGTTTCAGCATTAGACATAGAGATGTCATTAGGATTATCAGGTGGTTCAGCAATAGGTTCACTAGACATTTGCACAGTTCTATCATTTTTCTTTTTCTTCTTTTTGGAAGAACTAGGTGCATCCATATTATTTCTCTGAGAATCTTGCTCGATTCTCTTAGGGTGGCCTTCAGGATACAAAGGTTCCTGAGTCATTCTACCAGTTCTAGTAGCCACTCTAACAACATAATCATTTTTCTTACTATTCATTTCATCAAGCACTTCTTTTTGAGCTTTAAGTACTTGTTCTACTTGAGTGGTAACCATAGAAGCATGTTTGCTAACAAGTTTAAGTTCACCTCTAATATTAGCAATATAATCACACAAGTATTTAATCATATCGGAATCATATTTCAATTGTCTATCAAAAAAAGCAATGAAATTTTCTTGTTTGACAATAAAATTATCAAACTCTTCAAAGCATTGCCTAGCAGACTTATAGTGAGGGATATCGACTTCATCAAATCTATAGAGAGGATTTACCTTTACTACCTGTGTCGGGATATCGGGATCAGGAGGTTCTTCAGTAAATAAGTGATTGAGATCATATGTTTCTTCATTAGGCGGTAAATTAAGACCATGTATTTCTTCAATAGGAGGTAAATTCTTAACATCTTCAGCTTTAATACCTTTTTCTTTCATAGATTTCTTTGCCTCTTGCATATCTTCGGGACTGAGAAATAGAACACCTCTCTTCTTTGGAGTTGGTTTAGGAATAGGATCATTAATTGGAGCAGGAGCTGGCTCAGGAGGTGCCCAATTATTTTCATTTGTCAACATATTATTCAATAGAATTTCAGCATCATCCGGTGTTCTTTCCCTGAAAAGAGAACCATCACAACTATCCAGGTAATCTTTGGAAGCATCTGTTAGTCCATTATAAAAGATATCAAGTATTTCAGGTTTCTTAAGAGGATGATTAGGCAAAGAATTAAGTAACTTGAGAAGCCTCCCCCAACTTGTGGGAGACTCTCTTCTTCAATTTGCATAAAGTTGTATATTTCATTTAAAGGAGCTTGTTTCTTATGAGCAGGGAAATATTTAGCAGAGAAGTAATAAATCATATCCTGGGGACTACGCACACAACCAGGATCAAGAGAATTAAACCATATCTTAGCATCATCCTTTAATGAGAACGGAAATATTTTAAGTATATAAAAGTAATGTGATCTCTCATCATTAGTGAACAGCGCGGCTATATCATTTAATTTAGTAAGATGTGCCACAACAGGTTCAGATTCATAGCCATAAAAAGGATCAGATTCAACCAAAGTAATTATATCTGGATCAACAGAGAATTCATAATCCTTATCAGGAACACAGATAGGTGAAGTAGCAAAACCAGGGTCAGGTTTCATTTTATCTCTAAGTGATTCTTTGTTCCATTTAACTAATAACCTCTTGAGCTCATATCTACCTTTACAAGCTAAGATAGCGGCAGAAGATTCCATATCAAAAACATAACCCTCAGGAATGACAGGCATATTTTCATCATCACTTTCATCATTATATTCAGATTCAATAATTTCTTTTTCTCTAGCCCTAGCAATTTGTTCATCAAGAAATTCACTAAGGGGCACAGTAGTATCAGGCATAGAAGCAGTTTCATCATAAGTATCATGCATAGCAGAAGTGGCATCATCAATAACATGCGACATATCGGAACGAATAACAGAAGCAGGTTTAGGTGTCGCAAGCTTACTCATAACAGAAGGTGAATGAAGTGCAAGGCCAGATGGCAGTTCCTTACCTCCCCTCGTAGTTGAGGGATAAAGTGTTGTCTTAGAGTCTTTCAAGTTCTTCATAGTGTCCAGCAGATATAAATCCCAAGTGACTCAAAGAATACAGCTATGCTCCCCGACAACGCGCCAGAAATTAGTCTTGATAACCCACAAGTATAGGGGATCGCAACAGCTTTCGAGGGTAGAGTATTCAACCCAAATTTATTGATTCGACATAAGGGGAGCCAAAGAATATTCTCAAGTATTAGCAGCTGAGTTGTCAATTCAACCACACCTGGAAACTTAGTATCTGCAGCAAAGTGTTTAGTTGCAAAGTAATATGATAGTGGTGGTAGCGGCAACAAAAGTAAAGACAGCAAAAGTAATGTTTTTGGTATTTTGTAGTGATTGTAACAGTAGCAGTGGAAAAGTAAAAAAACGAGAACCAGTATATGAAAAACTCATAGGCACTGGATTAGTGATGGATAGTTATGCCGGATGCGGTTCATCATGTAACAGTCATAAAATAGGGTGACACAGAACTAGCTCGAATTCATCAATGTAATGTAGGCATGTATTCCGTATATAGTCATATGTGCTTATGGAAAAGAACTTGCATGACATCTTTTGTCCTACCCTCCTGTGGCAGTGGGGTCCTATTGGAAACCAAGAGATATTAAGGCCTCCTTTTAATAGAGAACCGGAACAAAGCATTACCACATAGTGAATACATGAACCCCTCAAACTATGGTCATCACCGGGAGTGGTCCCGATTATTGTCACTTCGGGGTTGCCGGATCATAACACATAGTAGGTGACTATAGACTTGCAAGATAGGATCAAGAACTCACATATGTTCATGAAAACATAATAGGTTCAGATCTGAAATCATGGCAGTCGGGCCCTAGTGACAAGCATTAAGCATAGCGAAGTCATAGCAACATCAATCTCATAACATAATGGATACTGGGGATCAAACCCTAACAAAACTAACTCGATTACATCATAAATCTCATCCAACCCATCACTGTCTAGCAAGCCTACGATGGAATTACTCATGTACGGCGGTGAGCATCATGAAATTGGTGATGGAGGATGGTTGATGGTGACGACGGCGACGAATTCCCCTCTCCAGAGCCCCGAACGGACTCCAGATCAGCCCTCCCGAGAGGTTTTAGGGCTTGGCGGCGGCTCGTATCATAAAACATGATGAATTCTTCTCTCTGATTTTTTTTCTCCCCAAAAGCCAATATATAGAGTTGGAGTTGGCGTCGGAGGGTGTCCAGGGGGCCCACGAGGTAGGGGGCGCGCCCTAGAGGGGAGGGGCATTCCCCCACCCTCGTGGACAGGGTGTGGGCCCCCTGGTCTTCATCTTTGGCAAGGATTTTTTTATTATTTTTTATAAGACATCCCGTGGAGTTTCGGGTCATTCCGAAAACAACATCATGGCAATTCTGCTGAAAACAACGTCAGTCCGGGTTAGTTCCATTCAAATCATACAAGTTAGAGTCCAAAACAAGGGCAAAAGTGTTTGTAAAAGTATATAAGACGGAGACGTATCAATCCCCGGCAACGACGCCAGGAATGAGCTTGATGTCTACTACACAACCTTCTTCTTGTAGACTCGTGTTGGGCCTCCAAGCGCAGAGTTTTGTAGGACAGTAGTAAATTTCCCTCAAGTGGATGACCTAAGGTTTATCAATCCGTGGGAGGCGTAGGATGAAGATGGTCTCTCTCAAACAACCCTGCAACCAAATAACAAAGAGTCTCTTGTGTCCCCAACACACCCAATACAATGGTAAATTTTATAGGTGCACAAGTTCGGCGAAGAGATGGTGATACAAGTGTAATATGGATGGTAGATATGGGTTTTTGTAATCTGAAAATATAAAAATAGCAAGGTAACTAGTAACAAAAGTGAGCGAAAACGGTATTGCAATGCTTGGAAACAAGGACTAGGGTTCATACTTTCACTAGTGCAAGTTCTCTCAACAATGATAACACAATTATATCATGTGGCAATCCCTCAACATGCAACAAAAGTCACTCCAAAGTTCCTATCATGGAGAACATAAGATGAAATTGCTTGTAGGGTACGAAACCAACTCAAAGTTATTCTTTACGATTAATCCATTGAGCTATTCCTATAAGTTTTACAAACAGCCCTAGAGTTCGTGGCAAAATAACACCATATGACACACATCAATCGACCCTAATGTCACCTAGATACTCCAATGCCACAACAAGTATCCATGGGTCAATTATACGATATGCATCAAACAACTTCAGATTCATAATACCCAATCGAAAATAAAGAACCTCAAAGAGTGCCCCAAGATTTCTACTGGAGAAACAAGGACAAAAACATGCATCAAACCCTATGCATAGATTACCCCAATGTCACCTCGGGAATCCGCGAGTTGAGTGCCAATAGATACATCAAGTGAATCAATAGAATACCCCATTGTCACGACGGATATCCCACGCAAGACATACATCAAGTGTTCTCAAATCCATAATAGTATTCAGTCCGATTATAGTGAAACCTCAAAGGTAAAACTCAATTCATCACAAGAAGATAGAGGGGGAGAAACACCACAAGATTCAACTATAGTAACAAAGCTCGCGGTACGTCAAGATCATGTCAAATCAAGAACACGAGAGAGAGAGAGAGAGAGAGAGAGAGAGAGAGAGAGAGGTCAAACACATAGCTACTGGTACATACCCTCAGCCCCGATGGTGAACTACTCCCTCCTCATCATGGAGAGTGTCGGGATGATGAAGATGGCCACCGGTGATGGTTTCCCTCTCCAGCAGGGTGCCGGAATGGGCTCCCAATTGGTTTTTCGTGGCTACAGAGGCTTGCGGCCACGGAACTCCCGACCTAGGTTTCTTTCTGGGGGTTTCTTGATTTACAGGAATTTTTGGCGTCGGTTTCAAGTCAGGGGGGAATACAAGGCAGCGGCAAGGTAGGGGGCGCGCCCTCCACCCTTGCCGTCACCTCGGGACTCTTCTGGCCCTAATCTTGTGCTTCGGGGGCTTCTTTTGTTCCATAAAAAATCACCATAAATTTTCAACTCATTTGGACTGCGTTTGATGTTACTTTTCTATAAAACTCAAAAACAAGGAAAAGACATAAACTGGCACTGGGCTCTAGGTTAATAGGTTAGTCCCAAAAAATAATATAACATAACATATAAGTGCATATAAAACATCCAAGATGGATAATATAATAGCACAGAACAATAAAAAATTACAGATACGTTGGAGACGTATCATCTATCCATGGAGATGCATAGCTATGAGAGGGGAGAGTATGTCTACGTACGTTCGTAGATTGTAAAGAGAAAGCGTTTATCAGCGCGGTTGATGTAGTCGTACACCTTCACGATCCACCCGATCAAGTACCGAAAGCATGACACCTCCGCGTTCAACACACGTTCAGCTTGATGACGTCCTCGCCTTCTTGATCCAGCAAGACGGGTGAAGCAGTAGATGAGTTCTGGCAACATGATGCGTGGTGATGGTGGTTATGCAACTATCTCCGCAGGGATTCCCCGAGCACTATGAAAATATGATTTAGGACGAACTAGAGGGAGACGGGCGCCGCAAACGGCTTGGGGATCATGTGTGTGTTGCCCCTCTCTCTCCACATATATATATATAGGTGGAGGGGGAGGGAAGGCAGCCCTAGGGCTCCGCCAAGTGGCCGGCGGCTTCCCTAGAGGCCTGCCTACCCCACCCCCTTCATATTTGAACATGGGGGGAAGGAAAGGGGGTTGGTTGTCTTAGGGTGCCTCCCCCTTCCGTCCGTACCACCTTGGTGCATGGACAGGGGTGGAGGGGCGCGCCAGCCCCCTTGTGGGCTAGTGTGCTTCCCCCTTGGCCCATAAGGCCCACCGCTTTACCGGCAAATAACCCCTTCCGGCACTCCGATAAATACCTGGTTCTTCCGAAACCTTTCTGGTGACCAAATAGCATCGTCCTATATATCAATCTTTACCTCCAGACCATTCCGGAGCTCCTCGTCATGTCTGTGATCTCATCCAGGACTCCAAATAGCATTCGGTCATCGACTCACACAACTCATATAAAACCATATCGTCAACGAAGGTTAAGCATGCGGACTCTACGGGTTGGAGAATGATGTAGACATGACCGAGACACCTCTCTGGTAAATAACCAATAGCAGGACCTGGATGCCCATATTGGTTCCTACATATTCTACGGAGATCTTTATTGGTCGAACCTTATGACAACATTCGTAATTCCCTTTGTCTGTCGGTATGTTACTTGCCCGGGATTTGATCGTCGGTGTCGGTTTACTAAAGTAGGGGTACCTTAGTACCCCGAACTTGTGCACGGGCAGTCGTAGTGCCCCGCGGCAAAGCTTGCCAGGCGATCGCCAAGACTCTCCATGGTCCCTTTTTGGCCCATCCAAGAACAAAGTATTTGAGCCAAGGCCCCGGCGGGAGGAGCCTGCCGGGAAGGCCACCCGAAGAGAGCAAGGCCCCGGCAAGAGGAGCTTGCCGGGACGATCGCTCGAAGCACAAGGCCCCGGCAAGAGGAGCTTGCCGGGACGACCGCTCGAAGCAAAAGGCCCCGGCAAGAGGAGCTCGCCGGGAAGGCCGACCAAGGCACGACAAGAGACTTGCTGCGACGCGCTCCGCGTCCCAGCAAGGACCGGTGAGCGACAAGCTCCCGGGCGCGACAAGGCATCAACCACGGCAAGACGCTTGCCGCGGCAAGTCACCCCCCCCCCCGCGCCTACGCTCCAGCTCATCCACCAACGCGTCGCTCTGGGGCCATTCCAGGCGTACGTGGCGAGAGGCTGCACAGCCAGGGGCATGCGGTGGCGAAGCAACGCTGACAGAGTAGCCATCGTGGCAAACGGTGGCGCTCCTGACGGTCCCCTTTCCTGCACCATCTGGGCGATGCGGACGGGCATTTAATGCCCTTGTCCCCTGCCGTCAGAGTTAGGTATGTCAGCACTGTGCAAACAGCTGTACCCAACACAGCGGTTTCCAATTTTGCCCCCGCCTACGTTGCCACCTGTGGGTAACCCCTTGCACATATAAAAGGAGGCCCCATGCGCAACGAGGGGAAAGAGGCCACTCACGCTCGGTCTCGCCAGCAGCTCACGTGTACTGTAGCACCACACGCTCCCGAGCAAGAACACAATACAAAACCACAAAACAGCAGTAGGGTTTTACGCATCCTTGCGGCCCGAAGCTGGGTAAACCCCTTTGTGTGCATCGCCTCGATCCGCTCTTCGCCCGACCTCCGCCCCCCGCCGAACCAAGAAAAGGGGCTCGGTCCCCATAGGTGTTCGTGGAGGCAGATTTCCCCCGACATCTTTGGCGCGCCAGGTAGGGGGCGTCGAAGTTGTGCGAACCTGATCCGGCGTCCGCACAGGCTAGATCTCCATCATCTTCATCGACGTGCCACCGAAGAAGAAGGCTCCGGAGGAGGCTGGTCCGTCCGCGTCGAACCCACCGCCCTTGGAGCAAACGGGTGGTGGGGACGGCACCGGCGGCGGAACGGGCGTCGTCAAGCCAGTTCATAGCGCCGCGGCGTCCGAACATGCACCGAGCTCATGGTGCCACGGCGTCCAAACCTACGCCGACACCTCTCGGCGCAGGAAAGCCCTGGTATGACCAGGCAGCCTTTCGCCCTATTCCATGGAGCGGAGGCAGTTAGCCCCACGGATCTCGCATACGGGCCACCTCGAGTGTTCGCTCACGCTGAGCTCGAGCGAGAGCAGCTGCGACGAGATGGCGCGCTGCTCCTCGAGGAGGACCGTCTTCAGGCCGCTGTGCGAGTTGCTCGCTACCAGCAAGCTTTGCGCTGCTTTTATAGCCGCAAAGTTAGTGCCAGAAGTTTCGAGGAAGTGGGAAGGCCCTTACCGGGTGAAACAAGTCGCTAGGCCTGGCGCTGTCCGCCTTGAGACCGAAGATACCACTCCGGTGAGCAACTCCTGGAACGTTGGGCATCTTCGTAAGTTTCGCTCGTGAGGCGCGGTTGTCGGACCCCGTCCGGCAACCACCCTTCTGTACAAAGTCTTGCCGCTGTTGCATGTGATCCTTTGTACGGAGCCAGGCGCAGACCCTGTGCGCAGATTGAGTTCATGTGCTCCGCGCACCTTGTCGATCTCATGCTCTTTATCCTTTGCATGCATTATCTGACACTCTGTGCAGCACTGACCCTCGGTAAGCAACGGCGAGTCCCATGTTTCGCCTTGCCGGAAAACGACCTTGCCGGGTAGCGAACCACGGAAAAGCTAAGTTGCCAAAGTTTGAGCAATCGAGTTTTTAAAATTTTGAGGTTATCTTCCTCGAACGACCGTACTTTGTATGGAAAACCTGTGCGCAGAGGGACCGGCTCGTGGCTAGTTGTGCCCTTACTTCGTTTCGAGTCCGCTCAACGACTTAAGTGTGCTACAACCAGAGTGGCATCCTTACTTTGTTTCGAGCTCGCTCGGCGGCTTAAGTGTGCTGCGACTGCAGTCACAACACTTACTTTGCTTTGAGCCTACTCAACAATTTAAGTGAGTTGCAGCAAGCCGCGGCAAGGTTTCTTGCCGGTAGTGGCGCCGTTGGCGGGCTGCTGATGTCCCGCACTCAGAGCCCGCGGTAAGGCGGAGGCCTACGCCGACAAGTCCCCAAAAGCGTAGGGCAAAAACATACAAAGCACGGAGTCAAGTAGAGGAAATAACAGTGCAATCACTACCTAAGATAACGTTATATTACAAGATAGTTTGTCGCGGCCCTAATGAATCGCTTTCATGACTTGGCCAGCAGCGACAAGAAAAGAAAAGGGGAGGCGGCCTAATCCACACGGTCGCCCTCGATCCTCTTGATCCCGGCCACCTTCTCCACAATGGGCGCGACGAGGGCCCTGATCTCCTCGAGGTCAGCGTCTGCCGGCAGGGATTTGAGGACGTTGGTGAGCCTGATGCCGGGGTTGCGGAAGGCGATCTTCACCAACACCTTCTCGAGGGCTCTGGCGATGGCGTCGCGCGTCTCGCCGGCCAGTTGCTCTGGGATCGCGTTCCGGAGATGCTGAAGGGCCGCCACCACGCCTTTGAAGAACGAAGTGAGCTTGGCGCTGGGTGGGAGGTTCGCATCGGAGGGATACTCGTGACCCTCCATCACCAGCAGCGACAGCTCCTTGTCGATGGAGGCGGCGATGTCCACCAGACCCTCCGTCCACTGCTCCACCATCGCCCTCAATTCGTTCTGGGTGACTGTGGCGCTCTCCAACAGCGCCTCGTTGTCCGCGACCTCCTTCCGCAAGGCCACCTCTTGCTCCTTGGCGCTGTCCAGCGCCTTGGACAAGGTGTCCAGCTTCAGCTCGAGATCAGCGTTAGAGTCCTTGGCGGCGTCGAGCTCCTTGATCTTCTCGGCGAAGCGGCCCTGCAGCTCGCCAAGGGTGTGGGCACCCTTCTTGCACTCCTGTTTGAGCGCGGCGAGCTCCTCACCGCCCGCCTTGAGATCAGTGTCGAGCTGCGCCACCTTCGCCTCCAGTGCCTCCTTGGCGGCCTCGGCGGCCGCGGCGGCATCTTGCGCTTTCTTGAGGGCTCCGCCAAGCGCTTGCTCACGCGCGGTGACCTCCTCCTCGTGGCTGGCGAGGCTGGCTTTCTGCTACACCAGCTCGCCCTCCCGCGCGGCCAGCCCCGTGGCGGCAAGCCTTTGCTGCTCCTCGGTTTCCGCCTTCTTGAGGATGAAGGCCGTCCGCGCCTTGTCGAGCTGCCTTCGCTCCTCCGCCAAGGATCGGAGAGCCTCCTGGTTGAGCTCTCGGAGCTCCCCAACGCGCTTCTCCATGTCCGCTCCCGCCTTCACGACAAGCGCTTCCCAGCGTTCCACCTGGGCTTGTCGGGCGCGGTAGAGCGACACCAGCTTTCGGAGCAGCCGCTCCTCCTCAGGCTCGCCGCCGCTGCTGCCTGGCGCATCAATCAGCGTCAGCCCGGCGGAGGTGAGAACCTCTCCATCCAAGGTCTCCCCCTCGACCGGCGCCCTGGAAGTCGACTCCCAGGGGAGCTTGATGAAGATATCATCGCCGGCCTTCAGGTAGACGCCTGGCTGGGGCTCGTCGGAGCCCGACGCTGCTGCGGAGGCGGGATCGGCGGTCGGCGGAGCGCCTGGCGCTCCTGCGGCCCCAGGGCCGTCAGTACGATCGCCGGCCCCCTCGCCCGCGGCTACTGCGGCAGCCTCGGCGGCCTCTTTGCCGACCGGATCTTCAGCACCAACCGTCTCTCCGGTGGCGGCCGCGTCGTCAGTATGGCCGCGCGCCTCCTCCTCGACGACGACCTCGGTTTCCATCGGGTCCATGGCGGACGGGTCTGAGGGCCAAAAGAAGGGGGAAATCAAGCAACTATCCAAAGAAGAAGAACCCCAGGGGAGTTTCAAAGCAAGGAAGTTTCCTGCGCCAGGGTCTGCAGTCGCGATCTCCATTGCTGAGGGGTCGCCGGTGCTGTCCCTCGCCGAAGACTGCTCCCTCGCCGGGGACTGCTCCCTTGCCGGGGATGGCTTCCTCGCCGGGGACTCCCCCCTTGCCGGGGAACTCCCCCTTGGCGGTGTAGTTGTAGCAGGTGGCTTATCGGGGGCGGTCTCCGGACGCTCCTGGTGGGGCTGCTCTGCTCCTACACAAATCATCAGCCAGATGTCAGGAAAAATGAAGGGTACCCGGACGCGCCCAACAGCAGAAAGCAAGCCATATGCTTACGCTGGGGGCTGCTCAGAGGATTAGTTGGCGGCTCCGACAAGGTCATCTCAGGCGCACCCCCTGCCGTCACGGTGGGCTCGTCGTCGAGGATGACCACCGGGACCTTGGCTCTCTTTGCCACCCTCTGAGCCAGAGTCCTGAAAAGGGGCAAATTCAGAGGAAAGCAGATGAGATGCGAGACACAACTACAAGAATTGAAGAAACACAAGAACAGCGGGGATCTTACTCCTCTCCCTCTTCCTCGTCGGAGCTAAGCGCGGAGAAGTCGAAGACTGGCCCGCTTCTGGCGCGAGGAGGCGGAGAAGTAGGCTCCCTCGGCCGCTTGGCGGAGGCAGTGGTGGCGCTAGCCCAAGATGGCCTTGCCCCGGCCGCCGCCGTGGCGCGAGGGGCGGCAGGAGCAGAAGCAGCGGCCTGCGAAGACCCTGCTCGTGCTGAAACAGCGGAGCGCGTCACGCGGCGCTGCAGCTGTTGGCTCGCTTGCCGTACCACCTCTCCGGCCTTGCGGAGACGCCTCCGTGGTTGAGCCGGGGACTCCGCTTGCGACGAGCTGCCCGAAGGTCGGGAGGAGGAGGCGTCAGCCTCCGGCAAGCCGCTCGTGCCCTCGGTGGACTCGTCCGCCCCTGCGCCGTGCCCGACAAGCTATTCCTCGCCGGCAAACTCCGCTCGATCGGCAAGGCTTTCCGCCTCCGCTGCGTCCGCCTCCGCCAATGTGAAGCCAAATTCGCCCGCGGCCGCGGCTGCCGCCACCTCTTCCATCCTGGAGGCGATGCGCGCCAACTCCGCGTCGGTGGTGTCTCGGGTGAGGCCCTTCTGCTCGACGGCGTCGACTGGCCTCTCCACCAAGTCGTCGAAGAACGCCCGCACGACATCGCCGGCGGGCTCCTGCCAAGTGGAGTCGATCCCGTGCGAGTCGCACAGCGGCATCATTGCAAGGATGCGGCTGAGCGACGAATTGTTGCACAACGGGACGACGCCTCGCGACAGCCTGAACCATTCGGGGTGGTCGGGGTCGTGCTTGAACAGCTCCCTTAGCGTCCCGTCAAGCTCCAAGACGGTGAAATTGAAGTTGAGGCCAGGGCGCAGCCTCATGATGTCCGCCGCATTCTGGAACTCCCAGGCGGGTCTCCCTTTCTCCTGCAGGGGAGCGATGCGGCGGCGGAGGAAATCTGCGCCAACGGCGCCAACTGTGAGCCCGGCACGCCTGAGCCGCAGGATCCGGGTGACGGCAATCTGCAGCTTGTCGTAGTCCGGAGCCACATCGCTCCAATCCCTGCCGCGCACCATAGGAGTTTGGCGCACGGCAGTGAATGGCTGCGGGTTCTCCTCGATGATCAGGCACCAGTTTGCTCTCCATTCCTCCCATTTGCTGCGGAGCTCTCCCTGCAGATAAGCATCCTTCTTGCCGAGCTTCGAGATCCAGGCGATCCCGCCGGAGAGGGGCTCTCCTCTCTCTACTCGAGGCGTGAAGAAATGGCGGAAGAGGGCTACGTTTGGATAGACTCCGACGAAGTTTTCGCAAAGATGTGCGAAAATTGCCATGGTCAGGACAGCATTGGGGGTGAAATCAAGGAGGTGGAACCCGTAGGTGTTCATGATGTCGCAGAAAAATTCAGAGAAGGGCGGGCAGAGCCCGCAATAGAAGAACAGAGCAAAGAAGGGATACTCGGTCGGATACTCCTTCTGGGCGGCGGCGGGAAGAACCCTCGTGCGCGGATGCGCTCGCGTGCCCGTCGACCAGAAGAGGTAGTATTCCTCCCTCAGGACCAACGCGTCGAGCTCAGGGGGGAAGGTCGCCTGCTCCTTTCGCAGCGCCTCAAGCCGCTGCGCCTCGGCCTACTTCACAGCCTTCCCCTTTCCCTTGTCGCCCTTTGGGGCCATGGCGGAAGCGGGGAGGGAGGTCGGCGACGTCGGTAGCACTGGTGGCGGCGGAAGGGGCGGAGCGCTGCTTCTCTTGGGAAGTGGCGGAGGTTTTCGAGGAATCGCGACTGGCGGGTGGGCGGACTGCCCCTGTTTCCCCTGCTTATAAGGGGGAAGAGAGGGGGCGTTTCGCCTTTCCGAATAAACAAATCATCTGCGATGTGACGCATGCCCGCGGGGCTCAGCCCCGCGCTCGCCGCCCACGTCACGCACGCCTCTCCCCACGATGCCGCGTTCGACGCGTGCCGTTCGGGGAGAACGTGGTGGACGCAGAAGCAGATGCAGCGTGACCCAGGCCGCGCGTGCCCATGCACTGTTTTGGGCCTGGCCCAACAGCGCTCGGCACCGAGTATGGCCCAGGCCCGGGGGCTCCTGTCGGTGTACTAAAGTAGGGGTACCTTAGTACCCCGAACTTGTGCACGGGCAGTCGTAGCGCCCCGCGGCAAAGCTTGCCAGGCGATCGCCAAGACTCTCCATGGTCCCTTTTTGGGCCATCCAAGAACAAAGTATTTGAGCCAAGGCCCCGGCGGGAGGAGCCTGCCGGGAAGGCCACCCGAAGAGAGCAAGGCCCCGGCAAGAGGAGCTTGCCGGGACGACCGCTCGAAGCACAAGGCCCCGGCAAGAGGAGCTTGCCGGGGCGACCGCTCGAAGCACAAGGCCCCGGCAAGAGGAGCTCGCCTGGAAGGCCGACCAAGGCACGACAAGAGACTTGCTGCGACGCGCTCCGCGTCTCGGCAAGGACCGGTGAGCGACAAGCTCCCGGGCGCGACAAGGCATCAACCGCGGCAAGACGCTTGCCGCGGCAAGTCACCCCCCCCCCCCCCCGCGCCTGCGCTCCAGCTCATCCACCCACGCTTCGCTCTGGGGCCATTCTAGGCGTACGTGGCGAGAGGCTGCACAGCCAGGGGCATGTGGTGGCGAAGCAACGCTGACAGAGTAGCCATCGTGGCAAACGGTGGCGCTCCTGACGGTCCCCTTTCATGCACCATCTGGGCGATGCGGGCGGGCATTTAATGCCCTTGTCCCCTGCCGTCAGAGTTAGGTATGTTAGCACTGTGCAAACAGCTGTACCCAACACAGCGGTTTCCAATTTTGCCCCCGCCTACGTTGCCACCTGTGGGTAACCCCTTGCACATATAAAAGGAGGCCCCATGCGCAACAAGGGGAAAGAGGCCACTCACGCTCGGTCTCGCCAGCAGCTCGCGTGTACTATAGCACCACACGCTCCCGAGCAAGAACACAATACAAAACCACAAAGCAGCAGTAGGGTTTTACGCATCCTTGCGGCCCGAAGCTGGGTAAACCCCTTTGTGTGCATCGCCTCGATCCGCTCTTCGCCCGACCTCCGCCCCCCGCCGAACCAAGAAAAGGGGCTCGGTCCCCATAGGTGTTCGTGGAGGCAGATTTCCCCCGACAGTCGGTATCTTCATACCTAGTTCAATCTCGTTACCGACAAGTCTGTTTACTCGTTCTGTAATACATCATTTCATAACTAACTCCTTAGTCACTTTGCTTGCAAGCTTCTTGTGATGCTGTATTACCGAGAAGGCCCAGAGATACCTCTCGGATATACGGGGTGACAAATCCCAATCTTGATTCAGGCCAACTCAATAGACACCTTCGGAGATACCTGTAGAGCATCTTTATGATCACCCAATTATGTTGTGACGTTTGATAGTACACAAGGTATTCCTCCGGTATCCGGGAGTTGCATGATCTCATGGTCGAAGAAACATGTACTTGACATTAAGAAACCAGTAGCAATAAACTGAATGATCATATGCTATGCTTACGGATGGGTCTTGTCCATCACATCATTCTCCTAATGACGTGATCCCGTTATCAAGTGACAACATATGTCTATGGTTAGGAAACCTTAACCATCTCTTGCTCAACGAGCTAGTCAAGTAGAGGCTTACTAGGGACACGGTATTTGTTTATGTATCCACACATGTATTTAAGTTTCCGGTCAATACAATTCTAGCATGAATAATAAAACATTATCATGATTAAGGAAATATAATAATAACCATTTCATTATTGCCTCTAGAGCATATTTCCATCAATATGCACCCAGGCGTACCGAGAATAATCATCAACTATGACGAATTCATAGCGGGATGCTGCATTGGTTAGTGTGGCACACTACAAGAAATATGTCAACTTGTGACCACCACTATTGGTCACTGAAAGGTCACAAATTTCCATTTGCGACCTTTTTGTGACCAAAAACAGAAGGTCAAAAGCTGGCCGTCATAAACTGACTATAGCGACCTTTCTTCTGGAATGGTCGAAGACGTTTACGACCAAAATATGCCTACTGTGGCGTTTTGGTCACTAGCAACCTCCCCAGGCCACGTAGGCATCCAGCGTGGCAATCTGACGTGGCACAAGATTCAGCCCGGTCCAATTCGGTGTTTATATGGGCCGAGCCCATTAATTCAGCCCATTTGTTGTTTTTTCTTTCAATTTGGGTAAGCTACATGGGCCGTTGTTTTTCTTTCAATTTGGGTAAGCTACACGGGCCAGGCCCTATAATTCAGCCTTTTTATTTTTGGGTTGTGGCACGTTTTTTCTTTTTTCAAATAGGTCCCAATTGTGAGGTTCTGATAAGTGGATACAAATTTCTGATTCTGGTTTGTGGGTCCTTGCTGTCATGGTCATGTTCCTCAGATTTCAATATGCCAATAATTAAACAACCAATATTTAAATCAAAATAGACAGAAACAAGTGTAATACTTCAAATAACAAGAAGCAACAATCTGTTACATCAACACACATACAACATTTCATTCAAAAACAGAGAGAAGATACATGAAATTCTGGAGTTCACAATGCCCAGATAACCCAGCTATTATTACTTAACTTGCTATACAAAAATGTCTTGGCGCTTCTTTGAACATCTTTCATCTTGAATTTAGGCAAAATATCTGCCAACAAGAAAACAGAACAGCGAGGATATAGTGAATAACAACAGCAGTGCTATTTAGTAAGATTAAGTCCAAAAAGAAACATGCATGAAAACATGCTCGAGTACTTCTTGTAGACAACCTTCAGCTTGTTGTCAGGTGCGATGGAGTGCGAGGCCACCAGGATCTTGGCAGCGTCCCTGAAATCAATCATCACACAAAAGGGTCGTCTCTGTCAGTGCGTGCCCCTGAATGAAATCATCACAGATTCAAGCTACGAGAGATTCAGTAGTGTGCATGTATAGCTTACATCAGTTGTGCTTCAGTAAAGCCAGTGCGGTGCTTCAGAGTGTCGGTCCACAAAGGGGTCTTCTTGAGGGTGAGCCTGGCGGCGTAGACAGCAGCGGCGGCCACCATGGAGGTCTTGGACTGCACCAGCCCGTACTACAGCAGCGCCAGCTCCGCGAAGAAGAAGACGGTGTTCTCCATCTGCACACACATTCAGGGGAAGACGAGGGAAACATCAATCAGCACACAGACTCGCTGCTTTGGCAAAATGGCAAATACATCTGAAGAATTTGCATGCTGTGTAGTATGTAAAAGTCTGAAGTTCTTCTTTTACCTCCTTGTCGTTCTTGTGATCTGAGGAAGACGCGGCCTTGGCGAAATGCACCAGAAAGACGTAGGGCATGGGCATCGTCAGGTTCCACTCCAGCCTGTTCAGGATGGCCTTCTCCATCTTCAGAATCTGCTCCCGGGTGTAGGCGTTGTCGAAGATTAAGATGAAATCATTCACCTGCAAGCGTGCGCACACAGCCAGCCAGCTCCCTATCAAAATTCTCCGACCCCTTTGCTTTTACTTCTTCATAGCTAACAAGAGTTCAGGAAGGAAAAATTACTGAAGTTAGCTAAACATGCTGTGCTGCATAACAGATGTAGTAGTCATGTGAAAAAATTACTATGAGATGTAAGATGTGTACTATGAGATGCATGCAGCACAAACATGAGAAATATCGAGTAAAATATTGCTGTCACTAAGCATGAATCTGAGTTTTATTCTGTCCAAACAGGTCAGATTGCTGTCACTAAGGGGCTATTTGGTTGCCGGCCGCACCTTGCCACGCCAAAGGTGCGGCGCGCCACAGCCACCTAGGCCGCCATTTGGTTGCCTCCTAAGGTTAGGCTCGCCACACATGCGTAGTGTCTTTTGTAGTTGATTTCTCGCCACACTCTGTTAATGTTAAGTCACAACTCAAAAAACTGAGCATTCACCTGTCAGTTTGAATGCTATGCAAATGCAAGAGAGCGGAAAAATAATGTAGCTTCAGCGAGTTTTGATTTATTAGTAGTTTAGTACAACTAAGAGGTCATAAACAATTTACTTAAGCGGTGTCTTTTTCTCAAGTCTCATAAATCAGGTAATCATGAAAAAAAGATGTTTAGTTCTTAGTCAACCTAATTCTATGATGATATCCTTAAATAAACTTGAATCTTATATTATCGTTTGCATCTACATTACATTCATTAGTAAAAAGTACCCGACAGGGTTGTATATCATGCCATGCTAAGCAATCAGCTTGAAGCACTTCAATGGTTGAAGGAGAAGCTACAGAGGATATATATGGAGCTAGTGAGCTACATATTCTTTGTACTTGTATATGAAGCAATCTGTAGTAGATGGGAACCACATGAAAATATTAACTTCCACTAGATATAAGCCTACCATTACTTAAGCCCAATAAAAGACTTGTAGATGCCTAAAAGGAAATATATGATCCCTACATTACATAAACTGGCAGCAAGCAGTAGACACCATGCAAAATGTCATTAGCGGCAGCAAGCTGCACATTTTAACTAAACTGCACTTTGCATCATCTTTTCAGGCATAACATGGGAGTTTACTCTAATATGAGATCACTATGAATATAATGATGGAAACAAGTAATTTTTGTCCTTAATTGTAAGACATGCGGCAGCACTCATATGATCAAGAAATCTAACTGCAAATGCCCTGTGCAACAAAAGCTCACACGTGTATTTAAGCAATGCCCTGTGCAAGATTATAATTATTTCTCCTACCATAACTTGGTGACTTCCCCCTCAAAATGATGGAAAGTAGCTATAGGTATATTATTGCTCTCTGACCTATTATTGCTCTCTGACCTAGTATTATACTTGTTGTCTGACACAAGTAGGGCCATGAACAAGTTTCTGTTTCAAAAAACTTCTTTCACAATGCAATATTTTGGGAATGGCGTAATCATACAACTTGTAAGAGATGGACTCAGGGATGGTAAGGAAACATCAGATGAGGGGAGGGGAAGGTGCAGACGCTTGTACTCGTTGCCAAGCAGAACGATCAACTTCGCTATGACAGGTTTGAGGACCCCCGTCGCCACGCTGACGAGAGCCGCCTCCATGGTCATGCTAGCTCAGAGCTCGGCCAGTCAACCGTGCGTGGAGCCGTGGAGGTCAGGTTGCTGAATGCACGGACAGTAAATAGCTAGCTCCAAATTGACAACCTGAAAAGAGGATTGGTTAGTACACTGAAAAGAGTAAATAGCCAGCTCCAAAGTTAAGGTACTGGAATATAAAGACACATTGGAATATATTTCTAATTTGACCATAAATAGGCATCAATAATAAGCTCTACAGGCACTCCCCAAGATAAGTACACGCAGTAGGTCTTGTTTTATAGTTATCTACATTACAGTTATCGGTTTGCAACATACTATTTATATCTAGAACCAGAATAGTTATCTACATTACAATAATCCTTAGTAATGCATAAATAATGCAGATATCTCTGTATAAATTAGCTTTATGTAACTTCTTCTTGTACATATACAAACATCCCCAAAGATAGGAAGGTCTAATGCTTTCCCTCAAAAAAAAACTCTGTACTAGTTATGATGAATCAACATAGATTCATCTCTTTTTGCAGCTCTTGAGTAGTAGAAAGTATTTCACAGCATAATGTTTGCACTGCTTGGATGAATACAATATGATTTCAGATAGGCACAACTTATGGTCTCAAACAAGCACAATTGATGATTTTCAAACAAGAATAACACAATACTGATTGATCTTGAACCATGCCAATAGACACAGGAATGGTACCAACAGGTCAGAAAGCATTCTACATTTACCAATTATAAAGCAATACAAGCAGAGATAAATAGGTCTACAAGTGCTTAGCCATAGATTTCCCCAACAGCCCTTTAGTCTGTAGCGGGAGCAGAAATAATATGTTGACAAGCTCCGATTTTAGTCTAATTTGACCCACGAGAACGAATTGTTCTAACCAACATACAAACCTAACCTAATACACCACAGAATCGTAGATTCTAAGACCATGCCAACGCTAATCGGATCTGCCAGTGCAACGGGATCTCAAGGAAGCCATTTCTACAGAGCCGCGCCCCGAATCAAAAAATGCGAGATGGGAGCGCAATCTCACCTCTGACCCTGTTGCAGAAGGGGCACGCCTGGTACTGGTAGAGCACGACGTTCCGAGGAAGCAGATCGTGGGCAGCCGCTCCTTGGCTTGCACCTCGTCCACCGCCACCGTGGCGAACGTGCACCGCGGCCCTGCATCACCTCCCACGCCTTCATTCCGTCCGCCACCGCCGCCACTGGCGTCACCTCCCGAGAAGGAACAAAAACAGAGCCCAGTTCAGCAGCAGGAAAATCGACTGGCTAAGCTAGGAGAAGGAAGTTGGTTCACTTGCGGAGGAGCGCGGTGACGACCTAGCGGACGAGTGGTGCGGCGATGGGAGGGGAAGCCGAGACCCCTCGCTTCCCCCACCGCGGCCTCCATCGGGTGGGAGACGGAGGGAGACGAAGGCGGGGCGGCAGGGTGCCTCGATCTGGATCGAGGAGAGGGAGGCCGTGCGCTGGATCTTGCCGGAGGGGAGGGAGGGAGGAGCAGAGCATGGGGATCTTGGAGCACGCTGGATCTTGCCGGAGGGGAGGGGAGGGAGGAGAGCGAGGGGAGGGGTGGGTGGCGGCGAGGGGAGGGGAGGTGGGAGGGATCGCTAGGGTTCGCGGGGGAGGAGTGCAGGTTGTGTCCTGTGGGTTGTTGGGGTAGGTGGCGTGAGAAACATGACGAGGGAGCACTGCCGTTGGATCCGGGTGGATCGGACGGTGCTCGATCCATGATCCGCGTGACATGCCTCTGAACCAATCAAAACAGAGTACATGTGCGCGACGTCCATGACCATTTAAGTAGGTCGTAACCGGCTGAAAATAAAGTGCACATCTCTTTGGCTAAGAGAACTAACTCTTTTTGCGCCGTCTTTTGGTGGTTCCCCTCCGCCGGTGACTTCTTGGACGTGGCGGTGAGGAGGGTCGTCGGATCCCGCGCGTGTGGATCATTTTAGCTTTAGGTTTTAGGGTCCTAGTAGCTTAGGTTTTTGGATCATTCGATGCCTCGACTTCAAGGGCAGAGGCGTCAATACTGAATAAAGAAGCTCTGGATTTCTATCCGGCAAGGCCGCCAGCAAGGACCTCGGCATGTAGAAGAGCAGGGCATCGAGGTGGTGGTCGCGAGCGAGGAGTTCGTCGTCATCACCTTCGCGGTGACCGAAGACACGTAGTCATACCCGCCGTTTTGACAACATTTTGAAAGAAATTCAAAAAACAATGTTCTCATATTGTGCACAAGGGTGCATAGTAGAATGGAAAACAATGTTGCCTAAGGAAGTTTTCATTTCCTTTTGACGAAAAAATCATTTTCCATTTTTCGAGTTCACAAAATGAGGGTTTTTTGTGAAGAACCTACCAAATAATTATTGCAAAATTGGACCAAATCAATTTTATAAAATATTAGGCCATATTTAATGCACAATTGACCAAATGGTTGGGTGTCAAAAGTTTTGATCCACCTCTGGTGAAAAAGACAAATTTCCACCGATTCAACAGGAAGCGGATCAAATTTGAACTGCAGCTACCTCATAGTTTCCTCTTTATGTTTTCCAAAAATCATTTCTAGGTACTTAAGTATCTATATAATCAGAGAAAGACCAAAAAAATTGCAAGATTCAACCACTAGCTAGGAACGGTCATTCCCGCCGTTTTGACCACATTTTGAAACGGGCATAAAAAATTCATAAAAAAATCAAAAAAATGGAAAACCTTCGCATTGTGTCATCACATATGACCAAGTTGCCAGAAAAAATAATAAACTTGTAATACGAAAATTATTTTAAAAAAGTGTTCTCGGAAATGAGCTATCACGTGTGGAGATCAATGGCTTTCAAGCCAAATGATCAATCTTATGGCCACATTCATGGCATAGTTTGTTCAAATGATCTCATATTGTGCATCAGGGTGCATATTGGAATGGCAAACAATGTTGCCTAAGGAAGTTTTCATTTTCTTTGGACGAAAAAACCATTTTCCATTTTTCGAGTGCCCGAAAGGAGGGTTTTTTGTGAAGGACCTCCCAAATAATTGTTGCAAAATTGGACCAAATCATTTTTCTAAAATACTAGGCCATATTTAATGCATAATTGACCAAATGGTTGGGTGTCAAAAGTTTTGATCCACCTCTGGTGAAAAAGACAAATTTCCGCCGATTTAGTTGGAAGCGGGTCAAATTTGAACTGCAGCTGCCTCATAGTTTGCTATTTATTTTTTCCAAAAATCATTTCTAGGTACATAAGTATCTTTTTAATCAGAGAAACACCAAAAAAATTCCAAGATTCAACCACTAGCTAGGAACGGTCATTCCCGTCGTTTTGACCGCATTTTGAAACGGGCATAAAAAATTCAAAAAAAAATCAAAAAAATGGGAAACCTTCGCATTGTGTCATCATATGTGGCCAAGTTTCTAGGAAAAATAACAAACTTGTAATACGGCAATTATTTTAAAAAAGTATTCTCAGAAACGAGCTATCATGTGTGGAGATCAATGGCTTTCAAGCCAAATGATCAATCTTATGGCCACATTCATGGCATAGTTTGTTCAAATGATCTCATATTGTGCACAAGAGTGCATATTGGAATGGCAAACAATGTTGCCTAAGGAAGTTTTCATTTTTGTTGGACGAAAAAACCATTTTCCATTTTTCGAGTGCCCGAAAGGAGGTTTTTTTGTGAATGAACTACCAAATAATTGTTGCAAAATTGGACCAAATCATTTTTATAAAATACTAGGCCATATTTAATGCACAATTGAATAAATGGTTGGGTGTAAAATTTTTTGATCCACCTCTCGTGAAAAAGACAAATTTCCGCCGATTCAGTTGGAAGCGGGTCAAATTTGAACTGCAGCTGCCTCATAGTTTGCTATTTATTTTTGCCAAAAATCATTTCTAGGTACATAAGTATCTATTTAATCAGAGAAACACCAAAATTTTTCCAAGATTCAACCACTAGCTAGGAACGGTCAAGCCCGCCGTTTTGACCGCATTTTGAAACGGGCATAAAAAATTCAAAAAAAATCAAAAAATTGGGGAACCTTCGCATTGTGTCATTATATGTGGCCAAGTTCCCAGGAAAAATAACAAACTTGTAATACGGCAATTATTTTAAAAAAGTGTTCTCAGAAATGAGCTATCATCTCTGAAGATTCATGGCTTTCAAGCCAAATGATCAATCTTATGGCCACATTCATGGCATAGTTTGTTCAAATGATCTCATATTGTGCACAAGAGTGCATATTGGAATGGCAAACAATGTTGCCTAAGGAAGTTTTCATTTTCGTTGGACGAAAAAACCATTTTCCATTTTTCGAGTGCCCGAAAGGAGGTTTTTTTGTGAAGGAACTACCAAATAATTGTTGCAAAATTGGACCAAATCATTTTTATAAAATACTAGGTCATATTTAATGCACAATTGACAAAATGGTTGGGTGCAAAAAGTTTTGATCCACCTCTCGTGAAAAAGACAAATTCCCGCCGATTCAGCTGGAAGCGGGTCAAATTTGAACTGCAACTGCCTCATAGTTTGCTATTTATTTTTTCCAAAAATAATTTCTAGTTACATAAGTACCTATTTAATCATAAATACATGGTTTGGTGGCGATACGTCGAGGTTTGGGCGGTGGCCGAGGGCCCCAACTCTAGAGCGCGTAAGCTCGCATGCCCGCCGCGTGGTCACCGCGTGACCGTGGCGTTGCCATGTGTTCTGGGTGGCCTAGACATGTCTAGTGGGTTGGGCACTCCCCATGTAGGTGCTAGAAAGAAAATTACAACATAAGATTCTCACGAGGAGACCGATCGGTGCTCAAACATGAATTAGCAGCCAAGTGTTTGATTAGCGGTACAGGAAATGTACATGGCTAATGGGCGTGAGTTTTGGCTGAGGATGATCAGTTACTAAGAAGACCGTCTTCACAAATTTTCAGATCAAAAGGAGGAGCCTAGCTGGTACTTGCTTTGCAAACCACCACACTGGACATAAATACGAATGTTGAAGCTCGGCTCAAAATAATGAATGGATTGAGCTGGCATTTGGTGGAAGATGGTTGTTTGGGCATAGGAAAGCACTGTAGAAAATGGATACTATTTGGACATGCCAAAGTGGTACTTCCTTCACAAACTGTTACTCTGAACAGAATAGGAAAATGAATATTTTTGAATTATTTTTGAACTAGGCAAGGAAGGTTTTTACATATTTGACGAAGATATGACCCAAAGAATTTATGAGATTTTTTTTGGGAATTTTGGGAATGACAGAAATATAGGTTGCTTCACAACCTAGGGCAAAAACTGCCACATGGACATGCCACATAGGCAAAACTGATGAGGTGGCGCCTAGTCATAGCAACCCACCACAATTTACAATGCTATGACCATCTATATTGGTCGTTAACAACTAGAAAAAAGGCAGCGGACTAGCGCTGTTTGCTTTATGACCTTTTCATGTGAGGAAATTACGACCTTTCTGACCAAAATGGTCGCAATGGTTTTGGGTTTGGAGCCCCCCGAACAGCTTTTGACAAATTGGTCTGAAATGGTCATAAATTTATGACCAATTCTTCGAGGGTCACTGACAGAAGGTCATAAGTTGACATATTTCTTGTAGTGGCATAACGAGTAGGACCAAAGAGATCCATATGAAATAATTCAAAGGGACGAGTAGTGGTCATGATTGTCTTCGCGGGGTCCTTGGATCTGGTCATCTTTCCAGCCGCACAAGCACCGCAAAGGTGATCTTTGATGAATTTGACGCCCTCGACAACAATGATGTGCTTCTTCTTGACGACTGTGCTCAAGTCCCTCAAGCCAGCATGTCCAAGTCATTGATGACATAGCCAGTATTCTGAAGCTTTCACTAAAAAAAGACACATCCATGACATTTTGGCCTGAATGGAAAAAATCTGTCATGCTTATGACACTTCTATGACGATAATTGTGACAAAAACACGTATCATCATAGATGTGGTGGGTTCCTACTTCTATGACAAAAATCATGACAGAAAATGGGCTTTTCGTCCTGGGCGGGCCAGACATGCAACTGCATGAAATTCTTTGGGCTGTCCCTGACGAAAAAATCGTGGTAGAAGCGAGGGCGATGAAAATATCTTGGAGTTCCCGGTTATGGTGGGTGATCGGGGCCGAGCGATGCACGGAGGTTTGCACATTTTCTCTCGTATACGTACGCAGGTGTGTGCGAGGCATTGGGATCTAAATGAACCCAGGTGAGGGGTTCGCCTACTGAACCCGAGCGATTGCACTAGCTACGTTACTAAACCCGAGCGGTCGATCCCTTGGCTGTTAACTGAACCTGAGTGATTCCTTCGCTATTGCTGCTAACTGAACCAGAACGATCGATCACTGTTGTTGCTTACTGAAGTCAATCAAGCCCCCGTGTGAGACATAGCCAGCCGGTGTTGGGTTCCCTCTCGATGAACATTGACCGTTGCTACCATGCGCGCGGTACGTAGAACGAGTCGAGACGTGGTGAGTCGAGCCAGTTGGTTGGCTGTGGATGAAGAGTTCCCGGTGGGGGTTGGATGAACAAGACCCCGTGGTAGTAAGTCGTTGCCGCTGGATGAACATGACCCCGAGGTGGCCGTCGCACCCCAGACGGTTGGGGGTGGATGAACAGGACCCCGTGGAGGCTCTATGAGCAGTAGCCGATGGATGCTAGATGAGCAGTAGCTCGTGGAGGCTGGAGGAGGTTGATGATGGATCAACGGTAGCCCGTGGAGGCTGGAGCAAGGCAGTAGACGATGGATGAATAGGACCCCGTTTCGACCGTAGGTGCTCCAACACAAGTATGTTTCCTCTGTTTTGCGGTACGCCACACCCCTCCCGATTAACACGACCCCGTTTCGACCGTAGGCACTCGAACAAAAGTCTGTTTCCTCCATTTTGCGGTACGCCAGACCCTTCCCGATGAACAGGACCCCGTTTCGACCGTACACGGTCGAACAGAAGGCATGTGTCCTCCGTTCTGCGATACACCAAACCTAGTTTTGGCTATTCCGTCCAAGCCGGTTGGCTCCCGATGAACACGACGTATTTCATTGCCTCTCGATGAACACGATGTAGTTTCTCCATTCCGACCCAACCGGTTGGCTTCCGATGAACAGGATGTTGTTGCTGCCGTCCGTTGCCTCTCCATGTACACGTGCCCTGGCCGTACGTATGCACGAGTACATGTTCAAGACCGCCCCCGTATGTACGTATGTGGCCGTATTTTTTGGCATCTGGCTATATGTATGTGTACACAGTTTTGACTGGACTGCCTGAACTGCTACCGCTCCTTACTCGGCCACAGTTTATCGTGGCAGACAGACCGATCGATCGGTATGTACACAGACAACGCTACGTATGCTTTGACCAGGTGGGGCCCAGCTGTCAAGGAGGATAAGGATGACCTTCCTTACGTGCAAAGATATAGCTGGTGGGTCCCAGCTGTTAAGGGGAAGAATCATTTTTTGCCCGTAATATGGATGCACTTCCTTGCATGCGAAGATGTAGCTGGTGGGTCCCAGCTGTCACGGGGGAAACGTTAGTTCGCAAAATACGGTGGCCCTTCTAGTGGGTCCTCGCTGTCAGGTGGAGGAATCCTTATTTTGCGCGCAATAAGGAGGCACTTCCTTGCTGCGGCCGTGGACCCAGCTGTCAGCCTCTCCACGTATGACTTCCGAAGGAAGTCATTCCTTGACCATGTTGACCACGCCGCGTCGACAGGACCAAGGCGTGGATGAAGGCGAGGCCTAGGAAGGGAATGACCAGGAGTCGGGTAAGACTTGATAGTTATTTCCCACGCGGAGGGGGGGTACGAGGGTTTACTGCTTCGGCTTTAGTGTGAGGCTGTCGTCACCAGAGAATAACAGGAGGTCTGGGTCTGTACAGGGATGGACAGGCCAGCAATGGTAGTAGGGTGGAGCGGTGAGGCCTGCGCGGGACCACAGCCGGCCACGAGACACAGGAGTAGGTGGCACGGCCGGCGATGGTTTGGGCAGCTGGAGCAAGAAGACCAGAGGTTGAAGAAGCACGACGGGCGTCATATGGATATCGTATGGTCGCTACAACTAGAATCGTTTATGTTGACTAAGTTGACAAATCCCGCATCCTCGTCAACTTAGTAGGCCCACATGTCAGCCTCCAAATATGGTGGGTCCAAGCTAGCAGGGGGGTTTTCTTTTTTGTGCGTAATAAGGAGGCACTTCTTTGCATGCGAAGATATAGCCGGTGGGTCCGAGCTATCAGTGGGAGGAACATTTTTTTGTGAAATACAGACGCCCTTCCGGTGGGTACTTGTTGTCAGGTGGAGGAATCATTATTTTGCACATAATAAGGAGGCACTTACTTCCGTACGACCATGGACCCAGCTGTCAGCCACTCCACGTATAGTCCTCTTCCGATGGATGTCATTTGTTGACCATGTTCACCATGCCGCGCTGATAGCACCAGGGCGGTAGACGACGGCGAGGCCTAGGAAGGGAATGACCCGGAGCCGGGGAAGACTCGGCAGTGGTTGCCCACGCGATGGGGAGTAAGAGGGTTTACTGGTTCGGCTGTCGTCGCCGGAAAATAAGAGGAGGTGTGGGTGAGTAGAGGAATGGCCTGGCCAGTGATGGAGTAGGGTGGGATGGTGCGGCCTGTGCGGCAGCATAGCCGGCCACGGGATGCGGGAGTAGGCAGTCCCACCAGCGCTAGTTTGTGCGGTTGGAGCAAGAAGATCATATTTGAAGAAGCAGCACGGTCGTTGGATTAACAACCAATGGTCACTGCTGCTAGAATCGTTTGTGGACTAAGTTAACAAAGCCTTTTGTACACGTCAACTTAGTAGACCCACAAGTCAGCCTCTTAATCTGTCCCAAATAGCATACAACCCGAAATTTCTAGCCAGATTCAAATTAATTCAAAAACTAAAAATACCTTAATTTGGATCCAATGAAATTTTACCCGCACAAAAACAATGAAATTTAAAATATCAAAATCTGAAAGAATAAAGTATTTTGGAACTAATTGCCTGTTTGTTGTATTTTTTTCATTTTACAGCCCATTGCTTATTACTTATAGCCCATTTTCTGGGCAAGCCCGAATGCATCCCTCCTCGTCTTGAAAGATTTCCAACCCAGCAGGGTGTAGAAAAGTAAGTAGGCATATGTTGATTATTCTGCAAAAAACAAAATAGCAGGGCTAGCCATTTTCAGAAAGAAAAAAAACTAGGCTGGTCATGTGGTAAACATATGAAATAAAAGCCTGGGCTAGACGGGCCACAACTCCCGCACAACCTAGTTGGTACCCTTCTCCATCCCGAAAAAAAGTAAATATTGCGCACGCTACTGGGTCCCAGGTGTCAGCCGCTCCTTGTGCAGTTATCTCGCTTATTGACTACGCTGATAGTGGTGTGTGACCCAGATGGCAGGAAACCATCAGGAGGAACCCATTTTTCTTGTAATAAAGGAGGCACTTGCTTGCCTACCGACATGATCCTGGCGGGTCCCTGCTGTCATCCTCACCATGTACAACCATCTCCTTATTTCTCTCGATTGTTGACCATGTTGACAACACCGGAGGGCAGCGCCACGACGAGCGAACCAAGGCGAAGGACGATGGTGAGGCCTTGGATGAGAACGATCAGGAGCCGAGGAAGATGCGCCGAGTTTTAGGGTGCGATGTGGCCATGATGCATGCGCGGCAGCACAACCATCCATGGGAGGCGGGAGCAGGCGGTCCCGCCGACTCTGGTTTGGCTTTGGCGGCCGGAGGAAGAAGAGACTGAAGAAACATGACAGACAAATTAATGTCAATCCAACAGTCAAGGTTGGCACAACCGTTTGTTGACTAAGCCAACACCATGTATCATACTTTTTTATAGCAAGAAAAGAAACTGCGACCATTTGATCTTGCGTCGCAACTAAAACTGCGAGGAAAATGCGTTCGTCTGCCATCCTCCTCCTAGGGAACGTTCGCCACATAAGTGACTAGCACCCTTGGTTTTCAACCGAGAGGTCTTGGGTTCAAGTCCCTGGAACCCTCAATTTTCTCCTCCTTCCTTCCTTGCAAAATAAATTAAAATCAAAGACTTGAGAAGGTTTACAGAACAAGCTAGTGTACTAGCAAAGAGACATTGCTGAGTTTTAGAAAAAAGAGAGACGTGCTCCTATAGCTGGTTCGAATCCAAACCTAGACTATGACTATATATGGTATTATGCTACTCTGTAAGTAATGAAACTGACATATCCAATGTTCGCATCTCCTCTTCTCTACTTACTCTGCCTAGCATGATAAGCTCTGGCCGCAGCAACCATGTCCACTGGCGGCTTGTCCACCTCCTCTTCAGCAGGCAACAACCAGATATGCGCCAAGTCGCCACCAATACCATCGCCCATGGGTCTCATCACACCCCCGCCGGCACATGCACCGCAGCCGGTTGCTCATCGCAACCCGCTACCGTTGGTGTGGTGCCACGGCTGTGAATCATGAAGAGTTATCCATGGCGTCTCAACCACAATCCTCAACCCAGGCCGAGTCTTCCACAAGTTCCCAAATCATGGGGTAATAATATGTTTAAGTGTTGTTCCACTACTTTCAATTGCTGATTTTTTTGGTTTGGTTGATGATCTTCCAATTTGATTCGTGCAGAAAAGGGAAGATTCATGTGATTTGTATTTCTGGGAAGTTGCTGTTGTGGGGGAATGGAACTACGCAGATTATTTGGTTATCCGAGGAATCCCAATACCAGCAGGTTGGGGTGTTGGACAAGTAACTGAAGGAACGACAAAAGAGGAAGATACATAGAAGAACGTTAAAGATGCAGTTCCTCTAATCATGGCCAAGCAACAACTCCTGAATAAACTTGACAGTACTGACGAGAAGAAATAGCTTGTGAAGATAATGGGCAAAATTGTTGTGCTCTGTAGGATGATTGTCTCTTTATTTGCAGTGTATGTAGCACTCGTGATGTATTTAGTGGCTATGACATGAGCACTTTGTTGAAACTAGTAATGAATGAAATCTGTTTAGCTGGGCTAGTGCTGTGAACATCTAATTATTTCTATTAACAGAAATTGGGGCATATTCCCTTTTGATCATAAATAAATAAATAGCAGAGGCCCTTTTGCTAATAAATAAATAAATTAACAGAGGCCCTGTCGGGTCAGCTTCATTCCCATTCGAAGACGTAGAGCAAATTGCAGTCCAACAACAAACTATGTCATCAAATACAAGTTTCACAACCAAATATGAGTATGACTAAACAACAATGTCATCATGTTTTAGTCGTCACCAAACACATATCAACATACATAATAAGTGATATTCTCGCAGCAAAAATACTAAACAACAACTTCATCAGGTTTCAATTGTCATAGCAAACACAATTTCACATAGTAGATAAAAAGTCGTCTTCTCATAGGCAAATATGACAAAAGCAATCTAATCATCATCCGCAGCAGCAGTGTCAACATCTTCACCATATGTATCATTCTGAATCGTAATTCCCCCAGTATCATCTTCTTCTTCATCATCAATGTCCTCGAATGTTGGCGATTTATTGATCAACTCTCATATGTCCACAGCTTGATAGGGAATTTTTTTGCTAGCGTCATTGATGTGATGGTTCACAAAGATATTAGGAACATCTATGGAATCTTCTACATCAGGAGCAGTGTAAGCATCATCTTGTTGTGCAACTTCATTAAACGAATTCCTCTGCTCATACCTTTGCAATACTCTCCAGTCATCTCTACGTGCATATGTGTCTTCCAAGAAAAATATATGTGTTTCTCGATTTACTAAAATAAAAGGCTCGTCAGTCTGGTAAGCCACCTTGATCTTGATGGATTTCAAATAATCATTAGCTCTGGGTTTTGCGATCCTGGAAAACAGGTTATACCAACGATAGCACAACAGAACCACACACTGATGAACCTCGAAACTGGAGATATACTGCAACTGAACAATGTCTGTTATGTTAGCATACATTTCAGTTGTCTCTTTGCTGTACGTATCCGTGCTCATGATGGCAGTGTTTTGTGTTTTCCTGGCTTCGTTGCGTGCAAGGGTGTTGTAGTGCACATCTCCAACAACGCAAGATTCATAATGTCTTACCCGAGTATCGAAACCCATTGCTAGTGCGTAAAGGGCATCCTTGATAGAGGCAAAGGTGTCCCATCTTTCAATGAGATGGTGGCTATCGTTTATGGTGGAGTAGACTTTGACGATCCGACTACGAACGTTCGAGGACGTCGCGCCTTAGCAATCGCTAAACCAACTCCGAGAGGTTATTGACCATGACGGAGCACGATCAACCTGGCCACTAGGGTCTGTTTCCTACGAGCAAACGAAGAACAAGCAAGAAACTGAGATTGCAATATGGATATTGCGAATATAAGAGGAAAGCTTTCTTAAAGAAGGTGGGGTTCTGTGACGCCTTTGTTTGGTCGTTGAACACAAACGAAGTACGTGAAGTTGCAGTTATGGCAAACTTTTAATCTAAACAAAACCCAAAGTCTAAACGGTGCCCTAAGGGTTGTGTATATGGAGGAAGAGGGGGGGTCGTGGCCCTTGGAGGAGGGCTCCGAAACCAACCCTATCTCTTATTTCCTAACACATACGGACTCAAAAAACAGCCTATATATACTCAAGTATTTCGAAATTACATGGGCCTGGCCCAATAATAAGGTGACACAACACCTATAATAGCCTCTGGAAAAAATTTATGAAGTGGCATCTTGTATATTTCGTCCAAGGCTTCCTGCACTCATTATGGTGGCTTCAAAGTCCTGAAATCATAACTTGTAACTCCGTTCTTGTTCCCCATGCGCATGCCATCATCTCCATGCTTGGTCTTGCTCCAGTATTCATCTCTCTTATCCATGCCAGGCCCTTCATTTGTAAGCAAAACAAATGTATCCAATTTAGGTAGCATCATACTCTCATGAACATTAGAATCATTACCAAGAAACGAAAGTACATGGCAATTTAATTGGCGTGTGCGAGCTCTAGTAATTGGTCCAGTATATGTAGCAGTAGGGGCTGTGGGTGTAACAATGGCATTTATGTCCTCATCATCCTCCCCTACTTGAAATGAAGTCATCCTCGATGGAAGCTCATCTTTCTCACCCAAATAAGGCTTCAAATCTGCAATGTTAAAAGTGGGACTAACCCCAAGGTCTGCAGGCAGCTCAAGTTTATATGCATTTTCATTTATTTTCTCTAACACCTTAAAAGGACCATTAACACGTGGCATTAGCTTTGATTTGCGCAAATAAGGAAACCTATCCTTACGCAAATGTAACCAAACAAGATCTCCAGGTGCAAACACAACATGTTTTATACCTTTATCTCCAGCAAGTTTATATTTAGCATTCATACACTCAATGTTTACCTTAGTTAAATCATGCATTTTTAAGATCAATTTAGCATGTTTTTTAGCATCAAAATTAACCTTCTCCGAAGATGGAAGAGGCAACAAATCAATAGGTGCACGAGGTAGGAAACCGTACACAATTTCAAAAGGGCACATCTTAGTAGTAGAATGCAACGAACGATTATAAGCAAATCCAATATGAGGCAAGCATTCTGTCGGATTACGGGTTCTGGCAGACCCTTAAGGTTCGAACTCTGGGGTGCGCGCGGAGATGATGCCCTCTACCTCTCCGTCTCGCAAGGATCTAAACTACAGAAAGAACAGCACAAGAGACACAAGGTTTATACTAGTTCGGGCCACCATTGTGGTGTAATACCCAACTCTAGTTTGTGGTGGGTGGATTGCCTCTTGGGCTGATGATGATGAACAGTACAAGGGAGAACAGCCTCGTGAGGGTCTGTTCTTGGCTAGGGGGGTGAACTGCTAGGGGGAGTTCGATCGCCCTTCTCTCTCTCTCTCTCTCCTTACTCTAAAGGCTTGATCAGACCTCTCTTCCAGATTGCTAGATCGATCTCTAGGTGCCTCTACCCTGGGGGTGGCTAGTCCTATCTATAGGCAAAGGCCCTGGGCCTCTTCCCAAATATTTGAGCGGGAAGGGCGCCAACAATTGGCCAATTCGAAGGGGAACATCTGGTACACTTATCCTGACTAAAGTTGGTCCTCGCCTGCCAAAAGGCCCTGTGGTGACACCGTTCTGGTCTCCATGGTGACCTCCTTCCCGCCGTTGGACTGGTCTTGGTCTTGTTGCACCGAAATGGGTGCCTTTGCTTGATCCTCTCGCCTGCGCTTGCCCCCTTTGCACCAAAGAGGAAAGGGGAGGACACTGCACGGTCTGGCGCCCGCCTGGCACCCTTGGTCGTCATGGCTTGCGTCACGGGCACCTCGCGAGGTACCCTGCCTTGATCTCTCCGCCTCCTCGTGAGCCAGCCTGAGGAGGCCGCGCCTAAGGAAGCACCGTGTCATCCGCCCCGCGAGGCTTGGCCCCTCGCGAGGGTCTTGAGTCTTGTGTTGATGAAGATGGGCCGCGCTGGGCCCCCATTTGAGCCACGCCGCAGGCCGCAAGCAGGCAAGTCTGGGGACCCCAGTTCCCAGAACGCCGACAGTAGCCCCCGGGCCCAAGGCACGCATGGACTTGGCCGTGCTGAAAGGCGAAAGGGCAAGGGCGAAGCGCCGCGGCCCTAACAGCCTGCGGCCTTGGGCGCCGCCTGGCGGTTGATTGGACGTGGGCGGTACTGTTTGCCCACGCTCCCTTATTTTGTGCCGCGCTAGGTTGCGCCACAGTTGTACACAGCCGCCCCTCTTCCTGTTGCTCGACTGTCCCTTGTTCTTCCTTCCTTCGAACTCTAACTGTTGCCTCTAATCCCATCTCACATCTCCTCTCTCTCGTCCTCAGCCATGGCTCCGACGAAGAAAGAGAAAGGGAAGAAGCCTGTGCTCCCATCTCATCCGCCGTCGTCGGCCGCCCCCGCCGTCAGCGAGTCAATCATACTCAATCTGGAGTGCCTGGATAAGTTCAGCCCGGCTCTGGCCACTGTCTTCAACGAGTGCGGGAGGACGACGGCCTGGCCTACGTCTCACTTCCCCACCGACAGGATAATCACTGAGGTTCATTACTTTGTTGATGCCTTGTGGGCGGGTCTGGTTCCCCCCTTCTCTGATTTCTTCAACGCCGTTCTCACCCATTACCAGATCCACATGATGCATCTGGGCCCTGAATCCATCGCCCTCCTTTCGGTCTTTGCTTTTGTTTGCGAGGCGCTGATGGGCATCCCTCCTTCCGTTGCCTTGCTGCGCCACTTCTTCTCTCTGCGTCTTGCTGACCCCGCTCAATGCTCGGCATGCGTGAGCTTCGTCGCTGCGCCTGAGACTGCAGCTTCTGGCATTGACTTCAAGCTCCTCCCACCTTCAGATGGGTTCCGCGAGCGGTGGTTGTACGTTGACGTTGGGGTGCCCAGCCCCCTGCTGATGAAGCCGACTTCGCCTGCTGTACCCAACTCTGGCTGGGTCCAGGAGACGCTCGAGAGCCCCCGGCTCGCCTTGGTCTGGCGCCGCTTCACGTTCTTGAAAGCGCTCGGTGTGACGGCGCCCAAGGTGGTGAAGGAGTTTCTGTTGCGCCGCATTGGCCCGCTCCAGCGCCATTCTCGCCGGATGTGGGCCTTCAGCGGGCATGATGATCGCATGAGGCTTCAGGAAGAAGACCTGACGCCCGTGGCGCTAAGGACAGTGCTCTTGGTCTTGACTGGCGACCCCAACCCGGGCAGTATCCAGCGGGGAGGAGCCCTTCTGTACCTCTGCCAGAACAGGATGACTTCGTGAGGCAGATGCCCCCCTTTGACGAGTGGGGGCTACACCCTGCCGGCTTCCAAGGGCCTCGCGAGAACCCTGTGGTGGTGACCGCCCTTCCGGTAGGCCTAGGGGAATCCTCATCGAGTGGTGGAGGAGGGAGGCTGGAGACAGCGGGAGCCAAGAAAGCTCCTGAGGAGGTGACTGTGTCGGGCGATGCTCTCGAGGGGGCAGCTCCTGAGACCCGTGCTGCCGAGGCTGTTGGTGTGGCGCAGCTGCTTCCAGCGCTTGGGGTCGTGGCTCCTGAGGCCCCGGCCGTGTCTTCTGGCGAGGTGACTAATAGCGCGCACCAGGCAGGCACCCCCGACGCAGGTAGATTTGGTGCCCCGTCCTCATCGCAGATCGATTCCTGCGCACCTCTCTTCGGTCACTTCCATGTGGACTTTGAGGCCCTCCGGAGGAAAAGAGAGGCCCTGGGGGATGACTTCCCTTTCCGCTTGCTGAAGCGCCGGAAATACTTTGCTATTGATGAGTAAGTCCTCTCCCTTCCTATCTTCTGATCCATTTGTTGTGTTTACTGATCCTTACTTCGCAGACCTCTTCCGGCTGAGCTCGCGGAAGTCGCTGAGGTGCCGCTTACCTTGGCTTCGTCTCCCCCGTCGCCCCCAAGTACCCCGAGCAGCACTGCCCTCGTGGTGAGGACGAACGACGGGGTGGATTGTCCTGTAGCGCGCTGCGGTCCTTCTCTTCCCACGATCTCCTTTCGCGGGCCCTCTCTTGGCATAGCTAGTCTGCCATGGGCTTCTCGTCTGGTCACGGGCTGCGACTGGCTGAGGCGCCCCCTGCGCCCTTCTTCTAGAAGCAGGCCGGCCTCAGGCCGGGCTTCTGGTACGGCGCACCCGGCCGTCATGAGGACGCCAGCCCCCAGCCCGCTTCCCGGAGGGGGAGCGATGGTTCGTGGTCCCCGACGCTTGTTTGGGGCAGGCGATGGTGTGGAAGACGTGCTCGGGCGCGCTCGGGAGCGTCGTGCTCGTCACCATGAATTCCTTCGAAGGGCGAGCGGCGCGGTGGACCTGCTTGGGCAGGAGCTCGCTGATGAAGACGCGTGCCTAGAGGCCGAGGGCCTGCGCCTGGCCGCGGAGAGGCGCGAGTTAGAGGCCGTCATTGCCCTCGCACGTCATCAGCGCGACCTCGATGATGAAGAGGCGAAGGCGTTGCTGGAGGCCTCCCGGGCGGCTCGATCCCAGGCCGCTGAGGAGGCCCGGGAAGCTGACCGACAGCGAGAAGCAGCAGAAGAACGGACTCAGGAGCTCCTGGCCCGGTGCCGCTCGTTGGAGGAGCAAGTGGAGCTGCGCGAGGCGGCCCTTGTGTCAATGAAGGTGGCCTCCCGTGACCCGGTTGAGCTTCGGAAGCGCGAGGAAGCGCTGGTGCTGGAAGCTGCCGAACGCTCCCGCGAGTATGAGCGGCTGGAGACGAGGGAGCGTCTGGTGACGCAGGCGAAAGATGATGTGGCCGCGCGGGAGACGCGTGTCTTGGAGGAGGTTGGTCATCGGGTGACGACGGCGCATCAAGGCCTCGAGCGCGAGTTCGAGAGGAAGCTGGAGCTGATCCGGGTAGAGGCCGAGGGGAGGACCACAGCCTTGCAGGCCCAACGGGAGGAGGCGACGCGGCGGGCCGATGCTTCCCGGACCGCTCTTGAGGCGGCGCAGAAGGAGTCGGCTTCCTTCCAGGCTGAGGTGCTCCGTCTCCGTCAACGGGTGGAAGAGGCTGAGGCCTTCGAACGTTAGAACGCCGATGAGATACACCAGCGGCAGGTCCTGGAGCACGTGCACGGCCCCATGCTGGCTACGCTCAGGGAAAGGGCTAACGCAGCCTTGGGCAACATCTGCGAGGCAGCTGTCGGTGAGCCGCACACGATCAACTATGCCGGCAACCTGCAGTTCTTCACCGCCGTGGTGACGCAGCTGGAGGCGCGGTCGGCCAGGGCCGACAGGTTGGTGGAGGAGAGGAGCCGCGCCCTACTAGGGCGCGCCTTCTCTCGTGTCTTCAGCCATCTCCGGAACATGGATCCCCACTTCGACTTCGACGCCGCCATCGCCCCAGTCCCCCAGGCCGTCCGAGGCGACCTGGCGCACTGGGTGGAAGACAACGTGGATGCTCTCGTCCGGGCCTTCACTTCGGATGACAACGACGTGATCGTGGCTGCCGACGAGGGCGGTGTGGTGGATGGCCCTGATGCTGCTGGTGACGACGCAGGCGGCGAAGGCGAGTTCAGCGATGCCAGCGACAGCTCGGGAGGTGCCCCTGAGGATGCGTTAGGAGATTTGTCTGACTGACCATGTATTGCTCCTATCCTTTTACCCTGCATGGATAGAACTCAGGTGTTTGGCCTGACGGTTGTGAGAGCATTTTGAGAGGGGAAGCCCCTCATGTAAAAACTTGTGTTCAGCATATCCGTAGTGGTCATGTCGCACGCGTGCCTGATGGTAGGCTAGTTTACCTTTGTTTCATACTGGCTCCGAGGCGGCCTGCGGGAGGACGCACCGCCTTGGATGTTCTCTAGTTGAGTACTCAGGATGTGAGATTGTTGCTGATGGGAAACTTCATAGGCGTTGGCCTTCTTCACAGGGTCCGGGCCTTCTCCCGGGCGAAACGGCTTCTCAGGCATTCACCTTCTTCACGGGATCGGGGCCTTCTCCTGAGCGCAACGACTTCACAGGCGTTCGCCTTCTTCACAAGCTCCGGGCCTTCTCCTGAGCGCAACGGCTTCACAGGCGTTCGCCTTCTTCACAGGCTCCGGGCCTTCTCCTGAGCGCAACGGCTTCACAGACTCTGGGCCTTCTCCTGAGCGCAACGGCTTCACAGGCGTTCGCCTTCTTCACAGGCTCCGGGCCTTCTCCTGAGCTCAACGACTTCACAGGCGTTCGCCTTCTTCACAGGCTCCGGGCCTTCTCCTGAGCGCGAGGGCTTCATAGGCGTTAGCCTTCTTCACAGGCTCTAGGCCTTTTTATGAAAAGACAACCTCCGCAGGTACCAAAAGGTCATCTCATGAGGGAGTAACAGCGGCAGTCTCGGCTGCGCTGGAGCTAGGCCCGGCCCGTCACGCGAGGGGCTCGCGAGGGGAGGCAGCTGTGGTGAGGCGGTGACCAGAACGCGAGAAATGGTTCGAACGAGACCAAGCACCCCTTCCCCAAACACACGCAAAGTTCAAATTCGAATTCAACTTAAATCCAGCGGGGAAAAAGTTACAGCCAAAGGGAAAAGGCAATGAAAGCAGACAAAATAGCCGCGTCCGGCACCTAATCTAGTCTTGGACGTCTTCTCACCAGCGCGGAGCTAAGTGTTGTCCACTGGGCGTGGGAGGGAGCCCCAGGGCCTGAGGCCGGCACCCTTGAGACTCCGGGGCGTGTACAGTCCCACTCATTATTACGTGAGAGTGTCACGGGGCGGCGAGCTTCACAGGTACTGGGCCTTCTTCACAGGAACCGGCCTTGCTTCATATCGCCAGACGAGGGCCCCGCCTTGCGCCACACTCTAGTGCCACCAACGACGACCGGAAACCAGGACGCCGCCGGTGGGGTTGAGTGATCGCTAGCGGTTCCCCCGACGACCACGGGTCCTCCGCTAGGGGCAGGCCTTCCAGCGCCTCCCCAGCGGAGGGCCTACCTTCTAAGAACGCCTTGCTCCGAACGCCGCAGTGGTGATGTAGGATCCCTGCCCCTTTCCTGCAGCCCCCTGCGTCCTCCTCCCGAGGGGTAGGAGGCCGCGGGAGCGGGGCAGCTGCTCGCTGCGGCGACCTGCACCTCCTGTGACCCATGATTAGCGTACGCCTGCTCTTGAGGAATTAACGGTACCCGATAGTCGTCGCCTTCAGCATGGCCGATGGAGCCGTCCCGGGGCTCCTGGAAGGGCTCGGCCTCTGGCGTCTCGTCTCCCCAGCTGGGGCTGAAGAGTGAGCCTTGCTCGCCCTCGTGAGCGTGCCCTTGGTCCACCATGTGGGGCACGTATTCTTCTGGCGCCGCCATCCCGAAGGCTGCGCTGTAGTGCTCCATGCGCCATGTGGCGTTGCCTGACGTGCCCACAGCGGGGTGGTTGCGCGGCTGCCTGCTGGCGCCGTGGGCCGCACCGAGCCCCTCCCCTTCGTACGCCGGGGCGGGGGTAGCGCCACCGCCAGTCCGGCGCCGTCGGATTCGCCGGTGTTGGGGTAGCCCTGAGGCCCGCGGGAGCGTGCGGGGCCTCCTCGTGCGCCGCCCTGGGCTTGAGGCGGAAGCTGGATGCAGAAGGGGTGAGCCCCCGAAGAGGCAAAGCCCAGGAGTTCGGCGACCCGCTCCAGCAGCACGTCGCGGCCACCTTCCAGCAGCCTACACTACAGCAGCTCCCGGGCCACCGTGAGCGCGGCCCTCGAATTCGCTTGCTCCCGGCGGGTGTACGGTGTTGTGGTTGCGGCGTGGATAGAGCCTCTCGCCGCCGACCGCGCTTGCCGCGGTGTGAGGGTTGCGGAAGCCTGTCCGCGCCGCCCGCGGCCCGCAGCGCCCTGCGGACCACGGGCTGCCTGGGGCGCGGGGTCGCCCGAGGCGGGCGGCCCCGCGCAGGTGGGCCACGCCGCCCATGGATCTTGGTTGCCCGCCTAGTCGCCGGACATGGTGACGATGATGCGACGAGAGGTGGAGCGGTAGGAAGGCAGATTCCGGCGCACCCCTACCTGGCGCGCCAAATGTCGGATTACGGGTTCCGGCAGACCCTTAAGGTTCGAACTCTGGGGTGCGCGCGGAGATGATGCCCTCTGCCTCTCCGTCTCACAAGGATCTAAACTACAGAAAGAATAGCACAAGAGACACAGGGTTTATACTAGTTCGGGCCACCATTGTGGTGTAATACCCTACTCTAGTTTGTGGTGGGTGGATTGCCTCTTGGGCTGATGATGATGAACAGTACAAGGTAGAACAGCCTCGCGAGGGTCTGTTCTTGGATAGGGGGATGAACTGCTAGGGGGAGTTCGATCGCCCTTCTCTCTCTCTCCTTACTCTAAAGGCTTGATCAGACCTCTCTTCCAGATTGCTAGATCGATATCTAGGTGCCTCTACCCTGGGGGTGGCTAGTCCTAATTATAGGCAAAGGCCCTGGGCCTCTTCCCAAATATTTGAGCGGGAAGGGCGCCAACAATTGGCCAATTCGAAGGGGAACATCTGGTACACTTATCCTGACTAAAGTTGGTCCTCGCCTGCCAAAAGGCCCTGTGGTGACGCCGTTCTGGGCTCCATGGTGACCTCCTTCCCACCGTTGGACTGGTCTTGGTCTTGTTGCACCGAAATGGGTGCCTTTGCTTGATCCTCTCGCATGCGCTTGCCCCCTTTGCACCAAAGAGGAAAGGGGAGGACACTGCACGGTCTGGCGCCCGCCTGGCACCCTTGGTCGTCATGGCTTGCGTCATGGGCACCTCGCGAGGTACCCCGCCTTGATCTCTCCGCCTGCTCGTGAGCCAGCCTGAGGAGGCCACGCCTGAGGAAGCACCGTGTCGTCCGCCCCACGAGGCTTAGCCCCTCGCGAGGGTCTTGAGTCTTGTGTTGATGAAGATGGGCCGCGCTGGGCCCCCATTTGAGCCACGCCGTAGGCCGCAGGCAGGCAAGTCTGGCGACCCCCATTCCCAGAACGGTGACACATTCTTCCCACATTTTCTTATTATTCTTCAAAACAGCCCTAAGCATAGTAGACAATGTTCTATTGACTACTTTAGTTTGACCATCAGTTTGGGGGTGACAAGTAGTACTAAAAAGCAGTTTAGTCCCCAACTTAGCCCATAAACATCTCCAGAAGTGGCTAAGAAAGTTAGTATCACGATATGAAACAATAGTATTTAGCACACCATGCATGCGAATAATTTCACGAAAGAACACATCAGCAACATTAACAGCACCATCGCTTTTATGACATGGTATAAAGTGTGCCATTTTCGAGAATCTATCCATGACAACAATATGATATCCCTCCCCTCTTTGTTCAAGGTAAACCTAAACCAAAGTCCATAGATATATCCTCCCAAGGAACACTAGGTACAGGCACATGCATATATAAACCATGAGGATTGAGTCGTGACTTAGCTCTTTGACATGTAGTGCAGCGAGCAACAAAACGCTCAACATCATGTCTCATCTTTGGCCAATAGAAATGTGTAGCAAGTACATCCTCCGTCTTCTTGACGCAAAAGTGTCCCATTAAACCTCCTCCATGCGCCTCCTGGAACAACAAAAGACGAACAGAGCTAGCTGGAATGCATAGCTTGTTAGCACGGAACACAAATCCATCATTAACAACGAACTTGTTTCGTGTTGTTCCTTCTTTCCAATTCTATATTACATCTTTAAAATCAGCATCATGCACATATTGATCTTTGATGGTCTGCAAACCAAATATTTTTGAAGTCAAGTTGTGGAAGCATAGTATAGAGACAAGACAGTGCATCAGCAATAACATTTTCTTTACCCTTCTTGTGTTTAATGACTTTAAATATGTTTCTTTACCCATTTAGCATGTCTACGATTCAGTTTAGCTTGAATTTAAATATGTTTCAAAGATTCGTGATCAGAATGTATAACAAATACTTCAGGCCATAAATAATGTTGCCATGTCTCTAAAGTGCGGACAAGAGCATATAATTCTTTATCATATGTAGAATAATTCAGACTAGGCCCACTCAATTTTTCAGTACAGTATGCAACAGGTTTGCCATCTTGTAATAACACACCTCCTAATCCAATTCCACTAGCATCATATTCAAGCTCAAAAGTCTTATTAAAATCAGGAAGTTGGAGTAAAGGAGCATGTGTCAACTTATCTTTCAATACCGTGAAGGCTTCTTCCTATGGGTTACCCCGCACAAAAGGTACATCCTTCTTTGTAAGCTCGTTGAGAGGTGCAGTAATGGTGCTGAAATCTCTCACAAAATGCCTATAGAAACCAGCAAGGCCGAGGAAACTTCTCACTTGCGTGACCGTTTTGGTCTGCGGCCAACTCTCAATAGCTTCAATCTTGGCTTTATCAACTTCAATTCCCTATGGAGTAACAACATAGCCAAGAAAAGATACTCGGTCGGTGCAAAAGGTGCACTTTCCAAGGTTACCAAACAAACGTGCATCACGTAAAGCAAAAAAAAACAACATGTAAATGGTCCAAATGTTCCTCCAAAGATCTGCTATAAATCAGTATATCATCAAAATAGACTACCACAAATCGTCCAATGAAAGCATGTAAAACTTTGTTCATTAAACTCATGAAAGTACTAGGTGCATTACTTAACCCAAAAGGCATGACTAACCACTCATATAATCCAAACTTAGTTTTAAATGTTGTTTTCCATTCATCCCCCAATTTCATACGAATTTGATGGTATGCACTACACAAATCAACTTAGGAGAATATTGTAGAGCCACTCAATTCATCAAGCATATCATCTAGCCTAGGAATACGATGATGATAACGAATAGTAATATTATTAATGCCTCTAAAATCAACACACATACGCGATGTACCATCCTTTTTCGGCACTAGAATAATAGGAACATCATAAGGACTAAGGGATTATCGTATATAACCTTTGTCGAGCAGCTCCTGGACATGACGCATAATATCCTTCGTCTCCTCTGTATTGTTACAATATGGTGCACGGTTGGGTGGAGATGCACTAGGAATTAAGTCAATCCGATGCTCAATCCCTCGAATAGGTTGTAATCACTACAAAAAAAGACACATCCGTGACAATTTGGGCCGAATGAATTTTTTCTGTCATACTTATGACACTTCTATGACGATAATTGTGACAAAACCCGGTATCATCATAGATGTGGTGGGGTCCTACTTCTATGACAAAAAATCATGACAGAAAATGGGCTTTTCGTCCTGGGCGGGCTAGAGACACAGTTGCATGACATTCTTTGGGCCATCCATGACGGCAAAAATCATGGTAGAAGCGAGGGCGAGGAAAATATCGGGGTGTTCCCGTTTATGGTGGGTGGTCGGGGCCGAGCGATGTGCGTTTCTCTCATACACACACGCGCGTGGGTGCGAGGCGTTGGGCTCTAACTGAACCCGAGTGAGGCGTTGGGCTCTAACTGAACCTGAGCGATTGCACTGCAGGCTACGCGTTACTGAACCCGAGTGATCGATCGATGGATGTTAACTGAACCCGATCAAGCAATTCCTTCGCAACTGCTACTAACTGAAGCCGATCGATGCTGCCTCTGGATGAACAGTGAGCATTTCTAAAGGGGGGGGGGGTGGATGAACAGTTCCCAGTGGGGGTGGATGAACAGGACCCCGTGGTGTTGCCTCTGGATGAACATGACCCCGATCTATCGAGCCGATTGGGGCTGGACGAACAGGACCCCGTGGAGGGCTGGATGAACAGGACCACCCCGTGGAGGGTAGGATGAACAGTAGACGGTGGAGGGCTGGATGAACAGTAGTCCATTGAGGGGTGGTTGAACAGGAGCCCGTGGAGAGTGCTAGTTGAACAGTAGGCGGTGGAGTAGCGTGCGGTGGAGGCTAGATGAACAGGAGCCATGGGACGAACAGTCGCAGGTGGAGGCTGGAGGAGGTCGACGGTAGATGAAAAGTAGTCTGTGGAGACTGGAGGGGGTCGACGGTGGAGATGAACAGTATCCCGTGGAGTCTCGTTTTGCGGTACGCCACACCCCTCCCGATGAACAGGACCCCCGTTTCGACCATAGCGCTCCAACACAAGTCCGTTTCCTCTGTTTTGCCGTACACCACACCCCTCCCGATCAACAGGACCCCCGTTTCGACCGTAGGAGGTCCGTTTCCTCCGTTTTGTGGTACGCCAGACCCCTCCGGATGAACAGGATCCCGTTCCGTACGTGGCCGGTCGAACACAAGGTCGTTTCCTCCGTTCTGCGGTACGCCAGGCCTCATTTCCATCGGCTGTTCCGTCCAAGCCGGTTGGCTCCCACACGTTTCGTTGCCTCCCGATGAACACGAGGCATTCCGTTGCCTCCCCTTGAACACGATGACGACGCAGCTTCTCCATTCCGACCCAGCCATGTACACGAGCCCTGGCCATACCTACGTGCGAGTAGGCGTACAAGACGCCACCCGTATGTATGTACGTGGCCGTATTTACTTTCTTGCACCCTGGCCGCTGTACGTACGTGTACATGCTACGTGCGCACCTCTACATCGACCAGTATGTACGTACACGTTCGCGACCAGAATGAAAACGCTACGTACGCTTCGACCAGGTGGGTCCCGACTGTCAGGCACTTCCTGCCTGCGAAGATGTAGCTGGTGGGTCCCCGCAGTCAAGGGGGTGAATCATTTTTTGCCCGGACGCACTTCCTTTCATGCGAAGATGTAGCTGGTGGGTCCCAGCAGTCAGGGGGAAACATTTTTTCACAAAATACGGTGGCCCGTCCGGCGGGTCCCCGTTGTCAAGTGGAGGAATAATTATTTTGCGCGTAATAAGGAGGCACTTCCTTGCTGCGGCCGTGGACCTAGCTATCAGCCTCTCCACATACAGTACTCTTCCGATGGAAGTCGTTCCTTGACCATGTTGACCATGCCGCACCGGGAGCACCAAGGCGGTGGATGACGGCGAGGCCTAGGAAGGGGACGGCGCGGAGCCGGGGAAGACGCAACAATGGAAGCCCGCGTGAAGAGGAGTACGAGGGTTCACTGGTTCGGCTGCGGTGTGAGGCTGTAGTCGCCACAGGGCCTGGCCAGCGGTGGGAATAGTAGGGGGCGGTGAGGCCTCCGCGGCAGCACAGGCAGCCACGAGAGGCAGGAGCATGCGGCACGACCGGCGCTGCTTTGGGCGGCTGGAGCAAGAAGACCAGAGGTTGAAGAAGCACTACGACCGTTGGATGGACATCGTACTGTCAATGGAGCTTGAATCGTTCATATTGGCTAAGTTGACAAAGCACTCCATCCCCGTAAACTTATTAGGCCCACAAGTTAGCCACCCACCAAGGTGGGTCCCAACTAGCAGGGGGAGTATTTATTTTTTTGTGCGTAATAAGGCGGCACTTCCGGTGGGTCCGAGCTGACAGCGAGGGGAACATTTTTTTCGCACCCATCCGGTGGGTCCCAGCAGTCAGGGGAGACATTTTTTTCGCCAAATACGG
This sequence comes from Aegilops umbellulata, assembly GCA_032464435.1. NCBI lineage: Eukaryota > Viridiplantae > Streptophyta > Magnoliopsida > Poales > Poaceae > Aegilops > Aegilops umbellulata. The sequence continues at coordinate 256,281,223 of CP136057.1, forward strand.
TGGCCCATCCGGTGGGACCCTGCTGTCAGGTGGAGGAATAATTATTTTCCGCGTAATAAGGAGGCACTTCCATGCGGCTGTCGTGGACCCAGCTGTCAGCCTCTCCACGTATAGTACTCTTCTGATGGAAGTCGTTCCTTGACCACGTTGACCACGCCACGCCAAGAGCACCAGGGCGATGGACGACGGCAAGGCCTAGGAAGGGGACGGCGCGGAGCCGGGGAAAACGCGGCAGTGGATGCCCACGCGTAGAGGAGTATGAGGGTTTACTGGTTCGCTACGATGTGAGGCTGCCGTCGCAGCAGAATAACAGGGGGTGTGGGTGAGTAGAGGGATGGCCTGGCCAGCGGTGGGAGTAGTAGGGGGTGGTGAGGCCTCCGACGCATCGCAGCTGGCCACGGGAGGTAGGAGCACGAGGCACGACCGGTGCTGGTTTGGGCGGCTGGAGCAAGAAGACCAGAGGTTGAAGAAGCACCACGTACGGCCGTTGGATGGACATCGTACGGTCACTAGAGCTAGAATCGTGCATATTGACTAAGTTGACAAAGCCCTCCGTCCCCGTCCACTTAGTAGGCCCACAAGTCTGTACTGGGTCCCAGCTAGCAGGGGGTATTCATTTTTTTGTGCGTAATAAGGACACACTTCATTGCGTGCGAAGATACAGCTGGTGGGTCCGAGCTGTCAGCGGCGGTAACTTTTTTTCGTGAAATGCAGAGGCCCTTTCGGTGGGTCCCAGATGCCAGGTGGAGGAATCATTATTTTGCGCGTAATAAGGAGGCATTTCCTTGCGTGCGGCCGTGGACCCATCTGTCAGCCTCTCCACGTACAGTCCACTTCAGATGCATGTCGGTCGTTGACCACGTTGACCAGGCCGCGCCGAGAGCACCAGGGCGGTGGACGACAGCGAGGCCTAGGAAGGGAACGACACGGAGGTAGGGAAGACTCGGCAGTTGTATCCCACACGGAGGGGAGTACGATTGTACGAGGGTTTACTGGTTCGTCTGCCGTCGCCGGAGAATAATAGCAGGTGTTGGTGAATAGAGGGATGGCTAGGCCAGCGATGGGAGTAAGGTGGGGCGGTGAGGCCCGCGCGGCAGCACAGCTGGCCGCGGGGAGGAGGGAGCAGGCAGTCCTACCGGCGCTTGATTGAGCGGCTGGAGCAGGAAGAGCAGAGATTGAAGAAGCACGACGGCCTTTGGATGGACATCCAACAGTCAGTGCTTGTGCGTCAACCTTTTTTTAGGAAAGCCTCAAATCTGTGGAAAATAGCATACAACCCATCTGCCATTATTTCTAATAATTTAAAGCCCATTTGCTAATTCTTAAGGTTTTTTTTGGAGCTCATATTCTTTTTGTTAGCATTACAGCCCATATTGTGGCCACGGTTAAAAAATTATACGAAATTTTGCATATTTCGGTGCGGTCCAAACTATTTTTAATCCCAAAATTTCAAGTCACATTCAAACTGATTTTAAAAATAAATGTATGTCAATATGAAATCCAACAAATTGTCCACGCATAAAAATTAATGCAATTGAAAATCTCGAAATGAAAAAAAGAAATTTGAAACTAATTGCCGGTTTGATGTGTTCTAAAAATGTACATGGCATTTCTCATTACTGATAGGCCATTTTCTCGTCCAGCCGAATGAAGGTCTCCTCGTCTTGAAAGATTTGCAGCCCAACAGGCCTGACAAAGCGACTTACTTGGAAAATCACAAAAAAACTGGGCTAGCCATTTTCATAAAGAAAAAAACTACTGAGCTGGTTTGTGGTAAACATAAAAGAGAAGGTTGTCTAGACAGGCCAGAGTGCCTCGCATAGCCCAGTTGAAACCCCGCTTCCGTCTCAAAAACAAATTAGATAAATGCCACTCCAATTATGGCAATTCATAAAAATGCCACTGCAATTTCCAAACTTTGAAAAATGCCACTGCAATTTTTGCAAACTTTGAAAAACGCCACTCCACACTTTCAAAAATGCCACTGGAAATGGCATGAAATGGAATTTTTTAAAGTTTGGAAATTGCAGTGGCATTTCTCAGAAACACCAGATTTGGAGTGGCATTTATCAAATTAATCCAAAATAAAAATAACTGGGCGAGCTGCTGGGTCCCTGGTGTGAGCCGCTCATTGTGCAATTCTCTCGTTTATTGACTACGTTGACAATGGCATGGGACCCAGATGTCAGAAATCCATTAGGAGGAGCCATTTTATTTATTGGCTTGAAATAAGGAGGCACTTGCTTGCATACAGCCATGACCTTGGCGGGTCCCTGCTGTCATCCTCTCCACATACAATCATCTCCTGATTGTGTATGCGTCAACTTGGTAGGCCCACAAGTCAGCCTCTAAACCCGTGGAGGACAAATACAACCCATTTAAAAAAATAACAGCCCATTCAATACGTTCAAACGGAAAGTTCAACATTCAGAGCAAAGTAACAGGTCCGATCCACATATAGAGTACTGAACTTCCACGTTGACAACCATCATAGCCAAGTTAACTATCTACTCCCACTAATACTCTAGTAGCGTACAAGTGCTAACTTACTCTTAGCTAACTCGACGATGCCGGCCGCCATCTGCGATACACGCTAAACACCGGCACCGGCGTCCTCTGCCTCGCCTCGGACTTGCAATAGGTGCGATAGGGCGCGTTGCTCGCGCGCGTTGGCCCTTTCCATGCCGGCGTGGTCCACCGAAGCTTCAACTTCTAAGCGGGAAACCCACTTGACGAGCTGGTAGTAAAAATCGGTGTCGCGAACACATGCGTGCCCGACAGCCTCCATGGCTATTTGCTGGGCGCCGGCCTCCACATAGTCGGCCCAGTTGCGGACGCTCTGCTCGCGATTCAGAGCGTCGGTGCGCTGCTGCTCCATGTCCCGCTGGCAGCGCAAATCGGCGATACGCTGCTCCTCCGCCAAGCGGTCGCGCTCCAACAACTCCTGCTCCTCCGCTAGGCGGTCGCGCTCCTACAGGTCCTCGATCTCCGCATTGCCATCTAAAGACCGATAGAATGTCTCCTCCCTCCGTCTGCCTTCCGGTGAAAAACCAAACACTAGTTCCGGCGGTGACCGCCTCCGGCCTCGCCTATCATGGACGGGCGGGGGCATGGCGGACGTGGCGAGAGCGAGGATAAGTGGTGAGCAACGTCGGGCCGGTGGGGGCTTATGAGGATAGGGCGAGCTGGGTCACGGTGCCACCATAGAAGGCCGGGAAACAGTACTTATAGGAGGAAGGTAGCGCGACGGTCATCGGAATTCAATGCATAATTAAGCAGGCATGGTTTAGCGCGCCAGCTTGCCGTGGAAAACTAGAGAAACTGAAATTCTGACTGTGTCGTCCCGTCCCATCCGTAGTGGGTCGCACGCCGGCATGATGGTCAAACGAGTGCACTCGAATCATCTCCCTCCTTGTCAATAATGATTCCACAGATTTAAAAGGCCCATAACAATTAAAGCACATCTTTTTTCGCATCAGTTAGCTGCCTTAATTACGTCCGGCTGCATGCAGGCACTCAAAATCGCTCACAGCCAGTACGCGGAGTAGCATGCAACAAGTCGCAGCCGAGGTCAATAGTTGATGAACTTTAGCTAGGAGATAATGCATTTGCGAACGTTTTCGCTGGCAGTTTCTTCAGATTCGCATGGCATTTTCTTTAGAGCAGCTTGTCAATTTCTTCAGAGGTAGGCATTTTTATTCGAAAAACTACCACTTAGGATCTTGCGTCGCAACTAAAACTGCCAGGAGCGCATTAGTAGGCTAGCTAGTGATCGATCAGTAACTTGTAAACACTGAGCGAACACATATAAGGAATTGTTAATGCATCTCAATGACTCACAAATCATATACAAATATGTAGCTCCAAAAGCAAAGATCAGCCACAACTAAAACCAACTAGTACGATTCCCATACATAAGATCAACATGTTAATGCATCTCAATGATTCACAGATCATATACAAATATGTAGCTCCAAAAGCAAACATCTAGAAAAAACATATGTTCTTCCTACTAACATGGATGCTTCTCTTGGCCAACATTCAGTACAGACTGAAAGACAAATTTGTTTGTGAAGTCTACAATTCCTCTTGCAAACGTAAGTGGTTTCACCAACAGCTGGAACCATGAGAATGAACCACACATGATGGAGGAACATCCACTACAATATGATTTGGTCTTCTATCGATCACATGGCAAGACTATTTTCGGAATACAAACTTTAACTTAGGAAAAGTGATGCCCATTGTATAATCAGACCAAAGCAATGAAGCACCTAGTGTTGGCCAATAAATAGTACAATACTACTTTTGTGCAGTCCATGAAGTGACTATCCAATCTTTCCGTGTCTATTTTCAAATGGCACTCCATGAAGTGACTATACTATTCTCTTGTGCAGTTCAACCAAAATTCTGGTCACTTTGTGTGTTTGCCAAATAGCAATGGGCAAACATCTCTGTCTGCACAAATATCAAGCAGCTAGTAAACATATACCCCACCTTGTATTTTCAGTTTAAACATGTCTCTTCCGCTTAGCATCTGTCATGTTTTGCACTGGACAATTCGATACAGTCATGTTTTGCCCTGGACAATTTCATACTGAATTGATTTTCTTGTTTAGAGCAGAAATATAGCGCCTATTCTTCATCAGACCAAGGATATCCATGTTCGCAGTGATGGAAGAGGTGAAATTGATACAATCGAAATTGAGCATCCAATCATTGGATCCTGTCCTGCACCTCCAATGTAGGTCCACCCTGCCAATAAATTCACATGCAAACCACTAGTATTACTATCTAATGACAATACAAAAAGAGTAGCAAGATAGTAGCAAACCATGTACCTTCTTAATGAACATCTCATAGTGCCACCAATTGGATATAAAGGTTTGGAAGAAAACATGCTCCTAATGTTGAACCAGTTGGACTTTTTGTGCAGTTCCACTAAAATCGAGCATCCCTGCTTGCATAGATATTGAAAGTGTGATTACTATAAAAGTGGCACTAGTTGAAGCATAGACTCACAAATATAAGCACTCCAATTTCTTAATGGGAAAAGGTAGTAAGACTGTTTCTAACCACCTGTTTGAAGGAATAAATAAGTCAACATCGGCAGTTGTCAGAAAGGCATATATAGTTCTTTCTGAAAGAATGATCGATTCATGACCTTTCCTCTTCTTTTAAGCATATTTTGTTCAGTTCAACTAAAATAAAATGCCATCACCGCCTTGACAATTCAGTGACACTGTACAAAAGGAAATGACTTAACATTACAACATTAAGAGACAAACTGACAGACCTCCTCCGATAACATAATGAACATTAATTTTAACAAAGGTGTGACTAGCTTTACCGGGATAATTTGAGTGAACTCTACACCCTTTGTTCCTTAATATAAGACGTTTTCGCGGTTCAGTTTAAAGTACCCAAACGTCTAGTATTTAGAAAAACAGGTAGTAGTTTTATTGAACACATATCTGGGAAAGCATGCCACACTTTATTTATGTCCATACGCTAATGCAACACCATTCAAAATTTCGAATACTACAAATATACACTAATCGAGTGGCGAGTGCAATACTAGAGTAGTTATTTTATTACAGGGTATAGTACAATGGTTTTACTGAACATATTTCAATAAACTCTGGCACTGGAAGATTTCTATAAGAATTAACAATACAAAATGTAAAGGTAACACGTTTCAGCATTGGTATACTAGCTGTGCATGAGCATTAAACCAAATACAAAAGTCTGAAGGTAACTAGCATTATTAACTAATGACAGTATAAAAAATTGCAAACCATGTACCTCCAAGGAAAATATCATTTCGAACTTGGGGGGACCTTATAAATTGCTATCCCAATCTGGATAATCGATCAAACATAAAAACTTGATCGAACGAATCAAGAGAACAGCCGGAGGAGGAGGTGCCCACTCTTGACCTTTCCTCTTGTCTTCATAATTTTTTGTGCATTTTAACCAAAATAAAATGACATTAGCGCCTTGGCATTTTGGTGACACTGTACAAAAAAATAACTTATCTCATGAAAGTGAGGTATGTAATCTATAAGCATTAACAGTGCAAAAATCTGAAGGTAGTAACAAGTTTCATCGTTGGTATACTGGTTGTGCAACAACATTAGAATGCCTTACCTAAAAAATCTTTAATACATCCGCAATCAATAGCCAACCCTGAAATAATCCAATGACATTAAATGGCATTGCTTAAATTTATCGGTGGCATTAGACTGAGTGTGGCATTAGTTAAATGTGGCATCACTTTAGCAGTAGCATTGCCTGGCTTGACTGCTGGCGTTATACTAATAGCAAAAAAGTGACAATAAGAGCATGGGAGGCCCATTCGGACAGTGGGCGCACCAGTACGATGTACCTCCACGGACGCATAGAGTGGTGAGGGAGCTATGGTTGCCCAGAGCAACAAATATCCAGGCAGCATATGTGGATTACATCCCATTTTTGTTATGTTTAGCCACCTTTTTCCTATGTGAGGACAACAAACCGATCGACCTGGTCATTCTCTATTGCGTTGCCATGCCTTTCTACCCTTCTTCAACTAAGAGACACGAGACTCGTTCCTTAGCTACTGATTTTCCCCTTTTCAACCTAGGTGCGGGTTCGATGCCTACTCTCTTGGACAGTACAGTCTCCCTTCCTTTCCTTATTCAACCCAGACATGGATTAGTCTGCATGAAGTAGGGTTTCCTTTAATAGTGCAAATTAAGGTTTTCGTCTGCGTGACCAGCAGAGCAGAGGATAGCAAATTGGGAAGATGGTGGAGTGGAAAAAGATCCACATGCAGCGACAGGGCAGATGGGGCAATAGAACAAGGGTATGGTTCGAAAAGAGGTAGCATACCTGAGGGTTGGCGGGAAGTGGCTTCGCTTGTGGTCGTCGTCCTCCGCACGCACTACGGCAGCGAGCTTGGGGACGGAGGCCATCCCGCGCGGGCGCTAGATCTGAGAGGACGGCCTTGTCGTCAGTGTGTGACCTCGCTCGCCGATGATGAGTGCGTCAACGCTGCACGTCCTTTCCTTCCCCGGCGGATCTGTGACCACCGGTGAGGAGGGAGATATAGGTCATCTTTTTTAGATCTGGAGAGAGGGTGATAGTGTGAGAAGCAAGTAGTCAGCCCTTAGCAAGAAAGCTCTAAAGCTCCGGCCTATATATCTTTTTTATACTACTAGTACTAGAGGTGGAGTAGTGGTAGAGTAGTTTATATTTTCTCTGCAAACAGTACCAGTTAGTCGTGTTTCAAAACTGAACGGCACGCCATTAAAAAAATAAAGTCTAGAAATAATACGGCACTTCGGGCCAACGCGGCCAGATCGCATTTTGCACGAGAAATTACGCACCATGTTTCGTTTACATGTGGTCCCGTTCCAACATGTCAGTGAGACGACGGCGAGTCCTTTTGTACAATTTCCGAAAGGACGTGTAGGATGGGGCGCCTCTTCATGTACGGTGACAAACTGGCAACCGTCCACCGACTCTTCGCCTTTCCCTCTCGATTTGGAACTGTTGTCGCACGCTCTTCCTCCCTCCTCCATTTGCCTTCACCTTCCTTCTGCCATTGTTCGATCTTCTTCTCCATGGAGGGAACAAGCCGGAAACGACCCCGTTATTCTTGCCCCGATCTGAAAGATGACGTGGTGGGGGAACTCATTGATCGGTGCGACGTCATCACCTCGGCTAGCATGCAGGTTCGTTCAAGAACATTCTCGACTCAACTAATAACATCATTACAAGGAACCCAAGAGTCCAGGAGCGGTTTGATCTCCCTTATCTTCTTTGCTATAAGCCTGTTCGCATGGGCGTGGATGACGGAGGCCTCGCCTTGTGCAAGTTGATGCCGCTTGATAATGATACTTGTGATGTCAAGATGCCATCGCTTAACGGTAAGGCCTGGGCTGGCGCAAGTGGAGATTGGGTTGTTTATATTGGGTACAATTGCGAGTGGGAACTTGTGAATGTGTACACTCGTCAGCGGATTCCACTTCCAAAAATCTCAGAGTGCCCTAAGGTTGAGTACACAGATGATCTACGTACGTTCTAATACGATCATGGTGGTTGTCGTCTACGGAAGATAGCAATTTGTCGAGTTCCCATCCCCTCTTGGAATTACGAGAACTATGAAGTTGTTGCTATATTAGACAAGCTTGTTGCCGTCGTTACTGATTCCATAGTTTGTCCATGGATATTGCTCAAAAATCAGTTTCTGTACACGGATGATGAGTACTATGATGCAATTAAATACGAGGATCGTGTGTTTGCTTCCACCACTCATGGCATTGTTTTTGCATGGGATCCTCATTGTTTCGGTACGTTTGTCTTCCACCATAATTATAATTGTTTCATCCACATGCATGCGGGTTAGCAAGTTTCGCTTTACTAATTAACCTTCTTCTTGTGTTTCCAAGGTCCTGTGAATATTCCACCACCTATACTTGAAAAAATTTATAACCAAGGGGGAGATGATGATGGTGATGATCACGATCATGAGGACGAGTGTGACTTATATAATCAGTGGCGGCTGGCAACTAATTCCGATGGATCACCTCTTCTTGTCTGTATCTAGTGCACTGAGATTGTTACTACTGAGGGAGCACGTGTTGTCTCCCATGGTCGCCCTCTCCCGACCTATTCCAACACTCATTACAGGGTATTCGGGATGGATATTGGTGTGCTTGCACCAACACCTTCTCCCTAGTATAGTATTGGTAGTCTTGGAGCAAACTCGCTCTCCCTTGGACCAAACTATCCAATGATTGTTGAAGGCGATCCAGCTGCTGTTGACACAATGTTACTACATTTATGAGAAGCAACTGTATCTATACCTTGGATATTGCGGCGGTTCCCTACCCTGCTCCTGATATATGCCGCTTCACCCTGGATGATCAGTCATGCGTTGCTCTCGATATTAACAATAGCTGGCCCTTCGCAGAGCACCTATGGTTCAAAGCAAGCGTTTCCAACACCAAGGATTGGTTGGGTTGAAATCCATTTCATTGCTTGTTTTTTGTTGTGTGATGAAAACTTTAGTATTTACTAGAATGTTTTGTTGGAAATAATCTATAATCCAACATGTATCATCGTTGTCATTGTGTGTTGATGACTTGTTGTATGTAATGAATGGTACATTTGCAAATGCGTGTCATAGACTCAATTTATGAATGGTTTTCGAGTCACTTCTTGGAGTGTGAGTACCGTAGTAGTATAGCCAGCATACGGTTAGTATATGAAGTTACCACATCACATAGAGCCAACCTAATATTGGAGTACCAGATCTGAGATGCCACGTGTACCAGATGAATGACTCCAAGTTCGACCACCATGATGCTAGGTGTGAGCTGAGGAACACTGTTGGAGAGACCCCCCTCATAATTTTCCTGCATTGGTCATTTGATTCATAGGATATAATGTTATAGGATTTTTTTCCTATGTAATCATGTTTTAATTAGCAATCTAACATCCACTCCAACTTTTTTTCACTTCCTTTAATCCCACGAAGAGAGTACTTTCTCTAAATGATGTGCCGCTGCAAGAGCCTCCTATATTAATTAACCATACTCTAAAAAGGTGGACCAGCTTTGGCTATAGTAGTAGTGTACTAGGTTAGTAGGTGACCTTGCGCTTGGCTTTCCTCCTCTTCCGGAAGTCGAACAATAATGATGGTACTACTTCTGGCAATCTGACACCAAATGAACTGCTGCACGTCCACCGCTTGTAAGCAAAAGTTTCTCCTCGTGCTGCGAGCCACCCCGCACGCGTTGGCAAGGGAGAAGGCATAGTAAGCAAGCTTCTCGTCGTTCTGCGAGTTGACGAGACACATCAAAGTTACGTATTTATTAGTACTCTCTTCAAAAAGGGCCAACCATGTCCATGGCTACTATCCCGTTCTCTGTCATTGAGTACGTGCACTATTCACGTGCCATCGAGGAGAAAAAATATTGCGTAGTACTAGGTGCCATCAAAGTGCACGACTCACTTACGCACTGCATATCTCCATTTTCTTGCATGACACGCCACCTTGATGTTAGATGTCCCGCGTGTCATGGAGGCATATAGTATGATTCTGTAAAATGGAGGCATATAGATGTCCCGCGTGCCGGCAACAGGATGAACAAAGCTCATGTCTTAAACGAAAGAGTGGAAGAACATAGATTCCCGACGACCGAGAAGGAGCTACAAACCTCGGGGTGGAGCATCTGCACTCATAATATTTTATATTATTCAGCGATATAAAATCAACCAAATCTCTCCACGTTCCTATACCATTCTATAGTATGAGAATAACTTTGGACGTAAGCCATTGATTCACTCTATACAATGGTCATAGTTGGAAAATCCAAACAAAACCAAGCATTGGATCAACTCTTTTTTCGAGATCAACTCTTTTAGCACTTAGATTGTTGCCGCCTGCCCACCTAGCCCACCTATATATCCGCCTACGTGTGATGACCACAGGAGCTATCCACTCAGATTGTATGTGAAAAAAATAAAGGTCGATAACTAATGCGGCACCTCGGGCCAACGCAGCCAGATCGCATTTTGCACAAGAAATTACACACCATGTTTCGTTGACATGTCGTCCCGTTCCAACATGTCAGTGAAACGACGGCGAGACCTTTTGTATAATTTCCGAAAGGACGTGTAGGACGGGGCGCCTGTTCGTGTACCGTGGCAAACTGGCAACCGTCCACCGACTCTTCGCCTTTCCCTCTCGATTTGGAACTGCTGTCACACGCTCTTCCTCCCTCCTCCATTTGCCTTCACCCTTCCTTCTGCCATTGTTCGATCATCTTCTCCATGGAGGGAACAAGCCGAAAATGACCCCGTTATTCTTGCCCCGATCTGAAAGATGACGTGGTGGGGGAACTCATTGATCAGTGCGACATCATCACCTCGGTTAGCATGGCAGGTTCGTTCAAGAACATTCTTGACTCAACTAATAACATAATTACAAGGAACCCAAGGGTCCAGGAGTGGTTTGATCTCCCCTATCTTCTTCGCTGTGACCCTGCTTACTGGCGCGGGGACGAGGGAAGCCTCGCCTTGTGCAAGTTGGTGCCGCTTGATAATGATACGTATGATGTTAAGATGCCATCGCTTGAGGGCAAGGCTTGGGCAGGCGCAAATGGAGATTGGGTTGTTTATATTGGGTACAATTGCGAATGGGAACTTGTGAATGTGTACACTCGTCAGCGGATTCCACTTCCAAAAATCTCCGAGTGCCCTAAGGTTGAGCACACAGATGATCTACGTACGTTCAAATATGCTCATGGTGACTGTCGTCTACCAGAGATAGCAAATTCTCGAGTTCCCAATCGCTCTTGGAATTACAAGAACTATCAAGTTGTTGCTATCTTCGACAAGTTTGTTACCTCACTTCGTGTTCGACTGGATGGATATTGCTCAAAAATCAGTTTCTATACACGGATGTGTACTGAGATGCAATTGAATACAAGGGTCTTGTGTTTGCTGCCACCACTCGTGGCACTGTTTTTGCATGGGATCCTCGTAGTTTTGGTACGTTTGTGTTCCATCGTAATTACAATTGTTTCATCCACATGCATGCGAGTTAGCAAGTTTCCCTTCTCTACTAATTAACCTTCTTCTTGTGTTTCCAAGGTCCTGTGAATATTCCACCACCTATACTTGAAAAATTTTATAACCAAGAGGGAGATGATGATGGTGATGATCACGAGCATGAGGACGAGCAGGGCCCATATGCTCACTGGCGGCTGGCAACTAATTCCAATGGATCACCACTTCTTGTCTGTATACAGCCCACTGTTGATGTTACTATTGAGGGAGCAGGTGTTGTCTCCCATGGTCGCACTCTCCGGACCTATTCCAACACCCGTTGCATGGTATTCAGGATGGATACTAGTGTGCTAGCGCCAACACCTTCTCCCTGGTACAGTATTGATAGTCTTGGAGAAAACAAGCTCTTCCTTGGACAAAACAGTCCAATGATGGTGAAAGGCGATCCAACCGCTGTTGACACAACATTACTACCATTTATGAGAGGCAATTGTATCTATACGTCGGACATTGCGGTGGTTCCCTACCCTGGTCGTGATATAGGAGGCCGCTTCACCCTGGATGATCAGTCCTGCGTTGGTCTTGAGATTGACAGTAGCTGGCCCTTCCCAGAGAATCACTTGTGGTTCAAAGCAAGCATTTCCAACGCTGAGGATTGGTTGTGTTAAAGTTCATTTCGTTGCTTGTTATTTGTTGTGTGATGAAAACTTTAGTATTTATAATGTATCCTCGTTGTCGTTGTGGGTTGATGACTGTTCTATGTAATAAAATGATATTCCTATGATAAACTTACTAAATTTATGAATGGCTTTCGAGTCACTTCTCTGAGTGGGTGCTGCGACGAGGCAAAAAAAATAGTTTCTGAATATATAATTGTACGTGCATTGCAACAGGTTATCGGATGAGGCCAATCAACAATAGTACACTATTTGTACTAGCTTCACATGCTGCACTATCTCTACGTCTACATACGTAATACAACAATTTTTAAACTTGAGACCAGCCACCCATCCTCACAAAGAACACTTTTTAACCTAGCACAGACTCCAGGAAATTTGGCCACAGTGTGAGGTGGGCCATATGTTAATGTGTTCGCTGTACGTAACCAGCACCTCGAATCATCGATACTACTACTATAAGTAGTAGAAGTAGTAGGGTAGCATGGGCCAGAACAAGCATTCACGTCCTGGAGTACAGCACACGCCACCAGCACGACTTCCATCTGACACCATATTTCTTGGAGTCCCTGCTACATCAATCTCTTCAACCTCGTCGTTTCTCTAACTCAGCCATCGCGCGGCGGGCGAGGTGGGGGTTTGTCGATAGACGGTTTCCTCAACTGCGGTCCCACTTGTAAGGCCAACACCAATGCACGACCCCAAATGGACCTCCGTTTTTCCCGGATTCTATCCGTTTGGGTAGGGCAATGGGTTCGTGTACGGGCCATTTCTCGGATGCGGTGGCCGTGCGCCGAACGTGCGGACGCATCCTGGCCACGTACATTTTTCTTTGCAAACACGTATCTTTTTTTCATCATTGATTTTTTCGTACATGGAAATACATCACCCAAACTTTGACTAGAAAAACAAGAACCACAAGAATACATTTTAGAAGATATCCAACTTCCATAACTGCAAATGTAAGTTGGATTAGTGCCTTCACGATGCATTCATTGTTGATCTGCGGAGGCTCGATCCTGCGTGCTTCTTTCTTCTTCGAGTGTAAAGAAGTAGATGTGTCTAGCCTCTATTCTATCAACAAGTGCACTAGTATCATCTCTAGCCTCTATGCTAGCTAAAAGTGCTAGAACATCTACTAAATTGCGCTCTATCAATATATCGTTGTACTCTTCTTCCCAATACCAAAACTTGCATCCATTCTACACAATAAAATTTTAAGTTAGCACAACTAGTCTAATCAGGGAGCACAACCGAAGATTTGGTCGAGTTCTTCCTCCTTTTGCGGACGCATGGGACATCCAGCATCCAGGTCATGTCATGCAAGAAAATAGAGTGGTAGTTGAAGCCACGTGATGTGCATCTTGGGTTAAACTGTAAATAGAATCTTACTACTCTTGAGTAACTCCAAAAGCGGCCACCAAAGATCTTTATTGGATTTGTTTTTCATCACCATCACGTCGAGGTGAAAGATGTGCAGGTTTAGTGGGTCCTCTTGCGTTTTCACTGACATGTGGGACCGCATATGAGCAAACAAACGATGGGCTCCGCGCGTCTGCTGGCTGGCTGAGAAGAGAGATAGAGGAGGGCTAAGCACAGACTCCAGGAAATTTGTTCTACGTAACCAGCACCTCGATATAGTGGGGTGGCATGGGCCATAACTAGCATTCATGTCTAGCAGTACGACACACACCACCCACACGAGTCCCATCCGACACCAATTTTCTTGGAGTCCGTGCTATAGCCATCTCTTCTCCCTCCTGTTTTCTCAGCCATCGCACGGTGGGCGGGGTGGGGGTTTGCCAATAGTTGGTTTGCTCAACTGCGGTCCCACTTGTAAGTGAAAATGCAACACATCACGCATTCCACCTTGAGCGGTGTGCCGGACCAACCGTGTGGGGGTGCGACGCGAACACGGCAGGAATTTCCTTTTGAACTTGTAACTTGTAAAATTTAGTTCTGCTCCATGGCGTGACCCATAGATAGAAATAACGATTTTCCCTAGAGTAATGAGAAGTTTGGTTCTGGCGCGATTCATGCATGGAGTAGTAGGAAAATTATGAAGTTGATGCGAAGGTAAGATAATTACTAGTAGTACCGTATACTACTACATGGATTTGAGGGAAAGATAAAGATACATACAGATCCATCAATGACATCCTCATGCCCTAGTGCACCGGGTCACCAACCGACGTGTGAGGAGCAGCGACGTTGGCGGCAAGCTCAACGTGCTTCTGAACAATGTCGTCCAAGGTTGCCCTGGGGTCCAAGGAGGCCAGCGTCCTATCGTCCTCCTCTTGCATGTAGTAGTCCTTGTGGATGATTTGCGCGTAGACGTGGGTGATTATGTCGATGGTGTCTTGCTGCGCCAGGCGCTGCGCGGCGAGCGCGACCTCGAGGTGGACATTCTTCGGCGCGACGGCGGGCAGTCGCAGGGCCACCAGTGCGTCGAAGAGGTTGTCACCATAAAGGTTATTAAGAGTGGCAGGCATCGCAGAGCCTAGGTGCGTGGGCTGGAGGCGTACGTCAAGGTCGTCCGCGAGCTTCTTGACGACGGTGAACTTGTCGAGGAAGCCAACGAGGACCTCATCGAACAAGGAGACGAAGCTGTTGTCCAAGCGGCCCCTCGCCCTGGCGACCTCAAGCACTACCTGAAGACGTTCCTCGGTGCCGTGCCACAGGCCGGCGTCATGGACCATGTGGCACAGCCGGCTGATGCTCGCGCTCATTGCCTCCATGGGTCTAGCTTCTAGTCAACTGATCTTGCAATTGGAGTGATCACTCTTGCCCTTGGGTGCGTAGGTGCGTAGGATTTCGTAGATTGGACTAGCGGGAGCCTTTATATGAGAAGTGCAGACTACTTTGAATTCACGTGCGTGTTGGCCATCTACTCCTCGCCCCTCTACTGCACCTGCCTTTGGCTGTATGACAGGTTGGCCAGCCACCCGTTGGGCCCACGTGTCATACACCCAAAGGTAGGTGCAGTAAGTCAATGAAGCCGCGTCCCCCTCCGTGCCCGTGCGTGCTTTCAATGACTTGAGACTACCAAACATCACATGCAGTGGTTATTTCATTGCATGTAATCCTATTAAGTAGCAAAAAGACATTAAGTTATCTCGTTGATAGGAATAGAACAATACACCATGTATTTATTTACAAAGGGAGTAGTACATTTTTTGTGACATGCACTACTAGATATTGCTAGTCAAACACTAAATCCAGATGGACGTGGTAGTACTACTAAATCCAGACGGTGGTGCTAGTACTAGTAGTTGTAGTACTACCCGTTGGTCAAACTATTACGTGCTGCTCCTCACAGTGAAGTGACAAGACCCTACGCCGGAGATGACACCTGAGTATAGGCATCGTGTTCGGTATACCATAGTCAGCCTCACCGTCTGCAGTCACTATCATCATGGCTATCGACCTAGCCTGCTTACAACTAGCCATGTTCGACATAATTTCCCGTGCGTAGATGCCCATGCATTGCATGGAACACCAAGATTGGGGGGTGGACGGCGCCGGCAGCGGCCATCATGCCAGATTTTTTCCATGGCCTTCTAGATGTGGTGTGGAGGAGATAAGGATGATTGTGAGAGACAAGGAGTTGTTTCTAAATAGGGAACAAGTGCGGGCATCTTTTTAAAAACTAGAGAAGTTTGGTTTGTATGCGTCAGATCTAGATCCGATGGCCATTGGTGAAAGATGGCAGGCACAACATCATCACCAACTCAGGACCTGTTTGATTCGCAGGATTTTGAAAATGCAGGAATAGGACACGGCAATATTACAAATTTCAAACTGATATTACAAATATTAGGAGTAATGCTGCACCTACGAAGAGGGAATTACTAGGAAGTTTATGTAAGAACTTTCGTTACCTTAGGTGGATGCAACATTATCGTAAAAACTAAAATCCACCGCCCTGACAAGTCACTAATGGGCAAATAAGTTTTCGAGTCTCTGGCCACATGATGTTTCAAAAACAAATTCAGCTTTTGCGAAGACTTTGTCATTTAGGCTTAGACGCTTGCGGTGATCAGCACACCATTCATTGCTGCGCCAGAGAACGCCAAACCTCATTACCTTGAGCACACTTGCCTCTAGAACAAAGAACCTGGCCAATTTAATCTCAGATGTGCTGCCTCGGTAGTCGATCAAATCAATTTTTGTAAGATGGAGATCAAGGCATTCAGTGAGATTGTTATAGTGCAGCACATTTTTCACTTTCGGGTCTTTTTTTTATCTGCAAAAGAAGAGAACATATTAGAGCAGCTGGTTTTATAAGATTGTCGTGTCATCAAGAGGTACCAATATCATTCGCTCATATGAAAGGGTTGGCTGGCTAGTCATATTTTTTTACTCTCTCTCTCTCCCTCTTTCTCTTTCCTCTCATTTACCTAGGAGTACGTGAAGAGCTTGGGCATTTGTTTCCTTCCACTATGTGGCTGATGCCATATTTCTCAAAAGTGTGCCACATAATACGCATCGATGTCAAATCAAAAGATTTTGGCACCGCTCTCACGATGTGAGAGAGTTGGCACCGCTGTGCACACCGACCCACATGTATAAACAAATCAATAAAACCAACTACACGAGCCTCTAACTCTCCCAAACAGTGTTTTTTATTGCCTTAGTCCTCTCTCTCTCCGACGCAAGTGTTTTTTCATTGCGTGAGTTAATTTGGCACCGGAGCAAAGTAGGTGATCCAGATTGGGGCGCGAGGTGAGCAATGGAGGGGCATCGATGCCAAATGCATCACAAGTGAATTTGGCATGTGTTTTTGGCCTACATAGTGGAGGGCCATTATAGCCCACTTTTGTACTACCTCTTATTTAGTATAAAATTTTGACCATATATTTATGTAAGAAAATGCCAATGCATGTCAGTAAAAATTACACCATTTGAAATTATGTTCAAATATGAATCCAACGATATAGTTCTTAGTGACATGCATTAACATTTTGTCAGTTAAATCTATGGTCAAATTTTGATACTACAAAATAGGAAGAGTAAACCAGGACGGAGGTAGTACTTGCTCTTAGGGTAACCATAGAGTTACTGGAGTAGTCTAAGTTACTTTCCACTATGACTAGCCTAGGCTACTATAGTAGTACAACAAAAAATGATGCAGGTGATCACGTGAGAAAAAATACTAACAACATTTCTTTCGGTGCAGTGCATAGATGCAGTTTTGAACACTACACTTGTCATCATAATTTGGGAAAATTACGAAAAATTTGAGCTACGTTGTGATTACCGTTTACTAATAGGAAAGAAGTTTCACCTCGATGAGTAGCTTCTCCATGCACGGAAAACATGTAAGGAATCCAACAACTTGATCCAGATTGGGGCCGACAGATTTTATTGCCAAGATCTTCACTGTGCGCATAGACTGGGTCAAGCTTGTGGGAATCATTTTTTGGAAGACGTTCGTAAATACATCAAGAAGAAATTTAAAAATGTGAATTTCAATAAGACGGAGAAGAAGATGAGTGTTGTACCTGAACGATTCTGGAGAGAGAACAAGGACGGAGAGTGTTGGATGGGTCTATATGTATAGCGCGAGCGAGACATGTGTATGTGTGAACCAGGAGATATAAAGTTTGAGAGAGATTGAGGAGCCCCGATAAGGCTGAGTGGTGTGTCAGATAGCTTAGAGGGGGAAAGAGATATTCCATCCGCTCGATAATGTAGTGCATGTAAATTTTTTAGAAGTCAAACTTTGGAAACTTTGATCAGGTTTACACAAATGTTATTTATATCTTCGATACCAAAGTTACATCATACGAAACTACATCTCATGGTGAATCTAATGGTATATGTTTGCCGTTCCAGATGTAATTGTTTTTCTCCACGTACGTTGTCAAAATTTGTGATGTCTGACTTTTCAATAAATCAATATGCTATGGGCCGAGGAGAGTGCCTAAGTCGAGAGGGATCAAGTGTGTGTGAAGGAGAATGAGTAAGTGTGCAAAAAGAGTATGTGTGTGAAAGAGAAAGCGACAACAAACGATAAATTAGAGAGAGTGTGTGCTTTTTCGTTTCTTAGGCGAACATATCACACATGCATCTCCGAGATAGAAAAGCGAGGCGAGGAGATACACGAAGATAACTAGTGTGTGATTGTTTGCAACAGAGAGAGACACCCCTATAGCACATGTCCAATAGAGGTCTTGCCAACAAGGAACAAAGGTCGAGAGGGACACATGGAGAACATGGATGCATGGGGAGGGCGAGAGGGTGTGTTTGTGATAGAGAGACCCCCTTGAGATCGTGAGGGGACTATATGGGTGGGAGATCGAGGGAGGTGCGTGCGCGATAGAAAGATGCCCATTGAGATAGGCCATGCACATGTTTGTGATGGAGACTAAGATTAGCTAGTCATATACATATAGGGGGGACTACGTGTGCCTACAATTGAGTGAGAGACCATCATACTTGGCTAGCTAGGCATGAGATTGTGTGTGTGTGTGCATGTGAGATGAAGAATGAGGGAGAGAGATAGAGTTTTAGATGGGCCTATCGATTGCGAGTGAGATATGCACGTGTATGTGTGACCCAGGTAGATGGAGAGTTTGAGAGAGAGGGGGAAGAGTTCCGAGACGACAGAGTGGTGCGTCAGAGAGTTACGGGCAATGAGCCAAGGAATTTATGTGCGTACGATGAGTGCACCCAAGATATCTAGCTTGGACTAGAGAATCATACATAGTTTGCGAGAGAGACCTATAGATGGAGTATATATGCATGCGAACTAGAAAGACCCCCCCCCCCCACGCACACACACAAAGAGAGAGGGAGATGGAGACAAAGAGAGAGGAGCAACAAGGTTTGTGTGTTGGATGCGTGCGACAAAATTGAAGATTGTCGGCGAGAGAGAGAGAGAGAGAGAGAGAGAGAGAGAGAGAGAGAGAGAGAGAGAGAGAGAGAGAGAGAGAGAGAGAGCAGGAGTCCGCGAGAGGGGGAGGTCGCGTTTTATGCATCAAAGATTGATATAAACCATGTTTTGATATAAACTTGCATTCAAATATTTAAATTGGAGGACATGTTGTCTGCAGTCCACACATGAACGGATATATGCATATATCAAACAAGTTCATTAATTTGACTTTCAACATGTTCATGGAGTATTATAATACTATACAACATGCTATTTGATTGAGGTGTTCAATTTTGGATTTAGTTCATTATTTTGACCTGGTGAACGAGCTATTTCATTGAATCGAGATATTTTATTTTGGGTTTGATTCCCGTTTTTGAGTGGGTCAACTATTTGTCATATAGTAAATCGCTAGCAACGAGCATGTAAAAACACATTACTCCCGAGCATCATCTCTCCATTAAAAAAGAAGTGGCAAGCTAATATTTCTAAATTTGATTCGAATCGACTTGGTAAGGTAGACGTGGATGCTCGTTCTCCCAAATTTTGAACGAACCGTTAAACATCCTCTGCTCGGTGGAACTCGCCCAAGCAAATAAATGGGAGACGCGAAATTACCGTCCTATGTGGGAGACATATTAATTGGCCCGTTGTGCATCGAGGGTAGGTTTGTAACTTCATCCAAGCGCGTCTTCTCCTCAGCCAAAATGACATGTGCCGAATAATTCATAAACCATGGTCGGCAAAACACGCTCTCCTCGCCCGAAATAGCTCGCGCCCACTATTTCAAAACACGCTCTCCTCGCCCGAAATCGCCCACGCCCACTATATTTCGAAACACGCCCTCCTCACCCGAAATCGCTCCTGCCCACTATTTGGGGAGCAGCAAAGTTACTCTACTATCCCCGACACTCAGTACACAGACCCAAGCCGAGAAGCCTAAAGGCAGGGGTAGAACTGTAACTCCCCGTCACATTTCAGACAAATGCGTCCGTAAAACATGGTTCCACTCCCCTCCAAATCCCCCCCATTCATACCTCATGGGCGCCAAATCACCTTCTCCCCGAAAGCTCCCTTCTCTCGAGCCGCGAAACCTGAGCCCCTCCTCCGTGGCTCCCCCACCGCACTAATTTCACAGCCGCCCTCCTCCCTAATGCCGGAGATGTTGTCCATTTGCCGTCGTGCACTGGGCCGTGTGCCTCTTACTTCGTGCTGCTGGAGCTGCCTTGACGACGGCCGTGTGAACCGTACCGGAGCCGATTCATCCCCGACGTTGTTCACGGCGCCGGAGCGTCTCCAACTTCGGATCCGTCCAGAGTCCCGGCGCTGCTTCCCCGTAGCCGTCGACCGTCGTGACATCGTTGTTTCCCTACTGCCGGTGGCCACCGCAACCGCGCTGGCCACACCGACTCGGCAGCTAGACCTGCCTACTTCACCATGCCGCCAGATAGGTCGCACCCTCATCTCAAATCACTTTATTTAGGCGTCAGTTGTCTGAATTTTTATTCTGGGCCAATCGATTTCCAATGGGAAGCAGCACCCCTCGAGGCGGCGGAGCTCCTAGGCTGCCGATGGGCTGGTGTCTAACGTAAGGGTGCGGGGCCGCAAGTTCGCCACGGAAGCAGCGCTTAGATGGCTATCTTAGAGTTGCATGGGCTCAAGGTACTGCCGCCGCCAGATCTGGATGACGGGGAGTCTTTGTGGATTGACCCGGGGGCGGCGCAACCATGGCAGTGCGGTGGGGCGGGGAGCGGGTGTGACGCCCCAAGACCGACGCTTCACAAGCCTTCAGTTATTTCGTCGTTGCTGTGTGTTTTATTTTCTTGTTGCATTCATCATCGCATCATTTGCATTGCATCGGCACTCTGTTGCCGTCTTTGTTTTCAAACTTGCATCCCCTCGTAGGTGCGGCGTCCCCCCTTGCTTTCGTTGACCATTCCAAACCAATCGGGTTTTTGCTTCCCTCTTGACCGTGACGGCCTAACCCCCTTTGCGTGTGTGTCCGAAACATACCTGAACCCGACCCGAGTAATCATTACCGATGGGTCCGGATCATCCCCATATACATCCCTAAAACATCATCGTTTTCTCATTTGGACTCGCTGTCCTATTTATCTCAACAGTTCGATTTTAATAAAAGGGACCAAATTAGCTCCTAACCTAATCCCACTACTATATAAACCGACCTAACCCTAAAATCTCGGACGGCTGTCCCATCCTTCCCATCCCCGCCGCCACACTCCTCCTGTCTCTTCCTCCTCGGATCTCCTCCCGATCCATCCATCCAGCCAATCCCCACCTCCTTGAATTGCAAACCCGGCTAACCACCGAGCACCTCCCACCTCAAGCTCCTCCTAGATCACCACACCGCCTCCACCGGCACTCCCCTCGATTCGCACCAACCAGAGCCCCACAGCCCTTCTCGACCAGCAGAGCTCGCCCGCCTCCTCTGCCTTGACCCCAGCGCCCTGCTCGGAACCTCGACCTCGTCGCCCCCACCCCGCTCGACTCGCCGGAGAGCCGTTAGCCATGGAGACCACCATGACAAGGCCAACCCTCGCCGCCCTTCTCCTTTTTTCCTCTGTCCTTCTTCCACCTCCCTAATCTCTCTGCTCCCCCTCTGCCGCCATGGACAGGGCTTCGACGCCGTCGTCCTCGTGCTGCTTCGTCGTTGCTGCCGGATCCGCCTCCCTCCGCCTCGCCGAGTCCTCGCCCCCGCGCTGGTTCTGCGCCTTGCCGTGGCGCCGCTGGTGAGTGCCGCCGTTCGACAAGGCCTCCTCTCGGCCTCCCTATTCCCTTCCCCGATTTGCTTCTCTATGAAACTCTCTTCCTCGTTGAACAGAGGACGCACAGCCTTCTTCAGCTCCGCCTGCAAGCCGTCGCTGGACCCGCCTCCATCAGCCTCCGTACGGCACGCCGGCGCCGGGATCTGCTCGCCGCCTCGCTGACCCGCCGCTTCCCACGCCTGCCGGCCTCGCTGCAAGTTCCCAGTGTTTTCTCCTTCTGCTCCATTCTAAGAAGCATGTGCGTATCCTCGCATCATGAAATTTTGTAGCATTATGATCATATTTTCTACATGTTTCTTGCCCATCTCTCTTTTAGAAAATAAGGTTAAATGATAGAAGATTTCCTTCATTGGGATTGTATTCGAGGAAAATATCTTGCGGGAATTCTCTATGCTCCAATGCTGATGTAAGTACCTGTTGTATATCACTATATTTTTACATCAGCATGTATTTTGTTAATCGGCGTGAATCCAACCTTTGTCTAATCTAAAATTAGTTGTAGCAAAATGTTAAAG
This sequence comes from Aegilops umbellulata, assembly GCA_032464435.1. Taxonomy (NCBI): domain Eukaryota; kingdom Viridiplantae; phylum Streptophyta; class Magnoliopsida; order Poales; family Poaceae; genus Aegilops; species Aegilops umbellulata. Next base: position 256,303,643 of record CP136057.1, read on the forward strand.
ACGCCAATGTTGATTTTTGTAAAGAAAACTGACTGGTAGTTTTGCATACTGAACTGCATGAGTGTACTATCTCATATCATGCACATTACTGAATTGTGGTGCTGCTCTAGTTGCCCATTCATTCATTGTGTCAATGTTGCTTTCGTATTACCTTACCTGGCTGATGATAGTTGTGCCATATTGTGTTAATTTGGTGTTGGCTAGTTGCCCAAACGTTCGTTGTGCCAATGTTGCTTTCCTTTTTTTGACTTGGCCAATGATAGCAATGCTAGTGTCTTATTTTGGTGCAGGCTGCTGAAGATAAGAAGACAAACTCTGAAAACAGCAAGGCAACCCCATTGTTTCTTTGCAATAAATCTAGGCCAGGTTATATGCCAATAACTCATGATTATTCTATTTGGTTCCCCTCCTAATTTATGTTATGATGCCGTGGTCGAGACAATCTCCACTATCAATAATACAAGCCTGCCAAAAACGCCATCTGAATCTGTTCAGTATCCTCTGTCTCGAATGAAATGGAAAAAATGTATGTTTGTGAACCAATTAATGGCTGAAGGAATGATGGAAATGGTGGAGGAATCAGAGGTGCAGAGTCGTGCGATACAACAACCGATCAATATTTTCAGAGACAGTGTAGCAAAGCAGCAAGAACTTGCACACATGCTTATGGGCGTCATCCGTGCTGAGGTTGCAGATTGTGACGTTGTAGATCATTAGGTTCTGTTCACTTATTTGCACTGGCATCAATCTTTGATTGCCCAGTGGATGTAATTTCCTATAATATATGCTGGATGTGCAACGTTTTTCCCTGTATGTCGTACCTTTGCTTGACCGGTTTTGGTCCTGTGCATAATTGCTCGTCGTAATGGGATCAAATTATCTAATTTGGCCTAAAGACATGTAAGAACTTTAGTGGGACCATTAAGTTAATGGGCAATTACCAGGTCGAAAGTTAATGGTCGGCCTTCTTAACTCCCGGGTCGTTAACAGGCTCACATCGAAGCGGGCAACAGGTGGGCCCAATAGATTTCACGGGCCGTTAACAGGCCGTTACTAAGTTCGGGCTACATATTGCCCAACTATACTGTGGGCCTTTAGCAGGCCGAAAGAGACAACGGGGTTGTACTGGACCATGAAGAGCATGGGCCGCTAAGAGGCCGAAAATCAGGTCGTATTGCAAATGGCCCAACTGTGTTGTGGGCCTTTAGCATGCCGAAAGAGAAATCGGGCTAGTATTGGACCATGAAGGGCATGGGCCGTTAAAAGGACAAAACTTAGGTCCGACAACAAATGGCCCAACTCATTTATGGTCCGTTAACAGGCTGAAAGGCACACATGGCCGGGAATTGGCCCAACACTTAAATGGGTCGCTAAAAGGCCAAAACTCAGGCCCGACTACAAATGGCCCAACGGATATATGGGCCTTCACCAGGCTGAAAGACATACCGGCCCGGAAATTGGCCCAACACATAAATGGGTCGCTAAAAGGCCGAAACTCAGGTCCGACTACAAATGGCCCAACTCACTTATGGGTCGTCAACAGGCTGAAAGACACACCGGGCCGGAAATTGGCCCAACACTTAAATGGGTCGCTAAAAGGCCAAAAGATGTACATCTTGAAAATTGGCCCATCTCTTGAATGGGCCGTTAACAGGCCGACACCACATTGGGCCGATATTGTGCCCAAATATGTAGCGGGTTGTTAACGGGCTCGAACTAACGATGGGCTGCAATGGTGTCAAATCGTTAACAGGCCGTTGACGGGCCGAATTGGCACATCTCGTATGGGCCGTGGGCTTAAATGGACCTGATACAAGTAGGCCTTATATAGGCCGGCCTCCTAATTATTACTGGGTCGACCTTTTTCACCAGAATGGGCCACTGTTGGGCCGTGCCACGTGTCAATCTATCATAGGCGCCTCCTGTCCAATGGACGGACGACATCTGGCCCACCGGGGAGCCGACACGTGTTTCCTCCGGCCAATGAGAATTTTACACGTGGAAAATCCCCATTGGTCCGGGCTGTTAACGGGTTATCGGATCCAAACCCGGACCCGATAGCTTAACGGCATTCCATTATGGTGGATGCCACGTGTCGGTCACCCTTGACGAAAGCACTTCTGCGACGCATGATTTATCGTCATGGAAGTGTACACTTCCGTGATGACAATTTTAGTAATTTCATGGAACACTTCTACGACAGCACAGGTATGACTATCTTGATTCTGTCATAAATTTTTCATGGATGTACATGCATGACAGAAAATGTGACCTACTGTGACAAACACGTATCATCACGAAAGTGTATTTTTTGTAGTGAATCCTGGTGGCACGTCTTGTGGAAAGACGTCAGCAAACTCCTGCAAAATGTTAGTAACAGCAAGAGCCAAAGAGGAAGGCACATCCTCGAATGAATATAATGACTCTTTGCACACAAAAGCATAGCAAATAGATTTTCTAAAATCTAGCTCATCAATATCAGATTTTGTAGGATCTAGAAGTGTATGTGTCTAGAGGGGGGGGTGATTAGACACTTAGTGCTAAAGTAGCAGTTTTTAAGCCTTTTTGGTTTGAGTTATGTTTTAGGCACAATTTCAACATACACAATACATATCAAGCAAGCATGCAAGGAGTATATAGGCAGTGGAAAGTAAGGCATGCAACTTGCAAGAATGTAAGGGGAAGGGTTTGGAGAAATCAAATGCAATTGGAGACACGGATGTTTTTCCTGTGGTTCGGATAGGTGGTGCTATCCTACATCCACGTTAGTGGAGACTTCAACCCACGAAGGGTAACGGTTGCGCGAGTCCACGGAGGGCTCCACCCACGAAGGGTCCACGAAGAAGCAACCTTGTCTATCCCACCATGGCCATCGCCCACGAAGGACTTGCCTCACTAGCGGTAGATCTTCACGAAGTAGGCGATCTCCTTGCCCTTACAAACTCCTCGGTTCAACTCCACAATCTTGTCGGAGGCTCCCAAGTGACACCTAGCCAATCTAGGAGACACCACTCTCCAAGAAGTAACAAATGGTGTGTTGATGATGAACTCCTTGCTCTTGTGCTTCAAATGATAGTCTCCCCAACACTCAACTCTCTCTCACAGGATTAGGATTTGGTGGAAAGAAGATTTGAGTGGAAAGCAACTTGGGGAAGGCTAGAGATCAAGATTCATATGGTAGGAATGGAATATCTTGGTCTCAACACATGAGTAGGTGGTTCTTTCTCAGAACATATGAATTGGAAGTGTAGATGTGTTCTGATGGCTCTCTCCACGAATGAAGAGGAGGTGGAGGGGTATATATAGCCTCCACTTAAAATCCAACCGTTACACACAATCTACCAATCTCGGTGGGACCGAATCAACAAACTCGGTCGGACCGAAATGGTAAACTTAGTGACCGTTAGAGATTTTCGGTGGGACTGACATGCATCTCGGTAGGACCGATATGGTTAGGGTTTGGGCATAACGTAATCTCGGTGAGACCGATTACACAAACTCGGTGAGACCGATTTGGTAATTAGCTAACCAGAGAGTTGGTCAGGCAAACTCGGTGGGACCGATTACTAAACTCGGTTGGACCAATTTTGGTAATGAGTTAACCAGAGAGTTTGCATTGTAATCTCAGCAGTACCGATTGCCTAAACTCGGTGAGACCGATTTCGACAATGGACATACACAGTGAGATTGCAATCCCATCTCGGTGAGACCGAGATCCCTATCGGTAGAACCGATTTGCTAGGGTTTTGGCAGTGGCTATGACATATGAAACTCGGTGGCGCCGGATAGAAAGAGTCGGTAGGACCGAGTTTGACTTTGGGGTTTAGGTCATATGTGGAAGTGGGAAAGTAGTTGAGGATTTTGGAGCATATCATTAAGCACATAGAGCAAAAGGCTCATTAAGCAACACCTCATCCCTTCTTAATAGTATTGGCTTTTCCTATAGACTCAATGTGATCTTGGATCACTAAAAGTGTAAAATGAAGAGTCTTGAGCTTGAAGCTTTAGCCAATCCTTTGTCCTTAGCATATTGAAGGAGTTCCCACAACCTTTAGTCCATGCCACTCCATTGTTGAACTTATCTGAAATATACTAGATAAAAGTGTTAGTCCAACAAGAGATATGTTGACATTAATTACCAAAACCACCTGAGGAGCACTTGTGCTTTCAGATTTGGTGGCAAGTAAACATGCACTTTTCAATTTAATTTCAGAAGCAACACTAGATGGTTTATTATTAGGCTTCATTTGTTCCTCAAATTCTTTTGTCACAATCTGATTTTCACTCTTATTTTTCTCCTGTTTTGCTTTATTAGCTCTATTAATATCATCTTTGAAAATGGAATCAGGGGTCATAGGAAGCAAAGTAATATTTTGTCCTTATGAACAAGAGTATACTGATTGTTTCTACCATAGTGTACAAAATTTTTATCAAATTGCCATGGTCTACCAAGTAATAACGAACATGCTTTCATAGGTACCACATCTGATGAGGACATCAATACCATTGTTACACCCACAACCCCTACTGCTACATATACTGGACCAATTACTAGAGCTCGCGCACGCCAATTAAATTATCAGTTACTTTTGTTTCTTTGTAATAATTCTAATGTTCATGAGAATATGATGCTGCCTAAATTGGATACATTTGTTTTGCTTACAAATGTAGGGCCTAGCTTGGAGAAGGATGAACATTGGAGCAAGAACAAGCATGGAGTTGATGGCATGTGCAAGGGGAACAAGAACGGAATTACAAGTGATGATTTCAGGACTTTGAAGCCACCATAAGGAGTGCATGAAGCCTTGGACGAAATATACAAGATGCTACTTCATAAATTTCGTCCAGAGGCTATTCTACGTGTTGCGTCACCTTATTATTGGGCCAGGCCCATGTAATTTCGAAATACATAAGTATGGACTGTTTTTAGAGTCCGTATGTGTGGGGAAACAAGAGATAGGGTTGGTTTCGGACCCCTTCCCCAAGGGCCATAAAATTTACCCCCTCTTACTCCATATATACAGCCCTTAGGGCACCGTTTAGAATTTGGGGTTTGTTTAGATTAAAAGTTCGCCATAGCTGCAACTTCGCGTACTTCGTTTGTGTTCAATGACCAGACCAAGGCATAACAGAACCCCACCTTCATTAATAAAGCTTTCCTCTTATATTCGCAATATCTAGATTGCAATCTTAGTTTCTTGCTTGTTCTTCATTTGCTCGCAGGAAACAGGCCCTCGTTGTCAGGTGATCGTGCTCCGGCGTGGTCAATAACCCTCGGAAGTTGGTTTAGCGATTGCTAAGGCGCGACATCTCGCAAGTTCATAGTCGGATCGCCAAGGTCGACTCCCACAGAAAACGATAGCCACCATCTCATCGAAACATCGGGACACCTTTGCCTCTATCAAGTGGTATCAGATTTTACAGTTTTTCATAGTTTAGATCAAGCCTGTTCTTCATACCTACAGTTCATGAAAAAACCACAAAAAAATAGGGTTAGTTCATCATATCCGAACCAATCTGAGCCTTTGCATAATCTTTTCTGTATTTGCTTTGTTGAATTTGCGGTTGCATCGTCGTGTCTAGTTGCTGGTCTTAGCGTCTAGTCTTTTAAAGTTTCGAGTTCTGTTCACGGGTATTCACGCCGCCGCCGCACCATCATCATCCGCTGCCATATACCACCACCACACTAGATTCATTATCCGCTGCCATATAACCACCACCACACCAGATTCATCTCCCGTTGACATATACCACCACCACACCAGACACATCGCTGTCGGGGGAAACGACACCTATGGGATCACAAGAATCCCTACTACGGTTGCCGGAGCGCAGGGTTGCAAGAAGAGCAAGATCAGTAGCCAGCACAAGGAGCGTTTACCCAGTTTCGGGCCGCGAGGATGCGTAAAACCCTAGTCCTGCTTTGGTGGGTGTATTTCAGAGAGTTCTTGAGCTCTCGAACTAGCTGTGGTGAGTGCATGGTTCGAAAGAGCCGAATCCTTCTCCAGTATGCCATGGGCCTCCTTTTATAGTCGAAAGGGGCTGCCACAGTAGCACACAGGAGGTGGAAAGGCGCATAGTGCCCTGAGCTTATCGCTCGTATTACAGGACAAGACGCATTTAATGTGTAGCTTAGGTGTCCCCCTGCTTTATCGGGGATGGGGGCGAGGCCCGTCCCGTCCGTCGCCGCTCCTCCTCGCTTCGACACGCGCCTTGGCTAGCGATGCGTGCGGTGCCATGTAGGCAGGCAGGCAGCTGAGGTGGCGCGGTGGTGGAGCCTTCACGAAGATCTGCATGCCGCCACACATGCGCTCGATGAGTTGGCCTCGGAGCTGCATGTTGCCACGCAGGTGCCCGTCCAGCTGGTTGGGCTGGCAGCTGCATGTGAACGGCGGTGGAAGCTTGGTTGGCGTGGGCCTGGCGGTGGCCCTGTTGGCGTCCTTGGTGAGGGCCTTGCCGAGTGGCCCGGCAAGGGTTTTGCCGTGTGGCCCGACAAGGGTCTTGCCATGGCGCACTGTTGTCCCCGGCAAGGGCCTTGCCAGGGGTCTGGTGGCCTTCCTCGGCAAGGATCTTTCTGAGGATCGTCGTCTTGTAATCCTCATCTGATCTTGAATATGTCTTCACAAAGATCTGCATGCCACCACAGAGGTGCCTTCCCGAGCCCTGGCCCCACGTGGATGATGGCGTTGGGGACCATGGGCTCAAGGGTGGCTCGCTCTGTTGGTGTGGGGCGAGCTGCCCCGGCAAGGGTCTTGCCGGGGCTGCTAGGGCTGCCCCGACAAGGGTATTGCCATGGGAGCCTGCTTAGTCCCTCTGCTCCTTGTGGTCTTGGCCTTCGCATCACTCTGATTATCTTGGGCTTCGGTCTTACCTTGGCTCACCTCCCCTGTTCTGCTTGGTGTGACCGTGGGCGCGGCTCCGACTGCCCGTGCATAGGTAAAGGGGTACAAAGGCGTGCCCTTCTTTTTGTACACCGACAAGAGCCCCCGGGCCTGGGCCACACATAAGCGCGACAAGTTGTTGGGCCAGACCCAAAACGGTGCGCGTGCAGGCCGGCGGTTTTTACCGCGGTAATACTTTTCACGCGCTGCGCTTCCCACGACCTGCACGTACGGCGCGACGTGGAGGGGTGTGCGTGACGTGGGCTTCATGCGTGGGGCGGTTTCCACACACATGCGTCATATCGCAATAAAGAGGCGGCTCGCGCCTTCCCCGTAAAAAGAGGGAGGCATGGAGGCGCGGATCGTTTACTGAACGGGGCCAGGTCACGGTCTTCAAGGCGTCCACTCCCCACGATCACGGGGTGGGGAGAGGTCGCTTCACCCGTCCCCTCAGTTCTGCACGTCCGCCACGCATCCTCCATGCGCCTGGGGTGGCAAGCGGTGGAGGCGGGAAATCGGGCCGTCGCTGGTTGGGGCAGCGGGTCGGTCCTGATTCCCTGCGCCTCCGGTGGCTGGATTGGCCGAGCGGGGCGGACGAGCCCCGACCACGCCCCTTTATAAAGAGGGGGAGGGGAAATGGCGTCCCGCACTCTTCTGTCATCTATCTCCTCTTGCTTCTGCTTCTTCCTTTCACTCGCCATGGAAAGAGGGAATCCGGGTCCCTGGACGGTGCCGGCGAGGGTCGCCGCCCGACAGCGCGTCCCTCCTCCTCCTGAGCCCGCGGTGCTGGAACCGGCCGCGAGGGGAAGGGGGAGGGGGAGAGGCCGTGGGCGAGGCCGGGGCAGAGGTTGTAGTGCTCGGGGAAGAGGAGGACGGGGCGGTGCGCCGGCTTCGCCCCCGCCAATGGAGCCTTTCCCGATGGAAGGCCATGTTGGAGACCAGCCCCGCGAGTTCTTCATTAGGCTGCGCCAGCCTCCGCGTCGCCGTCTCCGTCTTCCCGCCCCGTTCGCTCGAGAGATGGAGCGTGACCGGCCCCAATCCCTCAGATTGCACATGAGGGGTTGTGGGAATGGGGGCACGCGGGTCGACGTCGACTTCCTGGCTCCTCGGGTCATGTACCTTTGTCGTGGGTGGAAGACGTTCGCTCACATCCATAGCCTGACGGCGGGGCTCGTCCTCTACTTCAAATTGATGGAGGATGGCCTGCTCTCCGTCAAGGTCGTTGGAGACTTCGGGACTCGCCTGAAGTGCTACGTGGAGAGCTCCTCCGATGGAGATTCCGATGATGGAAGATCTTCCTCGAGCGAAAGTGATGAGGATGATACCGGGGCAGATGACGGGGATGAGTCCGACTAGGCGTCGGATGCCCCGCGCCTGAGCGGGTGCGGCAACAGCAGCATGTGCACCTGGCCGCTCCTCCGGAAGGGTTTTGCCGGGGGTGGGGCCGTCTCCTTGGGCGGCTGGCGTCGGGAGGCTGCGGAAGAGGAAAAGGGCGGGTGGCAAGGCCGCCAACTCGGAGTACGCAGGCACCGACGCCTTCGTCACGTACTGCCGGTCCTGTCGCCTCGTCTTCCAGCTCCTTTCCCGGCACCGTCATCACCAGCCTACCCATGGGCGGCCACCGAGGTGTTCTCTTGGTTCTTTCTACTGGTCGTAGCTCGCCTAGGCGCCCCTTTTGTCCTTTCGCCTCCTTGACCTGCCTCTTGAGGAGAGGGACAAGAAAGGGATCACGGGCACCTTATCTCTTTTTTAATCTGTAAGCCTTCGGTCTTTGTTAAATTTAAAGCTTGTAATCCCCTTTGTTCATGTTTTTCATTCTGTACAGACTGTACCTGTGTGGGATGCTTTTAATGAAAAAGGGATGTTTGCCGGGTTTTTCGTTCGTAGGCAGACCCCGCGACAAGGAACGAATCCTTGTTATAATTTAAGATAAACGTTTTCACCCGGCAACAGGCCTTGCCGTCCCCCTAATTCGCTCGGCCATTCTCGCGCCCTTGGCGGAGGCAGGGATGAAGCGGGCTTAGGCTCCTTGTTCCTGTAACATCCCAAATTTCCTATTTGGAATGTTTTACAATTATAGCTAAGCATCCATGCATTTTGTTTTAATTGAGTGGCATTTGGAAATTTCAGAGGCATTGAGTTTTATTTGAATTTGAATTTGATTTTGGCAATTGAAATTTATTTCAGAAGTACCTGACAAATACTTGAGAAAAGTATGAGAGGAGTAAACATGACACTCCAAAGAAAAAAAAATGTCAGAAGAAAATATTGCCAAAAAGTTTGAATTCAAATTTGGTTTGTATTTGGAATTTACAAAAAAAAAATGTTTTTATTTTTGTTTCTGTTTTGCCTCTGAAAAAAATGTTCACGTTGTAGGAATTATTTTTCTGATTTTATTGATATATATATGTCCTATATAAAACTATTATATATTTCTCTTTTTCTCTCTCTGTTTTTATTTCAAAAAAAAATATATATAGAAACCAGGCGCCAACCGGCCCAGCCAGCGCCGAGCCGCGGCCCAGCTAGCGCCCGAGCCGGCCTGCCCCGACGCCGCGCGCCCGAACCCCTCCCGCTCGATTCTCTCTCTCCCTCTCTCACCGACACGCCAACCCGCGCCATCACCGCCGCCGTCGCCGGAATCCCGGAGACCGCGGGATCCCCTCCCCCGATTCGCCCCTCCTCCAAGTCGGGCACCCCCCCTATAAATACCCGCCCCCTCGACCCATTCCCCACCCCTCCCCCTCGCCTAACCCCTCCACCTCGCCGCTATTTCTCGCCGGAGCCCGACGCCGCCGCCGCGCCATTGCTCCTGCCCCGAGCTCCACCGACCCCCCCGAGCTCCACCGACTCCCCCCCGACTCCCCCTCGCTCCGCCGCACCCGCCGGAAGTCTCCGCCGTCTTCCCCGACCACCGGAGCCACCGCACCGTCGTCGCCCGAGCCGCCGTCGTCCGTCGCCGTCGCCGCCACCGCAGTGAGTCGCCGGAGCCGCCCGCCGCCGTTCGATCTGAAATCTAGGGCCTAGATTAGATCACGCGAAGGGTTAGGTTATTTTCAATAGATCGGTTTAGTTTACGGTTTATTTCTGGTTTAGTTCGGTTTAGTGTAGACCGGCCCGATCGGTTGTTTTAATATTAACCCGTACGCGTATTAGCCTATTCAACGCACGCGCGCTGTTTAGTTCCCGAACGCTCACTGTTTCGGCCCGTTAGCGCGTTAGTATTTTTTTTTTATGTTAATTTTCGTTTCTGTTTTTAACAGAATAGTTCCAGTTTTGTAAAATCCATATCTTTTAGGTTATTTAATATTTTTTGTTGATTCTTTTTTTGTTAGTTTACAAATTTGTTGTAGTTTCTGTATAAATTAGATTCTGCCATGTTTTAGGTTTTAAAAAAACTGTTTATATTAGTTTTAGTCAGATTAGTTTTTCTGCTATAAATTGAGTTAGGATTATTATTTTTCAGTGATTCTTTTTGCTACTGCTTTGTTTTGACCTTGCCTAGCAGTAGGAATTTATTTTAGTAATTTTAGTCTTTATTAAAAATAGTTTTATGCGAAAAACAAGTGTTTCTATTTTATTTTAATTGCTGCTGTTTTCTACTGTTCTAATTAGTTTTAATTTTTATTTTTCCTCTGTTATAGTTTATTTTAGATTAGTTTCTGTAGTTACAGAGGATGAACTTTTAATTACAGTAGAAAAAAAAATTATTTTCTTTGCTAGGTTTGCCTTAGGCATAATATGAGTTCTATAATAGCTTTTAATATGATTCCTTTTGCTCCTAGTTTGTTTAAAGTTTTCCTTGCTGTTAGTTAGCAAGATCCATGCTTAGGTTTTGTTAAGAAAATTTGTAGTTGTGTAAAACTATTTCTTAGTTGTTGCTTGATGTGGCGAAAATCCTCGAATTGCTTTCTTCGAGTTTTTCTTGGGTTTTGGTTTGAGTGCTTGGGTGTTTTACTTCAACTTGCTGTTATGTTATTTTGTGCTATACTTATTTGTGTTATTGTTTGACTCGGTAGAATTCCCGGAGTGCGAAGCCTGCTATTACGAGTCGCTAGCTTTTGAAGACCGTCAGCCAGGCAAGTCATTTGATCATGTTTTTCAATACCTATGATTTTGTTGCATTAGAATTATGCCTCCCCACCATGCATGCAGTAGGAGAATTTTAAGTTATGTTCTTGAGTAGTATCATGAGGTAGGATGAACCCAAATCCCTTTACCATTGCCCGGGACGATGTAGTTTATATTGCTATGCTCGTAGACGGGGTTTGGTTGAGAGATTCACAAATGAGATGTGAGAGTCAAGTTGATGACAACCCCATGATTTCAAGCTCAAGATGGACTTCAAAATTCACTACTGGGTGGAGGACGGTTGACGGGCACCCTGGAGAAACCAGCGGATGGCCGGGATGCATGGAGAAGCGCCATGACATCTTGCGGAAAGCTTCACCCAGCCACGAAGGGACGGATGGATACCCCTTGACCGGATGCTTACCTGTGCAGCCGCAAGCCATTATGGGCTCTGGCTGGGTTGACCCTAGGCGTAACTCTGGACGGACGGTGCCAGCAGATGTAGAAGAACGGTAGGACATGGATGGGCACCGGCAGTGACCAGAGAAACTCTACGGAAGACCCTGTTTCGTTTGTCCCGTCTTCAAACACCAGGCAGTGCGAGGACATAAAGGAGGGAACGATTCTTGCGGGTAAAGTGCACAAGACTCTGCAGAGTAACAACCTAATCGATTAGCCGTGTCCCCGGTTACGGACAAATGAGCCTCTGGAAATTGGAGTATTTCGGAAATCTCAACACCGAACTTAATAAATTAAATTGAGGGGTATTTAATAATTGGGAATGAGACATTGGTTGGCGGAACCATCTCAATAACAACCAACATTTTGTAGTAATTGCAAGCAAGTCCTTTGTCATAGGGAAAAATTGGCTTTTTCGCAAAAACTTAAAACTTAGAGCCCCACAGCCAAATTGCATATAGTGTTAGTATTATTATTGTTGTGCTCTCTATGATTTGCCGGCATATTCAAAATGCTGACCTACACGGCTGCAACGTCTTATGTTGCAGAGGAGTTTTCCGACCAGGAGTGAGGCTACGATCCACGCTTGGCGATTGCCCTATGGAGTCGGATGGACCCGCTATTCGTCTACGCTTCCGCAGCTTTATTTTAGTTTATTTCTCATGAGTTGGCCTTCGGCCGAATTTATTATGATGTAATAAAGACTCGATATGAGAACCGTGTAATAAATTCAGGTGTGATTGAACTTTGAATCTATGCATCAATGTACTGTGTGTGCCAGCATTCTTGGGATGGTACAGCTACACAGAGACTTGACCGATTTCGGGTCGGGTCGCTACAGAGATGGTATCAGAGCACACGCCGACCGTAGGACGTAACCCCTAGGATCGGAAAGCCATAGGAAGAGGCTATTCTATTTTATGTCCTTATCATTCCGTAATTCTCCCCTGTTCATTTCTGACTTCTCTCCGATTTTCAACTTCCTAGATGGCCGTCAAGTTCATTCCAGTTCTGCTCCCGGAGTTTTGCCAGCCAGACGAGACAATGCTTTTCGGCAGGAGGCTGGTCCAGATCACCAAGGAATTGAAGATTGCTCTGCCATCGATCACCGGGACACCTATCATGGCATTTCCAGAAGACCGTCGCTATAGGATTAAGGTGCACATACCAGGGAGGACTTTTGGAAGTCTCTCGGTGCCCGTTGACTTCAGGTTCACTGCTCCCACTTGGATCCTCGGGAGAAACATAGCAGTTCATACTGCACTTGGACGCATCCAGGAGGAATACAGGGCCGAGCTGGTTGGACCAGACCACGCCATGATTTCTCGCAGGACTGCAGATGGAGAGATTATCCGCACCATAGATGACGACTCCGTTCACTCATATGTCCAAGACTTGGAGGCTCACATCAGGACTCTAGAGATCCAGATGCGCAGGAGTTTGAAGACGGACCAAAAGATGCATCTTCGTGAAATTGATCTGGAGGATGCAGCACGTGAAGCCCACTATGAGCATGAGGAAGAAATCAAGGATTTTATGGATAGGATGAAGGAACGAGATAATTATATTGCCACACTGCAGGAGAAGATGGACTTGGGGGAAGAACTTTTTCCGAGTGGAGATGATGGACCTCTCGTGAGCAATGACCAGGACTATGAAGAGAGCTCCACCGAAGGAAGTCGCAAGAGGAGGCGCCGCACCAGAGGACACAGCACCGGAGGACACCGCACCAGAGGACGCAAGGATAATTGATGAAGACATTTAGTGGACCACCATGTTATTTTACTTTTTCATCGATCAGTTAGGCCGTTATATTTTGCGATTAGTCATGAGATTTTGTAATTCGAGATTGAACCTTGTTCGAGATGAATGAATAAATGATTGGTGTGTTTATGATTGTGCATTCATATGGGTAGTGCTATTTTCTCATTAGACCCTTGATCTATTCTAATTTCTCATCCACTCCAAAACACCAGATGCCTCCGAGACGTGACCCCGGTTCCAACTTCCCGCCGGAGCTCACCCAGCTGATCCAGCAGCAGAATGCCCTGATGCAGATGCTCATCCAGAACCAGAACAACAACAACAACAATCCACCGCCACCACCCCCTGTTGACAACCTGACCCGCTTCCTAAGGCTGAATCCGCCGGTGTTCTCTAGCAGCACCGAGCCGATTGTGGCCGATGATTGGCTCCGCAAGGTCGGAAGGGAGTTAGTAACTGCTGGATGCACAGATGCAGAGAAGGTGCGCTTTGCCGCACATCAGCTTGATGGACCGGCAGCCTCTTGGTGGGAGAACTACACCACCACTTATCCCATCGCCACCATCACGTGGGATCAGTTCCAGCAGGCTTTTCGCACCGCCCATGTCTCAGCTGGAGCCATGAGTCTGAAGAAGCGTGAGTTCCGCAACTTACGCCAGGGGAATCGTACTGTGGGGCAGTATGTGGATGAGTTTAGCCAGCTAGCTCGTTATGCCCCGGATGATGTGGCCACAGATGCCGCAAAACAGGAGAAGTTCCTCGAAGGCCTTAATGATGAGCTGGGAATGCAACTGATGGTGGCCACATTCAATAACTATCAGGAGCTGGTAGACAAGGCCATCATCCTTGAAGGCAAACAACAGCAGATTGATAGCCGCAAGCGAAAGTATAGTCAGGGGAAGTATAACTCGGGAGCTCAGCAGAAGCCTCGCTACACCCCATACCAGGGAAGCCACAACCATCACACTCATGGAGGACATAACCATGGAGGACATAACCATGGAGGGAATGGGAACAATCGCAACAACAACAACACCAACTTCAAGTCTGGCAGTGGAGACAAGGGCAACCAGCACCGTCCTGCTCCGGCTCAGAAGGATCTGAGTCACATCACCTGTTTCAAGTGCCAGAAGACAGGACACTATGCCACCGACTGCCCGGAGGCCAAGCAGAGGAATGGAAACGGCAACGGCAATGGAAGCTCAGCAAAGAAGCCCAACCCTTTTCCTCGTGCTCAGGTGAATCACATTGACGTGGAGGACGTCTATGAACAGCCAGAAACTGTGGTTGGTAAGTTTTTATTAAATTCACGTCCAGTATTGGTACTCTTTGATTCTGGTGCAACCCATTCATTCATATCAAGGGTAGTTGTGGAAAAGTACGGGTTGCCCACTAGAACCCTTAGAACCCCACTTCAGGTCAGTTCCCCAGGAGGAGAAATGACGGCAGGCTTAGGCTGTCGTTCAACCCTCAGCATCGGAAATCATGATTTTCCCGCAGAACTCATAGTATTGGAATCCCAGAGTTTGGATGTAATCCTAGGCATGGATTGGTTGACCAAGTTTGAAGGAAACATCGACTGTGCCCGCAAGACAATTTTGCTCACCACCCCGGAGCAGAAAAGGATCAAGTATGTATCCAGACGCACTCCGACGAAACATCAGGTGAATTCCCTCACGGGAGTTGTTCAAGAGGAAGTGCCCGTAGTGCAAGATTTCCCCGATGTATTTCCAGAGGAATTACCGGGAATGCCACCGGACAGAGACATTGAATTTCTGATTGAGTTATTGCCCGGCACAGCCCCAATATCCAAGAGACCTTATCGGATGCCCCCGAACGATTTGGAAGAGATCAAGAAGCAAATCAATGAGCTATTGGAGAAAGGATATATTCGCCCAAGTTCGTCACCTTGGGGAGCCCCAGTTCTTTTGGTAGAGAAGAAGGATGGAACTCTGAGAATGGTTGTGGATTATCGTTCATTGAACGACGTGACCATCAAGAACAAGTACCCTCTGCCGATGATTAACGATCTATTTGATCAGCTAGTTGGAGCCAAGGTATTCTCTAAGATCGATCTTCGATCAGGGTATCATCAGTTGAAGATCCGTGAAAAGGATATACCCAAAACAGCTTTTACCACCAGGTATGGTTTATATGAGTATACCGTCATGTCATTTGGATTGACTAATGCCCCTGCATACTTCATGAATTTGATGAACAAGGTATTTATGGAATATCTGGACAAGTTTGTCGTGGTTTTCATCGATGACATACTGATTTTCTCCAAGAGCGAGGAAGAGCATAAGGAACATTTGCGTCTAGTTCTGGAGAAACTCCGAGAACATCAGTTATATGCCAAGTTCAGCAAATGTGAATTTTGGCTGAAGGAAGTCGGATTCCTTGGACATGTTATTTCAGGAGAAGGAATAGCAGTCGACCCCACCAAGGTTGAATCGGTCACCAACTGGCAGTCCCCCACCTCAATCAAGGAGATCCGCAGTTTTCTCGGACTCGCAGGATATTACCGGAGATTTATTGAGAACTTCTCGAAGATTGCAAAGCCCATGACTGAGCTGTTGAAGAAGGAAGCCAAGTACATTTGGACCGAGGATTGTGAGGCCAGTTTTCAGGAGCTGAAGAAACGTCTGGTTACAGCCCCAGTGCTCATTTTGCCGGACATACACAAGGATTACCAGGTATACTGTGATGCTTCTCGTCAAGGACTCGGAGGAGTACTCATGCAGGAAGGAAAAGTTGTAGCTTATACCTCCAGACAGCTACGACCTCACGAGATGAATTATGCCACACACGATTTGGAGTTAGCAGCCGTAGTGCATGCACTCAAGACCTGGAGACATTTCCTTGTCGGAAACAGTTGTGATGTTTACACGGATCATAAGAGCCTGAAGTATATTTTCACGCAGAAGGAGTTGAACCTCAGGCAGAGGAGATGGCTTGAATTGATCAAGGACTATGACATGAGATTGCATTATCACCCAGGGAAGGCAAATGTTGTAGCAGATGCCTTGAGCCGTAAAAGCTATGTGAACACTCTCATAGCTGGAGGATTACCTCAGGAATTAACCGATGATCTCAGCGAGCTCCGACTTGAGATAGTACCGAGAGGATATGTCGCCACCCTGGATATTCAGTCCACTTTGACCCAAAGAATCCGTGAAGCCCAGAAGACGGACAAGGAAATTGCTGAGATAAAGGAAAAGATGAGTAACGGAAAGGCTAAAGGTTTTCGTGAAGATGAGCACGGAACTTTATGGTTTGAGGATCGCATCTATGTGCCCAATGACCCAGAGGTCAGGAAGTTAATTCTTCAGGAGGCCCATGATTCACCGTACTCGATTCACCCAGGCAACACCAAGATGTATCTGGATCTGAAGGAAAGTTTCTGGTGGACAGGTATGAAGAAGGATATTGCCGAGTATGTAGCAGTATGCGATGTTTGCCAGCGAGTAAAAGCGGAACATCAGAAGCCGGCAGGGTTACTTCAACCTCTGCCGATACCCGAGTGGAAATGGGAAAAACTTGGAATGGATTTTATCACAGGATTACCGAGGACCCGTTCAGGGTATGATTCCATCTGGGTAGTGGTTGATCGCTTGACCAAGGTAGCTCATTTCATTCCCGTGAAGACTACCTATACCAGTGCTAAGTTAGCCAAGATATACATGACCAGGATCGTATGTCTGCATGGAGTTCCGAGGAGTATCGTGTCAGATAGAGGAACGCAATTTACCTCAAAGTTTTGGAATCAGTTGCATGAAACTTTGGGTACGAGGCTAGAGTTTAGCACAGCCTTTCATCCGCAGACAGATGGACAGACCGAGAGAGTCAATCAGATTCTGGAGGACATGTTGAGAGCTTGTGCGCTAGACTATGGGTCTAGCTGGGATGATAATTTGCCATACGCAGAGTTCTCGTACAATAACAGTTATCAGACCAGTCTGAAGATGGCCCCTTTCGAAGCTCTATACGGAAGGAGGTGTAGAACACCATTGCTGTGGGATGGTGTTGGAGACCGAAAGCTTTTTGGTCCCGATCTTATCAGAGACTCCGAAGAGAAGGTCAAGCTGATTCGAGATAGACTCAAGATAGCTCAATCGAGACAGAAGAGTTATGCCGACAGTAAACGCAAGGAGGTAACATATGAAATTGGAGACCGAGCATATCTCCGCGTGTCCCCACTTCGTGGAATCAAGAGGTTCGGTGTTAAAGGAAAGTTAGCACCACGATTCATTGGCCCCTACAAAATCCTCGAACGCAGAGGAGAAGTTGCATACAAGTTGGAATTGCCGGAAGGATTGTCCGGAGTTCATGATGTCTTCCATGTTTCTCAGCTGAAGAAATGTCATGCCGAGATGGCCGATATTCCGTTGAGAGACACAGTGCCCCTAGAGGCCATACATCTCGACAGTGATCTAACTTATGAGGAGAAACCCGTCAAAATTCTCGAGACTGCGACCAGAGTCACTCGCAGCAAGATCATCAAGTTTTGCAAGGTTCTGTGGAGTAATCATTCCGAAGAGGAAGCCACCTGGGAGCGAGAAGAAGATCTCCGCCGAGACCACGCGCACCTATTTGCTAGCCAACCCGAATCTCGAGGGCGAGATTCATCTTAAGGTGGGTAGGTTTGTAACATCCCAAATTTCCTATTTGGAATGTTTTACAATTATAGCTAAGCATCCATGCATTTTGTTTTAATTGAGTGGCATTTGGAAATTTCAGAGGCATTGAGTTTTATTTGAATTTGAATTTGATTTTGGCAATTGAAATTTATTTCAGAAGTACCTGACAAATACTTGAGAAAAGTATGAGAGGAGTAAACATGACACTCCAAAGAAAAAAAAAATGTCAGAAGAAAATATTGCCAAAAAGTTTGAATTCAAATTTGGTTTGTATTTGGAATTTACAAAAAAAAAAATGTTTTTATTTTTGTTTCTGTTTTGCCTCTGAAAAAAATGTTCACGTTGTAGGAATTATTTTTCTGATTTTATTGATATATATATTTCCTATATAAAACTATTATATATTTCTCTTTTTCTCTCTCTGTTTTTATTTCAAAAAAAAAAAAAAATATAGAAACCAGGCGCCAACCGGCCCAGCCAGCGCCGAGCCGCGGCCCAGCTAGCGCCCGAGCCGGCCTGCCCCGACGCCGCGCGCCCGAACCCCTCCCGCTCGATTCTCTCTCTCCCTCTCTCACCGACACGCCAACCCGCGCCATCACCGCCGCCGTCGCCGGAATCCCGGAGACCGCGGGATCCCCTCCCCCGATTCGCCCCTCCTCCAAGTCGGGCACCCCCCCTATAAATACCCGCCCCCTCGACCCATTCCCCACCCCTCCCCCTCGCCTAACCCCTCCACCTCGCCGCTATTTCTCGCCGGAGCCCGACGCCGCCGCCGCGCCATTGCTCCTGCCCCGAGCTCCACCGACCCCCCCGAGCTCCACCGACTCCCCCCCGACTCCCCCTCGCTCCGCCGCACCCGCCGGAAGTCTCCGCCGTCTTCCCCGACCACCGGAGCCACCGCACCGTCGTCGCCCGAGCCGCCGTCGTCCGTCGCCGTCGCCGCCACCGCAGTGAGTCGCCGGAGCCGCCCGCCGCCGTTCGATCTGAAATCTAGGGCCTAGATTAGATCACGCGAAGGGTTAGGTTATTTTCAATAGATCGGTTTAGTTTACGGTTTATTTCTGGTTTAGTTCGGTTTAGTGTAGACCGGCCCGATCGGTTGTTTTAATATTAACCCGTACGCGTATTAGCCTATTCAACGCACGCGCGCTGTTTAGTTCCCGAACGCTCACTGTTTCGGCCCGTTAGCGCGTTAGTATTTTTTTTTTATGTTAATTTTCGTTTCTGTTTTTAACAGAATAGTTCCAGTTTTGTAAAATCCATATCTTTTAGGTTATTTAATATTTTTTGTTGATTCTTTTTTTGTTAGTTTACAAATTTGTTGTAGTTTCTGTATAAATTAGATTCTGCCATGTTTTAGGTTTTAAAAAAACTGTTTATATTAGTTTTAGTCAGATTAGTTTTTCTGCTATAAATTGAGTTAGGATTATTATTTTTCAGTGATTCTTTTTGCTACTGCTTTGTTTTGACCTTGCCTAGCAGTAGGAATTTATTTTAGTAATTTTAGTCTTTATTAAAAATAGTTTTATGCGAAAAACAAGTGTTTCTATTTTATTTTAATTGCTGCTGTTTTCTACTGTTCTAATTAGTTTTAATTTTTATTTTTCCTCTGTTATAGTTTATTTTAGATTAGTTTCTGTAGTTACAGAGGATGAACTTTTAATTACAGTAGAAAAAAAAAATTATTTTCTTTGCTAGGTTTGCCTTAGGCATAATATGAGTTCTATAATAGCTTTTAATATGATTCCTTTTGCTCCTAGTTTGTTTAAAGTTTTCCTTGCTGTTAGTTAGCAAGATCCATGCTTAGGTTTTGTTAAGAAAATTTGTAGTTGTGTAAAACTATTTCTTAGTTGTTGCTTGATGTGGCGAAAATCCTCGAATTGCTTTCTTCGAGTTTTTCTTGGGTTTTGGTTTGAGTGCTTGGGTGTTTTACTTCAACTTGCTGTTATGTTATTTTGTGCTATACTTATTTGTGTTATTGTTTGACTCGGTAGAATTCCCGGAGTGCGAAGCCTGCTATTACGAGTCGCTAGCTTTTGAAGACCGTCAGCCAGGCAAGTCATTTGATCATGTTTTTCAATACCTATGATTTTGTTGCATTAGAATTATGCCTCCCCACCATGCATGCAGTAGGAGAATTTTAAGTTATGTTCTTGAGTAGTATCATGAGGTAGGATGAACCCAAATCCCTTTACCATTGCCCGGGACGATGTAGTTTATATTGCTATGCTCGTAGACGGGGTTTGGTTGAGAGATTCACAAATGAGATGTGAGAGTCAAGTTGATGACAACCCCATGATTTCAAGCTCAAGATGGACTTCAAAATTCACTACTGGGTGGAGGACGGTTGACGGGCACCCTGGAGAAACCAGCGGATGGCCGGGATGCATGGAGAAGCGCCATGACATCTTGCGGAAAGCTTCACCCAGCCACGAAGGGACGGATGGATACCCCTTGACCGGATGCTTACCTGTGCAGCCGCAAGCCATTATGGGCTCTGGCTGGGTTGACCCTAGGCGTAACTCTGGACGGACGGTGCCAGCAGATGTAGAAGAACGGTAGGACATGGATGGGCACCGGCAGTGACCAGAGAAACTCTACGGAAGACCCTGTTTCGTTCGTCCCGTCTTCAAACACCAGGCAGTGCGAGGACATAAAGGAGGGAACGATTCTTGCGGGTAAAGTGCACAAGACTCTGCAGAGTAACAACCTAATCGATTAGCCGTGTCCCCGGTTACAGACAAATGAGCCTCTGGAAATTGGAGTATTTCGGAAATCTCAACACCGAACTTAATAAATTAAATTGAGGGGTATTTAATAATTGGGAATGAGACATTGGTTGGCGGAACCATCTCAATAACAACCAACATTTTGTAGTAATTGCAAGCAAGTCCTTTGTCATAGGGAAAAATTGGCTTTTTCGCAAAAACTTAAAACTTAGAGCCCCACAGCCAAATTGCATATAGTGTTAGTATTATTATTGTTGTGCTCTCTATGATTTGCCGGCATATTCAAAATGCTGACCTACACGGCTGCAACGTCTTATGTTGCAGAGGAGTTTTCCGACCAGGAGTGAGGCTACGATCCACGCTTGGCGATTGCCCTATGGAGTCGGATGGACCCGCTATTCGTCTACGCTTCCGCAGCTTTATTTTAGTTTATTTCTCATGAGTTGGCCTTCGGCCGAATTTATTATGATGTAATAAAGACTCGATATGAGAACCGTGTAATAAATTCAGGTGTGATTGAACTTTGAATCTATGCATCAATGTACTGTGTGTGCCAGCATTCTTGGGATGGTACAGCTACACAGAGACTTGACCGATTTCGGGTCGGGTCGCTACAGTTCCACTTCCTTGCCACCGCGGCTACAACCAAATCCGGGCCCAGGAGATAATCCTTGGGTATAGAAAAGGGGAGCACGGTGGCCTAGAAATAAAACGAGGTTTCACAAAACGACAACTTTGGTTTCTTCCCAAACCATAGTTCATAAGGCGTCGTCTCAACGGATTTTGATGGTGCCCTATTTAACGTGAGTGTGGCCGTCTCTAAAGCATAACCCCAAAACGATAGCGGTAAATCAGTAAGAGACATCATAGATCGCACCATATCTAGTAAAGTACGATTACGATGTTCGGACACACCATTATGTTGTGGTGTTCCGGGTGGCGTGAGCTGCGAAACTATTCTGCATTGTTTCAAATGTACACCAAACTCGTAACTCAAATATTCTCCTCCACGATCAGATCATAGAAACTTTATTTTCTTGTTACGATGATTTTCAACTTCACTCTGAAATTCTCTGAACTTTTTAAATGTTTCAGACTTATGTTTCATTAAGTAGATATACCCATATATGCTTAAGTCATCTGTGAAGGTGAGAAAATAACGATATCCGCCACGAGCCTCAACATTCATCGGACCGCATACATCTGTATGTATGATTTCGAACAAATCTGTTGCTCTCTCCATAGTATTGGAGAATGGTGTTTTTGTCATCTTGCCCATAAGGCACGGTTCGCAAGTACCAAGTGATTCATAATCAAGTGGTTCCAAAATCCCATCGGTATGGAGTTTCTTCATGCGCTTTACACCGATATGACCCGAACGGCAGTGCCACAAATAAGTTGCACTATCATTATCAATTCTGCATCTTTTGGCTTCAACATTATGAATATGTGTGTCACTACTATCGAGATTTAATAAGAATAGACCAATCTTCAAGGGTGCATGACCATAAAATATATTAATCATATAAATAGAACAATCATTATTCTTTGATTTAAATGAATAACCGTCTCGCATCAAACAAGATCCAGATATAATGTTCATGCTCAACGCTGGCACCAAATAACAATTATTTAGGTCTAATACTAATCCCGAAGGTAGATGTAGAGGTAGCATGCCGACCGCGATCACATCGACTTTGGAACCATTTCCCACGCGCATCGTCACCTTGTCCTTAGCCAATCTTCGCTTAATCCGTAGTCCCTGTTTCGAGTTGCAAATATTAGCAACAGAACCAATATCAAATACCCTGGTGCTACTTCGAGCATTAGTAAGGTACACATCAATAACATGTATATCACATATACCTTTGTTCACCTTGCCATCCTTCTTATCCGCCAAATACTTGGGGCAGTTCCGCTTCCAGTGACCAGTCTGCTTGCAGTAGAAGCACTCAGTTTCAGGCTTAGGTCCAGATTTGGGTTTCTTCTCTTGAGCAGCAACTTGTTTGTTCTTCTTCTTGAAGTTTCCCTTCTTCTTCCCTTTGCCCTTTTTCTTGAAACTAGTGGTCTTGTTGACCATCAACACTTGATGCTCCTTCTTGATTTCTACCTCCGCGGATTTCAGCATTGCGAAGAGCTCGGGAATTGTCTTATCCACCCCTTGCATATTATAGTTCATCACGAAGCTCTTGTAGCTAGGTGGAAGTGATTGGAGAATTCTGTCAATGACGCAATCATCTGGAAGGTTAACTCCCAATTGAATCAAGTGATTATTATACCCAGACATTTTGAGTATATGCTCACCGACAGAACTATTCTCCTCCATCTTGCAACTATAGAACTTATTGGAGACTTCATATCTCTCAATCTGGGCATTTGCTTGAAATATTAACTTCAACTCCTGGAACATCTCATATGCTCCATGACGTTCAAAACGTTGTTGAAGACCCGATTCTAAGCCGTAAAGCATGGCACATTGAACTATCGAGTAGTCATCAGCTTTGCTCTGCCAGACGTTCTTAACGTCGTCAGTTACATCAGCAGCAGGCCTGGCACCTAGCGGTGCTTCCAGGATGTAACTTTTCTGTGCAGCAATGAGGATAATCCTCAAGTTATGGACCCAGTCCGTGTAATTGCTACCATTATCTTTCAACTTTGCTTTCTCAAGGAACGCATTAAAATTCAACGGAACAACAGCACGGGCCATCTATCTACAATCAAACATAAACAAGCAAGATACTATCAGGTACTAAGTTCATGATAAATTTAAGTTCAATTAATCATATTACTAAAGAACTCCCACTTAGATAGACATCCCTCTAATCCTCTAAGTGATCACGTGATCCCAATCAACTAAACCATGTCCGATCATCATGTGAGATGGAGTAGTTTCAATGGTGAACATCACTATGTTGATCATATCTACTATATGATTCACGCTCGACCTTTCGGTCTTCGTGTTCCGAGGCCATATCTGTTATATGCTAGGCTCGTCAAGTTAAACCTGAGTATTCCGCGTGTGCAACTGTTTTGCACCCGTTGTATTTGAATGTAGAGCCTATCACACCCGATCATCACATGGTGTCTCAACACGAAGAACTTTCGCAATGGTGCATACTCAGGGAGAACACTTTTACTATGATAATTTATTGAGGGGTCATCTTATAATTCTACCGTCAATCAAAGCAAGATAAGATGCATAAAAGATAAACATCACATGCAATCAATATAAGTGATATGATATGGCCATCATCATCTTGAGCTTGTGATCTCTATCTCTGAAGCACCGTCATGATCACCATCGTCACCGCGACACCTTGATCTCCATCGCGGCATCATTGTCGTCTCGCCAATCTTATGCTTCTACGACTATCGCTACCGCTTAGTGATAAAGTAAAGCATTACAGGGTGATTGCATTGCATACAATAAAGGGACAACCATATGGCTCCTGCCAGTTGCTGATAACTCGGTTACAAAACATGATCATCTCATACAATAAAATTTAGCATCATGTCTTGACCATATCACATCACAACATACCCTGCAAAAACAAGTTAGACGTCCTCTACTTTGTTTGTTGCAAGTTTTACGTGGCTGCTACGGGCTTAAGCAAGAACCAATCTTACCTACGCATCAAAACCACAACGATAGTTTGTCAAGTTGGTGCTGTTTTAACCTTCGCAAGGACCGGGCTTAGCCACACTCGGTTCAACTAAAGTTGGAGAAACTGACACCCGCCAGCCACCTATGTGCAAAGCACATTGGTAGAACCAGTCTCGCGTAAGCGTACGCGTAATGTCGGTCCGGGTCGCTTCATCCAACAATACCGCCAAACCAAAGTATGACATGCTGGTAAGCAGTATGACTTATATCGCCCACAACTCACTTGTGTTCTACTCGTGCATATAACATCAACACATAAAACATAGGCTCGGATGCCATTGTTGGAGAACGTAGTAATTTCAAAAAAAATCCTATGCACAGCAAGATCATGGTGATGCATAGCAACGAAAGGGGAGAGTGTTGTCTACGTACCCTCGTAGACCGACAGCGGAAGCGTTATGACAACGCGGTTGATGTAGTCGTACGTCTTCACGGCCCGACCGATCAAGCACCGAAACTACGGCACCTCCGAGTTCTAGCACACGTTCAGCTCGATGACGATCCCGGACTCCGATCTAGCAAAGTGTCGGGGAAGAGTTCCGTCAGCACGACGGCGTGGTGACGATCTTGATGCTCTACCGTCGCAGGGCTTCGCCTAAGCACTGCTACAATATTATCGAGGATTATGGTGGAGGGGGGCACCGCACACGGCTAAGAGAACGATCACGAAGATCAACTTGTGTGTCTAGAGGTGCCCCCCTGCCCCCGTATATAAAGGAGCAAGGGGGAGGCCGGTCGGCCCATGTGGGCGCGCCAAGGAGGAGGAGTCCTCCTCCTAGCAGGAGTAGGACTCCCCTCTTTCCTACTCCTACTAGGAGGGGGAAAGGAAGGGGGAGAGGGAGAAGGAAAGGGGGCGTCTCCCCCCCTCTCCTAGTCCAATTTGGACCAGAGGGGGAGGGGGCGCGCGGCCCACCCTGGCCGCCCCTCTCTTTCTCTCCATTAGGGCCCATAAGGACCATTACTTCTCCCGGGGGTTCCGGTAACCCTCCGGCACTCCGGTTTTCTCCGAAATCACTCAGAACACTTCCGGTGTCCGAATATAGCCGTCCAATATATCGATCTTTATGTCTCGACCATTTCGAGACTCCCCGTCATGTCCGTGATCACATTCGGGACTCCGAACAAACTTCGGTACATCAAAATATATAAACTCATAATGAAACTATCATCGTAGCGTTAAGCGTGCGGACCCTACGGGTTCGAGAACAATGTAGACATGACCAAGACACATCTCTGATCAATAACCAATAGCGGAACCTGGATGCTCATATTGGCTCCTACATATTCTACGAAGATCTTTATCGGTCAGACCGCATAACAACATACGTTGTTCCCTTTGTCATCGGTATGTTACTTGCCCGAGATTCGATCGTCGATATCTCAATACCTAGTTCAATCTCGTTACCGGCAAGTCTCTTTACTCGTTTCTGTAATACATCATCTCGCAACTAACTCATTAGTAGCAATGCTTGCAAGGCTTATATGATGTGCATTACCGAGAGGGCCCAGAAATACCTCTCCGACAATCGAAGTGACAAATCCTAATCTCGAAATACGCCAACCCAACATGTACCTTTGGAGACACCTATAGAGCTCCTTTATAATCACCCAGTTATGGTGTGACGTTTGGTAGCACACAAAGTGTTCCTCCGGTAAACGGGAGTTGCATAATCTCATAGTCATAGGAACATGTATAAGTCATGAAGAAAGCAATAGCAACATACTAAACGATCGGGTGCTAAGCTAATGGAATGGGTCATGTCAATCACATCATTCTTCTAATGATGTGATCCCGTTAATCAAATGACCACACATGTCTATGGTTAGGAAACATAACCATCTTCGATTAATGAGCTAGTCAAGTAGAGGCATACTAGTGACATTTAGTTTGTCTATGTATTCACACAAGTATTATGTTTTCGGATAATACAATTCTAGCATGAATAATAAACATTCATCATGATATAAGGAAATAAATAATAACTTTATTATTGCCTCTAGGGCATATTTCCTTCAAGCCTCACCCCACAGCCTAACCAGTCCCTCGTACTCCCTTCCGCCAGGGACTCCAATGCCCCTTGTTCCATGACTCCATATCGTTCCCATCTTAGTCCTCGCCGTTGTCCGTCGCCGTGGTCCGCTTGATGAAGTGTGGTCAACAACGAGAGCCAAAATGGAGTACGTCAAAAGTCTGACAGCGGGGAACCACCAGCAACATCTTCGCATGCAAGCTCGTGCCTCCTTATTGTGCGTAATAAATGATTCCTACCCCTGACAGGTTGGACCCACCAACTGTAATCTTCGCACACAAGGATGTTCCTTCTTATTACGCGAAAAAAGCCCCCGCCCCCATGACAGTTGGGACCCATGAGCTACATCTTTGCATGGAAGGAAGTTCCTCCTTATTACGCGCAAGAAAAATGATTCCCCTCTTGCTAGCTCGGGCCCACCTGATTCGGAGGTTGACTTGTGGGCCTACTAAGTTGACATGTACGCAGGGCTTTGTTATTTTGTTAACCTAGTCAACAAACGATTATAGCAGCAGCTACCATTGGATTAACATCCAACGGTCGCACTGCTTCTTCAATCTCTGATATTCTTGCTCGAGCCGCCGAATCCAGCGCCGACGGGACCGCCTGCTCGTGCCTCCCGTGGCCGGCTATGCTGGCACCGCTGGCGATGCCATCCCTCAACTCACCCACACCTCATGTTATTCTCCGGCGATGTTAGCCTCACACCGCGGCCGAAGCAGTCAACTCTCGTACTCCCCACCGCGTGGGCATCCACTATCGTGTCTTCCCCGGCTCCGCGACGTTCCCTTCCTACGCCTCGCCATCGTTAATCGCCTTGGTTCTGTTAGCACGGTGCGGTCAACGTGGTCAACAAATGACAGCCATCGGAAGACGACTATACACGGTGACGCTGACAGCTAGGACCCACACCAGCCATATCTTCATACGCAAGTAAATGCCTCCTTTTTGTCCCTGACAGCTAGGACCCACTCGGTCGAAGCATGCGTAGTGTTGCTTGTCTGGTCACGAACGTATATGTACATACTGGTCGAATGGTCTCTCTTCAATGATGAACTGTGGCCGAGCAAGCAGCGGCACGTGTAGTAGTAGAGGCCCCGACGTAGCAGTTCAGGCAGTCCAGTCTAAACAGTGTACACGTACATACAACCAGATGCCAAAAAATACGGCCACATACGTACATACGGGCGGGGGTATCGAACGTGTAGTCGCGCATACGTATGGCCAGGGCTTGTGTACATGGAGATGCAACATACGACAACAATGACATCCTGTTCATCGGAAGCCAACCTGCTGGTTCAGAACAAAGAAATTGTGTCGCGTTCATCGGGAGGCAATGTAATGTGTCGTGTTCATTGGGAGCCATCTAGCTTCGACGGAACAGATGAAATGGGGTCTGGCGTAGCACAAAATGGAGGAAACGGACTTGTGTTCAACCGGCTACAGTCGAAATGAGATCCTATTCAACGGGAGGGGTGTGGCGTACCGAAAAACTGAGGAAACAGACTTGTGTTGGAGCACCTACGCTCGAAACAGGGTCCTATTCATCGGGAGAGGTATGGTGTACCGCAAAATGGGACTCCGGCTACTGTTCATCCACCGTCTACTACCTCGCTCCAGGAGCCTCCACCTGCAGCTGTTCATCCACCGTCTACTATTCATTCGTCATTGATTTCCTCCGTGCTGCTGTTCATCCGTCATTGATTTCCTCCAGCAGCCTCCACCTGCTGATGTTCACCCACCGTCTACTTCCTCCAGCTGCCACCAACTACTGTTCATCCACGGGCTACTGTTCATCCCGCCTCCATCAGCTATTGTTCAACAAGCCCTCCACGGCGGGGGTCCTGTTCATCCACCCCCAACCGGCTCGGGTGTGTGTGGCGGCCTCCTCTCGATCGGGGTCATGTTCAGCCAGCAGCAACGGCTTCTACTACCACGGGGTCCTGTTCATCCAACCCCCACCGGGAGCTGTTCATCTAACCCCCAACAACGGTCACTTTTCATCAAGAGACAGCAGGTTTGATCGGCTTCAGTTAGCAGCAGTAGCGAAGGAAATGCTCGTGTTCAGTTAACAACCAAGGGATCGATCTCTCGGGTTCAGTAACATAGCTAGTGCAATCGCTCGGGTTCAGTAAGCGAACGCCTCGCTCTAGTTCAGTTAGAGCCCAACGCCTCGCACACACAGTCGTATGCGTATGAGAAACGTGCAAACCTCCGTGCATCTCTCGGTCCCGACCACCCACCGTAACCGGGAACTCCCTGATATTTTCCACGCCCTCGCTTCTACAACGATTTTTTCCATTATGAACGGCCCAAATAATGTCATGCGGGTGCGTCGCCAGCCCGCCCAAGACGAAAAGCCCATTTTCTATCATGATTTTTTTCATAGAAGTAGGAGCCCACCACATATATGATGATACGTGTTTTTGTCAAAATTATCGTCATAGAAGTGTCATAAGCATGACAGAAAAAATTTCATTCGGGCCAAAATGTCATGGCTGTGTCTTTTTTGTAGTGTATGGACTTTGGTGGACTTGCCCGATGATCGCCAAGCCATTGAGAATAAATGGATCTTCAAGAAGAAGATGGACGCTGATGGTAATGTCACTGTCTACAAAGCTCGACTTGTCGCAAAAGGTTTTCGACAAGTTCAAGGGATTGACTACGATGTGAGTTTCCAACCCATAGCGATGCTTAAGTCTGTCTGAATCATGTTAGAAATTTGCCACATTCTATGATTATGAAATCTGGCAAATGGATGTCAAAACTGCATTCCTTAATGGATTTCTTAAAGAAGAGTTGTATATGATGCAACCGGAAGGTTTTATCGATCTTAAAGGTGCTAACAAAGTGTGCAAGCTCCAGCGATCCATCTATGGACAGGTGCAAGCATCTCAGAGTCGGAATATACGCTTCGATGAGGTGATCAAAGCATATGGTTTTATATAGATTTATGGTGAAGCATGTATTTACAAGAAAGTGAGTGGGAGCTCTGTTGCATTTCTGACATTATATGTGGATGACATATTGTTGATTGGAAATGATATAGAATTTCTGGATAGCATAAAAGGATACTTGAATAAGAATATTTTCAGTGAAAGACGAGGGTAGATTTAATCCTGCTATTTATCTAGCTTGGGAGCTTGAAGTAGAACAAGTTTTTAGTCACCATGACATTTCTGAACTTGAGCGAGTACGAGCTGTCACTAGAGCATTTACTGGTTTTGCTTCTGTTTGGTGGGGTGTGCATTGTAAGAAAAACATTGATAACCAACCCAAAACTTGGAAATATTTGAAATATGTAATGAGACAACAATTTTTTCCTCCTTACTATTGTCGTGAATTGCTTCGCAAATTTGAACAATTTAAACAAGGCAGCAACACTGTTCATGCTTACTACCAAGAGTTCAAATCTTATATGCATCATTGTGACATTGAAGAATCTGAGGATGATACAATGAATAGATTTTTTAGCGGTTTGAACCATGATATTCAGGCAAGATTTCAATATATTCCTCGTTGCATTACTGGTATGTATGTTCGTGCTTGTACCTTTGAGAGATAGTTACAGGAGGATGCATTGGGTGACTACAACAACTACAATTCCAATTCATGCTCACTGCCATCGGTTGATTCCTTCGCTGTTGCACCTACTAGAGCAGCCACACCTCAGATTGTGAGTGCGACATCATCTCAAGTGTCTACGTATTTGCGACAAGGTAACAGTAAAGGTATTGATGATATAACTTAACATGAGAATGATGCATGCCTAATTAACTTAAATACATCATGTGTTGAGTTACCTATTGATTTGAGCACGCCACCTATTTTAGAGAATCATGTTACTATCATGAATGCATCATGTGATCAAACAACTGAAATGCCAACAATTTTGAGTGCACCCATTGAATTAACTGTTGATGTCAAAGAACCATATGAATCAGGAAATAAATCAGATTTGGATCAAATACATTTTAAAATAATTGTGCCAATGTTTAGTAATTTTGATACGACCTCTAATCTTGGTGATCATTCTGTGTCAAATGACTTATTGCATGTTTTCTTATTTAAGCATGTTGTAGCATGTAAATTTGATGCACGTAAGGATTATTCACCAATGTTGGGATGGTTTAATGATGAATATTGTCAATCTTTTAATATGAATAAGAGCTTCATTTATATGTGCAAACTGAGTTGCAATATTTTCACGCCTTCTACTTATGATAATATTTTGGCTTTATATTTTATGATCTATGAAAGTTACTCATGTATACATGTGTCATATCTACGAAAACCAAGGGAAGTAAAAATGAATGACATATACATATAAAACATGTATACCTTGTCTCTTTTGTTAGCCACATTTCAGATTAAGCAACGCCGAGGACGGCTTTGTTTTCAAGAAGGGGAGGATGATGAGGACATGACTACCTTGGGTACGACCAAAAATATTGCATACATGCATATTTGTCGGGTGATTCCGAGTGCAAACTATTCAATAATTTATTTATGTTATCCAGAACAAAAATACTTCACACACTTTTGTGTTTTGTCTAATTGCAGGTGTATGAGAAATCTGTACAATCCACATACGAAGGGAAAAGGAGAAGTTTAGTTTTTGTTCAAAAAGTCCTCTCACGTCACTTCTGGACCAAGAGAAGATAGAGTCCAAGTCTCTTACATTCTGGATTCAGATTCAGACTGCACAAACATACCTGACTCAAAACGCCAACAAATTTTTCATATGGACTCTGAATTGGATGATTCTTTTTTTGTTGGAAAGTAGATTTCGTCCTCTTTCCAACCCAATTGGATTCACCTTCAAATTCATCTGTAGCATTGATATATCGACGAAACAATCTGATGCTGCAGCAGAATCCGAGTCAAACAACAAGTCCAAAGGTGTTGCATCACCTCCACTTGGGCCCATGAGCCTTGTACGACCTAGGGTTAGTTTTAGACTGCCTTGGGATGTCCTTCCACTCGGAAGGTCCAAGCCTGGTGGAAACTCTGCACAAGTCTTGGTGCCAGCTGTTCCTTCTCCTTGAGTCCTTGATTCCTAAGAACATGTAGTGTCTTGGCATTAGGTAGCAACCATGTCTCGGAAGAATGGAAAGGAAAAGGACTTATGAACGAGTTCACCTTGTGTCCAATGGCGTATGCCCGTGGTCGAGGTCTCATCGTAGTGTACATGGGGATGATCGTAGGATGCTCCGCATCGGGAAGGTATCTCATATCCCAGCCCCCAACCTTCTTTGCCACAGGGCCCAAAACCGTTTTGATAGCCTTGTCAAGTTAACATGATGCAGTGCATGTCCGTGTTGGACACAAACCCTTCAGTTCTAGGACACCGAGCAACACCCCAATTTTATGAGCCCACTACTTGACGTGCGAAGGTACAACATCGAGAATGGCAAATTGCTTGATATTAACGAGGGATCTTTCTACCATTCTAACAAGCATAGAAAACAAGAAGCATAACAATCACATATAAAAATTTATTATGAAATAGTATGGCTCCTTCATGGATGTCCTTTTAGGTCGGCTCCGACTCTGATGACCATCTAGGAACTCCATCTTGTTTGTCATGCCGGGACGCCAAGTCACCAACCTGATCTCTATTATCCAACTACTACAACTAGTAATGAATTTTACATAGAGTCACAAGTCGACACGCAGGTTGTTATACAATATAATGACAACACTTTGGCTCATGCCGGCTGACAAACATGACACGCAGGCCATGTATAATTTACACACATGCATTACATACAAATGAGCCATACTATTCACATCAAACCCTGCAAAATAAAGTTATGCACAGAATCACATTCTACCAGTTTGAGTGATCGTGTACGAAATACAAGGTTCTACGCACATGGTGGTCCCGCTAGCTGGTTAGCGGGCGGGGTTCGAAGGGGCAGTGCCCCTCGCGGGCGCGGGCAGCGCCGAATTTTCCGATCCGACCAATCTCATCGATCATCACGAGTCTGATTCGGATTTATGTTTCACTGTTAACCCCGATGGTGGATACCGACTGGTAGGGGTAGGTTGTGTCACGACCTCATCGATTCCGATCATCAAAAAACATAGCCACGTCGATCCCAATGTGCAGTTGATCTCATCAACCATGCACACAACCGATCTTATCAACGACAACATATCTCATATGCCGCCTCCACATATCAAATATGCATATGGTCTGAATCAAATCCTATAGGAGAGGCTCTGATACCACTGTTGGATTCTACGGTAGAGTGCGTCAACTCCAAATTAAAATTTCCCTACATGCAGAACAACCAGGAACATGCTACGGGAATGGATAATAGATCGTTACCACTAGATGTGCAGTGCCGTGCAGCGGAGGGAGACTTGGGGCAGCGCGTCCGCGTGGTTCATCTCCTTCTCGTCCAATCTCCCTCGAACAGACGGTCGTCGAATCCCTCGTACAGGTTTGCCGGGGCGGCACAAGTTCACCGCCTCTAATGGTATCCGCGCGTGCAGGAGGAACGTCGTGCGGCGGACTGCTAGGTCCGATCACACAATCGGCAGCGAGTGGAGGTGTCTATACGCAACACATGCAAACCCTAGTGACAACCCCGAAGCAATCGACGGCATGAGTGTGCCGCACCCCACTATATAGGCATCCGTCGCGGGCTCAACACTTGGGCCTCGCACGGATCCTAAAGCCCAAAGTCTGTTCGGCCTGAATCCGAGTCCGAGTAGGATCACTTCTGACTCGTGGAGTCGGATAGGGACTCATAGGTTCCTTCCCTTAAGCGTGCGACCCCTTAGGTTCAAGTCGGCTTGGTCGCGGTTTGCATCACCTCCGACCTGCACGGTTGGTAGTGGCCTCTAGCAAGGCATGCCGACAACCGAGTAGACAATGAAGCCGGTTGGCGAACCTGTACATCACACTTCATTCCTTTTGCCACACGATATATGTTGTTGGGCTCAAGCCGAGTCTGTCATCCTTGTGGTAGCCCGACCTCTTTCTCGTTCCAATGATGCCGACCACAAACCGGATTATCTCATAATCCTTGTCGCATGGCCATGCTTATCCTGGACGGATCACACGAGGGGCCCAAAGTATATCTCTCCTGATCGGAGGGGCAAATCCCATCTTGCTCGACCATGTCCCGCGACATGCGTCTGGACAAGCCTGAAACATACCTTTGTAACTACCCAGTCACGGAGTAGCGTTTGGTCGGCCCAAAGCAGGTCTGTCACCATTCCGAGTACATGTGCCAGCTCAGGTCTTAGGTCATAGCACGTATGTTGTACTAGAGACTCACAGATAACATATCGCTGCATCTCATAGTTGGGTCTGTCCAACTCGGACCTTATCTCGACTCGGATCTGACTACGTCGAATCCGACCAAATCCTTCCATGTCCATATTATCCGGTTAGCATCCGAAGCTCCATGGCAGCATGGCTAGTGAGACCAAGCCATCGACCTTGTCATATGCTAGTCTAGTCAGTTGCGTGTCCACACAACCCTTTCGACTAGGGACCTCTTAGGACAGTCATCATACAATGCATAGTCCCACAAACAAGTCACATACTTGCTGATACACATCATTGATAATGCCCAAGGACTACCTTTATTCATAAACACATAGGAAATATCATCATACATGACTGCCTCTAGGGTATATTTCCAACATGAACTACAACAGTATGGTAGCGCACGATTTTATTAAAAAGGATAAGGAAAAGAGTCTGCTCTACAACCTAGTATTTAGCCAGGGTACTTGTGAGACTATTGCTCTGTCTGCTTCTTGTTTGTTCGATATTCGTTCAGGCAGTGGGAGCCACAGGAGCTCGCCAACCAGCGGAACCCTCAGGACCCTCCAGAGTATCGAGGAGAGGATTATTTGGAGCAGTGGCCATAGACCAACTTAGGCCAAAAGCCTAAGCTTGGGGGAGTACGTATTCCTCACTAACATTACATTCACGTTCACACACTCATTTCAGTTGTCGGTGTTCATACCTTTTGATTGTATTTTTTTTTTGACTGGGACCTTTTCATTGTATTATCCATGCTAGTTTATTTTTCTTGCTTTCTTTTTGTGTGTTTGAAAAACTTTGAGAACATCCAAAAAAATTAGTTCTCGCTTCTTTTTAGTCTTTCTTTCTAGCTTATTTAGTAGTAGTATTATAAGCATCCAAAAATATTTCTCGTTCTTCTTTTGTTTGTTGGGAGCTTTCCTATGTAAATAGTTTTTCTCGTTCTTGTTTTACTTTCTTCGGGAAAAAAACTCAAAAAAATATTTCAGTGCATTTCTTTGAAATTATGTTTCCTTTCTTTGGGTCGTAAGGAGAAGACCGCAACGAAAATGTTGAGTGGCTCTCATATGCATTATTGTTGATCTAACAAAGAGCCCATATTACCTTCTCTTCTTATTTGAATAAGTGTTTGCATATTCCAGCTTAGTCCAATGCACATGCACTCTTATTATTATTCGCACTGTTCGGTCTTGCAAGTGAAAGGCAATAATGACGATATATGATGAAATGATTAAGATGGAGAAAAGCTGGTACAAACTCGACCTATTTTGTTTTGTAAATATGATTAGCCAGTATCCTTCTTTTAATGATTTAAGTGGCTTGACTTGGCACATGTTCACACATGTAGTCGAATCAAAATCAACATAGCCTCCACGATATTTATGTTCATGGTGATTTATATCCTACTCATGCTTGCACTCAATGAAGGTTAATATCGATGCATGTTTATGACCGTTGTCGCTCTCTAGTTGGTCGCTCCTCAATCTTTTGCTAGGCTTCACTTGTACTAAGCAGGGATACTGCTTGTGCATCCACTTCCATAAACCCAAAGTTGTTCCATATGAGTCCACCATACCTACCTATATGCGGTATTTACCTGTCGTTCCAAGTAAATTTGTATGTGCCAAACTCTAAACCTTCAAATAATAATCTTTTTGTATGCCTGAATCGCTCATGTAGACTGGGGGATGTCAGTATCTTCCATGCTAGGTGGGTTATTCTCATGATGAGTGTTTATTCACTTGTCATTCACGAGAAAGTGGCTGGTAATTGGGATGCCCAATTCCATGCTCGAAATCAAATCAAAATATAAATATCAAACAAAACTCCACCAGGATTGTTGTTGGTATGGACGGTACCCGTGGATTCGGTTAGCCGTGGAGTGTGTTTGTTGGTGGAGGGGGAGTAAAAACTTTATCATTCTGTTTAGGAACCTCCTATAATGTATCTAGCATGGAAGATACCGAGCTCTCTTGGTTGTTATGTTGATAATGAAAGCATACCGCTCAAAATTATATTCATCTCTATTTTAAAAGCTCCGAGCTCTGGCACCTCTACAAATCCCTACTTCCCTCTGCGAAGGGCCTATCTATTTACTTTTATTATTGAGTCATCATTATCTTATAAAAAGCACCAGTTAGAGAGCACCACTATCATTTGTATGCGTTGTTATTAATTGATATTCAGTATGAGTGTGACTGGATCTCTTTTGCCATGAATTATAATGTCTAGTCAGTCCTTAATCTTCAGGGGTGCTCTGCATTTATATTTTGCGTTCTCAGAAAGGGCTAGCGAGATACCATTTTGTCATATCATATCATGATTGTTTTGAAAAAGTTTTTTCATCCGAGATTCATTATTATTTCTCGCTAGTTGATTATGCCGTTCATATGAGTAAATGTGAGACCTAAGTGTTATTGTGAATATGGTTAGTTCATAATCTTTGCTGAAAACCTGAATACTGGCTAGATATATTTGGAGCAACAAGATCAAACAGAGTTTGTAAATGTTTTTCTTTGTCACTTTCAGTTTGTAAACTGAATTGATTGCGGACAAGCAATGGGTTAAGATAGGGGGAGTTGATACGTCACCATCGTATCTACTTTTCCAAACTCTTTTGCCGTTGTTTTGGACTCTAATTTGCATGATTTGAATGGAACTAACCCGTACTAACGTTGTTTTCAGCAGAATTGCCATGGTGTTATTTTTGTGCAGAAATAAAAATTCTAGGATTGACCTGAAAATTTACGGAGCATATTTTAGGAATATATAAAAATTATTGGTTCAAGAATCAACCAGAGGGGGTCCACCTAGAGTCCACAAGCCCTGGGGGCGCACCCTGCAGGCTTGTGGGCCCCCTGGAGCTCCTCCAACCCTAATTCCAACTCTATAAGTACCTATTCGTGGAGAAAAAAATTGGAGAGAAGGATTCATCGTGTTTCATGATACAGAGCCGCCGCCACATCCCGTTCTTCATCGAGAGGGCTGATCTGGAGTCTGTTTGGGGCTCCGGAGAGGGGGATTCGTCGCTATCATCATCACCAACCTTCCTCCATCACCAGTTTCATGATGCTCACCGTCGTGCGTGAGTAATCCCATCTTATGCGTGCTGGACGGTGATGGGTTAGATGAGATTTATCATGTAATCGACTTAGTTTTGTTAGGGTTTGATCCCTAGTATCCACTGTGTTCTAAGATTGATGTTGCTGTGACTTTGCTATGCTTAACGCTTGTCACTAGGGCCCGAGTACCATGATTTCAGATCTGAACCTATTATGTTTTCATGAATATATGTGAGTTCTTGATCCTATCTTGCAAGTTGTAGACACCTATTACGAGTTATGATCCGCATACCCCAAGGTGACAATAATTGGAATTCTTTCCGGTGATTACCTTAGTTTGAGGAGTTCATGTATTCACTAAGTGCTAATGCTTTGGTCATGTTCTCTATTAAAAGGAGGCCTTAATATCCCTTAGTTTCCATTAGGACCCCGCTGCCACGGCAGGGTAGGACAAAAGATTTCATGCAAGTTCTTTCCCATAAGCATGTATGACTATATACGGAATACATGCCTAAATTATATTGATGATTTGGAGCTAGTTTTGTGTCACCCTAGGTTATGACTGCTACATTATGAATATCATCCAACAAAATTATCATTGCCAATCCATTGCCTACGAGCTTTTCACATCTTGATCTTTGCTAAGTTACTTTCACTAAAACTGCTACTATTACTTTTGCCACCATTATCGTTACTTCTATATTACTTTGATACTAAATACTTTGATGAAGATATTAAGTCTTTCAGGTGTGGTTGAATTGACAACTCAACTGCTAATACTCATGAATATTCTTTGGCTCCCCTTGTGTCGAATCAATAAATTTGGGTTGAATACTCTACAGCCTCATCCCTTTGGTTCCAGGCTGTCAGCTGGGATCACTAATCAACTTGTCGTCGTCGAGAAACTCTACATAGTGACATCCTGTCGTGGTTTTGTCATGGCAGATGTCCTAGCAAAAGGACTTAGTCGTGGAGCCATCGCAACGGTTTAACTCGAAGGGGTTAAAGCAGACATAGGGACACAGAGGGTTTATACTAGTTCGGCCCCTTCGATGAAGGTAAAAGCCTACGTCTACTTGTGATGGAATTGATGGGGTTTCGATGACTAGGGAGCAAACAAGCTTCTACTAAGTCTCGAGTTGTGGTTGTCTGTCCTTGAACCGCTGTCGGGTCGTCCCCTTATATACACGGGTGACGCCCGTCGGTTCACAGAGTCCCAATCTCCGGTTCATATTCGTATCCAGGTTCGTCTCTCCTTATTCCTAACTTACAATACAAGTTTACATACAAAGCTGGTTTACGGCTACAAGTGTTGAACCGACTACGGCCTTGGGCCCTCATCTATCTTCTTGGGCTTTAACGCTCTGGGACTACTGATGAAGTTAACCCGGCCCAGGTAGGCCGGTTTACGCCCAGTAGTAATATCCCCAACATTAGGCCCCAGATTGATTTGAACGAGTTCATGTCAATCCTTAGCAGAAATCTTCATGTTTAACATCTTCTTGTAATTGTTGAACCGTCTTGACGTCATCTTCTCCAATTGCTGTTAAACCGGGGTGATGTCATCTGTTATAAAGAAAGTATCCGTAATACCTCATCATTTTAATAAGGCTGCGAAAATCGAGGCGACAGCTCCGTTCGGTGGCCCCTGGTTTGTCGCGCCTGACACATGTCTTTTTGTCTTATAAATAGGACCGAAGGGTCATTTCCTTTTTCCCCTTCCTGCCTTCTCATCTTCGTCTTCCTCGCGTCATCAGCTTCAGAGCTCCGCCGCCGCCATCGCCTTCAGCCTCGACCTTGGCCGCTGCATCGACCTGAACGCACCAGAAAACTGCGGTGATCTTCCGCACCCTCCTCAGCTCTGGTAAGCCCTCTGTTCTTCTTAACCTAGATCTGTTCTAGGGTTCCTTGTTCTTGCGATGTTCGTCGACTGCTCCTGTTCATGTGTTTACCTCTGTATGGATCTGTAAAACCTTGTACTGAATACCACTTAGCTTTCCGCATCCACCTATAGTCTCATGTTAAAGTCCGTGGATCTCATCTGTATATCTGCCCATTGATTCACTTCCGCTCTGCTTTGAAGCCTTTGAATATTTTTTCTGTTTTTCTGAAGTTATCTCAAATCCATTGCTATAACAGAACTTTTGTGAAACCTGTTTCTGCATACTTAGCCATTTCGCAACCTCCAGTGCTTTCAATATTTAGATCAGGCGGTTTGACTTACCATAGGAAAAGTTAATAAACCGGTATATACCATTAGTCCCCTTATTGAACCGCCAGGATCCCTTAGCCATAGTCCATCGCTTCACGGAGCTTCGGTTTGAATATAATTATCCTTGGTTTAACCCCGATCATATCAGTGTATATTTTGTACCCAACACAATCTTGAACCGGAATCGCTTATTTTGTAGACTCCACCATGGCCAAACAAGTATATGAGTGCAACTAGGCTCCTTCTCGTGTTACAGAGACGCAGCTGAATACCATCCACTGGAGGGTCCCAGGCAAAGAATGTCCTCCCATACCTCAAGAAGGAGAGGTTGTAGTTTTTGCGGATCACTTAGCCCGAGGTTTTAATCCGCCCGGTTCAAAATTCTACCGGGACGTCTTGGCCAACTTCCAACTCCGTCCGCAAGACACTGGCCCCAATTCTGTCACCAACATATGCCATTTCCAAGTGCTCTGTGAGGTGTTCTTTCAAGAGGAACCTAGAGTCGAGTTATTCCGAGATTTGTTCTATCTAAACCGTCGCACAGAATTTACTGATGGTTCCAATATGAAATTGGGTGGCATGGCGATTCAGAAGCGGAAAGAGGTCACTTATCCTCACGCAAAACTGCACAGCCATCCCCAAGAATGGAATCAATGGTGGTTCTATTGCAAAGACACCTCTCCTGCGAATGAAAATACCTTGCCCGGCTTTCGTCCGGAACGGCTTAGCAACACACACCCCTTTCCAAAGAGTTGACTGCCAAAGAGAGGAGTAAATATGCTCCCCAACTGTCCAAGCTCAGAGCCTTTATAGCCAACGGTTTAACAGGAGTGGATCTCGCTCGTTGCTGGATATCCTGGAGCGTACTGCCTCTCAGCCAACGCTCCGGTTTGATGTGTGAATATACGGGCAGTGTTAACAACCCTCTGCGGCACGTGAACATCTAGCTTACTGACGAAGAAGTCACAGAAGCTGTGAAGAAAATTTTGAACGAACCGGAATATGTCTGTGCTCGAACCGGCCTGCTTCCTTTCTGTGCTACCAACAAACCGCCAGCTGTAAGTCTGAATTTTCCCTTTTATTAACTCTGATAATATTAAATCTGCTTAATACTTGATACCAATATCTGTTAAAGCAGGGTGGTGATCCGTTTTGGAGCAAGAAGCTTCCGCAGGAGAAGGCAGACAAACCGGAAAGACCGACCCGTCCAAAGACAAAGGTCCTTAAGAAACCTGCTCATAAGAGGAAAACCACTGCATCCTCTGATCCGCCTGCTGATGATGATGTGAGTAATCCGGACTTGAGGTAGAACTCGATTTACCTGGCTTTCTTTTACACGCCTTATTGATGATAATACTTGTCAGGATGATGCCGAAGCTAGCCATGCTGATGATGCAGAGGTAATTATTCTCTCTTCTGATTCGAACTTTTTGCCTTCACTAAAAATTCGTCAGGTAATCTGGAAAGTTAAATTTTCTCATCCTCTTGCTCATTTGGATCCCAAATTTCTTTTGAAGACCCAACAGCATGAAGTGCGCCGCACGACTCGGCACAGCGGCCAGGTAGTTACCTCCGCCGGTTTACCGAACAGTCCGGTTCGGAGACGCCGTTCAGAGGTCTCTAATTTGCTTGTCAGTACTTGTCCTAAAGCGGGTTGTTTTCGTCAACCGCTTAACCCACCTGACTCCGATTTTCAGGTTACCTCCCACTCATCCTCCGGCGAGTCAACGGGTACTCAGCTGCCACCGCTTAAAGCCGTGTTTGGGTAAGCTTGCACTTATCATAATATTCCTGGTATTGTAGCTTTCAACATATGCTGTTTTTGATTTTGCTGTTCCTCTCAGTGCCAAACCGAGGCCGAGCAAGAAGGCTCGCCTAGATAAAGCGGCCGAAGAAGAAACTGCCCCTGAACCGGGCGTCACCCCAGATGTTGAAGCGGCTATTCATGAAGATGTGCCCAATGATCCGCCAGCGCAAGATGAGGTTTTTACTGCTGAAGAGAGGCCTGTTGATGCTTCCGGTCCTGCTGACCAGCCTGGAAGTCCTGTCCGGAATGAAAAATCCACAAGTCCATCCAAGGCTACTGGTAAACCGATAGCCACAGTGCAAACCGGTGACGCCCAGGATGATGAAGTTGTCATCACTGGTGTTGGTCATACCGAACCTAGCAATCCTGTCGCTTTGTCCAGACATACTGCCAAGGATGAATTTGCCGCAATGGGCAAGGGCAAGTGGAATGTCTATTTGGCGACTTATGCTGCACTAAGTGCTTAAGATCTTCATTCTGGTTATCTGAACCGGCTATATACCAGTCGCGATCATGAAGCTGGCCTAGTGAACATGATGAAGGAGAAATTTGAGGTAACTTTCATATGCCTCTTCCTGCTTGTATATCTTTTAGCCTTGCTGATTCTCCTAGCCCCCAAGGGCCGGTTTGTAATCTTCTTTCAAACCGGAACTTGTGAAATATAAAGCTGCATACTTCAGAATGTGCTGATGTAGCCCCCAAGGGTCGGTTCAACTTAATGTAGTTAAACCAGGAATTAATAATATAAACCTGAATGCTTCGAATTTCACTGGTAATTTTTGAGCAAATAGCCATTAGCCCCCAAGTGCCAAGTTGAATACTTGTATTGAACTTGGGACTTTGCAATCAGTTGACAGTTGTAGATCAAATAGGCGTTAGCCCCCAAGTACCAAGTGCATAACTCGTTATGTGGTTGGTACTTCAATATCTATACCGTTTGTTAAACCATATAACTGTCTGAATGCAGGCCGAGCTGAAGATCAAAGAAAATCAACTCGCCCATCTTCAAGAGAACTTAAAATCCCAACAAGCTGAAACCTCCAAAGCAAAAGAGGAGTTGACCAGCGCTTTAAGCGTCATGGAACAGCTGAAGGAGGGATTCAAGAAAGATCGGGCGGATTGGGCCACTGAGAAAAACGCTTTGATCAAGAAAACTGAAACTGCTGAAGCTGCCCTTAAACCGGTGACAGACGAACTGACCACCGTAAAGCGACAAGTGCATGCAATGACTGCCGCCATCTTTGGTAAGCGTTCTTTGACTTCTGTGATAATTTCGGACTTCCTATGATAGGTCCGGTTTGTGAACTGTTCTATCAAGTTGCAGGCACCCGCATTAACCACTTGGGGTCAGATGTTCGAATGAAATTGAAGGCTGCCTACACATTAATCGAACAGCTGTATACTGGAGCACAGCGGATCATCTCAACTGCATCACATAACAATCCGGCACCCATGTTAATCCAAGATACTCTTAAGAGATTGTCAATGCTTCCCGCCCGGATTGAAGAGCTAAAAAATCTGCTGCTCGAACCGGTGCGATCAACGCTTTAATCCGAGCAAAGGCATGGGTGCCAGACTTCGATCCTGTTGAAGCAGCCCAAGGCTATCCCAGTTTGAAGGAAGACGGGTCAGAGTTCAATGAAGATGATCTGAGAGCAATAAACCGGGTGGTGCGCCCTCTGGCTTGTCAATTGGTAGAAGAGGCAGATTTGACGCATTATCAAGCCCAATATAATAATCAGAACAAACGAGTGGCTGCACCAGTTCCTGAAGCAGAAAATCTGATCCTGCCAATCCGTAAGCATACTTATGCTCCTGATATTGAACCGTCTTCACTGATCCATGATGAAGCTGTTTTTCAAGCTTTAATGGGAATCGACTG
This sequence comes from Aegilops umbellulata, assembly GCA_032464435.1. Lineage (NCBI taxonomy): Eukaryota > Viridiplantae > Streptophyta > Magnoliopsida > Poales > Poaceae > Aegilops > Aegilops umbellulata. Next base: position 256,346,135 of record CP136057.1, read on the forward strand.
GACCACTGTTGACTTCCAGCCGCTGGGTAGGGCAGAAGAAGCTGAAGCGGCGCAGGACGACCCACGTCCATCAGACCAAGGTGGTGACCAATCTTGAACCGGAGACCGGTTTAATAGGCTGCCTTGTTATATTTTGCCAGAAAACAATGATCTTATTCGGGCACCATGTTGCCTTGTAATAGGATAGCCAACACTTTTGCTTCTGAGATGCCTTCGTGCATCTGAGCTGATACTTTTGGTTGAAAGATCGAAACTACCAATTTATACCTCCTGCAATCATAAAATCTTAAACTACCAGGGCGGTTGTACCGCCAGCCGGTTTATGAACTTCATATATATGCAAGGAGATTGACATATATGATCAAATTTTGTAATACAAAATACCTGCCATCATTGGGCATGAAGTGGGCTTAGCCAATCTTGACACGGCGGTTTGATAAACCTGCACCGTCATGGGAGAAAACATCTCCTGTATATACAATGCCGGTTTACTATGTAAATCGTGCTTGGTCATAATAAACATTTTGTTACTCCAAAATAGGACGTTAACAGAAAAATCAAACCGGGTAAATAATATCCGGTTCAAAAAATGGACCGTGTTCTGCCAAATTGGCAGCTTGAACCGGTGTAAAACGTTGTCGGTCTAAAAACGCAACCAAGATAAAATAGCAGTTTATCAAGAAAAATATTAAAGCAAAGGCAATGATAAAACCGTTTGCAAAAAAGAGGCTTTACTGAGCCGATCAAATGGTGTTACCATGGTCGAACACGACCAAGCTCCCAATAGGTGTAGCTATGGTTCAAGTCAGCCAGGTCCCCAAATGAAACCGTGGCGTTACGCCGATCAAGTGGCATGGCAATGGTTCGGGTTCGACCAAGCCCCCAAGTGATTCTATGGCCTTTAGGCCGATCAAGAGGCATGACTGGTTCAGACTTGACCATGTCCCCAAGTGATCTGGTGGCCTTCGCCTATCAAAAGGTGTTGCATAGGTTCGGACACGACCGAGCCCCCAAGTGATCTAGTGGCTTTCACCTATCAAAAGGTGTTGCATCGGTTCAGACATGACCGAGCCCCCTAGTGATATTTATAATTTTTGCAAGGGGTAAACCGGAGGCCACTTTAAGACAGAACAACTCCATGTAACCACGCATGATGTAAAAGAACAGATACCCCGCTTTAGCTGAGGATCCGGTTTATTGTATTTATAATATATACATTGTCATAATATATATATAAGCAGAGCCAATGGCTCAAGTATAGTAAGGCCGAAGATGAGCTATGTTCCACGGCCTGTTGGTCTCCTCTTCTGATTTGCGTGAGTCTTGTCGAGCTGCAAAAGGCCGAGTATGAGCGACGCGACAAGGAGAAGGCCCAAGGAGGTGCTGGAGGATCCGGTACGAAGCGCACCGGCTGGGGAGGACACCGCGACAAGGCCAATCAGCGGCAAGGAGACAGACCTCCCCGCGGCCGCGACAAAGATGAAGACGATGATGACAAGGACATGGATGATGACGAGACCAGTGAGCAGGAGTTTCAAAAAGGCATAGAGGTCTTGTGCGTTGACGGCGGTGCTTCTCTGCATACTTCACACCGCCAACTCAAACAGTGGGTGCGGGAAGTCAATGCGGCAGAACCACCCGTCGAATCATGCAAGCTTGTGAAATGGTCCAGCACGCCTATCATCTTTGATATTGAGGACCACCCTGATCGCACAACTGCGGTCGGGTGCTTGCCGATGTTGGTCTCACCAACTATCCGCAACCTTAAGGTCAATAAGATGCTAGTTGACGGCGGGGCCGGCTTGAACCTGATCTCCTCCGCTGTGCTCCGGAAACTCCAAGTCCCTGACAGCGAGCTCGAAGAGACCGGCACATTCCAAGGAATCAACCCGGGAAGGAGCAAGCCGAAGGGGAAGATCACGCTGCCGGTGACATTTGGCAGCGAGCTAAACTTCAGGACTGAGAAGATCACTTTTGACGTTGCCGATTTTCCATTGCCTTACAATGGAATTCTCGGCCGTCCAGCGCTCGCCAAGTTCATGGCGGCCTCTCACTACGCGTACAACATGCTGAAGATGCCAGGCCCGATAAGTGTCATCTCTGTCCCTGGCGACAAGAAAGATGTTCTTATCTGCGCCGACAAGATCTACCGGGAAGCAGCAGCCACAATGGATCGCGAGACACTTGCCGCTGAAGCTCCCGGGGGGAAGAAGAAGACCAAGTCCGGCAAGAGTTCTGATGCCCACTCCGGCAAGCGCACCTCTACGGAGTGCTGCGCTACCGTCGAGGACGCACCATCGAGCTCCACCGGCAAGTGTAAGAAGACGATGGCAGCTCCGCCAGCGACCAAGAAGGTGTCCGCCAAGGAGGACGGCACTGGTGGTACTTTCACCATCAGTGCCACTCTTGACCCTAAATAGGAAAGCGCGCTCATTGCTTTCCTGCGGGTGAACGTCGATGTTTTTGCATGGCAACCGTCTGACATCCCCAGTGTTCCCAGGAAAGTAATTGAGCACCACCTTGCCGTATGTCCTCATGCGCGGCCCATCAAGCAGAAAGTCAGGAAAAAAGTAGTGGAGCGCCAAGAATTCATCGCAGAAGAGATCAAGAAGTTGGAAGCAGCAGGCCTTGTCAGAGGAGTGCTCCATCCGACGTGGTTGGCCAATCCTGTAGTCATGCGCAAGGCAAACGGGAAGTGGAGGCTTTGTATCGACTTTACCGATGTTAACAAAGCTTGTCCCAAAGATCCATTTCCCTTGCCGCGCATTGACCAGATTGTTGACTCCACGGCCGGATGTGATTTGCTTTCATTTCTTGACGCATACTCAGGATATCATCAGATCTTCATGGCAGAAGAAGATGAGGAGAAGACCGCATTCATCACTCCATGTGGCATGTACTGTTTCATACGGATGCCTTTCGGTTTGAAGAATGCTGGTTCAACATTTGCGAGGGTAGTCCACACTGCTTTTGAACCGCAGATACACAGAAATGTGGAAGCCTACGTGGACGACATAGTGGTCAAGAGCAGGGACAAAGCAACTCTGATTCAAGATCTAGAAGAGACTTTTGCAAATCTGCGCAAGATCAGCCTCAAGCTCAACCCCGAGAAGTGCGTGTTTGGAGTCCCTTCCGGCAAGCTTCTTGGGTTCTTCGTGTCTCGGCCGGGAATTGAAGCCAATCCCGACAAGATCAAGGCCATTGAGCAGATCGAAGCACCGAAGCGCGTCAAGGATGTGCAGAAACTTGCCGGCTGCGTGGGGGTCTCAGCAGGTTTATCTCTAAGTCTGCTGAGCGCGCCCTGCCGTTTTTCAAAAATTTGAAAAAGGCAGGTCCAATGAAATGGACTCCAGAAGTGAAGGCTGCGCTGCAGGACTTGAAGAAATACCTGTCCTCCACTCCAATACTTGTCGCACCTAAGCCACAAGAGAAGTTGCTGCTGTATCTGGCGGCAACCAATCAAGTGGTTAGTGCTGCGTTAGTAGCGGAGAGGGAGGCTGATAATGAGCTCGCAACCGCGGCAGGCACATCCAGCGACAAGCAGGGGGCTTCCCCGACAAGCTCTGGTCCCGACAAAGATGGGTCTGCGCAGATGTGCGAAGAGATACAGCAGAAGAGAATGGTGCAGCGCCCAGTCTATTTTGTCAGTTCCCTTCTGCAGGGGGCTAGGTCAAGGTACTCTGGTGTGCAGAAATTGCTTTTCGGCCTTCTCATGGCCTCGAGAAAGTTGCGCCATTACTTCCAAGCACATGAGATCACAGTTGTCACTCGCTTTCCGCTGAAGAGGATACTGCAGAATCCCGAAGCAACAGGCAGGATTGTTGAGTGGGCACTGGAACTATCAAGCTTTGGCCTCAAGTTTGAGAGCACTTCAACCATCCAAAGCAGAGCATTGTCAGAATTCATAGCAGAGTGGACGCCAACACCAGATGAAGAAATTCCAGAAACGAGCATCCCCGTCAAGGAAGCAAGCAAAGAGTGGCTGATGTACTTTGATGGTGCTTTCTCACTGCAAGGCGCCGGTGCTGGCGTGCTGCTTGTCGCACCCACCGGAGAGCACCTCAAGTACGTGGTCCAGATGCACTTTCCCAAGGAGCAAGCAACAAACAATACTGCCGAGTATGAGGGATTGCTTGCCGGTCTCAGGATCGCGGCAGACCTTGGGATCAAGCAGCTCATTGTCAGGGGTGACTCGCAGCTTGTCGTCCGCCAAGTGAACAAGAATTATCAGAGTCCGTTGATGGAAGCTTACGTTGATGAAGTGAGGAAGCTAGAAGAGCGCTTTGTCGGCCTACAAATGGAACATGTTCCAAGAGCTCAGAACGACATTGCTGACGGCCTGTCAAAGTGCGCAGCACTTAAGTTACCTGTGGAACCAGGGATCTTTGTGCTCAAGCTGACTCAACCGTCTGTGACACCATCAACTGGACAGAGCAAGAAGAGGAAGTTGATTTCTGGTGACTATTTTCCGGCAGAGCTTCCCGAAGCCGCCGCCAAGAAGGTTCCCAAGATCAACGCCAAGAGTGCTGAGGAGCAGTCTGCTCCGACAAGCCCCAGGGTTTGTTTCATTGAAGCAGACGCTCCCGACAAGTTTTGCTCCGGCAAGCTTGCCAGGGAACGTCAAGCTCCGGCTGAGCCGCAGGTTCTCGCCGTAGAAGCGGATGTTCCCGCAGTAGCACATATGCCTTTAGTCCTTGTTGTCGAGCCACAAGCTCCAGCATGGGCACAACAGATCGTCCGTTTCCTCCAGACAGGAGAACTTCCCGAAGAGCAAGAAGAAGCGGAAAGAGTAGCCCGGCAGTCAAGTATGTACCAGTTTGTCGACAACGAACTGTACAGAAGAAGACTCAACGCTGTGAAATTGAAGTGTATTCGCCGGGAAGATGGACAGAAGCTGTTAGCAGAGATACATGGAGGCATATGTGGTCACCACATTGGCGCAAGAGCACTTGCCGGCAAAGCATTCCGGCAAGGTTTCTTTTGGCCAACAGGCCTCCAAGATGCAACTGCACAAGTAACCAAGTGTGAAGCGTGCCAGTTCCATTCCAAGCAGATACACCAGCCCGCTCAAGCTCTCCAGACGATCCCTTTATCCTGGCCATTTTCGGTCTGGGGGCTCGACATCCTCGGCCCCTTCCCCCGAGCAGTCGGGGGCTTTGAGTACTTGTACGTCGCAATCGACAAGTTCCCAAAGTGGTCGGAAGTGGAACCAGTGTCGAAGGTGACAGCACAGTCAGCAGTCAAGTTCTTCAGGTCGATTGTTTGCCGCTTCGGGATCCCTAATAGGATCATCACCGACAACGGTACACAATTCACGAGCCGCACCTTCATGTAGTACGTCCAAGATCTTGGCGCCAAGGTCTGCTTCGCTTCTGTTGCTCACCCCAGGAGCAACGGTCAAGCGGAGAGGGAAAATGCTGAAGTGCTGCGTGGACTCAAGACCAGGACTTTCGACAGGCTGCACAAGTGCGGAAGAAACTGGATCGAGGAGCTGCCGGTGGTTCTTTGGTCGATCAGGACGACACCAAATCGAGCCACTGGCCAGACACCTTTCGCTCTAGTCTATGGAGCAGAGGCAGTTATCCCCACGGCACTCGTATATGGGTCTCCTCGAGTGCTCGCTTATGATGAGCTTGAGCAAGAGCAGCTGCGACAAGATGACGCGCTGCTCCTTGAGGAAGATCGTCTTCAGGCTGCTGTGCGAGCTGCTCGCTACCAGCAAGCTTTGCGCCGCTACCATAGCCGCAAAGTTAACACCAGAAGTCTCGAGGAAGGCGACCTTGTTCTTCGGCGCGTTCAGTCCGCCAAGAATTCCAACAAGTTGACGCCAAAGTGGGAAGGCCCTTACCGAGTGAAACGAGTCACTAGGCCTGGCGCTGTCCGCCTTGAGACTGAAGATGGCATTCCGGTGAGCAACTCCTGGAACATTGAGCATCTTCGTAAGTTTTACCCGTAAGGCGCGGTTGTCGAACCCTGTCCGGCAACCACCTTTTTGTACAAGTCTTGCCGCTGTTGCATGTAATCCTTTGTACAAAGCCAGGCGCAGACCCTGAGCATAAGTGAAGCGCTGGCGCCCTAAGTTATAGCATGCATGCTGAGTCGAGTCTCGAACTTGGTTAGGGTTGACAGTGTTTAGGAGCGGCTAACCCCTAACTTAGAGGTCGAGTGTGCGTCCCTTTGTCGTTCTTTCGTTTCCCTTGGTTCGCAGGGCTCGCATATCCTGACCGGACCACTTGAGGACGAAAAGGAGAAGAAGGACGGACCAACATCTGGACCCCGGCAAGCCAGTGTTGCCGGGGGCTGCAAGACCCCGGCAAGCCGATGTTGCCAGGGGCTGCAAGTGCGAAGATTAGCTCACGGCGAACCAGAGTTGCCGGGGGCTGCAATCTCAGATAAGTTTTTCATCCCTTATCATGCATTCTCTTATGGACTGAGGTATGCGAAACCTCGTTTCTTCCTAAAAGCTACCGTGCTCCCTTAACTCTAGGCCCTAGGGCTCATTCCCGGGGCCAGGTTTGGTCGTAGTCGCGGTAGCAAAGGGACGAAACGAGGAGCCTGAACCCGCCTCCTCCCTGCCTCCGCCAAAAGCGTGAGAAAGGTCGAGCAACGTGGGAAGACGGCAGGGCCTGCTACTGGGAAAAAAGTGTCTATCTTAAAGATATCAAGGATTTGCTCCTTAACGTGGGTTCTACCCGCAAGACAAGTGACCCGGCAAGCATCCCCTTTTCATAAAAAAACATTCCACTCAGGTACAGTCCATAGAGAATGAAAAACATGAATAATGGGATTACAAGTTTTAAATGCAGCTAAGGCCCGAGGGCTTACAAATTAAAAAGAGATAAGGTGCCCGTAATCCCTTTCTTGTCTCTCTCTCCAGGAGATAGGTCAAGGAGGCGGAAAGGGCAAAAGGGGCGCCTAGGCGAGCTACGGGTGGCAAAAGACACCAAGAGAACATCTCGGTGGTCGTCCGAAGGCTGGATGGTGATGGCGGCGCCGGAAGAAGGGCTCGAAGACGAGGCGGCAGGACGTCAGCACGCTGTCGAGGGCGTCGTGCCCTCGTACTCCGAGTTGACGGCCTTGCCGCCTGCCCTCTTCCTCTTCCGCAGCCTCCCTACGCCAGCCGCCCAAGGAGACGGCCCCGAGAAGCTCGAGGAGCCGGCGACACGGATGATGGGGTCACCGGTGCCACACGGAGCGGCGCCCGACACCTAGTCGGACCCGTCATCCTGCCGCCCACCACCCTCGTCGTCGCTGTCGCTGTCCTCCTCGTCACTCCCGCCCGAGGAGGAGTCTTCGCTATCGGAGGAGCTCTCCACGCAGCACCTTGCCCGAGTCCCGAAGCACCCGAAGACCTTGACGGAGAGGAGACCGCCCTCCATCAGCTTAAAATGGAGGGTGAGCCCCGCCGTCAAGCTGTGGATACGGGCGAACGTCTTCCACCCTCGACCAAGATACATCACATTAGGGGCCGGGAAATCAACGCGGACTCGCGTACCGCTGATTCCACAGCCCCTCATGTGCAACCTCAGGGTCTCGGGCGGATCCAACTCCATCTCGCTCGCAAATGGAGTCGGGAGACGAAGGCGACGACGAGGCGGCCGACGCAGCCTGACGAAGAACTCACATGGGTCGTCCCCAACATGGCCCGCCATGGGAAGAGGAGCCACTGGCGGAGGCGAGGCCGGCGAGCTGCCTCGTCCACCTCTTCCCCGAGCGCCTCGGCCTCGCCCTCGACCTCGCCCGCGGCCTCGCCCCCTCCCTCTTCCCCTTGCGGCTGGCTCTGCCACCACGAGTGCGGGGGAAGGAGGGACGCGTTGTCTAGCGGCGACCCTCGTCGCCACCGTTGAAGGACCAGGGTTCCCTTTCTCCATGGCGAAGGAGAGAGAGGGGAGCAGAAGCTGAAGGAAAGAGGAGATGAAAGAATGCGGGCTTCCGTCCCCCTCCATCCCGCTCCTTATAAAGGAGCGGGGTGGGGGCTCGGCCGCCCCGCTCAGCCAATCAAGACACGGAAGGAGTAGGGAACTGGGCCCGACCCGCTGCCTCGACCCGTGACGGCCCGGTTTCCCGCCTCCACCGTTCGCCACTCCAAGCGCATGGAAGCCGCGTGGCAGGCGTACAGAACCGAGGCGATGGATGAGGCGACCTCTTCCCACCCCGTGATCGTGGGGAGTGGACGCCTCGAAGACCACGCCTCCAGGTCTCCCTCTATTTATGAGGAAGGCACGAACTGCCCCTGTTTCCCCTGGTTATAAGGAGGAAGGGGGCGGACGTTTCGCTTTTTTCAAATAAAGAAACCACCCACGACCTCTCCCACGACGCCCAATTTACGCGTGTCGTTCGAGGAGGGCGCGGTGGGTGCGGAGTAAGATACAGCGTGATCCAGGCCGCGCGTGCCCGTGCCCTGCTTTGGGCCTGGCCCAACAACACTCGGCACCGTGTATGGCCCAGGCCCGGGGGCTCCTGTCGGTGTACTAGAGTAGGGGTACCCTAGTATCCCGAACTTGTGCACGGGCAGTCGCAGCGCCCCGCGGCAAGGCTTGCCGGGTGACCGCCAAGGACCCCCGTGGTTCCTTTTGATCCATTCAAGAACAAAGTATTTAAGCCAAGGAGACAAGTCCCCGGCAAGAGGAGCTTGCCGGGAAGGCCACTCAAGGCACAAGACCCCGGCAAGAGGAGCTTGCCGGGAAGGCCAACCAAGGCATCTCAAGAAACTTGCCGCGACGCGCCACGCGTCCCGACAAGACCTGGCGAGCGACAAGCTCCCGGACGCGACACGACAACGGTCGCGGCAAGGCGCTTGCCGCGGCAAGCAACCACTCTGTACCTGCGCTCCAGAGCACCCACCTACGTGTCGCTCTGGGACCCTTCCAGGCGTACGTGGCGGGAGGCTGTGCAGCCAGGGGGTACACGGTGGCAAGCGGCACTAACAAGATCGCCATCATGGCGAGCGGTGGCGCCCCTGACGGTCCCTTTTCTGCACTGTTTGGGCGACGTAGATAGGCATTTAATGCCTTTGTCCCCTGCCGTCAGGGTTAGGTATGATGCACTGTGCAGGTAGCTGTACCAACCACATCACCTTTTCCATTTTTACCCTTGCCTACGTTGCCACCTGTCGGTGACCCCTTGAGCATATAAAAGGAGGCCCATGCACAACGTAGATAGAGAGAGGACGAACAGTAGAACACTCACGCTCGGTCTTGTTAGCTGCTGGTGTGTACTGTAGCACTCAGCGCTCCCGAGCAAGAACTCAATACAATCCACAAAGCAGCAGTAGGAGTATTATCTCTCCGGAGAGCTCCGAAGCTGGGTAAAAACCCCCGTGTGCCTCGCCTCGATCCGCTCTTTGCGCGGCCTCTGCCCCCCGCCGAACCGAAAAAGGGGCTCCGTCCCCATAGGTGCTCGCGGAGTCAACATCCCCGACAAAGAGGTCATTATGCGAGAGAATGCAAATCTCAGCGTGTGATGGTTGCTACTGAGGATGGTGGGTATGATTCCGCTAGTGACTATGATGAGGAGACTTTGGCTCTTATCACACGTGAAGAACACGGTGGAGATGATTCTGATGATGAGATGCAATACATGACTCCTGAAGATGCTGACAAGTATGAATGTTTGGTTGCTCAACGTGTTTTAAGTGTGCAGGTTACACAAGCTGAGCAATATCAGAGGCATAATTTGTTCCATAAAAAGGGAGTTGTGAAGGAATGTTCTATTCGCGTCATCATAGATGGAGGGAGCTGCAACAACTTGGCTAGCATGGAGATGGTGGAGAAGCTATCTGTCACCACAAGACCACATCCACATACTTACTACATCCAATGGTTCAACAACAGCGGCAAGGTTAAGGTAACACGTATTGTTCGTGTGCATTTTAGTATCTCTACATATGCTGATTATGTTGATTGTGATGTGGTACCTATGCAAGCATGTTCCTTATTACTTGGTAGACCATGGCAATTTGATAAAAAATTTGTACACCATGGTAGAAACAATCAGTATACTCTTGTTCATAAGGATAAAAATATTACTTTGCTTCCTATGACTCCTGATTCCATTTTGAAAGATGATATTAATAGAGCTAATAAAGCAAAACAGGAGAAAAATAAGAGTGAAAATCAGATTGTGGCAAAAGAATTTGAGCAACAAATGAAGCCTAATAATAAACCATCTAGTGTTGCTTCTAAAATTAAATTGAAAAGTGCATGTTCACTTGCCACAAATCTGATATTGATGAGCTAGATTTTAGCAAATCTGTTTGCTATGCTTTTGTGTGCAAAGAGGCATTATTTTCATTCGAGGACATGCCTTCGTCTTTGCCCCCTGCTGTCACTAACATTTTGCAGGAGTTCGCTGACGTCTTCCCACAAGACATGCCACCGGGATTACCACCTATTCGAGGGATTGAGCATCAAATTGACTTAATTCCCGGTGCATCACTACCCAACCGTGCACCATACCGTACCAATCCAGAGGAGACGAAAGAGATTATGCATCAAGTACAGGAGCTGCTCGACAAAGGTTACATACGCGAATCTCTTAGTCCTTGTGTTGCTCCTATTATACTAGTGCCTAAAAAGGATGGTACGTCGCGTATGTGTGTTGATTGTAGAGGCATTAATAATATTACTATTTTTTATCGTCATCCTATTCCTAGGCTAGATGATATGCTTGATGAATTGGGTGGCTCTACAATTTTCTCCAAAGTTGATTTGCGTAGTGGATAACATCAAATTCGTATGAAATTGGGAGTTGAATGGAAAACAGCATTTAAAACTAAGTTTGGTTTATATGAGTGGTTAGCCATGCCTTTTGGGTTAACTAATGCACCTAGTACTTTCATGAGACTAATGGAAGAAGTTTTACGTGCTTTCATTGGACGATTTGTATGTACTCCCCCATTCAACATGTGGTATATATGTACTTCTACTATATAGCACAAACCAAAAAAGAATCATTCCTTGATGATCAAATTAACCTCGCTCTCATTGGTTCAAAGTGATGGAGGACAACCTCGCGTTCCCACAGATGGAAGCACCACATGCGAGTGAATTCCTATATATAGGGCAACCACCGCCTGCATGGTATTGCGTGATGTTTGAATACCAATATAATGTACAACTTTGATGTGGAAATTTATAGCAGATCTTTGGAGGAACATTTGGAACATTTACGTGTTCTTTTTATTGCTCTACGTGATGCACATTTGTTTGGTAACCTTGGGAAGTGCACCTTCTGCACCGACCGAGTATCTTTTCTTGGCTATGTTGTTACTCCACAGGGAATTGAAGTTGATAAAGCCAAGATTGAAGCTATTGAGAGTTGGCCGTAGCCCAAAATGGTCACACAAGTGAGGAGTTTTCTTGGCCTTGCTGGATTCTATAGGCGTTTTGTGAGAGATTTCAGCATCATTGCTGCACCTCTATATGAGCTTACAAAGAAGGATGTGCCTTTTGTTTGGGGTATCGCATAGGAAGAAGCCTTCACGGTATTGAAAGATAAGTTGACACATGCTCCTTTACTCCAACTTCCTAATTTTAATAGGACTTTTGAGCTTCAATGTGATGCTAGTGGAATTGGATTAGGAGGTGTGTTATTACAAGATGGCAAACCTGTTGCATACTTTTCTGAAAAATTGAGTGGGCCTAGTCTGAATTATTCCACTTATGATAAAGAATTATATGCTCTTGTTCGGACTTTAGAAACATGGCCACATTATTTATGGCCCAAAGAATTTGTTATACATTCTGATCATGAATCTTTGAAACATATTAAAAGTCAAGCTAAACTGAACCGTAGACATGCTAAATCGATTAAATTCATTGAGACTTTCCCTTATGTCATTAAACACAAGAAGGGTAAAGAAAATGTTATTGCTGATGCAGTGTCTCGTTGTTATACTATGCTTTCACAACTTGACTTTAAAATATTTGGTTTGGAGACCATCAAAGATCAATATGTGCATGATGCTGAATTTAAAGATGTATTGCAGAATTGTAAAGAAGGGAGAACATGGAACAAGTTCGTCGTTAATGATGGATTTGTGTTTCGTGCTAACAAGCTATGCATTCCAGCTAGCTCCGTTTGTCTTTTGTTGTTGTAGGAGGCGCATGGAGGAGGATTAATGGGACACTTTGGCGTGAAGAAGACGGAGGATATAATTGCTACACATTTCTTTTAGCCAAAGATGAGACGGGATGTTGAGTGTTTTGTTGCTCGCTGCACTACATGTCAAAAAGCTAAGTCACTACTCAATCCTCATGTTTTATATATGCCTTTGCCTATACCTAGTGTTCCTTGGGACGATATATCTATGGAATTTGTTTTAGGTTTACCTCGAACAAAGAAGGGGAGGGATAGCATATTTGTTGTCGTGGATAGGTTCTCGAAAATGGCACACTTTATACCATGTCATACAAGCGATGATGTTGTTAATGTTGCTGATTTGTTCTTTCGTGAAATTATTCGCTTGCATGGTGTGCCAAATACAATTGTTTCAGATTATGATACTAAGTTTCTTAGCCACTTTTGGAGATTTTTATGGGCTAAGTTGGGGACTAAACTGCTTTTTAGTACTACATGTCATCCCCAAACTGATGGACAAATTAAAGTAGTCAATAGAACATTGTCTACTATGCTTAGGGCTGTTTTGAAGAATAACAAGAAAATGTGGGAAGAATGTTTTCCTCATATTGAATTTGCTTATAATTGTTCGCTGCATTCTACTACTAAGATGTGCCCTTTTGAAATTGTGTATGGTTTCCTACCTCATGCACCTATTGATTTGTTGCATCTTCCATCTTCGGAGAAGGTTAATTTTGATACTAAACATTGTGCTGAATTGATTTTAAAAATGCATGAGTTAACTAAAGAAAACATTGAGCGTATGAATACCAAATATAAACTTGCTGGAGATAAGGGTAGAAAACATGTTGTGTTTGCACCTGGAGATCTTGTTTGGTTACATTTGCGTAAGGATAGATTTCCTAATTTTCGCAAATCAATGCTAATGCCACATGCTGATGGTCCTTTTAAGGTGTTAGAGAAAATAAATGATAATGTATATAATCTTGAGCTGCCTGCAGATTTTGGGGTTAGTCCCACTTTTAACATTGCAGATTTGAAGCCTTATTTGGGTGAGGAAGATGAGCTTCCGTCGAGGACGACTTCATTTCAAGAAGGGGAGGATGATGCGGACATCAATACCATTGTTACACCCACAACCCCTGCTGTTATACATACTAGACCAATTACTAGAGCTCACGCACGCCAATTAAATTATCAGGTACTTTCGTTTCTTGGTAATGATTCTAATGCTCATGAGAATATGATGCTGCCTAAATTGGATACATTTGTCTTGCTTGCAAATGAAGGACCTAGCTTGGACAAGATGGATGAACATTGGAGCAAGATCAAGCATGGAGACGATGTCATGCGCAAGGGGAACAAGAATGGAGTTACAAGTGATGATTTCAGGACTTGGAAGCCACCATAATGAGTGCGTGAAGCCTTGGACGAAATATACAAGATGCCACTTCATAAATTCTGCCCAGAGGCTATTATAGGTGCTGCATCACCTTATTTCTGGGCTAGGTCCATGTAATTTCGAAATACTTAAGTATAGGCTGTTTTTAGAGTCCATATGTGTGGGGAAATAAGCGATAGGGTTGGTTTGGGACCCCTTCCCCAAGGGCCAGGAAATTCCCCCCTCTTCCTCCATATATATAGCCCTTAGGGCATCGTTTAGACTTGGGGTTTTGTTTAGATCAAAAGTTCACCATAGCCGCAACATCGCGTACTTCGTTTGTGTTCAACAACTAGACCAAGGCGTCACAGAACCCCACCTTCATTAATAAAGCTTTCCTCTTATATTCGCAATATCTAGATTGCAATCTCAGTTTCTTGCATGTTCTTCGTTTGCTCGCAGGAAATAGATCCTCGTGGTCAGGTTGATTGTGCTCCGGCGTGGTCAATAACCCTCGGAAGTTGGTTTAGTGATTGCTAAGGCGCGACGTCTTCGCGCGTTCGTAGTCGGATCGTCAAAGTCGACTCCCACAGAAAACAAAAGTTATCTCATCGAAACATCGGGACACCTTCGCCTCTATCACATCTAGAACAGCGAACATATACTATTAGATTCATCATGAGATGTAGTTTCGTATGGTGTATCTTTGTTATTGTAGATATAAATAACATTTATGTAAACCTGGTCAAAGTTTCCAAAGTTCGACTTCTAAAAAATTTACATGCACTGCATTATCGAGAGGATGGAATATCTCATTTCCCCTCTCAGATATCTAACGCACCTCTCAGCCTTATCGGGGCTCCTCTATCTCTCTCAAACTTTATATCTCCCTGGTTCACACATACACATGTCTCGCTCGCGCTACATAGACCCATCTAACACTCTTCGCCCTTGTTCTCTCTCTATGTGAGACGCACCCCCCTAAGTACCATAATCCCTCATTCCATAGGCGCACGCACTCCCCCCTAAGTATGGTTATCTCTCACTAGCCATCAGGAACACACGTATTATCTCCTTCCATCCATACATCTATCTCGATATCTCTCGGGATATCTTCTATCGCATACACACTTTGTCACTCGATATCCCACCCATGTAGTCCCATCACGATCTCCAGGGGATCTCTCTATGACAAACATACACTCTCTCGTCCACATGTCTGCATTTTCTCCGTACGTCTCTCTCGACCTCTCTCCCTTGTTTGTCAGACCCCTCTTGGCCACGTGCCTGGGGTTTTTCTCTCTCGGTTGAAAACAACCACACACTATCTCCTCTCCTTGCTTCCGCTGTCGAAGGTGCATGTGTGGTATGTTTGCATAAGACACACACGCTTTTTCTCTAATTTTATCGTGTGTTGCCCATGTCTCTTTCACACACGCATACACACTTTTTTCAGTCACTCTTCCTATTTCACACACACTCTCTCCAGTTAGGTACTTTCTCATGTCCATAAGCATATGGATGTTTTGAAAAGTCAAACTCAGGAAAATTAGACCAGGTATATGTGGAGAAAAGCATTTACATCTGGAGCGATCATTAGATTCATCACAACATGTACTTACTTCATACTATCATTTATCTTTGGTATTATAGATATAAGTAATTTGTTTATAAACTTGGTCAAAGTTTCAAAGGTTTGACTTCAAAAAAATGTTGGCACTACTTTATCGAATGGAGGGAGTAGCTCTTTCTCTCTCTCTGCTATCTCTCACGGGCCTCCCCTCTCACTCGAACTCTCTATACCGATGGATTATACGCTCACTGTCTCAGCGTATAGCTTCGTATATCGTTTAGTTGACCGGTCAGCCAGTCCATATGTTGCCTTGTCAGCTCGTGTTATCTATCTTCGTGTGATGGCCCATGTGGCAATGGGTGAAAATAAGTAAACTAGAGGCCCATCTGACACGCGGTGAAGTAAACAAAGTTGAAACCACTCGGGGTAGCACCCCGCACGCTAGTAAATTGAGGGCACACTTCTTCCGCGTGAAGGACGCACTCGCGCACAATTAACCACTGCGTGGCGGCATGCACAGAAGGACGCATTCGCGCACACCCAACAGGATAGCACACAACACACACCAGCACACGTGTACACCGGCGTTGCTGCCGGTTGAGATGGATAGTGAGGCAACCAACAAGCGGAGCCGGCTCGAGCCAAAACCGCATCCGGCTAGCCTGGACTTCATCAGCAGCCTCCCCGACGACATGTTGCTCGTCATCGTCGGCCTCCTTCCCACCAAATTTGTCGTGCGGACCGCCCTGCTCTCCCAGCGGTGGCGCCCCCTCTGGTGTCGCGTCCCCCTCAACCTTATCGTCGACAGCTGCCTCTGCAACGGGGATTGCAAACGCATGGCCGCAGTCTCCAAGATCCTTTCGTCGCACCTTGGGCCAGCCAAACACCTTGACATCTGCATGTTCAGTACCAACTGCAAGGTCCAAGCCAAGTTCGATGTTATCCCCCGCCCTAGATCAGCTTGAGGAGCTTAGCTTTGAAGCTGGACGATGTCGCTATCTGTCGCGCTCCGCCTCACGCCAATGCTGCGCCGCGCCAGCTTTTGCTCCTGCTATCTTCCCCAGATTAATGTTGCGCCCGCCCTTCTTCTCCCTCAACTCAAGCAGCTCGACCTCTTCGATGTTGTCATCTCGAAGAAGGCTATGGAGCACCTGCTCCGCAGCTGTACTGCGCTCGAGTACCTTCTTCTTGAGCAGATTCACGGGTTCGTTAGCCTCCACATCGCCTTGACGAATCTCTGATTGATTTATGTGTCTTGTTGGCCCCGGAACAAGACATCAATTGGGAAGAGATCGCTCCAGCTGTTCCACGTTATGGTCATTGAGAATGCGCCTTTCCTTGAGAGATTTCTTGTATCTGATCTACAAGGTCCAACAAAAATCAGGGTCATTGACGCGCCGAAATTGACAGCATTGGTGTAGTCGTCTGCCAAATTCTTCGAACTCTTTATTGGATCCATAATCATTCAGGTACAACACTCATCTTCTTCTCCGTCTTCTTGAAATTCACATTTTTTAATTTCTTCTTGATGTATTTACGATCGTCTTCCAGAAAATGATTCCCACAAGCTTGACCCAGTCTATGCGCATAGTGAAGATATTGGCAATAAAATCTATCGGCCCCAATCTAGATCAAGTTGTTGGATTCCTTACATGCTTTCCGTCCACGGAGAAGCTACTCATCGGGGTGAAACTTCTTTCCTATTAGTAAACGGTAATCACAACGTAGCTCATTTTTTTTTTGTAATTTTCCCAAATTACGATGACAAGTGTAGTGTTCAAAACTGCATCTACGCACTGCACCGAAAGAAATGTTTTTAGTATTTTTTTTCTCACATGATCACCTGCATTGTTTTTTTGTTGTACTACTATAGTAGCCTAGGCTAGTCATAGTGGAAAGTAACTTAGACTAGTAACTCTATGGTTACCCTAAGAGCAAGTACTACCTCCGTCCTGGTTTACTCTTCCTATTTTGTAGTATCAAAATTTAACCATAGATTTAACTAACAAAATGTTAATGCATGTCACTAAAAATTATATCTTGGATTCGTATTTGAACATAATTTCAAATGGTATAATTTTTGGTGACATGCATTGGCATTTTCTTAGGTAAATCTATGGGAAAAAATTTACACTAAATACGAGGTAGTACAAAAGTGGGCTATAACAGCCCTCCACTATGTAGGCCAAAACACGTGCCAAATTCACTTGTGATGCATTTGGCATCGATGCCCCTACATTTCTCACCTGGTGCCCCAATCTGGATCACCTACTTTGCTCCGGTGCCAGATTAACTCACGCAATGTAAAAATACTTGTGTGGGAGAAAGAGAGGACTGAGGCAATAAAAAACTCTTGTTTGGGAGAGTGAGAGGCTGGTGTAGTTGGTTTGATTTATTTGTCTATACATGTGGGGTCTGTGTGCACATCGGTGCCAACTCTCTCACATCGCGACAACGGTGGCAAAATCTTTTGATTTGACATCAATGCTTATTATGTGGCATACTTTTGAGAAATATGGCATTGACCACATAGTGGAAGGCAATAAATGGCCAAGATCTTCACGTGCTCCTAGGCAAATGAGAGGAAAGAGAAAGAGAGAGAGAGAGAGAGAGTGAAAAAAATATCACTAGCCAGCCAACCCTATCTTATGAGCGAATGATATTGGTACCTCATGATGACACGACAATCTTATACAGCCAGCTGCTCTAATATGTTCTCTTCTTTTGCAAATAAAAAAAGTCCCAAAAGTGAAAAATGTGCTACACTATAACAATCTCATCGAATGCCTTGATCTCCATCTTACATAAATTTATTTGATCGACTACCGAGGCAGCACATCTGAGATTAAATTGGCGAGGTTCTTTGTTCTGGAGGAAAGTGTGCTCAAGGTAATGAGGTTTGGCGTTCTCTGGATCAACAATGAATCGTGTGCTGATCACCGCAAGCGTCTAAGCCTGAATGACAAAGTCTCCGCAAATGCTGAATTTGTTTTTGAAACATCAAGTGGCCAGAGACTCAAAAATTTATTTGCCCATTAGTGACTTGTCAGGGCGGTGGATTTTAGTTTGTACGATAAAGCTGCATCCACCTAAAGTAACGGAAGTTCATATGTAAACTTCCTAGTAATTCCCTCTTCGTAGGTGCAGCATTACTCCTAACATTTGTAACATCAGTTTGAAACTTGTAATATTGCCGTGTCGTATTCCTACGTTTTCAAAATCCTAGGAATCAAAGAGGTCCTCAGTTGGTGCTGATGTTGTGCCTGCCATCTTTCACCAATAGCCGTCGGATCTAGATCAGACACATACAAACCAAACTTCTCTAGTTTTGCAAAAACATGCCCACACTTGTTCCTTATTTACAAACAACTCCTTGTCTCTCACAATCAGCCTTACCTCCTCCCCACCACATCTAGAAGGCCATGGAAAAATCTGGCGCGATGGCCACTGCCGGCACCGTCCACCCCCAATCTTGGTGCTCCGTGCAATGCACGAGCATCTACGCATGGGAAATTATGTCGAACACGGCTAGTTGTAAGCAGGCTAGCTCTACAGCCATGATGATAGTGACTGCTGACGGTGAGGCTGACTATGGTATGCGGAACACGGCGCCTATACTCAGGTGTCATCTCTGGCACAGGGTCTTGTCACTTCATTGTGAGGAGCAGCACGTAATAATTTGACCAACGGGTAGTACAGTACTACTACTAGTAGTAGCACCACCATCTGGATTTAGTAGTACTACCACGTCCATCTAGATTTAGTATTTGACTAGCAATATCTAGTAATGCATGTCACAAAAAATGTACTACTCCCTCTGTAAATAAATACATGGTGTATTGTTTTATTCCTTCCGGTAGATGTCTCAAATCTGAAGTCTCATCAATCAGACTACTATTGTACTCACCGAGCGCTCAGCTTTGTAAGCTACCAACAAAATATTGCAATCAAAGACTACTAGTGTACTCCCCCCGTACTGGTGCATCAGTCACATTATGAAAACCAAATTGTAATCCCAAAATTATTAGGCGCGGTGCATTAACTACCCACCTTGTTCCCTGTTTTTTGCCACGAAAAAAGAAATCACCCAATACATGAATTGAGACTAATCCCTCCGTCTAGGTGTATAAGTCAACTTAGAGCAAGTGAAAAAGAGGAGTGGGCTCTCATGCAAGAGCCTAGCTATATGCAGATTCCTAGGCCGATATACAATAAATATGAAGAAATAGAGAGAGAAGATGAGAAAAGGTAGTACTCTGCTAACCTTATTGTATGAGTGGCTACAAGTGATCGCTATATATGACATGGCAACATCATATAGCCAGCAGCTGGCTATACTATTAACCATGCTGTTAGGTTGTGCACCGTGACCAAGACGAAGGGGAAAGCGAGAGAACTTAATGTCTTTTTGCTAATTAATATGATTACATGCAATGAACTAACCACTTCATGTCATGTTTGGTAGTCTCAAGTCATTGGTTGATATGTCACAAAATAAGAAACGAGGAGGGAGTTAATGTACTCTGCCTAACTGTTTTGGGATTATTTGGTTTTCGTAAGGTGACTTACACAACATTTTTGGTTACATGCCTTAACATTGTATTAGTTAAATCAAAGGTCAAAACTTGGCGCAAAATGCAAAGGGGGCCAATAAACCAGTAAACATCAAAGTTCTCTCGTTTGGCCCCAACTAGAGGTCCGGTGAGATGACCATACTGCACCGGCATGGAGGGGGGCGCAGCTTCATTGACTTACTGCACCTGCGTTTGGGCGAATGACACATCGGCCCAACAGGTGGCTAGCCCACGTGTCATACAGCCAAAGGCAGGTGCAGTAGAGGGCCGAGGAGTAGATGGCCACCACACACGTGAATGCAATGCAGTCTGCACTTCTCATATAAAGGCTCCCCGCCCAATCTACGAAATCCTACACACCTATGAACCCTAACCAAGGGCAAGAGTGATCACTCCAATCGCAAGATCGGTTGACTAGAAGCTAGACCCATGTAGGCGATGAGCGCGAGCATCAGCCGGTTGTGCCAGATGGTCCACGACGCCGGCCAGCGGCCCGACACCAAGGAACGTCTCCAGGTCGTGCTTGAGGCCGCCAGGGCGAGAGGCTGCTTGGATGACAGCTTCGTCTCCTTGTTCGATGAGGTCCTCGTCGGCTTCCTCGACAAGTTCACCGTCACAAGAAGCTCAAGGACGACCTTGACGTACGCCTCCAGCCCACGCGCCCAGGCTCTGCGATGCCCGCCATCCTCAACGACCTCTATGGTGAGAACCTCTTCGACGCACTGGTGGCCCTACGACTGCCCACCGTCGCGCCGGAGAATGTCCACCTCGAGGTCGCGCTCGCCGTGCAGCGCCTGGCGCAGCAAGACACCATCGACATAATCACCCACGTCTACGCGCAAATCATCCACAAGGACTACTACGTGCCAGAGGAGGACGATAGGTCGCTGGCCTTCTTGACCCACAGGGCAACCTTGGATGGCATTGTTCAAAACCACGTTGAGCTCGCCGCCAACGCCGCTGCTCCTCACACGTCGGTTGGTGACCCGGCGCACTAGGGCGTGAGGATGTCGTTGATGGATTCGTATGTATCTTTATCTTTCTGCCAAATCCATGTAGTAGTATATGGTACTACTAGTAATTATCTTACCTTTCGCATCAACTTCATAATTTTCGTACGTACTCCATGCATGAACCGCGCCAGAACCAAACTTCTCATTACACTAGGGAAAATCGTTATTTCTATCTATCGATCGCGCCATGGAGAAGAACAAAATTTTACAAGTTACAAGTTCAAAAGGAAAAGCCTGCCATGTTCGTGTCACACCCCCACACGTTTGGTCCGTCACGCCGCTCATGGGGGAATGCGTGTTGTGTTGCATTTTCACTTACAAGTGGGGTCCTGGTTGAGCAAACCGACTATCGGCAAACCCCCACCCCGCCCACCCTTGATGGCTGACAAAACAGGAGGGAGAAGAGATTGTTGTAACACGGACTCCAAGAAAATTGGTGTCGGATGGGACTCGTGTGGGTGGCGTGTGCCGTACTGCTAGACGTGAATGCTAGTTATGGACCATGCCACCCCACTATATCGAGCCTATATCGAGGTGTTGGATACGTAGAACAAATTCCCTGGAGTCCGTGCTAAGCCCTCCTCTATCTCTCTTCTCAGCCAGCTAGCAGACGCACAGAGCCCATCGTCTGTTTGCTCACATGCGGTCCCACATGTCAGTGAAAACGCAAGAGGACCCACTGAACCTGCACATCTTTCAGCTCGACGTGTTGGTGATGAAAAACAAATCCAATGAAGATCATTGGTGTCCGCTTTTGGAGTTACTCAAGAGTAGTAAGAATCTATTTACAGTTTAACCCAAGATGCATATCACGTGGCTTCAACTACCACTCCATTTTCTTGCATGACACGACCTAGATGCTGGATGTCCCACGTGTCGAAAAAAGGAGGAAGAACTCGACCAAATCTTCTCCACATTTAGACCGGAGGAGTAGGAAACATGGCAAGCCCTGTGCCTACATCATACTACGTACAAGCCCACCTCACGCAATCATGCTATCACCATAATTCTCGGCCTCCGTGCGACACCTAGCTCTAGTTGATCTAACTATAACTAACTATTGGTTGGATCTATGTGATGTGGCAACTTCATACTACTACGGATGCTTGCTATAATACTACGGCACTAACACTCCAAGAAGTGAGTCAAAACGATTTATAAATTGAGTTTATGACATGCATATGAAAATGTACCATTCATTACATACATCAAGTCAACAACACACAACGATAATGAGGATACATGTTGGATTATAGATTAGTTCCAAGAAAACATTCTAGTAAATACTAAAGTTTTCATCACACAACAAATAACAAGCAATGAAATGAACTTCAGCTCAACCAATCCTCGGCATTGGAAATGCTTGCTTTGAACCAGAAGAGTTTCTCTCAGAAGGGCCAGCTACTATCAATCTCGAGACCAACGCAGGACTGATCATCCAGGCTGAAGCGGCCTATTTCATGACCCATATTGTGATAGCCATGGTAGGGAAGCATAGCAATGTCCGAGGTATAGATATAGTTGCTTCTCATAAATGGTAGTAATGTTGTGTCAGCAGCAGCTGGATCGCCTTTCCCCATGATTGGATAGTTTTGTCCAAGGAAGAGCGAGTTTCCTCCAAGAGTATCAATACTAAACCAGGGAGAAGGTGTTGGCGCTAGCACAGTAGTATCGATCCCGAAGACCCTCCAACGGATGTTGGAATTGGACCGGAGAGTGCGACCATGGGAGACAACACCTCCTTCCTTAGTCACATCAGAAGTGCCCTGTATACAGACAAGAAGAGGTGATCCATCAGAATAAGTTGCCAGGTGCCACTGAGTATATGGGTTCTCATGCTCGTGATCATCATCGTCGTCATCTCCCCCTTGGTTATAAAAAATTTCAAGTATAGGTAGTGGAATGTTCACATGACCTTGGAAACACAAGAAGGTTAATTAGTAAAGGGAAACTAGCTAACCCGCATGCATGTGGATGAAACAATTATAATTACGGTGGAAGACAAACGTACTGAAAGCATTAGGATTCCATGCAAAAACAATGCCACGAGTGGTGGCAGCAAACACAAGACCCTCGTATTGAATTGCATCATAGTACACATCCATGTATAGAAACTGATTTTTGAGCAATATCCATCCAGTCGAAGTATGAAGGAAGGCAAAAAGCATGTCGAAGATAGCAACAACTCCATAGTCCATTAAATCCCAAGAGCGGTCAGGAACTTGACAAATTGCTATCTTCTGTAGATGATAGTCACCATGATCGTAGTTGAACGTACGTAGAATACCGGTGTGCTCAACCTCTGGGTGCTCTGATATTTTTGGAAGTGGAACCCGGTGATGAGTGTACACATTCACAAGTTCCCACTCACAGTTGTACCCAATATAAACACCCCAATCTCCATTTGCGCCTACCCAAGCCTTACCCTCAAGCGATGGCATCTTAACTTCACACGTATCATTATCAAGCGGCACCAACTTGCACAAGGCGAGGCCTCCGTCGTCCGTGCGCCAGTCAGCAGGGTCACGGTGAAAAAGATAGGGGAGATCAAACTGCTCCTGGACCCTTGGGTTCCTTGTAATGATGTTATTAGTTGAGTCAAGAATGGTCTTGAACGAACCTGCATGCTAGCTGAGGTGATGACGTTGCACCGATCAATGAGTTCCTCCACCACGTCATCTCGGGGCAAGAATAACGGGGTCGTTTCCGGCCAATTCCCTCCATGGATAAGACGATCGAACAATGGCAGAAGGAAGGGTGAAGGCAAATGGAGGAGGGAGGAAGAGCGTGCGACAACAGTTCCAAATCGAGAGGGAAAGGCGAAGAGTCGGTGGACGGTTGCCACGGTACACGAAAAGGCACCCCGGCCTACATAGACGCCCGTTCAGAAGTTGTACAAAAGGACTTGCCGTCGTCTCACTAACATGTTGGAACGGGACCACATGTCAACGAAGAGGCTAGTGGGGAGCGGATGGTTGCCACAGAGGTCACACACTGACGACAAGGCCGTCTTGTCAGGCCTAGCGCCCGCGCGGGATAGATTCCATCCCCCACACGAGCGAAGCCACTTCGCACCCCCACACGGTTGGTCCGCCACGCCGCTAGGCCAACTCCAGCGCGTGCAGCTGGAGACGCGTGCTCGCTCAGCCCCCTTTCCCTCGATGTCCCGAAGCTACCCAACGACGGCTATGTGTTTTGCGCACCCGGTGGCCGGATTTGGAGCAGAACTGGTCGAGCTTGAGCTCGCCCGGCTGTGGGAGGTCGCGCCGCTCCATGGACTGGCCGGGCACCGGGCCGGAAGGCCCCGGCAAGGCTGCAAGACCGCATGCAGGTACCGACTCCTCTAGCCACTCGGAACTACACCATCGGCGGTCCGCCGACAGATACATGAATGGCGGTCGGCCGGGCTCGGTGCTGGCCCAAAAGCTCGTTGGAGCACCGTTGCCACTCATTACGTGCGACGACTGCCCAAAGAAGGTCTTGCGCCACGTGTCTACAACACCGGAACATCCTGGATGGGTGTTCATCAAGTGCTCAACTGATGGGGTATGTGCTACTTTAGCTTCAGTTGTGCTCTCGGATTAGACTAGTTGTGCTAACTTTTAAAATTACTGTGTAGAATGGATGCAAGTTTTGATATTGGGAAGAAGAGTACATCGATATATTGATAGAGCGCAATTTAGTGGATGTTGTAGCACTTCTAGCTAGCATAGAGGCTAAAGATGAGACTAGTGTACTTGTTGATAGAATAGAGGCTAGACATGAGACTAGATGCGAGGAAGCAACGTCTACTTCTTTACACTCGAAGAAGAAAGAAGCACGCAAGATCGAGCCTCCGCAGATCAACAATGAATGCATCGAGAAGGCACTAATCCAACATATAGGAGCAGTTATGGAAGTTCGATATCTTCTAAAATGTATTCTTGTGGTTCTGGTTTTCTTTGGTCTTGCTTTTCTAGTCAAATTCTGGTAATGTATTTCCATGTACCAAAAATCAATGATGAAAAAAAGATATGTGTTTGCAAAGAAAAATGTACGCGGCCAGGATGCGTCCGCGCGTTAGGCGCACGGCCACCGCATCCGATAAATGGCCCGGACACGACCCCATTGCCCTACCCAAATGGACAGAATCCGGGAAAAACAGAGGTCTGTTTGGGGTCATGCATTGGAGTTGGCCTTACAAGTGGGACCGCAGTTGAGAAACCGACTATCAGCAAACCCCCACCACGCCCGCCGCGCGATGGCTGATTTAGAGAAATGGGGAGGTTGAAGAGATATTTGTAGCACGGACTCCAAGAAATATGGTGTCAGATGGAAGTCGTGCTGGTGGCGTGTGCCGTACTCCTGGACGTGAATGGTTGTTCTGGCCCATGCCACCCTACTATATATCGAGGATTTGAGGTGTTGGTTACATACAGCGAACATATTAACATATAGCCCACCTCACACTATGGCCAAACTTCCTGGAGTCCGTGCTAGGTTAAAAAGTGTTCTTTGTGAGGGTGGGTGGCTGGTCTCAAGTTTAAAACTTGTTGTGTATACGTAGACGTAGAGATAGTGTAGGAGTTTTGAGAGTTTGAACCCAAACATCATAATGCAATTTCTACGGGACTCATCCGAGGACCTAGGATGGTGGGATTCGCAGCTACAGTAAAAACACCCGCCTGGCGCATGAAGCATGTGAAGCTAGTACAAATAGTAGTACTATTGTTGATTGGACTCATCCGATAACCTGTTGCAATGCACGTACAATTATGTATTCCGAATTTTTTTTGCCTCGTCGCAGCATCCACTCAGAGAAGCGACTCAAAAGCCATTCATATATTTAGTAAGTTTATCACCGGCATATCATTTTATTACATACAACAGGTCATGGACCCACAACGACAACGAGGATACATTATAAATACTACAGTTTTCATCACACAACAAATAACAAGCAATGAAATGAACTTCAGCTCAACCACTCGTAGGCGTTGGAAACGCTTGCTTTGAACTAGAAGTGATTCTCTGGGAAGGGCCAGCTTCTCCTAAATGGTTGTAACGTTGTGTCAACAACAGCTGGATCACCTTTCACCATCATTGGATAGTTTTGTCCAAGGAAGAGCGAGTTTCCTCCAAGACTTTCAATATTGAACCAGGGAGAAGGTGTTGGCTCTAGTACACTAGTATCCATCTCGAATACCCTGCAACGGATGTTGGAATAGGTCCGGAGAGTGCGACAATGCGAGACAACACCTGCCTCCTTAGTAACATTAGCAGTGCCCTGTATACAGACAAGAAGAGGTGATACATCGGAATAAGTTGCTAGGCGCCACTGAGTATATGGGTCCTGCTCGTCCTCATGCTCGTGATCATCAGCATCGTCATCTCCCCCTTGGTTATAAAAATTTTCAAGTATAGGTGGTGGAATGTTCACATGACCTTGGAAGCACAAGAAGGTTAATTAGTAAAGGGAAACTAGCTAACCCGCATGCATACGGATAAAACAATTAAAATTATGGTGGAAGAAAAATGTACCGAAAGCATCTGGATTCCATGCAAAAACAGTGCCACGAGTGGTGGCAGCAGACACAAGACCCTCGGATTGAATTGCATCATAGTACACATCCATGTATAGAAACTGATTTTTGAGCAATATCCATCCAGTCGAAGTATGAAGGAAGGCAAAAAGCATGTCGAAGATAGCAACAACTCCATAGTCCATTAAATCCCAAGAGCGGTCAAGAACTTGACAAATTGCTATCTTCTGTAGACGATAGTCACCATGATCGTAGTTGAACGTACGTAGAATACCGGTGTGCTCAACCTCTGGGTGCTCTGATATTTTTGGAAGTGGAACCCGGTGATGAGTGTACACATTCAAAAGTTCCCACTCACAGTTGTACCCAATATAAACACCCCAATCTCCATTTGCGCCTACCAAAGCCTTACCCTCAAGCGATGGCATCTTAACTTCACACGTATCATTATCAAGCGGCACCAACTTGCACAAGGCGAGGCCTCCGTTGTCCGTGCGCCAGTCAGCAGGGTCACGGTGAAAAAGATAGGGGAGATCAAACTGCTCCTGGACCCTTGGGTTCCTTGTAATGATGTTATTAGTTGAGTCAAGAATGGTCTTGAACGAACCTGCCATGCTAGCCGAGGTGATGACGTTGCACCGATCAATGAGTTCCTCCACCACGTCATCTCGGGGCAAGAATAACGGGGTCGTTTCCGGCCAATTCCCTCCATGGATAAGACGATCGAACAATGGCAGAAGGAAGGGTGAAGGCAAATGGAGGAGGGAGGAAGAGCGTGCGACAACAGTTCCAAATCGAGAGGGAAAGGCGAAGAGTCGATGGACGGTTGCCACGGTACACGAAGAGGCACCCCGGCCTACATAGACGCCCGTTCAAAAGTTGTACAAAAGGACTTGCCGTCGTCTCACTAACATGTTGGAACGGGACCACATGTCAACGAAGAGGCTAGTGGGGAGCGGATGGTTGCCACAGAGGTCACACACTGACGACAAGGCCGTCCTGTCAGGCCTAGCGCCCGCGCGGGATGGATTCCATCCCCCACACGAGCGAAGCCACTTCGCACCCCCACACGGTTGGTCCGCCACGCCGCTAGGCCAACTCCAGCGCGTGCAGCTGGAGACGCGTGCTCGCTCAGCCCCCTTTCCCTCGATGTCCCGAAGCTACCCAACGACGGCTATGTGTTTTGCGCACCCGGCGGCCGGATTTGGAGCAGAACCGGTCGAGCTTGAGCTCGCCCGGCTGTGGGAGGTCGCGCCGCTCCATGGACTGGCCGGGCACCGGGCCGGAAGGCCCCGGCAAGGCTGCAAGACCGCATGCAGGTACCGACTCCTCCTCTAGCCACTCGGAACTACACCATCGGCGGTCCACCGACAGATACATGAATGGCGGTCGGCCGGGCTCG
The DNA here is from genome assembly GCA_032464435.1 of Aegilops umbellulata. Lineage (NCBI taxonomy): Eukaryota > Viridiplantae > Streptophyta > Magnoliopsida > Poales > Poaceae > Aegilops > Aegilops umbellulata. Next base: position 256,373,681 of record CP136057.1, read on the forward strand.
GTGCTGGCCCAAAAGCTCGTTGGAGCACCGTTGCCACTCATTACGTGCGACGACTGCCCAAAGAAGGTCTTGCGCCACGTGTCTACAACACCGGAACATCCTGGATGGGTGTTCATCAAGTGCTCAACTGATGGGGTATGTGCTACTTTAGCTTCAGTTGTGCTCTCGGATTAGACTAGTTGTGCTAACTTTTAAAATTATTGTGTAGAATGGATGCAAGTTTTGATATTGGGAAGAAGAGTACATCGATATATTGATAGAGCGCAATTTAGTGGATGTTGTAGCACTTCTAGCTAGCATAGAGGCTAAAGATGAGACTAGTGTACTTGTTGATAGAATAGGGGCTAGACATGAGACTAGATGCGAGGAAGCAACGTCTACTTCTTTACACTCGAAGAAGAAAGAAGCACGCAAGATCGAGCCTCCGCAGATCAACAATGAATGCATCGAGAAGGAACTAATCCAACATATAGGAGCAGTTATGGAAGTTCGATATCTTCTAAAATGTATTCTTGTGGTTCTGGTTTTCTTTGGTCTTGCTTTTCTAGTCAAATTCTGGTAATGTATTTCCATGTACCAAAAATCAATGATGAAAAAAAGATATGTGTTTGCAAAGAAAAATGTACGCGGCCAGGATGCGTCCGCGCGTTAGGCGCACGGCCACCGCATCCGATAAATGGCCCGGACACGACCCCATTGCCCTACCCAAATGGACAGAATCCGGGAAAAACAGAGGTCTGTTTGGGGTCATGCGTTGGAGTTGGCCTTACAAGTGGGACCGCAGTTGAGAAACCGACTATCAGCAAACCCCCACCACGCCCGCCGCGCGATGGCTGATTTAGAGAAACGGGGAGGTTGAAGAGATATTTGTAGCACGGACTCCAAGAAATATGGTGTCAGATGGAAGTCGTGCTGGTGGCGTGTGCCGTACTCCTGGACGTGAATGGTTGTTCTGGCCCATGCCACCCTACTATATATCGAGGATTTGAGGTGTTGGTTACATACAGCGAACATATTAACATATAGCCCACCTCACACTATGGCCAAACTTCCTGGAGTCCGTGCTAGGTTAAAAAGTGTTCTTTGTGAGGGTGGGTGGCTGGTCTCAAGTTTAAAACTTGTTGTGTATACGTAGACGTAGAGATAGTGTAGGAGTTTTGAGAGTTTGAACCCAAACATCATAATGCAATTTCTACGGGACTCATCCGAGGACCTAGGATGGTGGGATTCGCAGCTACAGTAAAAACACCCGCCTGGCGCATGAAGCATGTGAAGCTAGTACAAATAGTAGTACTATTGTTGATTGGACTCATCCGATAACCTGTTGCAATGCACGTACAATTATGTATTCCGAATTTTTTTTGCCTCGTCGCAGCATCCACTCAGAGAAGCGACTCAAAAGCCATTCATATATTTAGTAAGTTTATCACCGGCATATCATTTTATTACATACAACAGGTCATGGACCCACAACGACAACGAGGATACATTATAAATACTACAGTTTTCATCACACAACAAATAACAAGCAATGAAATGAACTTCAGCTCAACCACTCGTAGGCGTTGGAAACGCTTGCTTTGAACTAGAAGTGATTCTCTGGGAAGGGCCAGCTTCTCCTAAATGGTTGTAACGTTGTGTCAACAACAGCTGGATCACCTTTCACCATCATTGGATAGTTTTGTCCAAGGAAGAGCGAGTTTCCTCCAAGACTTTCAATATTGAACCAGGGAGAAGGTGTTGGCTCTAGTACACTAGTATCCATCTCGAATACCCTGCAACGAGTGTTGGAATAGGTCCGGAGAGTGCGACAATGCGAGACAACACCTGCCTCCTTAGTAACATTAGCAGTGCCCTGTATACAGACAACAAGAGGTGATACATCGGAATAAGTTGCCAGGCGCCACTGAGTATATGGGTCCTGCTCGCCCTCATGCTCGTGATCATCAGCATCGTCATCTCCCGCTTGGTTATAAAACTTTTCAAGTATAGGTGGTGGAATGTTCACATGACCTTGGAAGCACAACAAGGTTAATTAGTAAAGGGAAACTAGCTAACCCGCATGCATACGGATAAAACAATTAAAATTATGGTGGAAGAAAAATGTACCGAAAGCATCTGGATTCCATGCAAAAACAGTGCCACGAGTGGTGGCAGCAAACACAAGACCCTCGGATTGAATTGCATCATAGCACTCATCTGTGTATAGAAACTGATTTTTTGAGCAATATCCATTGAGGCGTGGAAGTAAGGACAGCAACAAGCTTGTCGAAGATAGCAACAACTTAATAGTTCGTGTAATCCCAAGAGAGGTTAGGAACTCGACAAATTGCTATCTTCTGTAGACGACAGTCACCATGATCATATTTAAACTCACGTAGAATACCGGTGTACTCAACCTCTGGGCAGTCTAAGATTTTTGGAAGTGGAACCCGGTGATGAGTGTACACATTCACAAGTTCCCACTCACAGTTGTACCCAATATAAACAACCCAATCTCCATTTGCACATGCCCAAGACTTACCCTCAAGCGATGGCATCTTAACATCACATGTATCATTATCAAGCGGCATCAACTTGCACAAGGCGAGGCCTCCGTCGTCCGCGCGCCAGTCAGCAGGTCACGGCGAAGAAGATAGGGGAGCTCAAATCGCTCCTGGACCCTTGGGTTCCTTGTAATGATGTTATTAGTTGAGTCGAGAATGGTCTTTAACGAACCTGCCATGCTAGCCGTGGTGATGACGTCACATCGATCAATGAATTCATCCATCGCGTCATCATGCAGATCGGGGCAAGAATAACGGGGTCGTTTCCGGCCTGTTCCCTCCATGGAGAAGACGATCGAACAATGGCAGAAGGAAGGGTGAAGGCAAATGGAGGAGGGAGGAAGAGCGTGCGACAACAGTTCCAAATTGACACGGAAAGGCGAAGTGTCGGTGGACGGTTGCCACGGTACATGAAGAGGCGCCCCGGCCTACATAGACGTCCGTTCGGAAATTGTACAAAAGGACTCGCCGTCGTCTCACTGACATATTGGAACGGGACCACATGTCAATGAAACATGGTGTGTAATTTCTCGAGCAAAAAATAATAATATCAAACACATATCAAGTTCACATGATTACTTGCAACATGATTTCTCCCATGACCTCAAGAAAAAAAGTAACTACTCACAAGTGATAAACATGCTCAAGATGAGAGGGGTATTGAATAGCATAATGGATCTGAACATATAATCTTCCACCAAAGAAACCATATAGTAATCAACTACAGATGTAATCAACACTACTAGTCACCCACAAGCACCAATCTATAGCTCCGGTACAAAGATTGAACACAAGAGATGAACTAGGGTTTGAGAAGAGATGATGTTGTTGAAGATGTTGATGGAGATTTGCCCTCCCCGAGATGGGAGAGTTGTTGGTGATGATGATGACGATGATTTCCCCCTCCGAGAGAGAAGTTCCCTAGCAGAATCGCTCCACTGGAGGGCAAAAGTGCTCCTGCCCAAGTTCTGCCTCGAGATGGCGGCGCTCCATCCCGAAAGTCCTCTCCTGATTTTTTCTAGGTCAAAATGACTTATATACCAGAAGATGGGCACCGGAGGTGGGCCGAGGGGAGCACAACCCACCAGGGCGCGCTTGGGATCCCTGGCGCACCCAGGTGAGTTGTGCCCACCTGGTGGGCCCCCTCTAGTACTTATTGGCTCCAATATTCCTCACATAATCCATAAAAAATCTCTGTAAAGTTTCAGCTTGTTTGGAATTGTGCAGGATAGGTGGCGTGACGTAGCTTTTCCAGGTCCAGATTTCTAGCTGCCGGAATTCTCCCTCTTTGTGTGTACCTTTCATAATATGAGAGAAAAGGCATTAGAATTACTCCGAATAACATTATTATGCATAAAAACATCATAAATAATAGTAGGAAAACATGATGCAAAATGGTCGTATCACCGCATCATCCAAACTTGCTTTTACCCAAAGCTGGTCTTATAAGACATCCTCTTAATCCCTCTGACTCTGACTACCCGGGGTCGCCACCTTCTTCTGGCGACTCACAAATAACTCAAATGCCTGTTTTGAAGATTGCTCATGGGTAAGTACTTTCATTTGTTCATACATGACCTGTAGTAATATACTTATGGACTCTTGTATTCTTGTCACAAAGGTGTAGCAAAGACAGGCAAGAAGCAAAAGGTGGGCGGCTTATCAAAAGACCCCAAAGCTGTTGAGCCGAAGAGGCAGGCACCAGAGGCCCCTGAGGCTTCAATTCAAAAACCTGAAGACTTTGCCAAATTGATGTTGCGGTTCTTGAGCCAATGAATACTGAGATCAACCTGGGTGCCCATCAAGACCCCCAAGTCCCAAGTCGCCTACTCCTCCGAAGCCAACTGAAGAAATCCCTCCTGAGAAAGATTCTGATGACATTACCATCAGTGGGATGGCTTATACAGCGCCGGGAGCCTCAACGGTGCTAGCCAAACATAGTGCCAAAGAGGAATCGCCTTCCTTTGAAAAAGGCAAGGCCAAAGTGGATGTGGAGAGCTATTCCTCCTTTAGCGCAGGCGATTTGTATGTGGGCTACTTGAGCCGCCTTCACATGAGCCGGGATATGGAAGTCGGGTTAGTTCAGCTTATGAAGCAGAAATATGAGGTATGAAACCATCCAACTCATCTTATCCATATTAGCCCCCAAGTATGAAGTATAGTAAAAGATATTGAGTATGCTTTGAGACTTCATTTAAATCTTCCAAAGAGTAGCCTCCAATGGTTGGCTTGTCTTGAAAAGATGAGCCAGGTCTTACAAGCATTGCTAAGAACCAATTCTGTAGCCCCCAAGGGCCGGCTTAACTTAATAAGATGAGTCGGGACATATAGTCATTTGCAAGAACCAAATATGTAACCCCCAAGGGCCAGCTTAAAGTGATAAGATAAGCCGGGTCTTGATGACCTTGACATAATCAAATACGTAGCCCCCAAGGGCCGGGTTAACTTTTGACAAGATGAGCCGGGTCATAAAGAAATTGAAATGACCTACATTCGCCCCCAAGTGCCAAGTATATTGCTTCAATGTGCTTGGGACTTAATCTAACTGTATCACAAAAACATGCTCCTTGTGTGGTAACCATTGCTTCAATATTGTATTTCAGGAGGAGAGCTGAGCGACTTAAAAAGGAATATTGAGCTGCAACAAGCTGAAACTTCCAAGGCCGAGTCAAAGCTGAAAACTTCACTTGAAGAAATTGAGAAAATCAAGGCGGGTTTTGATGCTGAAAGAACCGCCTAGGAAACTGACTAGGTCGCACTGCAGAGAACAGCAAAAGAAAATGAGGCGAAGCTTAAGCCGTAACCGAAGAGTTAGCCAGCTTGAAGCAACACATCTGTCAAATGTCAGCCGCCATCTTTGGTAAGCTTAATATGCAAGTCATCATCTGTCTTGATATTACTGTAACCCGCCTGGCAATTCACAACATATAATTCTTAACCCGCCTAGCGACTCTCCTTTAAAAACTTTGAATAGGCCCCAGAAGCGCCAGCCTTGGTCAAAACATACTACTCAAGTTGAAGGCAGCTTATTCACTGACAGAACAATTGTATGCTGGAACATTGCGCAGCCTTGTAGCTTCGTCAGGAGGCAGAAAACCTTCAACTCAAATCAAGACTGTGCTGGATCGTCTTTCCACAGTGCTCAAATTGAGGAAGTTAAGCTATCAGCCGCTTGAGTCGGAGCCATTGTTGCTCTAGGCTGGGCCAAGGCATGGCAATCAGAACTTGACCCGGTAGAAATTGCAACCAGATGCCTAGAGTTCAAGGATGGCCAATCAATCTTTGAAGAGAAAAACTTCGACCATGGCATCATAGAGATGTGACATGTGGCCTGCAAACTAATAGAAGAGCTGAATTTGAACAAGTACACGCCGACTTACGACGACAACAACAATAAGATTAAGCCGCCATCTCATGATGTCGTAGATCTCATTCCACCAAGGCGTAAGCATATCTTCGCCCCTGACCTTGACACTTGCATTATTCTTAATGATGAAGCCACATTCAAGGCTTTAACCATCATCGACTGGACATCGGCTGACCTTCAGATGGCCGACAATGAAGAGCCGTCACAGGATGATCCGGAACCTTCAAGGCATCAAGAAGAGAACTGACTGTGGTGATTATAAGATGGATGATTCTAAGGCCGGGTTACAGGAGTGCAGCTCCAAAAAAATACTTGATTCAAAATCTTTTGGGCTCAATTTGAAGCCTTGTAATAGGGTAGCTTAAAAGAGAGGTCCACCCTATGATGCCTTCATGCATGTTTACCTGAACCCTTGATCTAGCAGAACTTTGTTGAACGGTTAATTGAATCAAACATATAAGTCATGCCACGACTCTTGTTTCACCTGAAGTCTTGTATATTTTGCAAAAGACCGATCAACATATACGCTGGCGACTTAGAAAGTCCAAAAAAACAGGGTGGGTGACAACCCAAAGACTTGTAGCCTTATACGGCTACTAAAAAAATCATAAACATGGTTGTTCAAGCCAAAACATACCAACGACTTAAAGTTAAAGGCCAGGGCGGGTGACAACCCAAAATACTGAAACATGAGCAACATAATCCGGAGCTTCACGACCCGGATAGTCAGAATTTGCACAAAGGCAAAAAAACTTGAGAGCATAAAAACATCAAAATAGAAAATATGCTAATCTCAAACATTGGTAAGCCAGATTTCAAAATTCAAACGAAAAAGGTTGGCTCACAGGCCTCATGTTTGCTTTCAAGGCCGCATAGCCATGTTTTTACCCTGTAAACCAGACTCCCATGACATAAATCCGTCGTTTTAACTTTAACAAGTTTAGGATCTTAAAAAAGATTGACTATTAAGAGTATGAAGGGCCATATAGCAGAGTAGCACTAAACAAACATGTGAGTTTATGCTAGATCACTGTAAGTCAGCTCTCTCGTGACACAAAACCGTTTTAACCTTAACATGTTCAGGGTATTAAAAAGATTGATTGGTAAAGAGTTCAGCGGGTCACCTGGCGGAGTAGCAAGTTGCAAACAGGCAGGTGTAACCCATAATGTGGCGCCTCATGCTGGTCAAGAGGGTATGAAAGCTAAACCCGATGGGTTGGAAGCCCTCAAGTGACCTTATGACCAATTAATAAAGACTCAGATACACAAAAATGAAACGACAAAGGCCCTGAATTTTTTAGTGATGCCGACTTTATTATATTGATCATAAAAAGATATATACATCGACAGAAGTATGTACAATGCTAAGAGCCGATGGCTCAAGTATAGTAAGGCCGAAGATGAGCAATGTTCCATGGCGGGCGGGTCTCTTCTTCCGATTTGTGGGAATCCTTGTGCTCTCGCACATCAATGAGGTAATAAGACCCGTTGTTGAGATTTTTGCTGACCACAAAGGGCCCTTCCCAAGGAGGGGAAAGCTTATGCATCCCTATCTGGTCTTGAATCAAACGGAGCACTAAGTCGCCCTCTTGAAAGGTCCAACTTTGAACTCTACGGCTATGATAGTGACGTAGATCTTGTTGATATATTGCCAAACGAGTCACCGCAAGGTCACACTCTTCATCCAAAACATCAAGTGCGTTCTGATGTGCCGTCTCATTACCAACTTCCACTTAAGCCGCCACTCTGGGCGAGTCATGACGGATATCACTTGGGAGAACCGCCTCTGCACCATAGACCATGAAGAAAGGCATATAGCCTATTGACCTGTTGGGGGTAGTATTGATACTCCAAAGCAGTGAAGGTAGCTCCTCAACCCAACAACCCGGCATTCGCTGTAAAGGAACCATAAGCCGGGGCTTGATACCTCACGAAATTTCTTGATTAGCTCGCTCTGCCTGACAATTGGACTATGGATGAGCCATTGAGAAAACGTCAAGACGAATATGCTCTCTTTGAAAAAACTACTTCATAGCACCCTTAGAAAGATTACTGCCATTATCAGTGATGATACTATGAGGGTATACAAAATGGAAAATCAGCTTTTTAACAAACCAAACAGTTGTGGCCGCCTCACAATTTTTCATGGACTTAACACGGCAGATGCCTTAGAAAAAGGACTTAAGTGTGGATCCATGGCAACTAGGTTAGCTTGAAGGGGTTGAACGGGACAAAGGACACAGAGAATTTACCCAGGTTTGGACCCTCTCAATGAGGTAAAAGCCTACTCCTGCTTTAGGTTGTATTGCTTGGGTTTCAATTACCAGGGAGCGAATACGCTTGACCGAGTTCTCGATCGATTGTTTCTTGAGTTAACCCACTGCCAGGTCCCCCTTTATATACAGGTTGATACCCGGCGGCTTACAGAGTCCCGGTCCACTCATACAAAAGTAACCGGCTCGGTTTCTAACTAAACCTTCCTTACAAAACAAGTCAACACCCGGCGGCTCACACCTTTGGGCCTCAAGTCGTCGCCCGGTCTTGGGCCTTAAATAGTCTTGCTCTATGAATCGCCATCTTCATGTCTTCTTGGTCCTTATCGGGCCTCTTTGTCTGTGAGCCGACAATGGCATGACTCGACCCCTCCTGGGCAGGTCCTACCTAGTAGTGATATCCCCAACATTAGGCCCCGGGTTGTTTTGAACTTGTTCACATCAATCTTCACCACTTGAGTTAGCAGAATCATCATCAATTCCTTATCAATTCACTGTAACCCGCCATGATGTCACATCACAGAACCATGGTAACTCGCCATGACATCATGCGCCTCCGCAGAAAGCCCAGGATATCTCAATAGATCTTTATCTTAATAGACCTCCTGGAAATCAAGGTGTCCATATAGTCGCATAATCATTTTCGGCCTCCTCGATTCCCGCACATGCCGTCTAGTCACTTCCTTATAAATAGGGACAGGGGGCCCTCTTTTCACTTTTACCCCTGTCCTCACATCTTCTTCTTCCTCCTCGCGACTCCATTGTGACCGAGCTCCGCCGCCGCCGTCCTTCGTCAGCAACACCAACTCCAGCCGCTGCATCGACCTGAACAGACCAGAAAACTGCGGCGCACCTCCGCTGTACATCAGCATCAGTAAGTACTCACCTTCCCTTATGGCAGATCTGCATTTGGGTTTCCGCCGTTCATCGGTGTTCTTCATCATTCTTCATTTTTTCTCTTTAGATCGCGTTGTTTGAGCTGAACAAGACACTGAAGTTGTGCGGTAGTAGTTTACCATCCCTTTCCAATCACAGAAGATACCCTTTCTGTACAAGATCCCATCTGAACACATGAGTTCTTCCACTGCCGCAACCTTAGGTTTAAGATTTATTTTTATTTTCTGAGCTGTTGTAGATCCAATATCATAGAACTGATTCGTGGAACCTGATTGTTCAATACTTACCAAAATTTCACTTATAGGTCTCCAGATACTTGTGAACTGTGGCCGCACAGGCGGCTTACATGATAAGCCGTAACCCGCCAAACACCATTAGCCCCTCTTTAAGCCGTCGGTATATGTTCAGAATCTGTATAACCCGACATTGTTTTCCGGTTTAATCATGCCAATCTTTCTAGCACGTATTCTATGAATATGAATTGGCCTTGCATAACGCATTTACTTTTTGATCACCGGACAGCTTAACAACATAACCCTTAATCCGGCAATATTTTCCTTTCTATGTTTTTCATCAACAAAATGACCAAAACCGTCACCTCATGCAACTGGGTCGCCTCCCGGGTTACAGAACAAACACTGAATTAGCATGTCCAAGTGGGCATCTTAGCAGCAAAAAACGTAATACACTGGAGAGTCCCAGGAACAGAAACCACCCCTGAGCCAAAAGAAGGCGAAGTTGTAGTTTTTACTCATCACATGCTCCGGGGGTTCACTCCACCCGGCTCAAAATTCTTTCATGATGTGTTGCATTTCTTCCAACTTCATCCTCAAGATATTGGGCCCAACTTTGTTTCAAACATCTGCAACTTTCAAGTTTTTTGCAAAGTGTACCTTCAACAAGGGCCCACTATAGAATTGTTCAGGGAATTCTATTACTTGAACCGCCAGACCGAGTTCATAGACGGGCCCAGCCTAGAACTAGGTGGCATTTCAATTCAGGGGTGGAAAGAAGCCACTTTTCCTGTCGCCGCACCTCCCAGTCATCCTAAGGATTGGAACCTGACTTGGTTTTACTGCAAAGACACATCTCTAGAGGGTGAAAATCCTCTGCCAGGTTACCGTGAAAGCCAGCTTAGCAATAGATATCCTCTCCTAGAATGGATTAGCACAGAAGAATGGGCCAAATATATGCCCATTTTTCAAGATTAGAGCCTTAATGGCCAATGGTTTGACTGGAGTTGATCTGGTTCGATGCTGGGTCGCATGGAGAACCTTACCCTTAAGCCGCCGATCCGGCTTAATGTGTGAGTATACCGACGATGTCAAAGATCCGCTGTGTTACTCTCCAATCTATCTCAAAGATAAACAAATCAATGATATGACTAAGACTCTGCTCAACGAGAGTTTAGAGACTTGCAACAAAGCAGGGTTGAACCCCTTCTACACTCTTAACAAGCCTCCAACTTTAATTATTTTCAAGCAATTTTTACTAACTCATTATCTCTCACTCTGTCTTCTCATCATTACTTGATTTCTGCAGGCTGGCTCCCCTTTTTGGAATAAGAAACTCTAGGATAAACCGGCCAAGAAGGTCAGAACAAAGACCAAAGTTTCCAAGAAGCCTGCTAAAAAGAGCAATGTACATTAGCCCCCAAGTGCCAAGTAAAATACTTGTATTATGCTTGGGACTTCAAATAAGATGATTATAATGCTTCCTGTCTTTGTATATTGCAGGATGAGTTAAATATGAAAGAATCTCAAGTCACCGATCTGCGGCAAAACATCAAGACCCAACAATCAGAGACCGCGAAGGCCAAGTCAGAGCTAAAAACTGCCTTAGAAGAGACTGAAAAGTTGAAAAGGGAGTTCAGCGCTGAGAGAACCAACTAGGAGACTGAGAAGGCGGCTGTATTAAAAAGAGTTGAAGATGCTGAGGCTGCACTTAAACCGGTGACTGAATAGTTATCCAGCTTAAAGCATTAGATTAATAGCATGACGGCCGCCATCTTTGGTAAGTAATCTTGTACTTTAATCTTTCACCGCCAACGTATAACAACCATCAGCCAGTCTATCAATATCTTTGCTGATGCAGGCTCCAGAAGTTCCAATCTAGGTCAAGATATGCGCGTGAAGCTTAAAGCTGCATACACCCTTGTAGAACAGTATACACCGGTGCTCAACGGGCTATATTCGCTATCTTGCATAAAAGCAACCACCTTCACTCATCAAGGAAGTGTTGGAGAAATTATCTGTGCTGCCTCAAAGAGTTGAAGAGCTAAAACGATCAGCCGCCAGAGCTGGTGCTATCGCCGCGCTGAGCTGGGCAAAGGCATGGCAAGCAGAACTGGACCTAGAAGGGTTGGCCACCGGCTGCCCAAGCTTGAAAGAGGACGGGTCTCCCTTTGAAGCCGCAGATTTCACCAAGTGCGTAAGGGAAATGCGCCCTTTGGCAAGCAAACTAGCTGCGGAGGCAGACTTGTCAAAATATCATGCGGCTTACACCAGAGAAAACTCAAGAGTATTAGTACCGGTTCATGATGCCGTGGATCTCATCCCAGCAACATGTAAGCACACCTTCGCTCCCGATATTGATCCATTGACCCTTATGGATGATGAAGCTGTATTTAAAGCTTTTTCTGGGATCAACTAGGCCACATACGACTTCCAGCCAATGGATGAAGAAAAAGAGGAAGAATCAGTGCAATATGACCCGGAGTCTTCAACATGCCAAGCCCAGAACAACTGACTCAAGGGGCGGCTCGTAAACTGCAGCATAGTGCCTTTCTCTAAAAAACAGTTTAATTAGTTTGGGCATTGGAGAGCTTTGTAATAGGCTAGTCTGAAACCATGATCTGCCATGCCATCGTGCATGTTTTAAGCTTCAAACAGCTGATGCATTTTCTCTGTGCCTTTGCTAAGTTTGCAATGAATATTGTACTATTTTGCAATGGTCCTGCACACATAATAAACAATATATTCCCTGGCAGTTTACACCAGGGCGGGTCATAATGCCCAACAAAATATTTTCTGGCGACTTTAAAGTCTATAACCAGGGTGGGTTATCAAACCTCGCATATTCATATAACAAGTAAAAACATACCTGTGAAATTGGTTCACACTGCCGACTTACATCACCATATCCAGTGAGGGTGACGGCCCAAAGACTTATAGCGCACAACTCAATTGCGCGATCAAAGTATACTGGCGACTTAACGTCCAAAGCTAGAACGGGTATCAAAACCCCAGATATGCCAAATATGAGTCATAAAGATTAAGGCTACATAGCCTGAATTGTTGTAACATCCCGAATTTTCAATTTGGAATGTTATACATTAGATCATCATGCATAACATATTTTCTTGCATTTTGGTTGATCCTAGAAATTTCACGCAACTCAAGGACCCTCGGAGAGAGTTGGAGACTTCGTTATTTTCATATTTGAGTTTTCTCAAATTTTGAAAAGAGGATCATTTGATTTTATTTATTTCATCTTCAATTATTTTTCCAATAACAAAAATATGAGACGGGAATAATATGACTTTCCCAATTTTAGGAAAAATGAAGATTTAATAAATAAATCGAATTTTGGATTTTTCCGGAGTTTATTTGCATTTTATTTGCATTAGGGAAAAATGCGTGTTTTAAAATATTGCATTTAGGCCCCGAGTAAAAGTTTATTTTGTTCGACTCATTTTTAGGAGTCGGGGAAAATTAACTTCGGAATTTTTGGAGTTCGTTTAGATTTTCTTTTTTTTTCTGCACGTATCTATTTAAAAAAAACGCGCCGCACCCGATTGGGCCAAGGGCCCAGCCGAGCCGGCCCAGCCCCGCCGCTCCCCTCGCGCGCGCGCGCCCGCGCCAGCCGCCGCCGCCCGCCGCAGAGTCCGGGTCGGACTCCGCTGCCGCCGCCGCCCGCCGCAGAGTCCGGGTCGGACTCCGCTGCCGCCGCCGCCCTTGCTTGCCCCCTCCCCCAAGCCACCTCTCCCCCCTCTATATATACCCCTCCCCCTCTCCTCCCCACACCCAGCCCCGCCGCCGCCCGCAGCAGCCGCAAGACGCCGCCGCCGCTCGCCAGCGCCGCCGCCGCCTATCGCCGCCGCCGCCGCCTGCCGCCGCCGCCGCTCGCCAGCGCCGCCGCCGCCTGCCGCCGCCGCCGCTCGCCCGCGCTGCCGCCGCCTGCCGCCGCCGTCCCGCTTTTGCGCCGCTGTCCCGCCACCGCGCCTCGCCCGCCGCCAAGCCCCGCCCTCTCCGGAGCCCCGCATCGCCGAGGTAGCCCCGCGCCGCGCCGGCCCTCGCCCGGTTCGGTTTTTTTTAAATCGTTCCAGTTTATTTTCGTTTCGGTTTATTTTCGAAAACCCTAGATCGGTTTTTTTTGGTTTAATTGTTTAGCGAGCGTTCGCCGGACCGTTCGTCTTCACGAACGTGATCACCGGTTAGTCTCGGTTAACGAACGTCCGTTCGATTAATCGTTCGTCGTTTTCTTTTTCGTCGGATTTATTCCGCGATTTTTTCTGATCGCGATTTCAGATCCGATCTTCTTTCTAGTTTATCTTCTCGCTCGTTTATCGGAATCAGGTGATTCAAGCGCCTGGAGTTTCGTTTCGAAACCGCCGTTCCGACTAATCAACTTAAACAAGTTCTTGCTACTGTAAATTTGACTTAGTTTCAAATTGCTAGAACCGAGTTGTTTTCTTTCGCCGTTTGTTTTCCGTTGCTTTGTTCGAATCGTTTTCTTTTTGCAACCGGAGTTCTTAAGTTGAACTCTCTGGTTCGATCTTTTGTTCGAGTTTTACCTGTGCATTAGATGAGTACTTATTGTATGCTTGTTGTTTGTCTATGATAGATCACCCGGAGTGCGCGCCTGTTATTTCGAAGCTCTAGGTTTCGCGGATCCTCAGCAAGGCAAGTAACACTTTGATCATACCTTCTCGTTGCCCAGTTTTATTGCATTAGTTCAACCCTCAAACATTGCATGATTAGGGTTTAATTAAATTGTGGGATGGGAAGTAGATGAGGTAGTACCTATTACCTGTTTTACTTATGAAACCTTTGGGAGTTACTTCTACGTTTGCTTATTATGCCATGCTATGCTAGTAGACGTGGATTGGGTGAGTGATATCCATGACAGATGTGAGTATTGTTAATTAATGGTTTTATCTAAGGTGGCAACTTAAATACACATCTGGGTGGATTGAGGCACCTGGTTTCTATCAGGACTTGCCTATTTTTCTTTGGACCGCCACCCAGGCTCAAAGGGATCATAAGATCATTCATGCTAGTAACTTCCGTGTGCAGCCACAAGCCATTATGGGCTCTGGCATAGCTGATTAAGTCGTGCGAACTCTTACAGGGTAGACTAGCAGATGTAGGGGAAAGTAGGTGTACCGGTCTATCCAAACGTAAGGTGCTAGCGCTTCTGAAAGACTATGTCTCGGTCATCCGTTTCTCAAACACCATGTAGTACGAGAAACCAAACGGAGGTGATCGAGTCTTGTGGGGAAAAGTGCGCAAACCTCTGTAGAGTGTACAAACTAATCATGATTAGCCGTGTCCCTGGTTATGGACATCTTGAGTATCTAGTACTTGAATATCATGTGAATCTCATCATGTTACTTCTAATTAATATTGTTGGATTTTAATTGTTCACTTAATTGGGATCGGAATGCTGTCAACCATTCTCGATGTTTCAACCACCATGATAGTTAAATAAAATCTATTCCTTTGCAGTAGGGAAAAATTGGCTTTACGCAAAACTGTAACTATAGAGCTTTTCCACCAGCCATATATGCATGTAGTATAGGCTTATCATTCATTCTCTATGTGTTACATTGCCAGCATATTCCATGTGTTGACCCGTTTCGGGCTGCAAGTTTCATGTTGCAGACTTTTCAGACGACGAGTAAGGTGCTTTTAGGTCATGGTTCTATACTCAGTGATGCCGTTGGAATTGATGGACTCACTTATCTTCCAAGCCTTCCGCTGTTATCATTATTAGATGGCCTTAAGCCATATTTATTGTAATAAGTTCTCTTTGAGACATCGATGTAATAAGTGTGTGATTGCTACTCTGCTATAAATCCTTCGAAGTACTGTGTGGTGTCAGCATTACTGATCCAGGGATGACACCGGAGCACAGAGACTTGACCATCTGAGGTCGGGTCGCTACAGAGATGGTATCAGAGCACACGCTGACTGTAGGACACAACCACTAAGCTAAAGCCATAGATCACTATTCTCCTCTCATTTTCTAACTCCTCATCTTTTCTACTCTTTTAGGATGACGGACGCGAAGATCAAGTACACTCAACCGGATGAAGGCACACCTTTTGGTTTTCACTTGAAGGAAGTCACCAAGTACCTGAACATTGGACTACCAAGCTTCACCGGGACCTTCAACGCCACTCTGCCTGAAGAGGAGCGCTGGAAGATTCAAGCTCATGTTTCGGGAAGGACATTCGCGCCAATCACGAAGCCCATAGATAGTGTTTTCAGTGCACCAACCTGGAGTCTGGGAAAGAGCATGGCAGCTCATATCACCATGGGACGCATTGGAGAAGTTTATCAAGAAGACCTCAAGGACACTATCTACCAGATTTGCGGACGCCGAGATGAACAATGGGAGATAGTCAGCACCAAGAAGGATAGATCCATTGCAGCTTTCATCCAGGAGTTAAACCAGCACATTCGACGCCAAGAGAACCAGATGTGCAATGATATGATAGAGTTGAAGAATGCGAAGGCAAGGATCATCGAGCTAGAAGGAGAACTGAAGGGTACACGCAAGGACTACATGGACGAGATCGTAGCTCTAGCAAGGCACAATGTCGATCTTAAGCAGGAGATTGAAGAACTCAAGGAGAGATTAGCATCCAAGGAAGACAAGTACGTCGCATGTCCGGACAACTACATCATCATCGACAACACCGATTCAGATCCAAGTGAGCCCGACTTTGAAGACGAAGCTGGAGCAGACATCATGGAGTCTTCCACCGATTCAAATTTCTAGATGACCACCCAATATTAGTAGTATTTCCCCCATGTATACATTATAGTTCGAGCACTTTTGCGATAGTTCTAGACCGTTTTGTATGCCCTTGTTTGAATTGAATGAAGTGATTTTGTGTGCATTTGCCTCATGTGCATTTGGGTAGTGTTTTCTCCTTAGACCTCACTCTATTCTTAATTCTCATCTTTTCTAAAGCCTCAGATGCCTCCGAGACGTGACAATGGATTTCCACCGGAACTCACTCAGTTGATCCAGCAGCAAAACCAATTGATGCAGTTGTTAGTCCAGAATCAGCAGAACAACAACAACAACAACCCTCCGCCGCTGCCACCTGTCGATCACCTAACCCGTTTCCTTAGGCTGAATCCGGTGGTGTTTTCTAGTAGCACCGAGCCAATAGTAGCAGATGATTGGCTCCGCAAGACAGGAAGGGAGTTGACCACTGCAGGATGCACAGATGTGGAGAAAGTGAAGTTTGCCGCACATCAGTTGGACGGACCCGCGGCAGCATGGTGGGAGAATTTCACAGCCACTTACCCAGTTGACACTGTCACATGGGATCAGTTTCAGCAAGCTTTCTGCACTGCCCATGTTTCAGCAGGAGCTATGGCCATGAAGAAGCGTGAGTTTCGCAACTTACGCCAAGGAGGAAGGACAGTTGGCCAGTACGTTGACGACTTCAGCAAGTTAGCACGTTATGCCCCAGATGACGTTGCTACAGATGCAACTAAGCAGGAGAAGTTTCTAGAAGGACTGAATGATGAGCTAAGCATGCAATTGATGGTAGCAAGTTTCAACAACTACCAGGAGTTGGTAGATCATGCCATCATGATTAAAGGGAAGCAACAGCAGATGGAGAACCGCAAGAGGAAGTATGGACAGGGGAAATATAACTCTGGAGCCCAGCAGAAGCCCCGTTTTGCCCCTAAACCGGGAGTTCAGTTTCAGCATACCCATGGAGGAAGTGGTTCGCACAACCATAATGGCCACAAAAATGGTAATGGGAATGGAGGAAGCAACGGCCAGAACCGTACCACCCCATCAACCCCAGCCAAGAGAGATTTGAGTCAAGTCACCTGTTTCAAGTGTTCCAAGACCGGACATTATGCCAATGAATGTCCCGAAGGCCAGAATGGCAATGGAAGCTCTGGAAAGAAGCCAAACCCTTTCAACAGGGGACAGATGAACCACGTTAGCGTGGAGGAGGTTGAAGCTCAGCCTAATGCAGTAATCGGTAAGTTTTTGGTTAAGTCATTTACTGCACTCGTTCTTTTTGATACTGGTGCATCGCATTCATACATATCAAGGGGATTTGTGGAAAAGTATAACCTGCACACTAAGATTCTTAAAACACCTATGCTAGTAAGCTCGCCAGGAGCAGAGTACATGGCCAGACAAGGATGTTTTCAAGTGCCATTAAGTATAGGAAGACATGTTTTCCCAACGGATTTAATCGTTCTGGAATCCCAAGGTTTGGATGTAATTCTCGGTATGGATTGGTTGTCGATGTATGGAGGAAACATCGATTGCGCCAGTAAGACAATTTTGCTTACAACGCCCGAAGGAAGAAGGATCAAGTATGTATCCTGACATATGCCAAACAGGACACAAGTAAATTCTTTATCAGGAGTTGTACAGGAGGAAGTACCAGTAGTTAAGGATTTTCCTGATGTATTTCCTGAGGAATTGCCAGGCATGCCACCGGATAGAGACATTGAGTTTTTGATTGAGCTTTTGCCAGGCACTGGGCCAATATCGAAGAGACCGTACAGGATGCCCGCACAAGATTTGGTGGAAATTAAGAAGCAGATTAAGGGGTTATTGGATAAAGGTTACATTCGCCCAAGTTCTTCGCCTTGGGGATCACCCGTACTTCTTGTGGAGAAGAAGGATGGATCATTAAGGATGGTTGTTGATTACCGTGGATTGAATGAAGTAACCATCAAGAACAAGTACCCACTACCAATGATAAATGATCTGTTTGATCGTTTGCAAGGAGCTAAAGTGTTTTCCAAGATCGATTTGCGACCAGGGTACCATCAGTTGAAGATTCGAGAGCAGGACATACCCAAGACAGCTTTTACCACGAGATACGGATTGTATGAGTATACCGTTATGTCATTTGGACTGACTAACGCACCTGCCTATTTTATGAACCTGATGAACAAAGTATTTATGGAGTTTTTGGATAAGTTCGTCGTAGTGTTCATTGATGACATTCTGATTTTCTCAAAGGATGAAGAAGAGCATAAGGAACATTTGCGTTTGGTTTTGGAGAAACTAAGGGAACATCAGTTAGCCAAATTCAGCAAATGTGATTTTTGGTTAAAGGAAGTTGGATTTCTTGGACATGTTATATCCGGAGAAGGTATAGCAGTTGACCCCACCAAGGTTGAGACCGTAACCGAATGGGAAGCACCAACGACAGTTGGAGAGATCCGGAGTTTTCTTGGACTTGCAGGATACTACCGGAGATTCATTGAGAATTTCTCAATGACTGCAAAGCCTATGACTGAATTGTTGAAGAAGGATACCAAGTTCAATTGGACTGAGGAATGTGAGGCCAGTTTTCAGGAGTTGAAGAAACGATTGGTTTCCTCACCAGTGTTGATTCTGCCAGACCAGACCAAGGATTATGAGGTGTATTGCGACGCTTCACGTCGAGGACTTGGAGCAGTGCTTATGCAGGAAGGAAGAGTTGTTTCGTATGCCTCACGACAACTGAAACCTCATGAACTAAATTATGCTACGCATGATTTGGAGTTAGCAGCCGTAGTGCATGCATTAAAGACATGGAGACATTTCCTCATTGGAAATCATTGTGAAGTATATACGGATCACAAGAGTTTGAAGTATATCTTCACACAGAAGGAGTTGAACCTCAGACAAAGGAGATGGTTGGAGCTCATCAAGGATTATGATATGAGATTGCATTACCATCCAGGAAAGGCTAATGTTGTAGCTGACGCATTGAGCCGTAAGAGCCATGTCAATACCCTAATGACGGGAGAAATACCAAGGGAGTTAGCAGAAAATCTTCGTGAGCTATGTTTGGAAATAGTTCCGAGAGGCTATGTAGCAGCATTGGAAATTCAATCAGCATTGATGGATAAAATCAGAGAGGCTCAGAAATCTGACAAGGAGATTGTAGATATAAAGAAGAAAATGAGCGAAGGAAAAGCAAAGGGATTTCGTGAGGATGAGCACGATACCCTATGGTTTGAGGACCGTGTTTATGTGCCCAATGACCCGGAGATCAGGAAGTTGATTCTACAAGAGGCACATGATTCACCCTATTCGATTCACCCAGGAAATACCAAGATGTATGGATTTTAAGGAAACATTCTGGTGGACCGGAATGAAGAAGGATATTGCAGCATATGTAGCAGTTTGTGATGTGTGTCATAGAGTGAAAGCAGAACATCAGAAGCCAGCCGGATTGTTACAACCATTGCCGATACCCGAATGGAAGTGGGATAAGATAGGCATGGATTTTATCACAGGACTACCCAGGACGAAGGCAGGCTATGACTCAATATGGGTAGTAGTTGATCGTTTGACGAAGGTAGCACATTTCATCCCAGTTAAGACCACTTACACCAGTGCTAAGTTGGCAAAGATATACATGACCAGGATCATTTGTTTGCATGGAGTTCCGAGGAGTATCGTGTCAGATAGAGGAACCCAATTTATCTCAAAGTTTTGGAATCAGTTGCATGAAACTTTAGGAACCAGACTAGAGTTCAGCACAGCTTTTCACCCACAGACGGATGGACAGACTGAGAGAGTCAATAAAATTTTGGAAGATATGCTGAGAGCCTGTGCACTAGATTATGGATCTAGTTGGGATGATAACTTGCCATATGCGGAGTTTTCTTATAACAACAGTTACCAAACCAGTTTGAAGATGGCACCTTTCGAAGCTTTATACGGAAGGAGGTGCAGGACACCGTTGTCATGGGACGAAGTTGGAGACCGTCAGTTCTTTGGACCAGATCTGATTAAGGAGTCTGAACGGAAAGTTAAGTTGATTCGCGATAGGATCAAGGTAGCCCAATCCAGGCAGAAGAGCTACGCAGATTCTAAACGTAAGGAGACAGTTTACGAAACAGGAGACAGTGTTTATCTTCGAGTATCCCCACTTCAAGGAGTTAAGTGCTTTGGAGTTAAGGGAAAATTAGCACCGCGTTTCGTTGGACCGTATAAGATTTTGCAACGTATGGGAGAAGTCGCTTATAAGTTGGAATTACCAGAGGGACTGTCAGGAGTTCATGATGTATTCCACGTTTCTCAACTGAAGAAATGTCACGATGAAATGGCGGAGGTACCGCTAAGAGATACAGTGTCGCTTGAAGCGATTCAGTTGAAGGATGACTTAACAAATGAAGAGAAGCCAGTCAAGATTCTCGAATATGCCATCAGAGTTACCCGCAGCAAGGTTATCAAGTTTTGCAAAGTTCAGTGGAACCACCACTCAGACGATGAAGCCACCTGGGAGAGAGAAGAAGATTTGCTCAAGGACCACCCTCACCTATTTTCTAGCCAACCCGAATCTCGAGGACGAGATTCATCTTAAGGGGGGTAGGTTTGTAACATCCCAAATTTTCAATTTGGAATGTTATACATTAGATCATCATGCATAACATATTTTCTTGCATTTTGGTTGATCCTAGAAATTTCACGCAACTCAAGGACCCTCGGAGAGAGTTGGAGACTTCGTTATTTTCATATTTGAGTTTTCTGAAATTTTGAAAAGAGGATCATTTGATTTTATTTATTTCATCTTCAATTATTTTTCCAATAACAAAAATATGAGACGGGAATAATATGACTTTCCCAATTTTAAGAAAAATGAAGATTTAATAAATAAATCGAATTTTGGATTTTTCCGGAGTTTATTTGCATTTTATTTGCATTAGGGAAAAATGCGTGTTTTAAAATATTGCATTTAGGCCCCGAGTAAAAGTTCATTTTGTTCGACTCATTTTTAGGAGTCGGGGAAAATTAACTTCGGAATTTTTGGAGTTCGTTTAGATTTTCTTTTATTTTTTTTGCGCGTTCTATTTAAAAAAACGCGCCGCACCCGACTGGGCCAAGGGCCCAGCCGAGCCGGCCCAGCCCCGCCGCTCTCCTCGCGCGCGCGCGCCCGCGCCAGCCGCCGCCGCCCGCCGCAGAGTCCGGGTCGGACTCCGCTGCCGCCTCCGCCCTTGCTTGCCCCCTCCCCCAAGCCACCTCTCCCCCCTCTATATATACCCCCTCCCCCTCTCCTCCCCACACCCATCCCCACCGCAGCCGCCGCTGCTCGCCAGCGCCGCCGCCGCCTGCTGCCGCCGTCCCGCTGCCGCGCCGCTGTCCCGCCGCCGCGCCTCGCCCGCCGCCAAGCCCCGCCCTCGCCGGAGCCCCGCATCACCGAGGTAGCCCCGCTCCGCGCCGCCCCTCGCCCGGTTCGGTTTTTTTTAAATCGTTCTGGTTTAATTTTGTTTCGGTTTTTTTTCGAAAACCCTAGATCGGTTTTTTTTCGGTTTAATTGTTTAGCGAGCGTTCGCCGGACCGTTCGTCTTAACGAACGTGGTCACCGGTTAGTCTCGGTTAACGAACGTCCGTTCGATTAATCATTCGTCGTTTTCTTTTTCGTCGGATTTATTCCGCGATTTTTCTGATCGCGATTTCAGATCCGATCTTCTTTCTAGTTTATCTTCTCGCTCGTTTATCGGAATCAGGTGATTCAAGCGCCTGGAGTTTCGTTTCGAAACCGCCGTTCCGACTAATCAACTTAAACAAGTTTTTGCTACTATAAAATTTGACTTAGTTTCAACTTGCTAGAACCGAGTTGTTTTCTTCCGCCGTTTGTTTTCCGTTGATTTGTTCGGTTCGTTTTCTTTTTGCAACCGGAGTTCTTAAGTTGAACTCTCTGGTTCGATCTTTTGTTCGAGTTTTACCTGTGCATTAGATGAGTACTTATTGTATGCTTGTTGTTTGTCTGCGATAGATCACCCGGAGTGCGCCGCCTGTTACTTCGAAGCTCTAGGTTTCGCGGATCCTCAGCAAGCCAAGTAACACTTTGATCATACCTTCTCGTTGCCCAGTTTTATTGCATTAGTTCAACCCTCAAACATTGCATGATTAGGGTTTAATTAAACTGTGGGATGGGAAGTAGATGAGGTAGTACCTATTACCTGTTTTACTTATGAAACCTTTGGGAGTTACTTCTACGTTTGCTTATTATGCCATGCTATGCTAGTAGACGTGGATTGGGTGAGTGATATCCATGACAGATGTGAGTATTGTTAATTAATGGTTTTATCTAAGGTGGCAACTTAAATACACATCTGGGTGGATTGAGGCACCTGGTTTCTATCAGGACTTGCCTGTTTTTCTTTGGAACGCCACCCAGGCTCAAAGGGATCATAAGATCATTCACGCTAGTAACTTCCGTGTGCAGCCACAAGCCATTATGGGCTCTGGCATAGCTGATTAAGGTGTGCGAACTCTTATAGGGTAGACTAGCAGATTTAGGGGAAAGTAGGTGTACCTGTCTATCCAAACGTAAGGTGCTAGCGCTTCTGAAAGACTATGTCTCGGTCATCCGTTTCTCAAACACCATGTAGTACGAGAAACCAAACGGAGGCGATCGAGTCTTGTGGGGAAAAGTGTGCAAACCTATGCAGAGTGTACAAACTAATCATGATTAGCCGTGTCCCCGGTTATGGACATCTTGAGTATCTAGTACTTGAATATCATGTGAATCTCATCATGTTACTTCTAATTAATATTGTTGGGTTTTAATTGTTCACTTAATTGGGATCGGAATGCTGTCAACCATTCTCGATGTTTCAACCACCATGATAGTTCAACAAAATCTATTCCTTTGCAGTAGGGAAAAATTGGCATTACGCAAAAACTGTAACTATAGAGCTTTTCCACCAGCCATATATGCATGTAGTATAGGCTTATCATTCATTCTCTATGTGTTACATTGCCAGCATATTCCATGTGCTGACCCGTTTCGGGCTGCAACTTTGATGTTGCATACTTTTCAGACGACGAGTAAGGTGCTTTTAGGTCGTGGTTCTATACTCAGTGATGCCGTTGGAGTTGATGGACTCACTTATCTTCCAGGCATTCCGCTGTTATCATTATTAGATGGCCTTAAGCCATATTTATTGTAATAAGTTCTCTTTGAGACATCTATGTAATAAGTGTGTGATTGCTACTCTGCTATAAATCCTTCGAAATACTGTGTGGTGTCAGCATTACTGATCCAGGGATGACACCGGAGCACAGAGACTTGACCATCTGAGGTTGGGTCGCTACAGAAGGTCTTGATGGGGCCACCCAAGAGGGGGTCTTGAATCCCCATGGAAGGATCTTCTCCGGTGGAGGCACGATCTCCGAGGAGAAAGTAACCAAGTGGATGAGCAAAGCTCTCACACAAACATGAGCTAATCCTTTGCTAACCTTAATTTGGAGGAGGGAGAGGTCTATTTATAGTCTTAGTGCAAAGAGGGGCGAAGTGAAGGGGTACATGGGCTTCGGCCCGAAACTGGACGCCGCCAGGCTCCGAACGACCGTGAGGCGCCGGTCGTCCGGAGGCTCGCGGGGGTCCGAACGTTCGTAGATCATCGGATGTCCGCAAATTAGGTTCTGTCACCACATCATCGGACGTCCGTAGGTGTCCGGTCGTCTGGTCTTCCTCGGATTTCCATAGATTTGGCTCTGTTTGCGTAGCGTCGGTCGTCCGGAGGGATGCGGTCGTCCGGAGCCTGGGAGTTGTCGGGCGTCCGGGCCTGGTCGGACGTCTGGCTGCTGTAGCAAATGGTGGCCTGTCTTCCTTGGTTTGGCGTGGTTTTCAGGGGTCGGACGTCCGGAACCTGTAGCTTCCGTGACAGCTCTTCCTCTTGTCCTTCGCACTTGGTGTCCTTACCGTCTTGTCCGTTGGATGTAGGTGTTCCATGGCTTTCCTCCAAGTACCTGATCACACATAGTGTCTCTGTTTGAGGTAGTAGCCATGTCTCATGTGTCGAAAGTGGTAGTTCGGAAAGGAGCGAGTTCACCTGATCTTCAATAGCCTTGGCTCGGGCTCTTGTCATTGGTCCAAGTGGTGTCCTTGGAGGTGTAGGTGCATCCATGGGGATGATCATGGGATTCTCCGCATCATCTCCCCTCCCTTGGGAAAGATCCGACATCGAATCAAAATTCTCATCGCCATGGTATGGCGTAAGATCTTTGACGTTGAAGACGTCGCTCACGTTGTACTTGTCGCGCGGGAGGTCGATCTCGTAAGCATTGTTGTTGTAGCGTGCTAGCACCTTGAAGGGTCCATCGGCTCGTGGTAGAAGTTTGGACTTGCGTTCGATGGGGAAGCGGTCCTTGCGAAGGTGTAGCCACACAAGGTCGCCAATGTTGAAGATCATGGGTTGCTTGTTGACGTTGAGCTTGGTCGTGAGTCGTTGTACTTGACGCTCGATGGTGTGCCTTTTATCTCCATGCATCTTCTTGAGGTAGTTCATTCGGGCACTAGTGTCCATGTTGATGCGCTCTTGTAGTGGTAGAGGAAGAATGTCCAATGGGGACAACGGGTTGAAGTTGTAGACGACCTCGAAGGGGGACTTGCCGGTAGTTGAATGTCTTGCATGACTGTAGGCGTACTCGGCGATGGGTAGGCACTCCTCCCACTCCTTGATGTTCTTCTTGATCAAGACGCGTAGTAGAGTGGAGAGTGTTTGGTTCGTCACTTCCGTTTGGCCGTCGGTTTGTGGATGGTATGCCGTGGAGAATAGGAGCTTGATACTAAGCTTGGCGCATAAAGTCTTCCAAAAGTAATTCAAGAACTTGATGTCGTGGTCCGAGACAATCGTCTTTGGCACTCCATGAAGTCGCAAGATTTCCTTACAAAAGAGATTGGCAACATGTGAAGCATCGTCTATCTTGTTGCAAGGAATGAAATGTGCCATTTTAGAGAATCGGTCCACAACAACAAACACGGAATCCTTTCCATTTCTAGTTTTAGGCAAACCTAGTAAAAAATCCATGCTAATATCTTCCCATGGTTGATATGGAATTGGAAGTGGCATGTAAAGGCCATGAGAATGAGCTTTAGACTTAGCTTTGCGACATGTAGAGCATCGGTTGGTGAAGCGGTTGACATCGTGAAACATCTTTGGCCAAATATAGTTCTTGGAGAGTGTATCAAGTGTCTTGCCGCGTCCAAAATGTCCCATTAGTCCTTCTCCATGAGATTCTTGCAAAAGCAACAAACGAAGAGAAGACCCGGGGATGCAAAGTTTATTAGCTCTCATAAGATAACCATCTTTGATGTAATATCGTTCCCAAGATGTATGCGTCAAACACTTAGCATAAGGAGTTGCAAAAGTAGGATCATGCGCATACAAGTCTTTTATGTGCTCCAAACCAATGACATTCAATTCAAGTTGAGTAACAAGCATGCATATACGGGAAAGCGCATCCGCCACAACATTTTCCTTACCTTTAATATACTTGATGACATAAGGAAAATACTCAATAAATTCACTCCATTTAGCATGACGCTTGTTCAACTTAGTTTGACCCTTAAGGTATTTAAGCGTTTCATGATCGGTATAGATGATAAATTCATGAGGGCGGAGGTAATGTTCCCATTCACGCAAAACTCGCACTAAAGCATATTGCTCTTTGTCATAGATGGGATAATTGAGTTGCGCTCCGGAAAGTTTCTCACTAAAGTAAGCAATTGGGGGCTTCTCTTGTGTTAACACACCTCCTATGCCATTACCACTAGCATCGCAATGAATTTCAAAAGGTTTGTCAATGTTGGGTAATGCAAGCACGGGAGCATGAGTAAGCAAATTCTTAAGCTCATTGAAAGCACTATCTTGTGATGGTCCCCAAACAAATGGTGCATTTTTCTTACTCAAAGCATGTAAAGGTGAAGCAATTGTGCTAAAATCCTTCACAAATCTACGGTAGAAACCGGCTAAACCAACAAAACAATGCACTTGTTGCAAATTGGTTAGTTGGGGCCAAGTTTTTATAGCATTGATCTTAGATTCATCAACATGAACACCCTTAGAAGATACTACAAAACCCAAGAAACAAGCTTATCAACACGAAAGAGGCATTTTTTCATATTAGCATAAAGTTGTTCTTTTTGAAGAGTTTGTAGCACGGTTCGAAGGTGGGTGACATGATCTTTGAGAGATTTGCTAAAAATAAGGATATCATTGAAGTAAACAACAACAAATTCACCAATGTAAGGGTGAAACACATAATGCATAAGAAGCATGAAAGTACCGGGTGCTTCCGATAAACCCATAGGCATGACTAACCACTCATACAAACCAAACTTTGTTTTGAAAGTGGTTTTCCATTCATCACCCTCTTGAATGCGGATTTGATAGTAACCACTTTTAAGATCGACTTTGGAAAAGATAGTGGCACCGCTAAGTTCATCTAGCATATCGTCAAGGCGTGGAATGGGGTACCTATAGTGAACGGTGATAGCATTGATGGGTCTACAATCGGAACACATGTGAAAGCTACCGTCTCTTTTTGGCACAAGAATGACCAGTACGGCACAAGGACTCAAACTTTCATGCACATGTCCATGGTCTATGAGATGCTTTACTTGCCTTTCTATTTCTTTGGTTTCTTCGTGGTTGACTCGATAGGGGGGCTTGTTTGGAAGTGGCGCTCCGGGGATGAGGTCGATGAGGTGCTCGATGCCTCGTAGTGGAGGTAGATCCAGAGGTAGCTCGTCGGGGAAAACATCTTGGAATTCCTGCAATAAAGAAGATAACACTAAAGGTAGATCGTGAGAGGAGTTAGATTTTGGTGCCTCGTCCTTGCACAATAGGACATAGTGTAGGACACTTGATGGGTTCTCACACACTTCTCTCATCTCACGTTTGGTGGCAAGTAGAACTAAGTTTTTCTTGTCGCTCATCGTGGAGGCACTCAATTTGGGCTTGTGGCGCTCACTCTCTTTTTGGTGGTTCGCTCTCTCACTATTCTCTCCATGATGGGTGGCTTGCTTGTCGGCGAGCACTTGGCTTGGAGACATAGGGCGTAGCACATACTCCTTTCCTTTCATCTTGAATCTATAGTGGTTTGTACAACCATTGTGGATGACACCTCGGTCAAATTGCCATGGCCGTCCAAGAAGGAGGTGGCAAACGGTCATCGGAAGGACATCACACACCAAAGTGTCTTTGTAAGCTCCGATCTTCAAAGAGACTTATACCCTATGCTCGAGTTGGATGGTGTCAGTGTTGCTTAGCCATTGAACTTTGTAAGAGTGCGGGTGCTTCTTCTTGGCCAATTGGAGTTTGGAGCAAAGTTCTTCACTTGCGAGGTTATGGCAACTCCCTCCGTCGATAATGACCTTGACAGACCCTCCATTGATTCCGGCCTTGGTGTGGAAGATATGGCATCTTTGGTCTTCTTCTTGTTGATGTTGAAGAGTCAAGACCTTGGAGACAACAAGATCGGTGCTTGAATCTTCGTCACAAAAGATGTGATCATCTTCATCTTCATTGTTCACTTGTCGGTGCGTCGCCACTTGCTCAAGGGCTTCCATTTCTCCTTCACTCATTGAGTCATAGGTTCCGTCGTTGTTGAGGATCATGGTGTGCTTGTTTGTGCACTCAAAGGACTTGTGGCCTCGGCCTCCGCATGTGAAGCATTTGAAGGAACTTGTCTTCACGGTCTCATCGGTTGGGGTAGATGATGATGAAGCTTTTGGCTTGAAGTTGCTTGTAGGAGGAGGAGGACTTAAGCTTGTCGAAGTTTTCTTGTAACTTGACTTATCATCGTTGCTTGTAGATGGCTTGGTCGAGGTAGAAGGTGTTCGGGTCGTCGATGCTTGAGAGTTGAAGAAGCCGTAGGACTTGGATGAGAACTTTGCATACTTGAAGTCATCTTGCACTTGGAGTTCCGCCTTTGTAGCTTGATGCACTAGCTCGATGAGGTTCGAGTATGGTTGGAAGTCGGCGATCTTCTTGATAGGATGGTTGAGTCCATTCAAGAAACGTGCCATAGTTCGCTCATCATCTTCAGTGACATTGGCTTGTATCAAGGCAATCTCCATTTCCTTGTAGTACTCTTCAACACTCTTGGTTCCTTGATTGAGGAGTTGGAGTTTCTTGAAGAGGTCGCGGTTGTAGTAGTTTGGCACGAATCGTGCTCTCATGACATCCTTCATTTGCACCCAAGTAGTGATGGGTGGTTCACCTCTTGCCTCTCGGCGCTCAATCACTTGTTCCCACCAAATGAGGACGTACTATTGGAATTCGAGGGATGCCATTGCGATCTTCTTCTCTTCTTCGTAGTTGTGCAAGCGGAAGATTTTTTTCAACCTTCAATGCCCATGATATGTACTCTTCGGGGTCATTGCTTCCGGTGAACTTGGGCATGGTGGACTTTAGCTTGCTGTATCGTTGCTCTTCATTGTGTTGGGGTCTAGGATGATGACACCCATGTCGTTGAGGATTGACAATCTCATGTTGCTCTTGGTGAGGAGGGTAGCCGACCTCATGTTGCTCTTGTCTTGGAGCATTTCCATTGTCTTCATGCTCTCGATGAACTTGATGCTCTTGTCGAACTTGTGGAGGAGCTTGTCGAGCTTGAGTATGAGATTGTCGATCTTGAGGAGGAGCTTGTCGATGCACACGTGCCTGGAAAATCCTCTCTTGGACTTCATCGCGAAGAGCTTCTTGATGTTCACGAGCTTGTCGTCCTCGGTTGGCTACGACTCGACTTGATTCATGAAGGGCACGTTGCACTTCAAGAGCTTGAGCTTCACGTAGTTGTTGTTCTTGACGTTGTGCCTCGGCATCTTGTGCATCTTGATGTTGTCGCGCTCGCTCCTCTTGTTCTTGTTGTCGTTGGCGTTGCCGTTCTTGTGCTTGCGCGAATGCCGCTTGGGTTTGACATTGTCCGTGCACTTGAGAGTCGGTGTCGTGTAGAGGATTGCGGTTAGCTTGACGGTCTTGACGCGCGGCACGACGAAGAGTGTTTGATGTTGGTGTACTTGAGCCGGAGATAGTGTCGTCGGAGTGTCAACTCGAGCGGCTCCTTCTTGAGTAGGACGAAGTGGTAGAAGAGCAGTTGACCAACAAGGCACGAATCTCGTCCATTCTTGTGTCATTCTCGTGCTTGTGTTCGTCGAGCTTGTTGCCGAAATAGTCTCTTGTACGTTGCTCGGAGAGTCACAAGTCGGTGGCGAGGTTGTCGATGTGGTCGCTCATTGCTAGTTGCTCTTCATGCAAGGCTCGTTGTGTACCAAAGAGGTGTAGCTTGGTGACGTAGTTGTTCGGGTCATCGTCTTGCTCAAGGAAGAGTGGGTTTGTAGAAGTACTTGGCCTATCCATCATTCCAAACAAAGATATGTGAGTGGGAGAAAGAGAAAAACCAATACCAAATGTACCTTGACTGATGTTGAAGATGGATCAAAGATCACTCCAATGTGTAACAAGGTAATAGCACAATTGGTACCAATTCTTGTCGGTTTCTCACACCGACACAAGTAAAAGCTTATGGTGGGTCTTGGTTAGGATGGTGGCACAAAATTTGATGCAATTGTTAGTGATCTTCAATAATGTTGGAAAAGATTCACAAATTTACAAATGCAATAAGTAGACCAATAGCAAGATATGGTACACAGAAACACACACACACAAATAGATAATGTGGGGTTGTGCAACCAAGGGTGAGCCAAAATGTGGAATCCACCAAGATGATCTTGTTGCACAATACTAGAGAGACGGTAGCACGATTGCACAATAAGCGGATACGAACTTGTGCACAACCTACTAAGCAAAAATGCAACGACTTATATCCCAAGTATGCTATGTGTATGATGTTCCGATGATATGATCCATTTTTCTCAAAAGCTTGTTTGGCTCCTTGTTGCTTGAGCTCTTTTCTCATGCAATGCTTCATGAACCAAGATAGCAATTGTGTATGCGATGACAACTTTGTGACACAAGAGATGATAACAAGATATGAACCACGATGATATGGTATGTATGCTATGGGAAGTATGATCACTAATGTGCACAAGTCACGTTGCCGGAAAAACTCAAAGGCTAGTCTCGATGGGTAAGCTACGCAAAAAGTAATGCTATGGGGTTATCAATGCAAATGCAAGAGTGTATGAGGCTATCATGATATCAAGATGAGATGGATACCAAAATGATGTAGCCGATCGTAGTAGTCCGTGACGAAGATGAGTGGTCGTGATGTCGATGTCGAATCGTACCTAGATAGCCAAAACACAAAAGGATACGGTTACCAGAACTCAAATTCTCCAAGACCAAAATGTGTCAAAATCGTCGGAGTTGAGTAGCGGACAAACTATGGTGGTGTTATGCGGAAGTGGTGGTGGTATAGGGAATTGTATGCGAAAGTGGTGGAGGTGGCTGAAAATTTGGGGGGGGGGGGATTCAGTTTCGTCATGGATCAGCGGACATCCGGTGGTGGAGCGGTCGTCCGGTGCCTGGGCGATTTTGGGCACGGGATGAACAGCACGGTTTCGAGGTGGAAGTGGCGAATTTGGTCAAATCCTGGCGATTTTGTGGATGGAAATGGTGGAGATGGTGGGGAAAAGCTAGATCCACTCAAGGCAAAGCAAATCCATGGATCAAATCCAACAAAACTTCATCACACCAAGAAATCACAAAAAAAAAATTGGGGCTATTTTTGTGGGGAATTTTCGAATTTAGGACGAAAACAACAAAATCAAGCTAGAAAACGAACAGGGGAGGCTCCGAAATCGTGATCAACGTGGCCCATGGTACCAAGATGATGTAGGGTGGAACCCTATACAGCCAGTGTTTCACGAAAGGAGCGGATCCCAACTAAGAACATGAAGAACACGAGGGGAAAACGAGGGAAAACACAAGAGGAACTCTCAAAGCCAACAAGATATAGTCACACATATGCTAGATCCTCGAAACACAAAGGGCGATAGACGATCCAAAGTCAACAACGGACGATACAAAGGGTAACCAGTTCTTCTCCGTGAGGAGATCTTGATGGGGCCACCCAAGAGGGGGTCTTGAATCCGCTTGGAAGGATCTTCTCCGATGGAGGCGCGATCTTCGAGGAGAAAGTAACCAAGTGGATGAGCAAAGCTCTCACACAAACATGAGCTAATCCTTTGCTAACCTTAACTAGGAGGAGGGAGAGGTCTATTTATAGTCTTAGTGCAAAGAGGGGCGAAGTGAAGGGGTAATGGGCTTCGGCCCAAAACTGGATGCAGCCAGGATCCGGACGACCGTGAGGCGCCAGTCGTCCGGAGGCTCGCAGGGGTCCGGACGTCCGTAGATCATTGGATGTCCGCAAATTAGGTTATGTCACCACATCGTCGGACGTCCGTAGGTGTCCGGTCGTCAGGTCTTCCTTGGATTTCCGTAGATTTGGTTCTGATAGCATAGCGTCGGTCGTCCGGAGGGATGCGGTCGTCCGGAGCCTGGGAGTTGTCGGACGTCTGGGCCTGGTCGGACGTCTGGCCGCTGTAGCAAACGGTGGCCTATCTTCCTTAAATTGGCGTGGTCTTTAGGGGTCGGACGTCCAGAGCCTGTAGCTTCCGTGACAACCCTTCCTCTTGTCCTTCGCACTTGGTGTCCTCACCGTCTTGTCCGTTGGATGTAGGTGTTCCATGGCTTTCCTCCATGTACCTGATCACACATAGTGTCTCCGTTTGAGGTAGTAGCCATGTCTCACGTGTCGAAAGTGGTAGTTCGAAAAGGAGCGAGTTCACCTTATCTTCAATAGCCTTGGCTCGGGCTCTTGTTATTGGTTCAAGTGGTGTCGTTGGAGGTGTAGGTGCATCCATGAGCTTGGGCTCCGCATCACTTAGAGCCGGCATGATGGCTACAATCACCTTCATGAATCTCTCTTAGAATCTCACGGCCCTCCTCGGGAGAAATACAGCGCTGAAACAGCCTTGCGACACTGCATCAGTGTAACTAGCCGTTGACAATGGTCATTGACTTAGACCACCGGGTTATTTGCCTGGCCAAAGTTTCATCCTCAGGTAACTCACCCCGGGTCATGTAAGCCAAATAGGGAACTGTCCAATCAGGAATAGCATGAAGAGCCGCCACCAACTGTGCCTCTAGGTCAGGGATAGCAAGATCCTCCACTGTAAGCAATTTAACTAAAGGATTATTCAGAATATCAAGAAAAACATTATGTGGTACCGGCTTACGCTGAGATCCCAGCCGGCTTAAAGCATCAGCCGCCTCATTTTTTTCCTGTGATCAACATGTTCCACTTGATAACCCTTGAAATGATCAGCAATAGCATCAACTGTCCGGCGATAAGCCGCCATGAGTGGGTCTTTGGAATCCCAAGTTCCTCAGACTTGCTGAGCCATCAGATCTGAATTGCCAAAACACCTCACCCGGCTTCAGTTCATCTCTTTGGCCATCCGAAGACCATGGAGCAAGGCCTCATACTCAGATGCATTGTTAGTACAAGGAAACATCAGCCTTAAGACATAACAAAACTTATCACCTCATGGGGAAGTCAAAATTACTCCATCCCCCGAGCCTTCCAATTGCCTGGATCCATCAAAATGAATAGTCCAATATGTATTATTAGGCTTCTCCTCAAGCATCTGCAACTCTGTCGAGTCATTGATGAAATCCACAAACGCCTGAGACTTGATAGTTGTCTGAGGCATATACTTTAAACCATGGGGTCCAAGCTCAATGGCCTAGTTGGCCACCCAGCCTGTAGCTTCTCTGTTTTGAATAATATTCCCTACAGGAGCAGAATTGACCACAGTGATGGGATGACCAAGGAAATGTTGCTTCAACTTACGTCTAGCCATGAACACTCCATAAACTAGCTTCTGCCAATGTGGGTACCTTTGCTTAGATTCAATTAATACATCGCTGACATAGTAAACCGGCCTTTGAACTGGATATTCCTTGCCTGATTCTTTCCATTCCACAACAACTGCTATGCTGACAGCTCTGCTGTTAGCAGCCACGTATAAAAGCAAGGGCTCATTAATAGGAGCTGCAAAAACTGGCGGCTCAGCCAACTGCTTTTTAAGCACCTCAAACGCTTGATTAGCAGCATCGCTCCAGACAAAGTGATATGTTTTCTTCATCATCTGGTATAGAGGGATAGCCTTTTCTCCCAGGCGGCTTATAAACCAGCTTAAAGCCGCAATACGACCCGCCAAACACTGGACGTCGTTGATACATGCCGGTTTAGCCAAAGAAGTGACAGCCTTGATTTTCTCTGGGTTAGCTTCAATACCTATCTCAGAGACCAAAAAAACCCATGAGCTTGCTAGTTGGCATCCCAAAGACACATTTAGCCGGGTTAAGCATCATCTTGTAGACCCGGAGGTTGTCAAAGGTCTCCTTCAAATCATCTAACAAGGTCAAATTCTTCCTGGATTTCACAACGATATCATCCACATAAGCATGAACATTGCGTCCAATCTGGTTGTGGAGGTAGTTCTGAACACAAGCTGATAAGTCGCCTCATCTTATAGACCCGGGGGTTGTTAAAGATATCCTTCAAATCATATAACAAAGTCTCATTCTTCCTGGATTTCACAATGATATCGTCCACATAAGCATGAACATTGCGTAAAATCTGGCTGTGGAGGCAATTCTGAACACAACGCTGATAAGTCGCCTGGGCACTCTTGAGCCCAAAAGGCATAGACACGTAGCAGAACGCTCCAAAAGGAATGATAAAAGATGTCTTCTCCTGGTCCTTAACTGCCATCTTGATCTGATGATAACTAGAATAATCATCTAAAACACTCAAACGCTCACAACCCGCCGTTGCATCAATGATCTGATCAATACGAGGGAGAGCAAAAGGATCAGCCAAATAGGCCATGTTAAGGTTAGTGTAATCCACACACATACGCCATTGTCGTTTTTTTAAGTACCAGCACTGGGTTGGCCAACCATTCAGGATGAAAAACTTGAACAGTAAACCCGGCTCCCAAGAGCTGGGCCACTTCTTCACCAATGGCCTTGCGCCTCTCTTAATTAAAACAAGAAAAGGAATTGCTTGACCAGTTTAAACTTTTGATGAGGACATCAATACCATTGTTACACCCACAACCCCTACGGTTACATATACTAGACCAATTACTAGAGCTCGCGCACGCCAATTAAATTACCAGGTACTTTCGTTTCTTGGTAAGGATTCTAATGTTCATGAGAATATGATGCTGCCTAAATTGGATACATTTGTTTTGCTTACAAATGAAGGGCCTAGCTTGGAGAAGGATGGACATTGGAGCAAGAACAAGCATGGAGTTGATGGCATGCGCAAGGGGAACAAGAATGGAGTTGCAAGTGATGATTTCAGGACTTTGAAGCCGCCATAAGGAGTGCGTGAAGCCTTGGACGAAATATACAAGATGCCACTTCATAAATTTCGTACAGAGGCTATTCTAGGTGCTGCGTCATCTTATTATTGGGCCAGGCCCATGTAATTTCGAAATACATAAGTATAGCCTGTTTTTAGAGTCTGTATGTGTGGGGAAACAAGAGATAGGCTTGGTTTCGGACCCCTTCCCCAAGGGCCACGAAATTCCCCCCTCTTCCTCCATATATACAGCCCTTAGGGCACCGTTTAGACTTTGGGTTTTGTTTAGATCAAAAGTTTTCCATAGCTGCAACTTCGCGTAATAAAACTTTCCTCTTATATTCGCAATATCTAGATTGCAATCTCAGTTTCTTGCTTGTTCTTCGTTTGCTCGCAAGAAATAGACCCTCGTGGTCAGGTTGAACGTGCTCCGGCGTGGTCAACAACCCTCGGGAGTTGGTTTAGCGATTGCTAAGGCGCGACGTCTTCGCACGTTCGTAGTCGGATCGTCAAAGTCGACTCGCATAGAAAACGAAAGTTATCTCATCGAAACATCAGGACACCTTCGCCTCTATCAAGTGGTATAAGATCCCCAGGTTGCTCGGTAAGATTTTACAGTTTTTCGTAGTTAGATCGAGTCTGTTCTTCATACCTACAGTCCACGAAAAAGCCACAAAAAATTAGGGTTAGTTCATCATATCCGAACCAATCTGAGCCTTTGCACAATCTTTTTAGGCTTTTTGCTTTGCTGAATTTGCGGTTGCATCGTCGTGTCAAGTTGCTGGTCTTAGAGTCTATTCTTTTAGAGTTTCGAGTTCTGGTCATAAGTTGTCACGCAGCCGCCGCACAATCATCATTGCCCCTGCCTTCTACCACCACCGCTTATTCGCCTCCGCTCTGAATCCGTATCCATATACCACCACCAATCCGTATCCATATACCACCACTGATCCGTATCCATATACCACCACCGCTACCATATACCACCACCGCTGCCATATCCTACCACCATATATCCACCACCAATCTGAGTTCTTTTAATATTAGGTTTGTTTTCGAGATCCATCTATTTTCCATTTCGTGTTTCCTTGCCTGAGTAGGTCTTGGAAAAAAAAGTCTGGAGACCCCCGGGCAGTTTTTAGGCCAAAATTTCCGCGACCAAAAATATTTTTTCCCTATCCTATTTTTAGGCTTTTCTGAGTCTTTTGAGCCACAAGCCATCATAGTGATTTTTTGTCGCACTTTTTCGTCGTCGCTGCCCTGATTTCTGAAAAAAATAGTCAAAAAATTTCGTGCCCATCCTGTCATTTTGACCTGGGAAGAGTTTTGAGACACTCACCATTATAGTGATTTTTCGAAGAAAAAAAATGAGGAGCGCAAAAAAAAGAGCGCCAAAAAAATTCAGAGTGTGCTTTTCCCTTGTTTACGTGCAGCCCCGTGATTTTGTTAGTGTTCTAGGCTCGCGTCTCTAGCACGGTGTAGCCTAGCACCAGCATAGTACCATCGTTGAGCGTTTATTCAACTTTGCATCTCTGAATTGATTATTGCTGACCCTTTTTGCTACCATATTATAAGCCTTCCCAGCTCCACATACATCTACATCGTGCGTTTGACTCTCCCTGGTAATCGCTCTATCCAAGCTTTGAGAGTTTTGACTACATCGGTTGCCGATCACCACCTGCTGCTGGGTAAGAACTGGTAAGAATTTGAGATTCGCTTGACGGATTTGTGACACCCACCACCACCACCACTCGTTAGTAGTCTATACGATCATATTCTTGTGTGTTTCTATTGCTGCTAACCATGCCAGGATCACAAGCCGAAGAGATTGACTAGGAGAACTTAACGAACAAGGAGCCTCATGATAAGTTTCAGCAAATGATGACTGAACAGGTGCAAGATGTGCTGAACAACTTTGAAGAGGCCATGGAGAAGATCACTGGCCTTGAGAAGACGTTCGAAACAAAGCTCGACAACAGATTTAATGAACTGCTTCCGCGTCTTCCACCACCGGCTACACCTGTCGCACCTCAACAACAACAACAACAACAACAACAACAACAACAACGACAACAACAACAACAACAACAACAACAACAACAACAACAACAACAACAACAGCAACAGCAAGAGCAACAGCAACAGCAACAGCAACAGCAACAACAACAGCAACAACAACAGCAACAACAACAGCAACAACAACACCAACAACAACACCAACAACACCACCACCACCACCACCACCACCACCACCACCACCAACAACAACAATAACAACAACAGCAACAACAGCAACAGCAACAGCAGCAACAGCAACAGCAGCAACAGCAACAGCAACAGCAGCAACAGCAACAGCAGCAACAGCAACAGCAACAACAGCAACAGCAACAACAACAACAGCAACAACACCAACAGCAACAATAGCAACAGCAACAACAGCAACAGCAACAATAGCAACAGCAACAACAACAACAACAACAGCAACAACAGCAACAGCAACAACAGCAACAACACCAACAGCAACAACAGCAACAACAACAACAGCAACAGCAACAACAGCAGCAACAGCAACAGCAACAGCAACAGCAACAGCAAAAGCAACAGCAACAGCAACAGCAACAGCAACAGCAACAACAACAACAACAACAAACAACAACAACAACAAACAACAACAAACAACAACAACAACAACAACAAAACAAACAACAAACAACAACAACAACCTCCACGTCATGAAACAGCCCTCTCCCGAGCGAGCCATGTCCTTCTTCAGCCTAGCCAAACTGTTGGTGTCGTGGTTTTGTCACAGCAGATGTCCTCATGAAAGGACTTAGTCGTGGAGCCATCACTATGGGTTAGCTTGAAGGGGTTAAAGCGGACAAGGGACGCAAGAGAGTTTATACTAGTACGGCCCCTTACGATGAAGGTAAAAGCCTACGTCTAGTTGTGATGGAATTGATGAGGTTTCGATGACCAGGGAGCGAATACGCTTTGCCTGAGCCTCGAGTTGTTGTCTGTTGTCCTGAACCGCCGCCGGGTCGTCCCCTTATATACATGGGTGGCTCTCGTCGATTTACAGAGTCCCGAGATCGGCTCATAAACGTGTCCGATTCGGTCTCCACTCTTTCTATCTTACAATACAAGTTACATACCAATTTCAGTTTACAGCTACTGGCTTTTAAACCGGTTCTGGGCCCTGGGCCTTTACATAGCATCCTCATCTGTCTTCATGGGCTTCATGCATAATCAACTACTGATGAAGTTAACCCGGCCTCTCCTGGCCGGTTTACGCCCAGTAGTAATATCCCCAACATTAGGCCCCAGATTGATTTGAACAGGTTCATCTCAATCCTTAGTAAAAACTTCGTCTTCAACATCTTCTCATAATTTGGTAAACCGTCATGACATCTTCATTAATGAGTCTCCGACAATCAAGGCGACAGCTCCGCCTCACTTCCAAATTTCTGGCCCCTCGATTTTCGCGCCTGACACTTATCGCTTGCCTTGATAAATAGGACCGAGAGGTCATTTTCACCTTTTCCCCCTCGTGCCTCTTCGCATCGTCTTCCTTGCGCCGCTCAGCCTCTGGAGCTCAGCCGCCACCGTCGACCGTCGCCTCTGCTTCGACCCTGCCCGCTACATCACCTTTAACGCACTAGAATACTACGGCGCCCTTCCGCTTCCTCATCAGCTCCGGTAAGTTCTTTGCTTTTTCTGCCATAGATCTATTTTAGGGTTTTGACATTCTTCAGCGTTCGTCAGCGTTATTTGTTCATATGATGATTCTTGATAAAATCCTGAATATCTGTTCTACATGATGATAGCCTTTAGCCTCTGTTTCCGTTTATGCATCTCAAAACAGAAGATCTCATCTGAACCTTCACCCATTGGTTCGGTACTGCTTCTTAGGCTTTGAATATATTTCCCTTTTCTGATATGCCTCAGATCCAAAATTGCAACATCAACTTGTGAAACCTGTTTTCCTTCACTTACACATCTGCAGTCTTGACTCTTTGATGTTAGACTAGGCGGTTTAAATTTTTAGAAAACAATGAAACCCCGTATATACCATTAGTCCCCTTGTTGAACCGCAAAAGCCTTTACTAGGGCAGTGTTTCATTGTTAAACTCCGGTTTATAAATAGCTGACCCTGGTTTAGCAATATACTTATGTCTTTGCATCACCGTATAACTGTCCAACGTAATTCTTGAACCAGTAATTATTATATTGTAGATCTTTGTTGCCATGGCCAAACAAGTATATGAATGCAACTGGGTCCCTTCTCGAGTGACTGAAGATCAGTTGAACAATCGGGTCAAAATGGGCACTTTAAGCAAGAAGGACGTCATTCACTGGAGGGTCCCTGGCCCGGAATGTCCTCCTATTCCCAAAGATGGAGAAGTTATTGTTTTTGCTGATCATTTAAGCTGGGGCTTCAACCCTCCCGGTTCAAAAAAATTCCGGGATGTCCTAGCCAACTTTCAACTACGCCCATAAGATATCGGTCCTAACTCCGTAACCAATATTTGTCACTTCCAAGTTTTCTGTGAGGTTTACCTTCAGGAGGAACCTACAGTAGAGCTATTCCGGGATTGCTTTCACCTGAACTGTCGCATAGAATTCAAAGACGGACCCAACACATAACTGGGCGGTATGGGGATTCAGAAAAGGAAAGAAGTCACCTTCCCTCATGCCAATCTTCACAGCCACCCCAAAGAATGGAACCAGACCTGGTTTTATTGCAAGGATACCTCTCCATCTGAGGAAAATCCCCTGTCGGGTTACCGTCCGGAACGTCTGACCAACACACACCCTTTTCCTCAGAGGCTAACTGCTAAAGAGAGAATCAAATATGATCCTCAACTATCCAAGCTTAGGGCCTTTATGGCAAACGGGTTGACAGGGATTGATTTTGCGCGCTGCTGGATATCCTGGAGCGTACTGCCCTTAAGCCAGCGCCCCAGTTTGATGTGTGAGTACATAGGAGATGTAAAGGATGCTCAGCGGCACATTGATTTCCAGCTTACAGACGATGAAGTTACTGAGGCTGTAAAACAGATGTTGAATGAACCGGAGGATGTCTGTGCTCAAACCAGCCTACTCCCTTTTTGCGCCATCAACAAACCGCCATCTATAAGAATCATACCATCTGCTTATCTGAAATTGCTTCTGTCCAAATATTCTCTGAAAATGTTATTATTTTTGACAGGGCGATGATCCGTTTTCGAACAAGAAACCTCCACAAGATAAACCGGTGAAGCCAACCCGCCAAAAGACCAAAGTTGTGAAGAAGCCTGCCAATAGGAAGAGAACCACTGCATCCTCCGATACACCAGCTGACGATGATGTGGGTAACCCGGATTTTGAGGTAGAACTTGACTCACTTGGTTCATTTTTCATACGCCTTACTGATGATGATTATTGCCAGGACGATGCTGAAGTTAGTCATGCTGATGTTGTAGAGGTAATCGTTCTTTCCTCCGATTCAAACCCTTTGCCTTCACTAAAACCCGTCGGGCAAACCGGAAAGTTAAATTTTCTCATCCTCTTGCTTACTTGGATCCGAACTTTCTTATGAAGACACAATAGCACGAGGCTCGCTGCACAACCCAGCACAGCGGCCAGGTAGTTACCTCAGCCGGTTTACCGAACAGTCAGGTCAAGAAACGTTGTTCAGAGGTCTCTAATTCTCTTGCCACTTCACGCCCTAAAGCGGGTTGTTTTCGTCAACCTCTTAATCCGTCTGATTCCGATTATCAGGGCAGTTCTCATTCATCCTCTGGCGAGTCATCAACCACCAAGCTTCCACCCCTCAAAACAGTGCTTGGGTGAGCCATATTCCTTCTTATATCTTTGACATATTACTTAACATATGTTGTACTGATCCTTTTTTATTTTTCTCAGAGCCAAGCCCAGACCCAGCAAAAAGGCTCGTCAGAGTAAACCGACAGAGGAAGACGCAGCTGCTGAACCGGAGAAAACTATAGATCCTGAAGAAGCCAACCTTGATGATATATTGAATGATCCACCGCCTCAAGATCAGGACTTCATTGCTGAGCAGGCAGAAATTGATGCCACTGGCCATGCTAATCAGCCAACAAGTCCCATCCGGACTGACAATCTGGTCAGTCCAGCAAAAAAATGCTGACAAACCGGCGACTCCAGTACGAGCTGCTGAGGAGAAGGATGATGACGTTTTGATTACTGGCATTGGCCATACAGATCCAGGAAATCCTGTTGCTTTGTCAAGGCACACTGCAAGAGAAGAATTCTCTGCAATTGGCAAAGGCAAGTGGAATGCCGATTTATCAACTTACGCCGCTCTGAATGCTCAAGACCTTCATTCCGGCTATCTAAACCGTTTGTACACCAGCCGTGATTATGAAGTTGGCCTGGTCAACATGATGAAGGAAAAATATGAGGTAACCTCATATGTGCTTCTCTGTTTGTATTAATTTGTAGGTTATCAATTCCCATAGCCCCCAAGTGACGGTTTAAGATACCGATCTAAACCGGGACTATAGTAGGCACTTAATGTGAGCCAGAATGCACTTTTAACTTCACTGAAGTAGCCCCCAAGGGCCGGTTTAACTGTATATAGATGAGCTGGGACTTTGTAAAATTCCCTGACATAGAGCAAATATGCATTAGCCATGAAGTGCCAAGTTTGAATACTTGTATTATGCTTGGGACTTTGAAAAAATTTCTGACACAGAGCAAATATGCATTAGCCCCCTAGTACTAAGGGCGTAACTTGTTATGTGCTTGGTACTTCAAATATGTACTGCCATTTCATCATATAACTATCTCTGTGCAGGCTGAGTTGATCAAGAGACAAAGCCAAACCGCTGACCTGCAGGAGAACCTTAAGTCGCAACAGGTTGAAACCTCCAAAGCAAAGGAAGAATTGACCGACGCTTTGAACGCTATGGATAAACTTAAAGAGAGCTTCAACAAAGAGCGGGCGGATTGGGAGACTGAGAAATCCGCTTTGGCGCAAAGGGCTGAAAAAGCAGAAGCCGCTCTTAAACCTGTGGTTGATGAATTGACCAGCGTGAAGCGGCAGGTTCATGCCATGACTGCAGCTGTGTTTGGTAAGCATCCTTAACTCCTGATTATACTATATCCTTTCATGTGTCTGCCGGTTTACTAATCCTTGTAATAATACAGGAACTCGTATTGGCCACTTGGGATCTGATGTTTGGAAGAAGTTAAAAGCAGCCTATACCCTGATAGAACAGTTGTATACCGGCGCGCAACGGATCATATATACTTCTTCCCATAACAATCCTCCTCCCACCTTGATTAAGGATACCTTAGAAAGGTTATCCATGCTTCCTGCCCAGGTTGACGAACTGAAAAATTCTGCTGCTAGGACGGGCGCTTTGGCTGCACTGACTCAGGCGAAGGCATGGGTTCCTGACTTTGATCCAATTGAAGCGGCCCAAGGCTATCCCAGCTTAAAGGAAGATGGAACCGACTTTGGCGAAGATGATCTCCGGATAATAAACCGGGAAGTGCGCCCATTAGCTTGTCGATTGGTTGAAGAAGCAGACCTGTCATATTATCAAGCCGGCTATGATGACAAGAACAAACGGGTTGCTGCACCAATTCCTGAAGCTGAGAATCTTATCCCGCCAATCCGTAAGCACAGTTACGCCCCTGACGTTGAACCGTCCCTGCTGATAAGTGATGAAGCTGTATTTCAAGCCTTAACTGGGATCGACTGGGCAACTGTTGATTTCCAACCACTAGGTAGGGAGGAAGAAGTTGAACCGGCGCGAGATGATCCGCAACCATCAGGTCAAGCCGGTGACCAAGCGTGAACCGGAGGCCGGTTTAGACTACTACATGCTGTGACATGTATCTGATAAAAACAATGATCTTTTTGGGCACTAGCTCGCCTTGTAATAGGCTAGTTAATATACTTGGTTTGGTATGCCTTTGTGCATATTTATCTGCAACTGATGCGTGCTTGATTCGTCATTCTTAAGATATGATATCCATATTCATTTAACCAAGCTGTTTCTGCAGTCAAAAAAGCTTAAAGTGCCCTGGCGGTTTACCGCCGGGCGGATCATGATACTCATGTACATAGAACCAAAGATGACAACTTAGCCTGTAACATATAACCAAATATGGAAATATATAATACCTGTCACCTTCAGGCATGATGTTGGCTGGCCAACCTTGTAGCGGGGCTTATAACCCAAATTTTGGAGGAGAAAAACAACTCCTGTTGATATAAGGCCGGTTTATAATGTAAACCGCTCCGGGCTATGATAAACACCGGTTTACTCCATAATAAGATTTTATCAGAAAATCAGACCGGGCGGATAGTCTCTGGATTATGAGTTAACCGTGTTCCCTCAATTTGTAATTGACAGTCGAACTGGATTATTAATGCCGGTTTGAAAAAGCAACAAAAAATCTTTATAGAAAAGATAATGGAACTCAAACAAAGGAAAAATAAAACCAATGTAAGCGAGGCTTTGAGCCGATCAAGAGGTGTTACCACGGTCGGACACGACCAAGCCCCCAAAAGGTGTAGCTATGGTTCGAGTCGGCCAGGTCCCCAAATGATGTTGTGGCATTACGCCGATCAAGAGGTGTAGCTATGGTTTGGGTTCGACCAAGCCCCCAAGTGATGATGTGGCCTTGCGCCGATCAAGAGGTGTAGCTATGGTTCAGATACGACCAAGCCCCCAAGTGATGTTGTGGCATTGCGCCTATCAAAAGGTGTTGCTATGGTTCAGACACGACCAAGCCCCCAAGTGATATAATATAAAGCCTTTGAGAAGCTAAATCAAGGGGTAAACCAGACGCCGCTTTAAGAACAAAAGCTCCATGTAACCACTCATGATGTAAAAAATAACAGATACCCTGCTTTAGCTGAGGTTCCGGTTTATTGTATTGATCATAATATATACATTGCCATAATATGTACATAAGCAGAGCCTATGGCTCAAGTATAGTAGGGCCGAAGATGAGCAATATTCCACGTCCGGTTGGTCTCCTCCTCCTATTTACGTGAGTCTTTGCACTCTCAAACATTGATTAGTTAGTACGACTCGTTGTGTAGATTCTTGCTGACCACAAAAGGTCCTTCCCAAGGTGGGGATAACTTGTGCATATCCGTCTGATCCTGGATGAGCCGAAGCACCAAATCTCCTTCTTGAAAGGTTCTGGTTCTAACCCGACGGCTATGGTAGCGACGCAGATCCTGCTGGTAAATCGCCGAACGGGCCGCCGCTATGTCACGCTCCTCATCTAACAGGTCAAGAGCTTCTTGCCGTGCCTTCTCGTTATCAGCTTCAACATATGCCGCTACACGAGGTGAGTCATGACGTATGTCACTGGGAAGAACTGCCTCCGCT
The DNA here is from genome assembly GCA_032464435.1 of Aegilops umbellulata. NCBI lineage: Eukaryota > Viridiplantae > Streptophyta > Magnoliopsida > Poales > Poaceae > Aegilops > Aegilops umbellulata. The sequence continues at coordinate 256,417,500 of CP136057.1, forward strand.
CCATAAACCATGAAGAATGGCATGTATCCTGTCGATCTGTTGGGTGTGGTGTTGATGCTCCATAACACAGAAGGTAGCTCCTCAACCCAACAACCCGGCGTCCGCTGCAAAGGAACCACAAGCCGGGGTTTGATGCCTCGCAAGATCTCTTGATTAGCCCTCTCCGCTTGACCATTGGACTGCGGCTGAGCTACTGATGATACATCAAGCCAGATGTGCTCACGTTGACAGAACTCCTTCATGGCACCCTTTGACAGATTGGTACCATTATCAGTGATAATGCTATGTGGAAAGCCAAACCGGAAAATCACCTTTTTGATGAAATGAACCGCCGTGGCCGCATCACACTTGCTAACTGGCTCTGCCTCTACCCACTTTGTGAACTTGTCCACCGCCACCAAAAGGTGGGTCTTCTTGTCCTTGGACCTCTTGAAAGGCCCAACCATATCCAGCCCCCAAGTCGCAAACGGCCAAGTAATTGGAATCATCCTCAATTCTTGAGCCGGTACATGAGCGCGCCTTGAGAACTTCTGACAGCCATCACATCGTCTGACCAAATCCTCAACATCAGCATGAGCAGTTAACCAATAGAAACCGTGACGAAACGCCTTGGCCACCAAAGATTTTGAACCGGCGTGGTGACCACAATCTCCTTCGTGGATCTCGTGCAAAATTTCACAGCCTTCCTCAGGAGATACACAGTGTTGAAACGCCCCTATCACGCTGCAATGATGTAACTCTCCATCAATAATAGTCATGGACTTGGACCGCCGAATTATTTGTCTGGCCAGAGTCTCATCCTTTGGTAACTCGCCCCAGTTTATATACGCGAGATAAGGAACCGTCCAATCCGGGATAACATGAAGAGCTGCTACCAACTGAGCTTCCGGATCAAAAATAGCCAAATCCTCTTCACCAGGGAGTTTAACAGACGGATTATGCAGAACATCCAAAAAGACATTAGGCGGAACCAGTTTACGCTGAGAGCCCAGGCGGCTTAAAGCGTCCGCCGCTTCGTTCTTTCGCCGGTCCACATGATCCACCTGATAACCTTTAAAGTGACCTGCAGCAATATCCACCTCACGACAATATGCTGCCATGAGTGGATCCTTGGAGTCCCAAGTGCCAGAGACTTGTTGAGCTACCAGGTCCGAGTCACCGAAGCACTTAACTCGGCTTAAGTTCATCTCCTTAGCCATCCGATGACCATGGAGTAAGGCCTTGTACTCAGTTGCATTGTTAGTACAAGGGAACATTAAACGGAGAACATAACAAAACTTATCACCTCGTGGGGAAACTAATACGACTCCAGCCCCTGAGCCCTCCAATTTCCTGGACCCATCAATGTCAATAGTCCAATAAGTGTGATCCAGCTTCTCTTCAGGTGCTTGTAGTTTCGTCCAATCGTTGATGAAATCCACAAGTGCTTGAGACTATATCGCCGTTCGGGGTATGTATTTCAACCCATCAGGCCCGAGCACAATAGCCCACTTGGCAATCCGGCCAGTTGCTTCCTTGTTCTGGATTATATCCCCAAAGGAGCAAAGCTGACCACTGTGATGGGATGACCTTGGAAATACTGCTTAAGCTTCCGGCTTGCCATGAAAACTCCATACACCAACTTCTGACAATGCGGGTACCTTTGCTTGGACTCAATAAGTACCTCACTGATATAGTAAACCGGACGTTGAACTGGATATTCCTTGCCTGCCTCCTTGCGCTCCACCACAATAGCCACGCTGACTGCTCGAGCGTTAGCTGCCACATATAACAACAATGGTTCCTTGTCAACCAGAGCAGCAAGAACCGGTGGATTAGCCAGCTGCCGCTTTAAGTCCTCAAATGCCTCATCTGCGGCAGAACTCCAGACGAAATTATTCGTTTTCTTCAGCATCTGATACAAAGGAATTGCCTTTTCGTCGACGTGGCTGATAAACCGGCTAAACGCGGCAATTCGGCCCGCCAAGCGTTGAACGTCATTGATACACTTCAGTTTAGCCAAGGAGGTGATGGCCTTGATCTTTTCCGGATTAGCCTCAATCCCCTGTTAGACACCAAAAATCCCAAGAGCTTGCCTGCCGGTACACCAAAAACGCACTTGGTCGGGTTAAGCATCATCTTGTAAACCCGCAGGTTATCAAAAGTTTCCTTCAAATCATCAATCATAGTTTCCTTCTTCCTTGACTTGACCACAATATCATCCACATAGGCATGAACATTGCGGCCGGTTTGCTTATGAAGGCAATTCTGCACACACCGCTGATAAGTCGCCTGGGCACTCTTGAGCCCAAAGGGCATAGACACATAGCAGAAGGCTCCAAAGGTAGTTATGAAGGCCGTCTTCTCCTGGTCCTTAACTGCCATGTTGATCTGATGATAACCAGAATATGCATCCAAAAAGCTCAAACGCTCACAACCCGTCGTAGCATCAATAATTTGATCGATACGGGGGAGAGTAAAAGGATCCGCAGGACAAGCTTTGTTGAGATTTGTGTAGTCCACACACATACGCCAGGTGCCGTTTTTCTTAAGGACCAGCACCGGATTAGCCAACCATTCAGGATGGAAAACTTCAACGATAAATCCAGCCGCTAAGAGCCTAGCCACTTCCTCTCCAATAGCCTTGCGTCTTTCTTCATTGAACTGGTGGAGAAACTGCTTCACCGGTTTATACTTAGGATCAACATTAAGAGTGTGCTCAGCGAGTTCTCTCAGTACACCTGGCATGTCAGAAGGCTTCCACGCAAAGATGTCCCGATTCTCATAGATGAACTCGATGAGCGCGTTTTCCTATTTCGAATCCAAGTTAGCGCTGATGCTGAACTGCTTGGATGAATCGCCAGGCACGAAGTCAACAAGCTTAGTCTCATCAGCCGATTTAAACTTCAGGGCCGGATCATGCTCTGTAGTTGGCTTCTTTAATGAAGTCATGTCTGTCGGATCAACATTATCTTTGTAAAATTTTAACTCTTCCGTGGCACAAACCGACTTAGCATAAGCCGCATCACCTTCTTCACATTCCAGAGCAATCTTGCGGCTCCCATGGACGGTTATAGTTCCCTTGTGACCTGGCATCTTGAGCTGCACATAAACATAGCAGGGTCGTGCCATAAATTTAGCGTAAGCCGGCCGTCCAAATAGGGCATGATACGGACTTTTGATTTTCACCACCTCAAAGGTCAATTTTTCTGATCTTGAGTCATGATCATCTCCAAAAGCCACCTCCAGCGCTATCTTACCAACAGGATATGCCGATTTACCAGGCACCATGCCATGGAACACCGTATTGGATGGTTTAAGATTTTTATCTGTTGAAGGTTTCATAATAAAGGATGTTGATACTGCTTCCTCCATCCATGAGTACCTTGGTGAACTTATAACCTCCCACCTGAGGCGCCACCACCAATGCCAGATGACCCAGATTATCAACCCGGGGTGGATGATCCTCTCTACTCCACACAATTGGTTGTTTAGACCAGCGTAAGTAACGGGGCACTGCCGGTTCAACGGAATTCACTGCCCTCTTATGAAGTTTTTGGTCACGCTTGTCTAAGCTAGTGGTGAAGACATGATATTGCCCACTGTTTAGCTGCTTCGGGTTGCTCTAATAACCCGATTGATGCTGTTGTTGATGATTGCCTTGTTGACTATAGCCACCCTGATTTCCCTGACTACTTTTACTGTTGTGTCCGCCCTGATTACCATGGAAGCCTGAACCGGAATTTCCGCCACCATAACCTGGCCCATGAGATCCAGGACCTGAACAGCCACCTGGACCATGATCATACCAGAAAGCATTAGAATTTTTGAACTCCTGCATGATGTAGCAGTCCTTCCAGAGGTGTGTGTCCGGCATCTCCTTCGTCCCATGTTTTGGGCAGGGCTGGTTCAGCAGGTAAGATAAGCTGTCCGGGTTAGGATTAGGCGCTACGCTGCGCTGGGGCAGTTTACCCCTACGTCGCTGGCCCTTATCCTGCATGCTGGTGTTAGCCACAAAGTCCAAGCTGTGATCCGCTTTACGTTTGCCGCCGTTTCCATGACCCGCCGGGTTGTGGTCTGCCCCTTGGCGTTGCTGCTCTTCTTTCCCTTCCCTGTCTTGTCATCGTCAGACTCGGGATCCTTGGTACTATCAGAGTCAGCATACTTCACTAAAGCGGCCATGAGGGTTCCCATGTCATTGCAATGGCGCTTCAGCCGTCCCGACTTTAACTTCAGAGATTCAAACCGGCAATTGCCTTCCAATGTTAGAACTGCGGTGCTAGTGTTGATGCGATCCGACAAATGCAAAATTTCCGAGACCCTACGCACCCACCGGGTTGTTGACTCTCCTTCCTCCTCGACACAGGCAGCTAAGTCCACGATCGACATGGGCTGCTTGCAGGTATCCTTAAAATTCTGGATAGACCGGGCTATCAACTCGTCCCATGATCTGATAGAGTTAGCCGGTAGACTCTTTAACCAAGTACGAGCCGTTCCTTCTAGCATCATGATGAAGTACTTTGCACAGGCTGCATCATCCACATCTAGCATCTCCATGGCCATCTCATAGCTTTCAACCCATATCTCTGGAGATAAATCGGCGGTGTAGTTTGGTACCTTCCGCAGCCATTGAAATCCTTGGGCAGGTGCATGTTGCGCAACGCTGGAACGAGACACGGCACCCCCAAAGAACTAGAGGTAACTCCTGGCTCTATTGACGTGGTTCGTCGAACCGGAGTAAGCTGACGGGCTTCATGCTGCGCTGCTAACTCGGCTTGTCTGCGTGGACGAGCTCGGTCCACCACTTCCTGAGCGTCGCCAGCTCCCCCTGCCAGGTTGTTGCCATGGGGCGGTTCATGTTTTCGCGCATTACTTGACACGGCTGGTTCATCCATACGCCTGCTGTAACTCCGGCTCGGGCGGGGGGTGGAATGAATCCGATCACGAATGTGTGAGTAAGCCTCCTGTTGAACCAAGGCTATTCGAAGGAGCTCTTTAACCCGACGCGTCTCGACCGCCGCCGGAGAATCACCTTCAATTGGGATAGCCTCCAGCATGAAGCGGCAGCGACAAGATTGTCCATCGGAGTAGAGTAATGACCCGGTGGTGTTGAGACAGGCTGCATCACAATGTTGTTCTGACGAGGAGGATCCATCAAACATGGCTGAACCGGTGCGCCCGCTCCAGGCGCCTCCGCCTAGTTTGCTACCGGCGGGTTACTGGTCCCTGCTCCTGGGGTGTTAAAGAGGTTCCTAGGATCGTAAACCGGAGGTAGGAGAGACCGGTGCCTTCTCTTCAGGACTTCATGCAATGCGTTCTGATCCAGCATAAGCCGATAAGCCTGCGCCTCCAAAGCATCCCGTTCCGCGGTCATCCTGGCATCCTCGGGCGCCAAATCGGCCTTGGCCTGAGTGATCTGATCCTTCACTTTTGCAATTTCCACATTGTGGGCATCCTAATCCGCCGGATTAGCCTCCGCCATCAGCGTTGCCAATGCAACAAATAAATCAGATAAGACTTGAGCCTGCGGTCACACAGGGCCTCCTACCCCGGCTGCCGTCACCGCTACTGATCCGGAAATCATCGCCGCTGCGGTCGAAGAGTGGATCGCCGGTTGTGTACCGGCCATGAAGATTCCAACCCGGTTGGGCAGACCAGAGGGGTCCGGAATACTGTCGCCATCGGAACAACCTCCAATCCGTCCATCTTGTAGCTAATATAACGACTCGGTCTCTCCGGTCGATGACTCGTCGCTGGAATAAACGATGGTCTTGCCACCGGATTACGATATGTCCTCGTATTCCCCTCCATGGATGACTCCCACGAAGGCACGCTTCATGTCGGGCTTGACCTGGGCAGATCACGCACGCTGATCCGTTTTGACGAGGTCAGTGCAGATGTCCGGCTCAGGGCCCGGTTCGCCAATCTTGCCGATGAAGACGTGTATACCACCAAAGGGGACCCGGTACCCGTACTCAATTGAGCTGGCCTCGGGGGCCCATCCTGCATCGTCGATGTAGAGCTTGCCGCGATGACTCTTGCTCATCTGGCACACAACATAACCCTTGAGTCCTTCGAAGTTGCTCTCCAAGAACTTGAAACCATCGTGCGATAGCCCCACAGTGGGCGCCAACTGTCGTCATTTTGTCACGGCAGATGTCCTCATGAAAGGACTTAGTCATGGAGCCATTGCTGTGGGTTAGCTTGAAGGGGTTAAAGCGGACAAGGGGCGCAAGAGAGTTTATGCTAGTTCGGCCCCTTACGATGAAGGTAAAATCCTACGTCTAGTTGTGATGGAATTGATGAGGTTTCGATGACCAGGGAGCGAATACGCTTTGCCTGAGCCTGGAGTTGTTGTCTGTTGTCCTGAACCGCCACCGGGTCGTCCCCTTATATACATGGGTGGCGCCCGTCGGTTTACAGAGTCCCGAGACCGGCTCATAAACGTGTCCGGTTCGGTCTCCACTCTTTCTATCTTACAATACAAGTTACATACCAATGCCGGTTTACAGCTACAGGCTTTAAACCGGTTCTGGGCCCTGGGCCTTTACATAGCATCCTCATCTGTCTTCATGGGCTTCAAGGATAATCAACTACTGATGAAGTTAACCCGGCCTCTCATGGCCGGTTTACGCCCAGTAGTAATATCCCCAACAGTTGGTGTTGCTGTTGATACTTCTGTGGCTCCTGCGGCTGATGAGGCGGAGGATGATTATGCGAGAGATTACAAGGATGAGGTTGATCAAAATCAGAACTATGTAAAACCACCAGCACCACAACCGCCAGGTCGTCCACATGCAAATAATCACAATGGTAGGGCTCTCCCTCAGGTACGAGATCATGACCATCTTCCTAAATTGAAATTGAATATTCCACCATTTGAGGGTAGATATGTTCCTGATATATATCTTACTTGGGAGTTAGAGACCGAACAACGTATTACATGTTTAGAATATCCCGAGGAGAGACGTGTTGCTGCTGCACTTTGTGCTTTCACTAGTTTTGCTTGTGTGTGGTGCTTTGAACATCGTAGATTATATCCGAATAATATTCGAACTACTTGGGCTGCTTTGAAAACTGCTATGCGTACTCGTTGGGTTCCACCATATTATCAACGCGAATTACTTGAAAAATTGCAGCGTTTAAGACAAGGAAATTTTTTTGTAGAGGAATATTATCAGGAATTACAACCTGGCATGATTAGATGTGGTATTGTTGAGGATAATGAAGCTATGCTTGCATGTTTTATGGGTGGATTAGATAGAGAGATTCAGACCATTCTAGAGTATAATGATTATAATAATCACTCGTTTATTCCATCTTGCTTGTAAAGCTGAATGTGAAGTGCAGGATTGACAGGCATTGGCGTGAACTAACTTTTCTGCAGGTCGGCCTTAATCATGGTGTCGGATCACGGGTTCCGGCAGACCCTTAAGGTTCGAACTCTGGGGTGTGCGCGGAGATTATGCCCTCTACCTCCCCGTCTCGCAAAGATCTAAACTACAGAAAGAACAGAACAAGAGACACAAGGTTTATACTAGTTCGGGCCACCATTGTGGTGTAATACCCTACTCTAGTTTGTGGTGGGTGGATTGCCTCTTGGGATGATGATGATGAACAGTACAAGGGAGAACAGCCTCGCGAGGGTCTGTTCTTGGCTAGGGGGGGTGAACTGCTAGGGGGAGTTCTATCGCCCTTCTCTCTCTCTCTCTCTACTTGCTCTATGCTTGCTTTGAATGCTCAATGGTCCTCCCTCTACCCTGGGGGTGGCTAGTCCTATTTATAGGCAAAGGCCCTGTGCCTCTTCCCAAATATTGAGCGGGAAGGGCGCCAACAATTGGCTAATTCGAAGGGGACCATCTGGTACACTTATCCTGACTAAAGTTGGTCCTCGTCTGCCAAAGGCCCTGTGGTGACGCCGTTCTGGGCTCCATGGTGACCTCCTTCCCACCGTTGGACTGGTCTTGGTCTCGTTGCACCGAAATGGGTGCCTTTGCTTGATCCTCTCGCCTGCGCTTGCCCCCTTTGCACCAAAGAGGAAAGGGAGATGCTGCGCGGGCTGGCGCCCTCCTGGCACCCTCGATCGTCATGGCTTGCGTCATGGGCACCTCGCGAGGTACCCCGCCTTGATTGCTCCGCCTCCTCGTGAGCCAGCCTGAGGAGGCTGCGCCTGAGGAAGCGCTGTGTCATCCGCCCCGCGAGGCTTGGCCCCTCGCGAGGGTCTTGAGTCTTGTGTTGATAAAGATGGGCCGTGCTGGGCCCCCATTTGAGCCATGCCGCAGGCCGCAGGCAGGCAAGTCTGGGGACCCCCGTTCCCAGAACGCCGACAGTAGCCCCCGGGCCCAAGGCGCGCATGGACTTGGCCGTGCCGAGAGGCGAAAGGGCAAGGGCGAAGCGCCGCGGGCCCTAACAGCCTGCGGCCTTGGGCGCCGTGTGGCGGTTGATTGGACGTGGGCGGTACTGTTTGCCCATGCTCCCTTATTTTACGCCGCGCTAGGTTGCCCACAGTTGTACACAGCCGCCCCTCTTCCTGTTGCTCGACCGTCCCCTGTTCTTCCTCCCTTCGAACTCTGACTCTTGCCTCTAATCCCATCTCACATCTCCTCTCTCCCGTCCACAGCCATGGCTCCGACGAAGAAAGAGAAAGGGAAGAAGCCTGTGCTCCCATCTCATCCGCCGCCGTCGGTGGGCCCCGCCGTCGGCCGGTCAATCATACTCAATCTGGAGTGCCTGGATAAGCTCAGCCCGGCTCTGGCCATTGTCTTCAACGAGTGTGGGAGGACGACGGCCTGGCCTACGTCTCACTTCCCCACTGATAGGATAATCACCGAGGTTCATTACTTTGCTGATGCCTTGTGGGCGGGTCTGGTTCCCCCCTTCTCCGATTTCTTCAACGCCGTCCTCACCCATTACCAGATCCACATGATGCATCTGGGCCCTGAATCCATCGCCCTCCTTTCGGTCTTTGCTTTTGTTTGCGAGGCACTGATGGGCATCCCTCCTTCCGTTGCCTTGCTGCGCCACTTCTTCTCTCTGCGTCTTGCCGACCCCGCTCAATGCTCGGCATGCGTCAGCTTCATCGCTGCGCGTGAGACTGTGGCCTATGGCATTGACTTCAAGCTCCCCCCACCTTCAACTGGGTTCCGTGAGCGGTGGTTGTACGTTGATGTCGGGGTGCCCAGCCCCCTGCTGGTGAAGCCGACTTCGCCTGCTGTACCCAACTCTGGCTGGGGCCAGGAGACGCTCGAGAGCCCCAGGCTCGCCTTCGTCTGGCGCCGCTTCACGTTCTTGAAAACGCTCGGCGTGACGGCGCCCAAGGTGGTGAAGGAGTTCCTGTTGCGCCGCGTTGCCCCTCTCCAGCGCCATTCTCACCGGATGTGGGCCTTCAGCGGACATGGTGATCACATGAGGCTTCAGTAGGAATACCTGACGCCTGGGATGCTAAGGACAGTGCTCTTGGTCCTGACCGGCGACCCCAACCTGGGCAGTATCCAGCGGGGAGGGGCTCTATTGTACCTCTGCCAGAACAGGGATGATTTTGTGAGGCAGATGCCCTCCTTCGACGAGTGGGGGCTACGCCCTGCCGGCTTCCAAGGGCCTCGCGAGAACCCTGTGGTGGTGACCGCCCTTCCGGTCGGCTTAGGCGAATCCTCCTCGAGTGGTGGAGCAGGGAGGAAGGAGACAGCGGGGGCCGAGAAAGCTCCTGATAAGGTGACTGCACCTGGCGGTGCTCTCGAGGGGGCAGCTCCTGAGGCCTGTGCTGTCGAGGCTGTTGGTGTGGCGCAGCCGCTTCCAGCGCTTGGGGCCGTGGCTCCTGAGGCCCTGGTCGTGCCTTCTGGCGAGGCAGCTGACAGTGCACGTCAGGCAGGCACCCCTGACGCAGGTCGCCTTGGTGCTCCGTCCCCATCGCAGATTGATTCCTGCGCACCTCTCTTGGGCCGCTTCCGCGTGGACTTTGAGGCCCTCCGGAGGAAAAGAGAGGCCCTGGGTGATGACTTCCCTTGCCGCTTGCTGAAGCGCCGGAAATACTTTGTTACCGATGAGTAAGTCCTCTCCTTTCATATCTCCTGATCCATTTGCTGCGTCTACTGATCCTTGCTCCGCAGGCCCCTTCCGGCTGAGCTCGCGGAAGTCGCTGAGGTGCCGCCTCCCTCGGCTTCGTCTCCCCCGTCGCCCCCAAGTACCCCGCGCAGCGCTGCCCTTGTGGTGGGGGTGAGCGACGGGGTGGATCATCTTGTAGCGCGCTGCGACCCTTCTCTTCCCGCGATCTCCTTTCGCGGGCCCTCTCTTGGCATGGCCAGCCTGCCATGGGCTTCTCGTCTGGTCGCGGGCTGCGACTGGCTGAGGCGCCCCCTGCGCCCTTCTTCTGGAGGCGGGCTGGCCTTAGGCCGGGCTTCTTGTACGGCGCGCCCGGCCGTCGTGAGGATGCCAGCCCCCAGCCCCCTGCCCGGGGGGAGCGATGGTTCGTGGTCCCCGGCGCTTGCTTGGGGCAGACGATGGTGTGGAAGACGTGCTCGAGCGCGCTCGGGAGCGTCGTGCTCGTCGCCATGAATTCCTTCGAAGGGCGAGCGGCGTGGTGGACCTGCTTGGGCAGGAGCTCGCTGAAGAGGACGCGCTCCTGGAGGCCGAGGGCCTGCGCCTGGTCGCGGAGAGACGCGAGCTAGAGACCGCCGTTGCCCTTGCATGTCATCAGCACAACCTCGATGATGAAGAGGCGAAGGCGTTGCTGGAGGCCTCCCAGGTGGCTCGATCTCAAGCCGCTGAGGAGGCCCGGGGAGCTGACCGACGGCGAGAAGCAGCAGAAGAACGGGCTCGGGAGCTCCTGGCCCGGTGCCACTCGTTGGAGGAGCAAGTGGAGCTGCGCGAGGCGGCCCTTGTCTCGATGAAGGTGGCTTCTGGCGACCCGGTTGAGCTTCGGAAGCGTGAGGAAGTGCTTGTGCTGGAAGCCGCCGAGCGCTCCTGCGAGTACGAGCGGCTGGAGACGAGGGAGCGCCTGGTGACGCAGGCGGAAGATGATGTCGCTGCGCGGGAAGTGCGTGTCATGGAGGAGGTTAGTCGTCGGGTGGCGACGGCGCGCCGGGGCCTCGAGCGCGAGTTCGAGAGGAAGCTGGAGGCGATCCGGGTCGAGGCCGAGGGGAGGACCACAGCCTTGAGGGCCCAACGGGATGAGGTGACGCGGCGGGCCGATGCTTCCCGGGCCGCCCTTGAGGCAGGGCAAAAAGAGTCATCCGCCCTCCAGGCCGATGTGCTCCGTCTTCGCCAGCGGGTGGAAGAGGCTGAGGCCGTTGAGCGTCAGAATGTCGATGAGATACGCCAGCGGCAAGTCCTGGAGCATGTGCATGGCCCCATGCTCACTACGCTCAGGGAGAGGGCTAACACATCCTTGGGCAACATCTGCGAGGCAACTATCGGCGAGCCGCACACGATCAACTATGCCGGCAACCTGCAGTTCTTCACCGCTGTGGTGACGCAGCTGGAGGCACGGTCGGTTAGGGCCGACAGGTTGGTGGAGGAGAGGAGCCGCGCCCTGCTTGGGTGCGCCTTTTCTCATGTCTTCAGCCATCTTCAGAACATGGATCCCCAGTTCGACTTTGATGCCACCATTGCCCCAGTCCCCCAGGCCGTCCGAGGCGATCTGGCGGTTTGGGTGGAAAACAACGTGGACGCTCTTGTCCGGGCCTTCACTTCGGATGACGACGACGTGATCGTGGCTGCCGAAGAGGGCGGTGTGGTGGATGGCCCTGATGCTGCTGGTGGCGACGCAGGAGCGAAGGCGAGTTCAGCGATGCCAGCGACAGCTCAGGAGGTGCCCCCGAGGATGCGTTGGGAGATTTGTCCGACTGACCATGTACTGCTCCTGTCTTTTTACCCTGCATGGATAGAACTCAGGTGTTTGGCCTGATGGTTGTGAGAGCATTTTGGGAGGGGAAACCCCTCATGTAAAAACTTGTGTCCATCATATCAGTAGTGGTCATATTGCGCGCGTGCCTAACGGTAGGCTAGTTTACCTTTGTTTCACACTGGCTCTGAGGCGGCCTGCAGGAGGACGCGACGCCTTGGGTGCTCTCTAGTTGAGTGCTTAGGATGTGAGATCGTTGTTGATGGGGAACTTCACAGGCGTTGGCCTTCTTCACAGGCTCTGGGCCTTCTCCTGAGCGAAACGGCTTCTCAGGCATTCGCCTTCTTCACAGGCTCTGGGCCTTTTCCTGAGCGCAACGGCTTCACAAGCGTTCGCCTTCTTCACAGGCTCTGGGCCTTCTCCTGAGTGCAACGGCTTCACAGGCGTTCACCTTCTTCACAGGCTCTGGGCCTTATCCTGAGCGCAACGGCTTCACAGGCGTTCGCCTTCTTCACAGGCTCTGGGCCTCTCCTGAGCGCAACGGCTTCACAGGCGTTCGCCTTCTTCACAGGCTCTGGGCCTTCTCCTGAGCGCAATGGCTTCACAGGCGTTCGCCTTCTTCACAGGCTCTGGGCCTTCTCCTGAGCGCAACGGCTTCACAGGCATTCGCCTTCTTCACAGGCTCCGGGCCTTTCCCTAGACGCGATGACTTCACAGGCATTCGCCTTCTTCACAGGCTCCGGGCCTTTCCCTAGACGCGATGACTGAAGGAAATATGCCCTAGAGGCAATAATAAAGTTATTATTTATTTCCTTATATCATGATAAATATTTATTATTCATGCTAGAATTGTATTAACTGGAAACATAATACATGTGTGAATACATAGACAAACAGAGTGTCACTAGTATGCCTCTACTTGACTAGCTCATTAATCAAAGATGGTTATGTTTCCTAACCATGAACAAAGAGTTGTTATTTGATTAACGAGATCACATCATTAGTTGAATGATCTGATTGACATGACCCATTCCATTAGCATAGCACCCGATCGTTTAGTATGTTGCTATTGCTTTTATCCATGACTTATACATGTTCCTTTAAACTATGAGATTATGCAACTCCCGTTTACCATAGGAACACTTTGTGTGCTACCAAACGTCACAACGTAACTGGGTGATTATAAAGGTGCTCTACAGGTGTCTCCGAAGGTACATATTGAGTTGGCGTATTTTGAGATTAGGATTTGTCACTCCGATTGTCGGAGAGGTATCTCAGGGCCTTCTCGGTAATGCACATCACATAAGCCTTGCAAGCATTGCAACTAATGTGTTAGTTGTGAGATGATGTATTACGGAACGAGTAAAGAGACTTGCCGGTAACGAGATTGAACTAGGTATTGGATACCGACGATCGAATCTCGGGCAAGTAACATACCGATGACAAAGCGAACAACGTATGTTGTTATGCGGTCTGACCGATAAAGATCTTCGCAGAATATGTAGGAGCCAATATGGGCATCCAGGTCCCGCTATTGGTTATTGACCGGAGATGTGTCTCGGTCATGTCTACATTGTTCTCGAACCGTAGGGTCCGCACACTTAAGGTTTCGATGACAATTATATTATGAGTTTATGAGTTTTGATGTACCGAAGGAGTTCGGAGTCCCGGATGAGATCGGGGACATGACGAGGAGTCTCGAAATGGTCGAGACGTAAAGATCGATATATTGGACGACTATATTCGGACATCGGAAGGGTTCTGAGTGGTTCGGGTATTTTCGGAGGTACCGGGGAGTTACGGGATTACGGGAGAAGTAATGGGCCTTGATGGGCTTTAGTGGGAAGAGGAAAAAGGCTGCTGCGCCCCCCCTCCCCTCTAGTCCGAATTGGACTAGGGAAAAGGGGGCCGGCCACCTTTCCTACTCCTCCACTTCCTTCTCCCTTCCTCCCCTCTTGGTGGACTCCTACTAGGACTTGGAGTCCTAGTAGGACTCCACATCCTGGCCGCACCAAGCCTTGGCCGGCCTCCTCCTCCTCCATCCTTTATATACAGGGGCATGGGGCATCCTATAGACACACAAGTTGATCTTCGTGATCGTTCCTTAGCCGTGTGCGGTGCCCCCCTCCACCATATTCCACCTCGGTCATATCGTTGCAGTGCTTAGGCGAAGCCCTGCGTCGGTAGTACATCAAGATCGTCACCACGCCGTCGTGCTGACGGAACTCCTCCCCGAAGCTTTGCTGGATCGGAGCCCGGGGATCATCATCGAGCTGAACGTGTGCCAAGAACTCGGAGGTGCCGGAGTAACGGTGCTGTGATCGGTTGGATCGCGAGGAGAACGTACGACTACTTCCTCTATGTTGTGTCAACGCTTCCGCTTCGGTCTACGAGGGTACGTAGACAACACTCTCCCCTCTCGTTGCTATGCATCACCATGATCTTGCGTGTGCGTAGGAAATTTTTTGAAATTACTACGTTCCCCAACAATGACTTCACAGGCGTTCGCCTTCTTCACAGGCTCCGGGCCTTTTATGAAAAGACAACCGCCGCAGACACCAAAAGGTCATCTCGTGAGGGAGCAATAGCGGCAGTCTGGGCTGCGCTCGAGCTAGGCCCAGCCCGTCTCGCGAGGGGCTCGCGAGGGGAGGCAGCTGTGATGAGGCGGTGACCAGAACGCGAGAAATGGTTCGAACGAGACCAAGCACCCCTTCCCCAAACACACGCAAAGCTCAAATTCGAATTCAACTTAAATCCAGTGGGGGGAAAGTTACAACCAAAGGAAAAAGGCAATGAAAGCAGACAAAAAGGCCGCGTCCGGCACCTAATCTAGTCTTGGACGTCTTCTCACCAGCGCGGAGGTAAGTGCTGTCCACTGGGCGTGGGAGGGAGCCCTAGGGCCTGAGGCCGGCACCCCTGAGACTCCGGGGCGTGTACAGCCCCACTCATTATTACATGAGAGTGTCACGGGGCGGCGAGCTTCACAGGCACTGGGCCTTCTTCACAGGAACCGGCCTTGCTTCATATCGCCAGACGAGGGCCCCGCCTTGCGCCACACTCTAGTGCCACCAACGACGACCGGAAACCAGGACGCCGCCGGTGGGGTAGAGCGGTCGCTAGCGGTTCCCCCGACGACCACGGGTCCTCCGCCAGGGGCAGGCCCTTAGGCGCCTCCCCAGCGGAGGGCCTACCTCCTAAGAACGCCTTGCTCCGAACGCCACGGTGGTGATGTAGGATCCCTGCCCCTCTCCTGCAGCCCCCTGCGTCCTCCTCCCGAGGGGTAGGAGGCCGCGGGAGCGGGGCAGCCGCTCGCTGCGGCGACCTGCACCTCCTGCGATCCATGATTAGCATACGCCTGCTCTTGAGGAATTAGCGGTACCCGATAGTCGTCGCCTCCAGCGTGGCCTATGGAGCCGTCCCGGGGCTCCTGGAAGAGCTTGGCTTCTAGCGTCTCGTCTCCCCAGCTGGGGCTGAGGAGTGAGCCTTGCTCGCCCTCGTGAGTGTGCCCTTGGTCCATCATGTGGGGCACGTATTCTTCTGGCGCCGCCACCCCGAAGGCTCTGCTGTAGTGATCCATGCGCCATGTGGCGTTGCTTGACGTGCCCACCGCGGGGTGGTAGCGCGGCTGCCCGCTGGCGCCGTGGGCCGCACCAAGCCCCTCTCCTTCACGCGCCGGGGGCGGGGGTAGTGCCACTGCCAGTCCAGCGTCGGCGGATTCGCCGGTGTTGGGGAAGCCCTGAGACCCACGGGAGCGCGTGGGGCCTCCTCGTGCGCCGCCCTGGGCTTGAGGCGGAAGCTGGATGCAGAAGAGGTGAGCCCCCGAAGCGGCAAAGCCCAGGAGTTCGGCGACCCGCTCCAGCAGCACGTCACGGCCGCCTTCCAGCAGCCTACACTGCAGCCGCTCCCGGGCCACCGTGAGCGCGGCCCTCGAATTCGCCTGCTCCCGGCGGGTGTACGGTGTTGTGGTTGCGGCATGGTTGGAGGCTCTCGCCGCCGACCGCGCTTGCCGCGGTGTGAGGGTTGTGGAAGCCTGTCCGCGCCGCCCGCGGCCCGCAGCGCCCTGCGGACCACGAGTTGCCTGGGGCGCGGGGTCGCCCGAGGCGGGCGGCTCCGCGCAGGCGGGCCACACCGCCCATGGATCTTGGTTGCCCGCCTGGTCGCCGGACATGGTGACGATGATGCGACGAGAGACGGAGCGGTAGGAAGGCAGATTCCGGCGCACCCCTACCTGGCGCGCCAAATGTCGGATCACGGGTTCCGGCAGACCCTTAAGGTTCGAACTCTGGGGTGCGCGTGGAGATTATGCTATCTACCTCCCCGTCTCGCAAAGATCTAAACTACAGAAAGAACAGCACAAGAGACACAGGGTTTATACTAGTTCGGGCCACCATTGTGGTGTAATACCCTACTCTAGTTTGTGGTGGGTGGATTGCCTCTTGGGCTAATGATGATGAACAGTACAAGGGAGAACAGCCTCGCGAGGGTCTGTTCTTGGCTAGGGGGGTGAACTGCTAGGGGGAGTTCTATTGCCCTTGTCTCTCTCTCTCTCTCTCTCTCTCTCTACTTGCTCTATGCTTGCTCTGAATGCTCAATGGTCCTCCCTCTACCTGGGGGTGGCTAGTCCTATTTATAGGCCAAGGCCCTGGGCCTCTTCCCAAATATTGAGCGGGAAGGGCGCCAACAATTGGCCAATTCGAAGGGGAACATGACGATCACATGACGATCCTGCATAAGAATGCAACCTAGTCCCTGTCGTGAGGCATCACAGTAGATAACAAAGTCCTTAGTGAAATCCGGTGGCACAAGTATGGGAGTAGAAGTCAGGCGTCTTTTCAGTTCCTGAAAACTGTACTCACACTGTGGGGACCACTCAAACTTTTTATCTTTCTTGAGAAGTTCCGTGAGAGGTTTGGCGACTTTGGAGAAGTTTTCAACGAAGCGGCGACAATAACTGGCTAGACCAAGGAAACTCCTAACTTGCTTAACGGTTTCGGGTGGAGTCCAATCAAGAACGGCCTGAACTCTTTCAGGATTGACAGCAATGCCCTTACCAGAGATCACGTGGCCTAGGTAGGTCATTTCTGGCAACCAAAATTCGCACTTGGAGAACTTGGCATAAA
Organism: Aegilops umbellulata; assembly: GCA_032464435.1. Lineage (NCBI taxonomy): Eukaryota > Viridiplantae > Streptophyta > Magnoliopsida > Poales > Poaceae > Aegilops > Aegilops umbellulata. The sequence continues at coordinate 256,434,438 of CP136057.1, forward strand.
GGCGGTGCTCTCTGAGTTTCTCTAACACAAGTCTAAGATGTTCGGCATGCTCTTCCTCGTTCTTCGAGTAAATAAGGATATCATCGAGGTAAGACACGACGAACTTATCTAAATACTCCATGAAGATCGAGTTCATCAAGCGAGAAAATGTAGCTGGAGCATTGGTTAGACCAAAGGACATGACGGTGTACTCGTACTGGCCATAACGAGTGACAAAAGCCGTCTTAGGAATGTCCCCGTTTCTAATCTTGATTTGATGATAGCCTAACCTCAAATCCATCATGGAAAAGACTGAGGATCCAACGAGCTGATCATACAGATCGTTGATCCTGGGGAGCGGATACTTGTTCTTTATCGTGACCAAATTAACGGGACGATAATCTACAACCATCCGGTCCGTACCATCCTTCTTCTTAACGAAGAGAACGGGCAAGCCCAAGGAGAAGAACTAGGACGAATGAAACCCTTTTGCAAGGATTCATCGAGTTGTTTCTTAAGCTCGGCTAGTTCTAAGGGTGCCATCTTGTAAGGTCTCCTAGAGATTGGAGCGGTTCCTGGGATAAGATCTATGACAAACTCTACATCTCTGTCAGGTGGAACACCTGGCAGTTCTTCTGGAAAGACATCCGGAAAGTCACGGACTACCGGGATATCTTCAAGGTCTGGGAGAGGGCTGGCATTAAGAGAATAGAGTTGACGCTTTGCAACTCTAGTGGAGACAGTTACTATATTGCCAGATGGGTGTGTGAGCTGAACAGACCTGGTGTAGCAATCAATCTTGGCATAATGAGCTTTCATCCAGTCCATACCCAAGATGATGTTAATATCTGTAGACTTGAGGGCTATAAGTGATGCAAGGAATACAAGTCTATCAACAAGGATTTCATTACCATGGCTTACACTAGAAGTTTGCCATTTGGATCCAGGAGTTTGAATGACTAAAGGAGAGGGCATATCACAAAATGATATGTTGTGCAAGCTGGCATAGCTTTCAGAAATGAAGGAGTGAGATGCTCCGGTATTGAAAAGAACCGAAGCTGGATGGCAATTGACAAGGAGTGTACCAAGAACGACATCTAGATCATCATGAGCGTCTTCAGCCGAGACGTGATGCACACGTCCACGTTCAGTAGGAGCTGTCTTGACACTGATCATCTTGCGTGATGGCTTATCACAGCCAACAGACTTCTCGGGCTGGGGTGGAGCATAACTGGCTTGAGAGCAGTCACGTGCATAGTGTCCTGGCTCTCCGCATGTGAAGCAAGTCCCTGAAGTAGGACGTGGACCCGCATTGGAAGGAAGTCTACCAACAGGCTTGGGTGGAGCATACTGCTGAACTGGGTGAGGCGCCACATAAGATGGCCTCGGTGTATAACCGGGTGGAAGAGCGGAGTTCGGAATCCAAATCCGGCGCTTCTGCAAACTAGAACCGGAGGAAGAAACCAAATCACGGGTGTGCTTGCGAGACTCCTCATAAGTGAGTTGAGTTGTCTCAGCGTTAATGGCCTTGTTCACAAGAGCCTGGAATGTATTGCAATGGTACAAATGGAGATCACGACGCAACTTGGGGTTGAGACCCTTCCGGAACCTAGCTTGCTTCTTGGCGTCCGTGGACACTTCTTCCGTAGCATAGCGGGTGAGGTTCTCAAACTCTCTACTGTAAGCATCAACAGCCATCTTACCCTGGGTGAAACAACAGAACTCTTCTCTCTTGCGATCGATGAGGGCTTCAGGAATGTGATGCTCGCGAAAAGCTTCAGTGAAATCTCTCCAGGTAGGTATCTGACCAGCTGAAAGCATAGCCTCGTAGTTCTGCCACCAAAGTCTAGCAGGACCTTCCAGGTGGTATGCAGCATAGGTGACCTTGTCACCTTCAGCTACGTTCGCAGAACGGAGCTTGTGTGTGATACTACGGAGCCAGTCATCTGCATCGAGTGGCTCAATAGAATGATGAAAGGTGGGTGGGTGCAAGCGAATGAAGTCATGAATGGTTGCAGACCCTTTGCATTGATGTGCGGTGTTCTCCTCAATACGCGCCAACAAGCGGTTAGACTCACGCTTGTTCCTCTCCATCTCTAACATGAACTCTGCCAATGAACACTAGTCGGGAGGATCCTCATCCCCACCATCTCCGTGGTTCCGGCTACGAGCAATAGAACTTCATTTATCCGGCAACATCCTGAAGAGCGTAACCAAGGAAAACAAGGATGGATTCAGCATCAACTATAGGATGCAGAAGGTAGCACAAGAATTTAGTATCTCCCAAATTTCTAGGACAATTCCGGCAGCATAACGGCAGTAAAGTGCTCAATATGAGACATTCTACAAAAGACGGGGTAGCACCATAATCAACATCATCACTCAAGGTTCTGAAATATTACTAAACAGACTACACCGGAGGTACTTGAACTGGGATATGACTCCGATCAACCAATCCTAAGAGACTACGGAGTAGTAACACGTGATCCTGACAGATAGAAGAGGAAGCCTAGTTCCTTAACCCCGTAGGAAGATAGGATGACTCAGATAAGAAGGGCATGAGGTATAAGGAGTAAAAAGAGCCTTACGTTCCCTTCCACAATCAATTCCCCTACATAACTAAAGCATTTCTAGACTCAACTTCGACCAGGCTGGCTTGGAAATCCTACAGGCAGTCAGGCTCTGATACCAAAGCTGTCGGGACCCCGATCCTAAGTCACACCGATCTAGCATGTAACACATCATATCACTTTGCGGCCTCACGCACGGTATTCCCACGGGTGCCACCTTACCTGGCCCGGGACCGTTTGCGCCTTTTGGCTCACGTATATGATAGTGTCGCTAGCATCCATATGACAAAGAACCCGAGCCGACATGGCTAGTCGTGAACCCAAAGCGGCACTAACCCATGAGGACAGGCATACATGAATCACATCGAGCATGTCGGTCAACAACGTATAAATCCGGGCTGTAGCACTGGGCTAACAGGACTCCGGTAACCCGGGCTGTAGCAGGCTAGGAAGGACTCCGGATAACACCGCGTGACATTTCCCCAAAGGGGACAGACATAGGAACGAGGTGAAACACATGCCGGCCAGTCAAGTGTTCCGAGCAGTGGTGCTGGGCTAGCAGGACTCCGGTGAACCGGGCTGTAGCGGACTACTATCGCTCAGAAGCACTAGACTTACATTTCCCCATATGAAAGGCTGCCAAGGATAAACAACTAGATAGTCGGATCCCACACATAGCAATACATGTTACACGTACGCATAACATGCAAGTATGTGCTGTACAACATGGCATCACAACATAACGCAAACTTATATAGATAAGGCCCAGAAGGCCACATAACATTAAATACAAACAGGGGTCACATGACCCATCACTCAGAGCATACAATCAACAAGCGGAAGCATTACATGTCTGAGTACAGACAACTACAAAAGAAAAAGGCTGAGAAGCCTGACTATCTACAAGACCCTCCCAAGGGTACAAGATCGTAGCTGAGGTAGCAAGCTACTCGTCGAAGTCCAAGCGGAATTACTAGAAAGACCGAAGTCTCCGCTGCAAAACAAAAATAAAGCAACATGAGTACAAAGGTACTCAGCAAGACTTACATCAGATCCTATCATACATGCATTGTATCAAGAAGGTAATGTGGGGTTTAGTTGCAGCAAGCCAGCTTTGACTCTGTGGCTATCCTGTTCTACGACTGCTGGTAACTCTTTTGAAATGGCGCACACGAGTCCACTAATCACCACATCAATACACCACTATGGATTCATCCCTGTCTCACCACGAGGAGGCCATCCATAGCACTCACACTTATCTTGAGCATTTTAGAGTATCCACTTCAAGTTGTCTATGTACCACGTAAGCATCCAAGAAGTCTATAATCGAGGACACGGCTATTCGAATAGATCATGATAACCCTGCAGGGGTGTACTTCTTCACACACGCTCCCGCCACTTATCGCCCTGTACACGTCATGTACCTCGGCAACCTTCAAGCGGAAGCCGGGCGAGGGAGTCGGCCACGACCTGACTAACCACACAAGTCTCTTGTCCAGGTTTATCGCCTATTCGGGTTCCATCCGCAAGGAGATCCGGCCGGGGTGTCGCTCACGGCCCCAAACGATGTGAGCAGGGTTCCCAAGCCCACCATCCGGGTGCCACTTGGTACACCGTGCCACCTGTGCCTAGTCTGTCCCGAGTCCACCCTGCCGGGTGCCACTCGGTAGAAAAATAGCACTACCTACAAACACCAGAAACTAGTTGCAACTCCTGGACAGAGATCGAGTTGGTTAATAAGTCGAGAGGGGTCGAGTTACCGGAACCCAATGTGTGGTAGTAGCTAGTCATTGGACAACATACACAGAACTCAGTGCTTAAGGACGGTCCCAATGAGACAACCCACCATGTACTCCTACATGGCCTCCCACCGCTACCTTTTCCAAATCGGGTTCACACGCTTAACTCTCAACATCAGAACATATCATATCACCCCAATCCATTCCCAATGAATCAGACCTGACACAACTCTAAGCAATAGCAGGCATGGCATGGTAGAAGCACAACATGGCTCAATCAACTCCTACACATGCTAGTGGGTTTCAACTATTTACTGTGGCAATGACAGGTCATGCAGAGGAATGGGTTCAACTACCGCAGCATAAAGAAGCAGTTGAATCGTTGTTGTCCTAATGCAATAAAAGAGAGCAGGAGCGAGAGAGGGATCATATCGGAATGAACAAGGGGGTTTGCTTGCCTGGTAGATCAACAAGGGAGGCACTGCTTCATAGACAGGTACTCTGGAACGGTCTCCGGAGCAGGACCTATCGAGAAGGAACGGTGCCAACAATCAATACACAAGCATATGCAACAATATGATGCATGAAGATGTGATGCTGTTTGAGCTAATGCAGCTAGAGTTCATTTGGTTGAAGTTCATTTGAAGCAAAGATTCAAATGCATTCCCAAAGTAAGTCCTTATATAAGCCATTCATATGTTTTCACCTATACAGCAGGTTTAACTTGGTTTTTCATGCATGAAACTAGTATAGATGGATAGCTTGCATTTTTCCGATGATTTTTCATATATAACTTATTTCAATCTGAGCTACGGTTGAATTGATATGAATTTTAGAAGTTTATATCATTTTCTGGAATTTTCTGTTTAAAATTAAATCCAGAAAATAAATAATTGCGTCAGCAAGACGTCATGCCTGCGTCAGCAGTCAACGGCGCTGACCAGGTCAACCTGACGTGTGGGGCCACACGTCAGTGAGACAGGGGCTAAACCCGGTCAAACCCGCGCTGACCGGGGTTTGACTTGGCCTTGGGGCCCACGGTCAGTGGCTTAGGGGGTGGTTTAGGTGGCAGGGTTAGCAGCTAATCACGCCACGTCAGCCTCGCCGGAGTTTCGCCGGCGACGACCAAAAACCGCGGCGGCGACTCGCCGGACTTGCGCTGCGAGCGGCGTTTGGACGCGCGAAGACCACCGGGGCATAGCCCGTCGTCGTCCGCATCCAGGGGAGCTGGTGAGAGGCTGCGGGGCGTCGCGTGGCGACGTTCCAGACGTCCAGGCGAGGAGGGGAGGGGCAGGCAGGCAGCTGCCGTGGCGCGCATGCGCGCGGCATGCGGCGACCACGCGCCCGGCGTCCTCCTGGCGCGGTGGAGACGACGACTGGCGCTGGCCAGTCGGCTGGGCCGGCACAGAGCCAGGCCAGCAGGTGGCCTAGGTAAGTCCAGTAAGGGTTTTACCATTTTTTTGTTTTCTTTCTATTTTCTGACATTTGTTTGGTTTAATAAAAATACTAAACCATTTTATTTAATTATGCCAATTTTTGTAGGGGCTAATGGTATTATTCCAGAGCTCCTCAACAAATGGCACAACTTTTGGACATATAAAAAATATATAACATTTATATATCCAATGCAAATAATTATGCATTAACTCCAAATGCCCAAAATAAATACTTATGAGCTCCCAAAAATATTGGTTTGATTTTTATCTCTGCCCAATATTTTCAGAGAGAGACATGAACATTTCTTGGACCTTTTTGGAGAAATTTTTATTTGGGTCATTCCTAGAAATGGTTTCTGAGGGTTTTACAAATCCCCAATTCAAATTTAAATGAAATTTAAACATGATGCACACATGACTAGCTAGCCTTGAGCATACCAGAACTAGGGAGGTGACAGGAGCTGCAACAACTTGGCTAGCATGGAGATGGTGGAGAAGCTATCTCTCACCACAAGACCACATCCACATCCTTACTACATCCAATGGTTCAACAACAGCGGCAAGGTTAAGGTAACACGTACTGTTCGTGTGCATTTTAGTATCTCTACATATGCTGATTATGTTGATTGTGATGTGGTACCTATGCAAGCATGTTCCTTATTACTTGGTAGACCATGGCAATTTGATAAAAATTATGTACACCATGGTGGAAACAATCAGTATACTCTTGTTCATAAGGATACAATTATTACTTTGCTTCATATGACTCCTGATTCCATTTTGAAAGATGATATTAATAGAACTAATAAAGCAAAACAGGAGAAAAAAAGAGTGAAAATCAGATTGTGGCAAAAGAATTTGAGCAACAAATGAAGCCTAATAATAACCATCTAGTGTTGCTTCTGAAATTAAATTGAAAAGTGCATGTTTACTTGCGACTAAATCTGATATTGATGAGCTAGTTTTTAGCAAATCTGTTTGCTATGCTTTTGCGTGCAAAGAGGCATTATTTTCATTCAAGGACGTGCCTTCCTCTTTGCCCCCTGCTGTCACTAACATTTTGCAGGAGTTCGCTGACGTCTTCCCACAAGACGTGCCACCGGGATTACCAACTATTCGATGGATTGAGCAACAAATTGACTTAATTCCCTGTGCATCGCTACCCAACCGTGCACCATACCGCACCAATCCAGAGGTGACGAAGGAGATTATGCGTCAAGTACAGGAGCTGCTCGACAAAGGTTATATATGTGAATCTCTTAGTCCTTGTGTTGTTCCTATTATACTAGTGCCTAAAAAGGATGGTACATCGCATATGTGTGTTGATTGTACATGCATTAATAATATTACGATTCGTTATCGTCATCCTATTCCTAGGCTAGATGATATGCTTGATGAATTGAGTGGCTCTACAATATTCTCCAAAGTTGATTTGCATAGTGGATACCATCCAATTCGTATAAAATTGGGAGATGAATGGAAAACAACATTTAAAACTAAGTTTGGTTTATATGAGTGGTTAGTCATGCCATTTGGGTTAACTAATGCACCTAGTACTTTCATGAGACTAATGAACGAAGTTTTACATGCTTTAATTGGACAATTTGTGGTAGTCTATTTTGATGATATACTGATTTATAGCAAATCTTTGGAAGAACATTTGGAACATTTACGTGTTGTTTTTATTCCTCTACGTGATGCACGTTTGTTTGGTAACCTTGGGGAGTGCACCTTTTGCACTGACCGAGTATCTTTTCTTGGCTATGTTTACTCCATAGGGAATTGAAGTTGATAAAGCCAAGATTGAAGCTATTCAGAGTTGGCCGCAGCCCAAAACGGTCACAAAGTGAGGAGTTTTCTTGGACTCGCTGGTTTCTATAGGCAATTTGTGAGAGATTTTAGCACCGTTGCTACACCTTTCAATGAGCTTACAAAGAAGGATGTGCCTTTTGTTTGGGGTACCGCATGGGAAGAAGCCTTCACAGTCTTGAAAGATAAGTTGACACATGCTCCTTTACTCCAACTTCCTGATTTTAATAAGACTTTTGAGCTTGAATGTGATGCTAGTGGAATTGGATTAGGAGGTGTGTTATTACAAGATGGCAAACATGTTGCATACTGTCGGATTTCGGGTTCCAGCAGACCCTAGAGGTTCGAACACTGGGGTGCGTGCGGAGATCTCTCCCCTACCAATCTACGTCTGATCTCCTCGCGTGATTTGAGCTCGAAAACAACGAACAACACAAGAGACACGAGGTTTATACTGGTTCGGGCCACCGTTGTGGCGTAATACCCTACTCCAGTGTGTGTGGTGTGGTGGATTGCCTCAGGGGCTGATGATGAATAGTACAAGGGAAGAACAGCCTCGCCAGAGGTGTTCTTGAGCTGGTACGGAGTGTTCTACTTGGTCTGGGTCTATCCAGATTCGGTCTAACTGCCCTCTACTCTGTGGTGGCTAGCTCTATTTATAGAGGCCCTGGGCCTCTCCCCAAATAATGAGCGGGAAGGGTGCCAACAATTGGCCATTTTGAAGGGGAACATCTAGTACAAGTTATCCTGACCAAAGGTGGTCTTCGGCTGCCAAAAGCACTGGTGATGACGCCGTCTTGGGCTCCACGGTGACCTCCGTCCTGCTGCTCTGCTGGTCTTGGTCTCGTTGCACCGGAATGGTAATCTTTGCCCGATGCCTTGGCCAGTGGTTGCCCCCTTTGCACCGAAGAGGAAACAAGGACATTGCGCAGGCCGACGCCCGCCTGGCGCCCGCCTGGTCTCGATCGTCATGGCTTGCATCACGGGCTCCTCGCGAGGTACCCCTGCCTTGATCTCTCCGCCTCCTTGTGAGCCTGCCTGATGAGGCTGCCTCTGAGGAAGCTTTCTGTTGTCCGCCCCGCGAGGCTTGGCCCCTCGCGAGGGTCTTGAGCTTGAGCTGATGAAGATGGGTCGCGCTGGGCTCCCACTTGAGCCACGCCACAGGCCGCAGGCAGGCAAGTCTGGGGACCCCTGTTCCCAGAACGCCGACAGTAGCCCCCGGGCCTAAGGTGCGCCCGGGCTTGGCCTAGCAGGGAAGCGAAGGGGCAAGCGCGAAGCGCCGCGGGCCCCAAAAGCCTGCGGCCTTGGGTGCCGCGTGGCGGTTGATTGGATGTGGGCGTCTGCGCTTCTTCACGACGCCTTGGCAACTGTCCATCTGACAAAAGAGGTGCCCGAGCCAGACTGACTTTCTTTGTTCTCGTTCGCCTCGCCCCAGATCCCCTTTCTCGCTCTCCTTCTTCTTGCTCCCGAAATCATCCAGATCTGCCTCAATCCTTCTCATCCGGCACGCCATGGCGCCCCGCAAGTCCCCGACCGAGGCCTGGTACTCGCTGGCTTTGGATTCCCCGAATCTATCGGAGAAGAACCTCGCCCTCACGCACCTAATGACGGTGGCGCAAGGCAGCAAGGGGGCGACTGTGCTCAAGGCCGGCTCCGACCAGCCTGAGGGCAAGGGGAGCACCTTCTACCCGCTCTTTGTGAGCGCCATCGTCGCCGGTCTGGTGCCTCCTTTCTCTGAGTTCTTCTTTGATGTTCTCCGCAAGTACAACTTGCAGGCTCTGCATCTCCACCCCAACTCTGTTCTTCTCCTGGCGATTTTCGCCTACTACTGTGAGGCTCACGTTGGGGTGAGACCCTCAGTGGCCTTGTTGTGCCACTTTTTCTCCCTCCGGGTTTCTGGCACCCATTTCTCCGCGTGCGCAAGCTTCATCGCACACTCCAACTCCAACGCTATCTCGAAGCCTGGGAAGAGAATAGAGGGCTTCCAGAGCAAGTGGGTCATGGTGGACATCGGGCGGATCCACCCCCGTCTGGTGTTGCCTACGGGGCAGCCCAAGGCTGTCGACGCGTGGTCCCGCGCGGAGCTCGTCAACCCCCGTGCGAAGGCGGTGCTGAAGAGGATGAACGCGGACCTGAGGCCAAGCAACTTGGGGGCGGCGAAGCTGACCGGGGCCACGCTTCTGAGGGTGTTCTTGGAGCACCGGGTGGCTCCACTTCAGGAGCACTCGCTCCCGATGTGGAGGCTTGGGGAAGCGGACGCCGCCTTGCGCCTAAGCTCTGAGGCCTTGACCGACGAGAATCTGGTCGCGGCCCTCCATTCCTTGGTTGGGGGAGACGTGGCGAGCCCGGTGGGCGCCCCCGTCCCCCTGTTCCTTTGTGACAACTGGGAGCAGGTGGTGAACGCCATGCCCACCTTCAATGGTGAGGGGCTGGTGCCCGCGGAAGCTCCCGAGGATCTTGCGGCGCTAGCGATGGTGAACGTGTCCTCTGGCAGCTCCAGCAGGAGCGGGGGGGGGGAGAAGAGGCGGAGGAGGAAGCGTTTGACTCTGAGGCGACTGGCGAGGAGTCGAGGGAGTCTTTCCCTCGGCGCAGGTCCCAGGCCCTCTGCTCCATGCCGGACGACGACGAGGCCGGAGCCAGACGAGGAGGGGAGGACTCTCCCTTGGTCACAAGGAAGGGCAGGTCGGGGCTGGTTCCCCCAGGGTCTGCTCTGGTCCCTGGGCGGTTTGAGGCCAGCTCCATCCCTCCTGATGTGCCCTCTGCTTCCGGGCCTCCCGAGGCTGATCCCAGCTGCAGGCTCTCGGGCGTCAAGTTTGGTCGGAGGTTGCTTGAGTCCGCGAGCGACGACCAGTAAGTGCTCGATTCGTGCTTTGCTTGGTTTCTGCCGCCGAGGCTTGACGTCCATATTCTTTTGTCAGGCTGGCGCCTGCGGCGAAGAGGTTGAGAGGGGCCACTGCGGCCCTGCTTGGGGCGAGTCCATCTGCCGGGATGGCGCCTCCGTCCGCTGCGGAGGAAGACGGCGAGGCTCGCGCCTCCCCGGCCCGATCGTCTTCGCGAGGCCGACTGGGACGCCTTGGCGAGGAGTCAGCCCCTGTGGCCCCGCTGGCCCTGGAGTCGACTGCGCTCGATGCCGCAGCTGGGGCAACCAAGGCCCAGGGGGTTCCTTCCTGCCAAACCGCGATCACGCTGCCGTCCTCTCCGCCCGCTCCATCGGTTCCCGCTTCTTCTGTTCCTTCTGCCGCCGTCCTGGACCAGGCTGCCAGGGAACTTAGCCAGCTGCGGGAGGATCTTCTGAGCACGGACCCTCGACTAATGGCCGGGCGTCTGGAGCTAACCTCTGGCTGGGCCCGTTCTGCCGCCTCCGTCCGAGCAGTGCTAAGCCAGGCAGTGTCGGCCTCCGATGGGGAGAAGCAGGCCGCCAACCAAGCCAAGGCCGCTCGTGACGCTGCCCTGAGCGACGCTGCGGCTGCCCAGGCTCGCTGCAAGACGCTGGAGGCTGAGCTGCGAGGCCTGCGCGACGAGCTCGCCAAGGAGGTCCACGACCGCCAAGAGAAGGAGAAGGAGATGAAGGCTCGGGAGGTTGTCGTCAAGGACCGGGACGCCAAGCTTGATGACCGCCACGGCCGATTGGAGACGCTAGAGCGGTCGCTGAAGGCGGAGAGGACCGAGCTAGATGCCAAGGCGAAGGTCCTGGCGGAGGATCGGGTGGCCTTCGCGAAGATGGAGAAGAAGGCTCATGCCGCGCTGAAGACGCTTTACGAGAGCGGCTTGGAGGAGCCGTTGGCCGGTGCGGAGGATGGCCCCGCCAAGCTGCTTCCCTTCCTGGTCCGTGTGCTTGAAGATGTCGTAGACGGCCTTGGCCCCACGACCGAGGCCGAGGCGCGTGCCCTGTCTTCTGCGGCGCTGACGCATGTCCTCAGCCACGTCTACCTACGCGACCCCCACATCGACTTCGACAGCCTGCTGGAACCCGTGAGCGGCGACCTTGCCGCCGCTGCCACTGAGGCCATGAAAGGCCAAGCCGAAGCTTTGTTGGGGGAGGTTCTGCGCCTTCAGCATCTTGCCCGGGCGCGGTGCCGCCAGCTCTGCGGCCCCAGGAGGCGGAGTCGCCCAGCGTGACTCCACAACAGGCGGCAGCGCCACTGGAGAGTGGTCCCTTCGCGGCTTCTGTCATGTTTTTATTCTTGCAACATGCACCATGCCTCGCGGAGGCGTTTAAACTTGTGTTTGGCGTCATGAAACAATCTATGGCTTATAATATTTGCTTTAAATTTCCTGGAATTTGCATTTATCCCTCCTATTTGTTTGTGCCCTGTGTCGGCAAGGCCCGGCCCCGCGCATACTCTTACCCAGCGTTAGCCCCGACCGGAAACCAGGACGAGACTAAGGAGTGAGGGGCTATGTGGCAAGTTAGGCACCTGAGTCGCGATGCTCAGGAGTCTACCTTGACGCGCAAGCAACAAGTAGGAAAGGGGGGAACAAGGAGTGGATTGGTCGTTTTGCGTCGCCAGGGCCCGGCCCCGCGCATACCTCACCCAGCGTTAGTCCCGACCGGAAACTAGCACAGGACTAAGGAGTGAGGGGCTACGGGGCAAGTTAGGCTCCTGAGTTGCGATCCTCAGGAGTCCCCCTTGACGCTCAAACGGGTTTTCATACCTTGGCTCCTCTCGGGGAGGGGCGCGTGACGACCAGGTCTGAGGGACCTGGCTGGGTGGCGTGCGCTCGGGCAAGGCCCGGGTGTAGCCCCCGTGTCCAGCCCCCTCGCGCGGCGTCCCGAGGGGAGGCGTTGCGATGGTGCCGGACACTGAGCTCTGGGCTCCTTGAGGTTGGTACGGCCGTAGGCTGCCCTCAGTTGTTTATCACCAGCGCGGAGCATAGCGCTTCCATATGTGTACGGGCATAGCCGCTCCTCGGCAGTGTCGTCAGCCAGCGCAGAGCATGGTGCTTCCACTTGTACGTGGGAGGGGGCTCCCCCCAGGAGGAGCCCCCGGGGCGTGTACAGCCCCGCCCTGACGCGTGCCCGGCACGGTAGGGCTAGGAGAGGTGTATCTGGGCACCCGTGAGCCAGCGCGGGACTCATGAGGCCCTACCTCGAGGCGGCTTGCGCCTAGCTCTGGGCCTTTATCAATGGTGTGTTCCTGCAGGGTGGTTAGAATGCAAATGCTCTATGTCCTCAGGTCCTGGCCCTCGAGCGAGCTCAGCCGCCGCTGGTATGACAGGTCGCGATGCCGTGGGTCAAGGCCAGGGGGTGAGGGCTGGAGAGCCAGTAGGAGCCCATGGGTCGCAATGCTCAGGTACCCCCCCCCCTCCCGCTTTTAACGTGCAAGCGCTTTGCATGAGAGCGGAGACATCCGCGATAAGCAGCAGGTGACAATTAAGCGCGAAAAAGCAAGTTCATTTAAGTAGACGCGGGAAAGGGAAACGCCGCTGGGCCAGGGCTGAGCAGCTCGGGGATGATGCAGCCCGAGGGGCGCCCCCAACAAGGTAGGTAAAGAGCATAAGCAAAACGGATACATGCCGCCGGGACGGACCCACGCGACCTGGGAATGATGCGGCCCTGTGGGCACTCCCAGCTAAAAACGGAACTTAGAAAGATGTCACCTGGTGCCGTTGAAGATGAAGTGATGCTGAAGAAGCGGGCGATGCACGATGAAGACGTCGACCCTCACGAGCCCCCAGGCCCAGGAGCCTCGGGAGGCTCCGGGGGCACAGGTGGGTCTTCGAGGGCCATCTCCACCTCCGCCAGGACAGCACAACGCCCGACCTCCTGAGCCTCCAGAATGCTCCTCAGCAGGCGCTGATGAGCGGCGATCGTGTTCGGCAGGCCAAAAGGCATGCGAACGTAGATGTGGGGTGGACCCTCGCAACACCCCGCGCGCGAGGGCCAGAGGCGCTCCTGAGATGTGGCTCGGTTGAGCCCTGGCACGTCGATGCAGACGTGCAGCCCACCATCCTTGCCTGGACGTGGGGCTACGGTGGCAAGCGGTGGCTGCTGCGCATGACTCTCGACTCCTGTAGCTCCTGGGAGTTTCTTGCGATGAACTCCTGAGGGTTTGGTCTTCCTTGCCTTGTACATTCCTAAGGGAAACGTGCCTGGAAGCACCCCTCCAAGTGGTGCCCTAGCGCCTCCCTCGCGACCTTGGCAAAGTCGGTGGCTCTCCAAGAAAGAGCCGCCGAGCCCTGCCTGAGGAGGGTGCCGGGCGCGCCTTCCTACGCGAGAGAGGGTGGCGCTTCCTGATTGGGCGCAGATCCTGACGCAACACCGCTGGAGGCGCCTGCCTCCTTATGGCTTGGGCCAGGCGAAACCTTCTTCTTCTTAAGGGTTGCCTCAGGAAGTCTTCCGCTTCTGTGATCTGGGTCTTCGATTGCTGCGGCCTGGAACGCGCGCTCAAGTGAACACACTGTGTCTCTTTCTTCACAGGGCACGGTGATGACTCCACCGCTTCCCGGCATCTTGAGGACATTTGTATCCATGGTGGGTCACTGCCATGAACTTGGCCAGGGCTGGGTACCTGAGAATGGCGTTGTATGGCAGACGGATGTGGGCGACGTCGAAGTCGATGAGCTCGGTGCGGTAATTGTTGCGCTGCACGAAGGTGACTGGAAGGCGAACCTGCCCTATTGGAACAGTGGAACCATCAGTGACTCCTGAAAAAGGCTTGGTTAGCTGAAGCTAATCGTACGACACTTGGAGATTGTCGAACGTCTCGACGGACAGGACGTTGAGTCCTGCTCCGCCATCAATGAGGGTTCTGGTGACCTGCATGTTGCTGATGACGGGGGAGCAAAGCATCGGGAGGGCTCCGGCCGTTGCCGCGCATTTGAGCTGATCTGCTGAGCTGAACGTGATAGCGCACGCAGACCACCTGAGAGGGCGCGTGGCCTCAAGCTTGGGGAGGACTGCATTCACCTCGCGAGCAAAATGCTTAAAGATGCGATGTGAGGCTGGGGCCTATGCGCCTCCCAAGATGCAAGCAATTGCGTGCGGCTCCTGGAAGCCCCCACCCCCTCGTCTTAATGCTGGTCTTCATTCCTTCTTGGCGGTGGCGGCAGAGGAGGAAGGCCTGCGTTGCCATGCGGGCGATCCTCACGAGGCTGATCTCTCCAGCCTCCCTCGCGAGGCTGGTCTTGCCAGCGATCCTCGCGAGGTCGGTCACACCACCCTTGGCGAGGGCCACGGTCTTCCATCGTCCGCCACCTCTTCCTCCTCCTCGGCCATAGCCCCTATCGTTGCGCTCGGGGCGATGGTCGATACGTCCATCTCTCACGGCCCTGAGCTCTTGACATTCGTTGGTGTTGTGGGTGTGGAGGTCGTGGTACACGCAGTACCAGCTGCCCTTGGACGACTCAGGCTGATCCCTACCTCGCTTGGTGTCTGGTTCCGCTGCAAGCACGGCAGCCCTCTTGCACTTCACGTCCTTGGCCTTGGGCTTCTTCTCTTCTGGGTCGGCAGCTGGAAGCTCAAGGAGGGAAAGATGCCCTTCCTCAGCCCTGGCGCACTTGGTCGCCAAGTTGAACAGCTCTAGGGATGTGCACAGGTCTTCATGGATTGCTAGCTCCTCTTTCATCTTGATGTCACGTACGCTGTCGGAGAAGGCCGAGATGATGGCTTCTTCAGTCACCTTGGGGATCTTGAGGCGAGCATTGTTAAAGTGCTGGATGTATTTCTGCAGGGTTTCCCCTTGCTGCTGCTTGATGCGGCGTAGATCGCTCACGGCCGGGGGCCCGTCGCGAGTGCCCTAGAAGTTGGCGATGAAGCGAGTGTGCATCTCGTCCCAGGAGGAGATCGTGCTAGGAGCCAGGTTTAGGAGCCAGGTGCGGGCCCCGTCCTTGAGCGCCATGGGAAACCAGCTCGTCATGAACCTTTCTTCTCCGTTGGCGGCTTCGATGCATAGCTCGTAGAGCTGTAGGAACTCCGCGGGGTCCGCCGTGCCATTCTAGCGAGGGGGGAGGTCAGGCTTGAACTTTCCTGGCCATGCGACGCCACGCAGCTCGGGGGTGAGGGCGCGGCAGCCTGCTGTGGCCACCGGCGCCTTTTGCTGGTGCTGGGCTTGTTCCTGGGGATTACCGTGCGCCGCCACTTGGAGCAGCACGGGGTCTTCGCGTGGAGGTGCAGGGACGCGATCTTGCCGCGCTGGCGCTGGGAGCGCGCGAGCACCTTCTTGGGGACGAGGGATCTCTTGGCATCTCCTTTCTTGCTGCGCGGGCGCCGGGCGTGGAGGGCCTCGCCCTGGGGCTACGCGCCTTGGAGCCAGGGCGCCTTCTTGGGGAGGAGGTGGTGGAGGCACCTCCTGATCCTCGCCTCCTGCACGGAACGGAGGGCGAGGCAGCGAGAGGGATGGCAAGGGGATCCCCCTGCGGCACTAACGAGCTCGGTGATGCGGGCGAGCCAGTCCTCGTAGAGGTCGTCGACGGGGCGGTAGTGCAGAAGCTCTCTTGCTAGGAGCAGCACGGCGTGCACGTCTGTGGGGGCACGATGGGCGTGGGACGACAAAGCGGCTGGAGTCAGCGACAGTGTGGCGGTGCGGCCCTCCCGTCGCACCGAAGGATGCTGGGGCGAGGCCTGCTGCTCGTTCCCTGCCGGGCCGGTGGCGGCATTGGCGGCAGGCGACGGGGAACGACGAGGGCGTCCGCCGACGGGCGCCTTCTGGGTGACACGGGTGGCGAGAGACTATCACTCTGATCTGACATGATGCAAACACTGACGGCAGACCCTGTGAATAGATATAGATGAGATAGATTGGATGAGCATCACAAAGTGCAGAGGTTTTTGCTAAAGAATGAGTTAAAAACTTAGTTTTAGTTTTCCACAGAAATAATTCGGATCTACCGATTTGAAAACTCGGTGATACCGAAGTAGCTTTTGGAACCTAAACTAGTGAACTCCGTCAGACCGAGTCACAGTTTGGTGGCACGGAGAATGCTACGGTTTCACAAAGAATTGAACTCGGTTACACCGATTTGCAATTCTCGGTCAGACCGAGAATTACATGTGCAATGGCCTTAGCCAAATCGGTGGAACCGGTTTCAACAACTCGGTTGGTCCGAGATGATTTCGGCGGAAACCTAACCCTAAATTTTCAGTCCACAACTAAACTACGGAGTGATTTCGCTGGATAGAGTGATCTCAATCGTGGCAAGATACATGGCAAAACAATGTGCTAGGAATCGGAGTGAGATTAGCACAAGGATCAAGTCCATACCCTAAGTGCGGCAATGGACCTGCTACGGCGGCAACGGCGGCGGAGACCAGCGGCGGGAGGCAGCTGGCGATGAGGAGGACGATCTGGAGACCCAGGGAGGCATAGCAGGCTGAGCTGGGCGAAGGGGTTCGGAGAATTTTCCAAATTTTGGCTCGGGGATATATATAACCTGACCCTGTCGATGTGACCGAGTGGAACAACTCGGTGTGACCGAAAAGTTCAAATCGGTTGCACTGAGATTGAAAACCTAGATCGACTTAGTGATCTCTGTATGACCGAAATGGATGAATTAGTCAGACCGAAACGCACAAATAAGTTTTGGAAGTTTAAGTCTATGATGAATCGGGGACTCCGAGTGCTCCTCACACAGAGTGGTTCGAATCTGACTTGATCAAACTTTGTGATGTAGCATGAATAGAGTTTGAGACAATAAAAGCATAGATAGCTAGAGAAGGTTCTTAGGCATTCTTGTCCATCCACTTGGCAAAATAAAAAGGAACCAAACAATCAAAACAACAAGTGGATGTCCTCAAATGAGTAAATTATGCAACCAACATGCTCACACAATAAAATGGCAAATGAAATATGTGCCAAAGCATGCACAACCAATTCTAGCATCTATCAAGCAATTGGCGATGACTAGGTCATCTATATATGAGTATATTGACTTAGGAGTCAAATGAGAACATTTGATCATAGGTCGTACTCATCGTTTAAGCACAAGTGGGGTTACCACTTTTACATAAAGAGTTGTTGTGTTCACACCATCGGAGTTGCTTTAGCTCAATTCTTAGAGTAAAGCTCCCCCAAGATGTGAGATCCCCCCTAAGAGGGATGAACTAACCTTGGGTTTTGTCGATGATTACTTCATGTAGGTGTTGAAGATGTGGATGCTCAATGTTGGTGTAGATCATTTGGAGCAATCCGTTGGAGTGAGTTGCACTTTCGATACCTACACGGGTTAGTCCCACAAGGAACAAACAAGGATATCTATAGACATAGAGTGATGCTCACACAAGATGATGCCTATCAAAGCATTAGGGTACCTTGTCCCTTGTCTTACCAACAAGAGGGTTTGTGACTCCTTGAACTAGTGCAAGATGTGGAAGTTGATTGCACTTGTTCTTGCCAAAATGATTAGAGTGAAGTATGTTGGCGGAGTCACCCTCAGGAACTCTCTAGTTCTTCTTCTTCGGGATCCACATCATCTTGATGGGAATCCTTGGAGTTGTAGTCGTACTTGATGAAGTAGAACTTGATGTAGTCTTGGGAACCCACTTTACCAAGGCCTTGGGTGCTTCTTCAAATGCATCAATTTCCTCTTGAAGCTTATCCTTGCCTTTTTGCTCGTGGTCTTGTGGTGGAAGATCATCTTGAGCTTGTGTCCCTTTGAAGGAAGTAGGATCATACTTCTTTTGTTTAGGAACAAACTTCGTCTTGGGGTATTGATATTCTTCCCACTCAACTCCATTGGCATTGAACTTTCGTTCAAAACCAACACCTTGGTTCTTCCGGTGCCTTCCTTGCTTGCGTACAATTTCGTCGAATTGCTTACTCCCAGCAAGGCTCTTGTAAAAAACTTTCTCTATAATTCCCTTCAATAAGCTATTTTCTTGCTCAAGTGTAACTTGGCTAAGAGAAGCATTAGTGGAATCAAGAGAACTACTAGAAGCAACAACATTAGATTTAGCATGATTATTGTTACTACTAGAGGAAGAATCTTTCGTGTTCTTGTTACTAGACTTGACTTGAGGCATGTAAGTGGTTAAGAGTAAACGCTTGGCAATGTAAGAAGAACTTTTCTTGCGAAGATCATCATTGATTGCCTTTAAGAACTCATGCTCTTGCTCAAGGTTGAGCTTTTCAAAACGTAATTTCTCATGAGTCCTTAAAAGTTCTCGATGATCTCCTAAGATAGTTTCATGAGCTAACTTAAGAGTGTTTAGTTATTTAGTTAGAAACTCAATCTTCTCCTTATCATTGTCATTCGTTTTATCTTGATTATCATGATTAATTGACGTTTCATCAGAGTATTCATCACTATAGTTGTCAACAAGTAAATCATCATCACCAAGTCATCTTCATCACTATTGAAATCAAGCATCTTCCAAATCCTTCATTTGGTGAATCAAATATGTCATAGGAGTTGGTTGACACAAGTGCTAGACCGGCAACACCTTCATCTTGAGTATATTCGGAGTCAGAGTGATAGCTTCTCTCGGAGTGATTGTCGGAGTCGGAGCCGGATACCCATTCACCAACATGAGCTTGATGTCTTCGTTTTGTGTAGCTCCTTGATGACTTGTCCTTCCTTTCCAAATCCTTGCTTCTCCGGAAAGTTCTTCGTTCATAACGATCATCTCTACTCCTTCTCTCTCTTGATGGTGATTCTTCTCTTCTACTTCTTCTTTTTGGAGAATCTTCTCTTCTCTTGTAGGGTGTCGTACACTCATTGGAATAGTGTTTGGGTCTTCCACAATTGTAGCAATTTCGCTCTCGACTAGAAGATCTTTTGTCATTGTAGGACCTTGACTTGGAACTTCTCTCTTTGCTTCTACTCTTGTAGAACTTGTTGAAGTTCTTCACCATTAGGCTCAATTCTTCATTGAAGGTTTGTTTCTCACTTAATGATGTGGGAGCTTCACATGAGGCTTTGTAAGCACCACTTGACTTGTTATGGAGCTCCTCCTTATCCTTGAGTGACATCTCATGAGCAACAATTCTTCCAATGACTTCCGTTGGCTTGAGATCTTTGTAATTGGGCATCATTTGGATCAATGTACATACGGTATCATATTTTTCGTCCAAAGCTCTTAGGATCTTCTTGATGATGAATTTGTCGGTCATCTCTTTACTTCCTAAGCCGGCGATCTCATTTGTGATAAGAGCAAGCCTAGAGTACATTTCAGCGGCACCTTCACCATCCTTCATTTTGAACTTGTCAAGCTGACTTTGAAGCACATCCAACTTGGATTCCTTGACGGAGTCGGTACCTTCATGCATATCAATCAAAGTATCCCAAATTTCCTTTGCATTCTCAAGACGGCTGATTTTGTTGAATTCTTCGGGGCACAATCCATTGAAGAGGATATCACAAGCTTGAGCATTGTATTGCAGCATCTTCAACTCTTCCGCGGTAGCTTCACGGTTCGGTTCTCTCCCATCAAAGAATTCACCTTGCAAGCCAATACACACAATAGCCCATACGGCGGGGTTATGTCCAAGAATATGCATTTTCATCTTATGCTTCCAACTAGCAAAATTAGTACCATCAAAGTAAGGACCTCTACGGTGGTAATTTCCCTCGCTAGACGCCATACTCTCCTAGGTTGTGAAACCAAGGATATGACTACCAAAAGCAATGGAAATCAAAGCAAATGAAGACCAAAGCTCTGATACCACTTGTAGGATCGAAAGTATGTCTAGAGGGGGTGATTAGACTACTTGACCAAATAAAGCTTATCCTTTTCCCAATTTGAGTTCTTGGCAGATTTTAGCAACTTTGGACAAGTCAAGCAATCTTAACACAATTCAAGCAAGCATGCAAAGAGTATACGAGCAGCGGAAAGTAAAGCATGCAACTTGCAAGAATGTAAAGGGAAGGGTTTGGAGGATTCAAACGCAATAGGAGACACATATGTTTTTTGTCGTGGTTCCGATAGGTGGTGCTATCGTACATCCACGTTGATGGAGACTTCAACCCACGAAGGGTAACGGCTGCATGAGTCCACAGAGGGCTCCACCCACGAAGGGTCCACGAAGAAGCAACCTTGTCTATCCCACCATGGCCGTCGCCCACGAAGGACTTGCCTCACTAGCGGTAGATTTTCATGAAGTAGGCGATCTCCTTGCCCTTACAAACTCCTTGGTTCAACTCCACAATCTTGTCGAAGGCTCCCAGGTGACACCTACCAATCTAGGAGACACCACTCTCCAAGAAGTAACAAATGGTGTGTTGATGATGAACTCCTTGCTCTTGTGCTTCAAATGATAGTCTCCCCAACACTCAACTCTCTCTCACAGGATATGGGTTTGGTGGAAATAAGATTTGAGTGGAAAGCAACTTGGGGAAGGCTAGAGATCAAGATTCATATGGTAGGAATGGAATATCTTGGACTCAACACAAGTGTAGGTGGTTCTCTCTCAGAAAAGGTAAGTTGGAAGTGTAGGTTCGTTCTGATGGCTCTCTCCAGAATGAAGAGGAGGTGGAGGGGTATATATAGCCTCCACACAAAATCTAACCGTTACACACAACTTGCCAATCTCGGTGGGACCAAATTGATGAACTCGGTTGGACCGATTCAGCAAATCTAGTGATCGTTAGGATTTTTGGTGGGACCGACATGCAACTCAGTAGGACCGATATGTCGGGGCGGACGGGCGTCCCCCCGCGAGCACCTATGGGGCCGGAGCCCCTTTCGTTGTCCGGCGAGGGGGGCGGAGGGAGCGCGGAGAGCAGATCGAAGCGGGCACACGGGCGGTTTACCCAGGTTCGGGCCGCGATGGACGCGTAAAACCCTACTCCTGCTTAGTTGTATTGAACTGGGGAGCTCGGGAGCTTGGGGAGCTAGCTGCACCGAGCGTATGGCCGTCTGGATGCCGAATCTCCGAACCCCGGAACCCTTTTTGCGGAACCCGAAGCCGGAACCCCCTCTACGTTGCACACGGGCCTCCTTTTATAGCGCAAAGGGGTCACCGACAGGTGTCAACGTAGGAGAAAGGGGTAAAAGTGTAAAAGGGGTGGTAGCTGTAATAGTGCGGGAACGGTGGCGCTACAGTGCGGCACAGTGTTATCATACCTACTTCTGACGGTAGGGGACAAGGGCATTAGATGCCCGTCACGGTCGCCCGGACAGCACCGAGGCGGACCGTTAGGTGCGCCACCGTTCGCCACGATGGCGGCTGCATGCCACCGCATGCCCCAGGCTGCGCGGTGCCTCGCCACGTGTCCTCGGGGGAAGCCCCGGAGCGACGCGTGGCAGGCGAGCTGGAGCGCAGTCTTGAGGTGGCGATCTTGCCGCGGCAAGTGGCTTGCCGCGGGGGTCGTCTTCCTGAGCCTGATAGCGTGCCAGCTATCAGGCCTTGCCGGGGCGCTTGGCGCGCCACGGCTGGCTTCTCTTTTGGAGCCTGGGTTCGGCCTTCCCGACAAGCTCCTCTTGTCGGGGGCTCGATCTTCTGTCTCGTATACTTTGTTCTTGGATGGCCTTACATGGGCTCAGTCGTCCCGGCAAGCTCCTCTTGCCGGGGTCTTGTCTTCTCGGCCCGGCAAGCTCCTCTTGCCGGGGGCCTTGTCTTCTTGGCCCGGCAAGCTCCTCTTGCCAGGGGCCTTGTCTTGAATGCTTGGTCTTCTCTTGGCGCTTCCGGGGCGGGCCTTGCCGCAGGGTGCTACGACTGCCCGTGCACAAGTCTGGGGTACTAAGGTACCCCTACTTTAGTACACCGACAGGAGCCCCCGGGCCTGGGCCACACATGGTGCCGAGCGTTGTTGGGCCAGGCCCTAACGGTGCACGGGCACGCATGGCCTTGGTCGCGCTGCTCCTTAACTCCGCATCCGCCGCGCCTTCCCCAGGCGGCGCACGCTTACCGCGGCGCCGTGGGGGCGGGGCGTGCGGGGTGAGCGTGACGTGGGTGGCGTGCGCGGGGCTGAACCGCACAGGCGCGCGTCACGTCGCGCACGATTTCTCGATGGCGAGAATGGAGTGTCCGCCCCTTCCCCATATAAGGCAGAGGAAGCGGGAGCGGTTCCCCTCCTTCGCCCTTACTGCGTCCTCTCCCTTCTCCAGAGATCCCATCTGCGCTTCGCCTCCATTTTTCCTCCGCCGCTTGCGCGCACTTGCGGAGCTACCGGATTCTTCGTCTCCCTTCGCTCGCCGCCCCCGCCATGGCCCCGAAGACTGAGAAGGCGAGGGCGGAGAAAACCAAGAAGGAGAAATCGGAGCACGCGGCGATGCTCACCTTGCTGCGGAAGCAGAACCTCGTCTTCGCGCCGAAGCTCGGCGCGCGGGAGCTCTGGAACAAGTACTACTTGTTCTGGGCCGAGGAGACCAAGGCGCATCCCCGCACCCGAGTCTATCCGGCCGCCGCCAAGGGCAACTACCCCGGCGGGTATTATTTCTTCGCAGCCTTCTTCCACTGCGGTCTTTGCCCTCCTTTTTCTGATTTCTTCTGCGACATAATGAACACCTTCGGCCTCCATCTTCTTGACTTCACTCCCAACGCCGTCCTCACGATGGCGGTCTTCGCGCATATGTGCGAAAACTACATTGGGGTGTATCCAAACATCGCGCTTTTTAGGCACTTCTTCATCCCTAGAGTAGAGGCCGGCGCCCCCCTCGCTGGAGGGATATCTTGGGTCTTCCGCCTGAACAAGAAGGATTCCTACTTGCCGGGGGAGCTCCGCGGCAAATGGGAGGAGTGGCGTGCCGACTGGTGCTGGGTCGTCGAGGACCAGCCGCAATCCTTCACCGCGCCGCGCACAACACCTGTCATGCGCGGCAAGGAATGGAGCGAGCTGGATTCGGACGACGGCAAGCTCAACGCCGCCCTCATCAGGATTCTCCGTCTTCGGACAGCGAGGCTGTCCGTCGGAGAGGTGGGCGCAGACTTCCTCCGCCGCCGCATCGCCCCTCTTCAAGATAGGAAGAGGCCAGCCTGGGAGTATAGCAACGCGGCGGACATAATGAGGCTGCGCCCCGGGCTCAACTTCAACTTCACTTCGGTGGAGCTGAAGGGGATGGTCCGGGAGCTGTTCAAGCATGACCCGGCCCACCCCGAGTGGTTCAGGGAGCCCCGGGGAGTTGTGCCTCTTTGCAACAGCTCGGCCTGGGATTCCCTTCGCGCCATGATGCCCGCGTGCGACTCGCACGGCGTCGACCGCACGTGGATTCCGCCCAGGCCAGACGTCATCTTGAACTTCTTCGACAACCTGGCGGAGGTGGCGAAGAAGAAGGACGAGGCCCAGGGGCTGACGCGGGACACCACCGCGCGAGAGGCAGCCTGCATAGCTTCTTGGGCTGAAGAGGCCACCGCAGCCGCAGCGGCCGGGGAGTTCGGCTTCTCGCCCGAAGAGGCGGAGGCCGCGGAGGCGTCCCGCCAAGCGGAGGTGGCGGAGATCTGCGAACTGCTGAAGCTGCCCCCCGACGAGCTCGCCGGGGTTCCCTCTCTGAGGCACTCCGGGATCCAGGGGATCTTGATTGAGGCCGCGGCGAGAGCCATCGCCGCTGGAGGACAAGGAGCCACAGCGCAGGACGCTGGGTCCAGCGGGCTCGCCGGGGTGGAGGAGGAGGTCGGTGGTGACGACGACTCCGACGGATCCTTGGAGCTCTACGCCGATGACCTTCCCTCAGCGTCGGAGACCTCTTCGTCCCGTGTAAGCCCCCGGCGCTCTCCAGCGAAGCGTCTCCGCAGGACGGCGATGGGGGCAAAGGCGCCGGCCTCCCGGCAACAACCACCCCGCCAAGCGGCACGAGCCTCCCGGGGGAGCCAGGTTGCGACGAGGGCGCCCGGCGCGTCAGCTACGTCAGGGGCGCCCCGTGAGGCAGCGCCGCACGGAAAGGAGCCCTTGGAGGGTGGAGCGGCGGCTCCGCCCGCTCCCCGGGCCCCGGCAACCGTCGGGACCGCCAAGCGCCCGAGGGAGACCCCGCTGCCCGCTCCCCGCGTGGCCGTGCGTCGGGTGGAGTTTGATTTCTCCGCCCTGAGTGACGACGACGACGAGGACGAACGGGAGTAAGAGCTTTTGAGGCTTCGCATCTTCATGGACTCGGCCTTGATTGTCGCAGGCTCTGATCTTGTTCCTCGTCTTAACTTCAGGACCTTGGCGGAGCGAGCGGCGAAGAAAGCCAAGGCGCCCGCGGTCGAGGTTGCGGGCGACTCGCCCACCGTGGCAACTGGGGGCGTGCCGGAGCCCAGCCCGCCGGATCCGAGCGCTGCTCCGAGGGGCGGCCCTCTGCGTAGCCCCCAGCGCGGCCCCCAGCATAAGTCTGGGTTCCGTACTTTCGCCTGTCGGGCGCGTTTGAGGGATCGTCCCCGCGCTGGTATCTTGATAATGCTGTCTCGTGCAGAGGTGGAGCCGCAGCCGCAGGAGCGGCCAGAAGCCGCCCCCGAGGAGCCGCGGGCCCCGCCGTCCCCGCCAAGGCCGAGTTCCCCGGTAAAGGGGAGCACCCCGCCAAGGGCGAGCACTCCGCCGAGGGCGAGTACCCCGCCAGGGGGGGGTAGCCCGGCGAGGGTGGTGACCCCGCCAAGGCAGAGCTCCCCGGCGAGGGAACCCGCCGCCGATGACGTCTGCCAAGGTAAGCTCTGTGACTTAGTCATCTTGGGTTCGCCTTTTCCTTTCGGGTGTTTGCTTGAATTTCTTTTGCTCTCTGTTCTCCTTCTTCTAGATTCCCCTCCCCCCGAGCAGATGGAGACGGAGGTCATCATCATCGAGGAGGAGGAGGGCGCGCGCGGCGGCAGCGGCAACGCCCCTGTCGCCGAGGACGCGGCGGAAGCTGCCGAGTCATCCGCGCAGGAGACCGCCCCAGCGTCGGCCGCAACGGCCGGGGAGGGGGACGGCGGTCGCACTGCCGACCCGGAGGCAGCAGGAGCATCAGGTGCTGCGCCGGCCGCCGACCCCTCCGCCGAAAAGGAGCGGGCGGGCCATTACCTTGAAGCCCCCAATGGCATCTTCATCCAGGTGCCATGGGGCTCTTCTGCGCGGGCCCCCGCGGAGGGCGAGGCCCTTGATGGGGAGGTCCTCGCCTCCGCGGGCCTGAAGATTGTCGAGGCGCCCGGCGGGGCCGAAGAGCCCGAGGAGGAGAAGCTGCTTCGCCGGCTCCTGGCCCTTTACCGGGCTCGGCAGGCGAAGCTTGCTTCCCGGGAGGCCCTCGCTGCGGGGGCCGCCGTCGAGATGGAGAAGCGTGCGACGGAGCTCCGCGCCGCCAACCAAGCTGCCCTCCGCGGCGTGGCGGAGGAGCGCGAGAGGCTCGCCGGGGAGTACCAGGAGTGGGTGCTGCAGAAGGCCGACGCCGAAGAGCAGCAGCGGCTCGCCGGGGAGGAGCTGTCCCGGCGAGAGGGAGCGCTTGCCCAGCTGCAGGCCAATCTCAACTCCCACGAGGAGGAACTTGCCGCTCGGGAGCGGGCCCTTGGCGAGGAGCTGAAAGGGGCGAAAGCCGCCGCGGCTGCCGCGGAGGCCGCCAGGGAGGAGCTTGCCGCCAAGGTCACGCAGCTGGAGGAGTCGTTGAAGGCGAGCGCGGAGAGGGTCGGCGCGCTCAATGCGGAGCGGGAGAAGGACGCCCACGCCAACTCCGAACTCCAGGCGCGTCTCTCCAAGCAGGGCGAAGAGCTGAAGGCCGCCAAGGACTCCATCGAGGCCCTGGAGCTGAAAGTCTCCGCGCTGGAGGAGGGGCTCCGCAAGGAGCGAAGCTTGGCGGAGAGCGCCAACACTGCGGCCGAAGACTTCCGTCGGACCGTCGCGGTGTGGACCGAGGACCTGGTGTCTTCTGCATCCAACATCGACCAGGAGTTGCTGGCGTTGAAGTTGGAACACCTCATTTACTCTCCGGACCCGGACCTTCCTCACAGCGCCAAGCTCAGCCTCTTCTTCAGAGGGGTCGCGCCGGCTCTTGCGGATCTTCGGAAGAAGATCCCCGCGCAACTGGCCGAGGAGACGCGCCGGGCCTGCGCGGGAACCTTGGAGCGTGTGCTGACGAAGATTGTATACCGCAACCCCGGTATAAATCTCATCAACGTTCTTCGCAGCCTGCCGGCCGACGCTGACATGGAGGCGCTGAAGGAGCAGGTCGCCGACATCATCGCCAGAGTGGGCAAGATTTCCAGGATCGAGGGCGACCGCGTAGACTAGGCCCCCTTTATCTTATCTCTTTTTGTAGCTGCACACGGCGTTATGAGCCCATTAGTCACTGTGACAAGTTGCATAAGGTTTCTACCTTAGCTGAACCAATCAGTGCGTTGTTATCTTCCTTGTCCTGGCCCTTTACTTTGTACGTTTTTCGCCCTACGCTCCCGGGGAGCTTCCCGGCAAGGAGCCCTTGGGCTTATAGCAGCCTGCTGGCCAAGGCCTCACCGGGAAGCAACCTCGCCGCAGCCAGTCGCAATCGCGCTCCGCTTGTTGAGTGAGCTCGGAAACGAAACAAGGGCGCGACGCTCAACGCAGCTCGCTTGAATCGTTGAGCGTACTCGAAACAAGGTGAGGGTGCGGCTAGCCGCGGGTAGGTTCCTCCGCGCACAGGTTTTCCATACAAAGCGTGACCGTCCAAGGAAGACAACCGAAAATTAAGAATCTGAACTGCTCAAATTCTAATAACTTAGCTTATGCATAACGCTCGTCCCTCGACGAGGCTTCTTTTTCTCAGACAGCACTTGGTTCCAGCACTTGGTTCCTCTCCCATCTCCTTCCCCCGGCAAACTTTGTGCGCGAGGAACGCTCCCTCTGCCTAAGAGGCGAGGAAAATAAAGAGGGAAGCAAGCACATGGCCTTTCGGCGTGCTGATGCTCACAGGACATGCACGTTACGCAGGATGCCAAATAATACATGCAAATAACGAAGAGGAGCATGTAGAAGGCAAAAAGCGCAAAGCATAGGAGCTTTCACTGATGTGCGGGGTCTGCGCCCGCCCCCTGCGCCAAGGATCACATGCAACTGCGGCAAGACTTGGGCAGGGGGGTTGGTCGACGGAACGAGTTCCGGCAACCGCGCTGGCGAAACTCCTCCCACGGTCGGCGTCAACTCGTATTGATCTTGGCGGACGAAGCGCGCCGAAGAACGAGGTCGCCTTTTTCGCGGCCTCCGGCGCTAACCGCTGCGGCTACAGGAGCGGCGCAGGGTTCGCTGGAAGCGATCGGTTCGCCCAGCGGCCGGAAGGCGGTCCTCCTCAAGGAGCAGCTGCTTCTTGCCCGAACTCTGCGTGAGTGGGTACTCGAGGAGGGCCGTGCACGATTCCGTAGGGAGGAATGCCTCCGCCCCGCGGAGCGGGGCGGAAAGGTACCTGTTCATACCTGAGCTTACCAGTGTTCGCCTGGATCAGATCCGCACAACCTCGACGCAGCCCCCTACCTGGCGCGCCAAAGATGTCGGGGCGGACGGGCGTCCCCCCGCGAGCACCTATGGGGCCGGAGCCCCTTTCGTTGTCCGGCGAGGGGGGCGGAGGGAGCGCGGAGAGCAGATCGAAGCGGGCACACGGGCGGTTTACCCAGGTTCGGGCCGCGATGGACGCGTAAAACCCTACTCCTGCTTAGTTGTATTGAACTGGGGAGCTCGGGAGCTTGGGGAGCTAGCTGCACCGAGCGTATGGCCGTCTGGATGCCGAATCTCCGAACCCCGGAACCCTTTTTGCGGAACCCGAAGCCGGAACCCCCTCTACGTTGCACACGGGCCTCCTTTTATAGCGCAAAGGGGTCACCGACAGGTGTCAACGTAGGAGAAAGGGGTAAAAGTGTAAAAGGGGTGGTAGCTGTAATAGTGCGGGAACGGTGGCGCTACAGTGCGGCACAGTGTTATCATACCTACTTCTGACGGTAGGGGACAAGGGCATTAGATGCCCGTCACGGTCGCCCGGACAGCACCGAGGCGGACCGTTAGGTGCGCCACCGTTCGCCACGATGGCGGCTGCATGCCACCGCATGCCCCAGGCTGCGCGGTGCCTCGCCACGTGTCCTCGGGGGAAGCCCCGGAGCGACGCGTGGCGGGCGAGCTGGAGCGCAGTCTTGAGGTGGCGATCTTGCCGCGGCAAGTGGCTTGCCGCGGGGGTCGTCTTCCTGAGCCTGATAGCGTGCCAGCTATCAGGCCTTGCCGGGGCGCTTGGCGCGCCACGGCTGGCTTCTCTTTTGGAGCCTGGGTTCAGCCTTCCCGACAAGCTCCTCTTGTCGGGGGCTCGATCTTCTGTCTCGTATACTTTGTTCTTGGATGGCCTTACATGGGCTCAGTCGTCCCGGCAAGCTCCTCTTGCCGGGGTCTTGTCTTCTCGGCCCGGCAAGCTCCTCTTGCCGGGGGCCTTGTCTTCTTGGCCCGGCAAGCTCCTCTTGCCAGGGGCCTTGTCTTGAATGCTTGGTCTTCTCTTGGCGCTTCCGGGGCGGGCCTTGCCGCAGGGTGCTACGACTGCCCGTGCACAAGTCTGGGGTACTAAGGTACCCCTACTTTAGTACACCGACACGATATGATTAGGGTTAGGGCATAACGTAATCTCGGTGAGACCGATTACACAAACTCCGTGAGATCGATTTTGGTAATAAGCTAACCAGAGAGTTGGTCAGGTAAACTTGGTGGGACCGATTCGCTCATTTCGGTGAGACTGAAATGTTACTAAAGGGAAACAGAGAGTTTACATTGCAATCTCGGTGGGACCGATCGCTCATCTCGGTGAGACCGAACCGTTACGAAGGGAAACAGAGAGATTACAATCCCATCTCGGTGAGGCCGAGTGTCGGGACCCCGATCCTAAGTCACACCGATCCAGCATGTAACACATCATATCACCTTGCGGCCTCACGCACGGTGTTCCCACGGGTGCCACCTTACCTGGCCCGGGACCGTTTGCGCCTTTTGGCTCACGTATATGATAGTGTCGCTAGCATCCATATGACAGAAAACCCGGGCCGACATGGCTAGTCGTGAACCCAAAGCGGCGCTAACCTATGTGGACAGGCATACATGAATCACATCGAGCATGTCGGTCATCAACGTGTGAATCCGGGCTGTAGCACTGGGCTAACAGGACTCCGGTAACCCGGGTTGTAGCAGGCTAGGCAGGACTCCGGATGTCACCGCGTGACATTTCCCCGAAGGGACAGACACAGGAACGAAGTGAATCACATGCCGGCCAGTCAAGTGTCCTGAGCAGTAGTGCTGGGCTAGCAGGACTCCGGTGAACCGGGCTGTAGCGGACTACTATCGCTCAAGGAAGCACTAGACTACATTTCCCCATATGATAGGCTGCCAAGGATAAACAACTAGATTGTCGGATCCCACACATACCAAGCATTTCAATCATACACACAATATGCTCGATATGGGTAAATACAACATGGCATCACAACAAGACTCTACGACTCAAGTATTTATTCATTAGGCTCCGAGGAGCGAGATATTACAAGCATGGGTCTCATGACCCAACACTCAGAGCATACAAGTCAAAGCACAAGCGGAAGCTTAACACGTCTGAGTACAGACATCTACAAATGAAAAAGGCTGAGAAGCCTGACTATCCACTAGATCCTGCCGAGGGCACAAGATCGTAGCTGAGGTAACAAGCTAAACGTCGAAGTCCACGCGGAACTACTAGCGAGACTGAAGTCTCTCTGCAAAACATAAAATCGGCAAACGTGAGTACAAACGTACTCAGCAAGACTTACATCAGAACTAACTACATATGCATCAGTATCAAAAGGGGGTGGTGGAGTTTAACTGCAGCAAGCCAGCTTTGACTCGGTGGCTATCCTGAACTACGACTGCAAGTAACTCTTTTGAGGTGGCGCACACGAGTCCACATATTCACCATATCAATACACCACTATGGATCCGCTCCCGTCTCCGTACGAGAAGGCCATCCATAGCACTCACGCTTATCTTGCGCATTTTAGAGTATCCACTTTCACTTGTCTATGAACTATGCAAGGGGTCCAAGTTTCCATATCCGAGGAATCCGGCTATTCGAATAGATAATGATAACCCTGCAGGGGTGTACTTCTTCACACACGCTCTCGCCACTTATCGCCCTGTACATGTCATGTACCTCGGCAACCTTCAAGCGGAAGCCGGGCGAGGGAGTCGGCCACGACCTGACTAACCACACAAGTCTCTCGTCCAGGTTTATCGCCTATTCGGGTTCCATCCGCAAGGAGATCCGGCCGGGGTGTCGCTCACGGCCCCAAACGATGTGTACAGGGTTCCAAGCCCACCAAACGGGCGGTGCTTGGTCTACCCGGCCACGGTGCCTAGTCTGTCCCAAGCCCACCTGTACCGGGTGCCACTTGGTAGACTACTAACACTACCTACAAACACCAGAAACTAGTTGCAACTCCTGGACAGAGATCGAGTTGGTTAATAAGCCGAGAGGGGTCGAGTTACCGGAACCCAATGTGTGGTAGTAACTGTTCATGGATCACAAACACAGAACTCAGTTCCTGAGGACGGCTGCAATGAGACAACCCACCATGTACTCCTACATGGCCTCTCACCGCTACCTTTACCAAATCGTGTTCACACACTTAGCTCTCAACAGTAGGACATGTTCACCACATTCCAATTCATTCCCGATGAATCAGACCCGACTCAACTCTAAGCAATAGCAGGCATGACAAACAAGCATGAATGAGTAGGCACATCAGGGCTCAAACAACTCCTACTCATGCTAGTGGGTTTCATCTATTTACTGTGGCAATGACAGGTCATGCAGAGGATAAGGGGTTCAACTACCGCAACATGTAACAGTTGAATCGTTGTTGTCCTAATGCAGTAAAAGAGAGCAGGAGCGAGAGAGTGGGATTGTATCGGAATGAACAAGGGGGTTTTGCTTGCCTGGCACTTCTGAAGATAATATAGTTCTTCATCGGTGTCATCGAACTCATCGTCGGAACATCGTCTATCGAGAGGGGACAATCACCGGCAATAGAGAAAGAATACAATCAATGTAATGCGACAATATGATGCGTGATCATGACATGGCAATATGATGTGGTTTGAGCTAATGCAACTAACAGCAAGTTAAATGGAGTTGGTTTGAATCTAAGATTCAAATTCAAACTCCATATGTGCTTATTTAATGTCATTTATGCAAATTGCCCTGTACAGCAACCCTAGGTTGTTCAAACATGCATGCAAATGGTACATATGGATTCCTTGAATTTTTCTGATAATTTTTCATATATAAATTATTTCATTCTGAGCTATAGATTATTTCCTATGATTTTTAGAAGTTTATAGGATTTTCTGGAATTTCCTGAATAAGAATAAATTCAGAATATGAGTTATTGCGTCAGCAGGGTCAACAGTGACGTCAGCAGGTCAACAGGATTGACCAGGGTCAAACCAGACACGTGGGACCCAACAGTCAGTGCCTCAGTGCCAGTTAGAGTCACTGACATGTGGACCCAGTCAATGGCCACGTCAGCATGGTCAACGCTGACGCGTGGGGCCACTAAGATTAATTAAAACTAAACAGAAACTAATCTAAGTTTAATTAGCAGGTGGGGCCCTGCTGTCAGTGTGAGAGAGGGTTAGTTAGCTGGGTCATTAGCCGTTAATGACGCGTCCACGTCAGCACGCCGGAGTTGAACGCCGGCGAGCACGCGAACGCGGCGGCGATGCTCGGGAACGCGCTACGGGCGGCGGCTGGACGCGCGAAGACTCCCAGAGGGAAACCCGCGCACGCCCGCATCTAGTTAGCCGCACGGGAGCCCGCGTGGTCGCCGGAATCGACGACGGTGAGCGCATCCGCGGTGGCCGGAGTTCGGGCAACGACAGATTCGTCGTTGTGGTGCAGTAGGGGAGGTGCTGGTGTGTGCTGCATGCTCCTGGGCGTGCGCCGCATCCAACGGAGCAGGCCGCTGGGCGAGAGGAGGCCAGAAACGACGGCTGCGACGATGGCCGGCGGCGGTGGAGCTCGGTTACGGCGGGGAACGACACTACGGCAAGCGACAGGCCACGGGGACAGGGGGAAACGGCGGACGAGCTCACTGGGAGGTCGAAGCGCAGCTCAGTGGGCTCGGGGTCGACCCGGAAGCGGCGAATTTGTCGATGGCGTCCGGCGGCCGTGCGGAGAAGACGAGCTCGAGGACGAGGCTTCAGGGCGTCCGGGGTCCTGCGGTTTGGCGTAGAGGTGCGCGGCAGCGAGGCAGAGCTCGTGGACTGGTCGGGAAAGCGAGGGGGAGGCGGTGGGCACGGCAACGCCGAGCAGCAGCGACAGCGGCGCTCGGACGTGTTCGGGAGGGGGAAGCAGAGAGAGGAGAGAGGCCAGGGAGCGAGGGAGAGGGGAGAGGGGAGATTCGTGGCGTCGTGGAAGGCGTCCAGGGCGACGAGGGGGCAGCCAGGCAGGCAGGGAGGAGCTGGCGCGCTCGGCGGCGTCGCGGTGTCCCTCCTCTGCCTACTGGCAGAGGTTGAGGACGACCGCTTCGCCCTGGTGGGTTGGGCCGGTGAAGCTGGGCCGGCAACAGGTAGGTGGGCCGAGGTAAGTGCCAGGTTTAGTCCTTCTCTCTCTCTCTTTTTATAATTTAGTTTCTGTTTTCTATTTTTGTTATTTTGTTTTGATTTAGTTTATAGCCCAAATCATTTAATAAATCCTGAAAATAATTATGGGCATTAAAAGAATTATTACAAAGGCCCTTAGCTATTTTCAGAATTGTTGGAGCATTTAATAATATGTATAGCAATTAAATGCCCCAATTCAAATACTTTATGAATTAATTCGATTATCCAGAATGGCCTGAAAATATTTGCATCATTTTTGGCAGAGGTTTTCACCTCTAACAAAATCATGAACATTTTCAAAGGCATTTTGGGTTCTTTGAAAAAGGTTTTATTTGAACCTATTTGATTTCTTTTAGGTGCTAGGGTTTGATCAATCCCCATTTCAAGTTTCTTTCAAAGTTTAAACATGATGCACACATGAGGTTACCCTAATGCAATGCCAAAAGCTAGGGATGTGACAACTCACCCCCACTAAACAAGAATCTCGTCCCGAGATTCAAGTCGTGAGATAAGAAGTCAGAGGGGGCACAAGCTAACTTGATCTTCATGATCCCACTGCCCTTCTCGAAGAAGTAGCTTCATTGCATCATATTGATCTTGACGTCTTTGCTTTCGAGATCTTCATCCACACGATGACGATGGAAAGAAACTCTACTAGGATTGATCTTCTCGAAGACCGAGCTATACAAGATAACTCGCGGAATGGGATGTCGACACATCTCGAGTTGAGACACAAAACACATCGAGAGGGATGGAAGGACAAACGACAGGATTTGATTTGGTGGGCAACAATCCCACACTTAGAAAGATGGTGGATGGTGTCAAGGTGGCGAGGAAAAAGTTGCTGTGATCCCATAACGGGGCATCTTGGAAAGGTGACTCATTGGGCTGTTCCCTTAAGTGGCAAAAAGAATTACTTTTGATCCATAGATCATTGAAACTCTTTATACTAGCCTAAGGCAACCCACAACAATCGATAGTTTGGCGGAGTTCGAATGGATGAGGTGGACTACCTTGTTGAAGACAACGCAATGGATGATTTTGCTTATCATCGGAAATGTATGGGACCATGACAAGTCCACTCTTGAATATGATCCTGGACAACAACTATTGAGGTGCAAGCTGGGAACAAAATGCAAATGCTGGGAATGATTCTGGTAACTAGGAGATAACTCAACAGTCGAGAGCAATTCCATTGTTGGAATGGTTATATCATAATCGAGGAATAATAATAGCACAAGGATCCCTAAGGAACAACTTCTAAAATAAGTCGCACGAGATCCTCATGGAGAAGATGGTCAACTAGTTCAATCAAGATACTACAATGATAGATCTTCCGGCTAGGTGTGTCGGCCAGACATCAACCTTGTCGGGACCTACATAATAGGTCTTGGAAAAGTTCCAACCATCATATCTGCCTGAGATTCAGATCTGGTTGGTAACAGGATATTTCAGACAGCATGTCCGGAAAAGGAAATTTGCAACACAAACCGACGAGATGACGTTGTGAGATTCTCGGGATATGAACTATGATAGCAAGCTCCAAAACATGAGCTGGTTATGCTACAAGCATGTGAACACGTTGTCCTAGACAAGCATGACCACATGGTAGTCTTATAATAAAACACCACCAAGTTCTGGTTGGGAACCATCATCGAGGACATCGAAGTCCTTACATAAGTATTGCTCCTAAGAAGGAACTTCTTCTCCCTAAACAAATCAATCAGTGGCTTGAGGTGTTAGGAATTACACATGGAGTGGAGGTAGCGAGCCTATCAAACCACGGAATACTTCGCACATGCATGACTGACTTGGGATGATTCCAGAGGAAACAAAACAAACCTTTCTCAAATTCATGGCGGCAACTTACACCTAAAGCACATGAATTCAGGAAGTCACTTCTTCCATCCAAGCATAAGCTTCATGAAAGGAACACGAAGACATTGCTTACAAAGTTTCCAATACTAGTGTAGCGTTCAACATGAATCATGGGGGAGACAAAATGCTGTTGATGGGCTCAACAACAACTCATCGGTATTTCCATATCACTGGACTTCCACCATCATGTGAACACGGTGATAGCATTGGTCAGACCAAAAGATATAATGATGTATACCCGAGGGACAACCGCGAGTAAGACAACATTACGAATACCATTGGTTCTGATTTGACTTGACGATAGCCCATACTCAAATCAAGTTTTGACAAGGTAATAGATCCAACAACTGATCACGAGGACCAATTGGTGAAAATATCATCTTTCTTCAACACACACACACAAAGATATCCCTTAACATGAGCTACGTCGGACAGGCTTTTATCTTCCAACTCTCCAAGTTGTTGTTTAGCTCAACCAACTAGCTCAGGGGTATCCAACATAGATTCTTGGAGAAAGGGTGGTTCACAAGAAACCAACTTGATCACGAACTCAACATAGCGGTCAGGTGACAACCTGGTGATACTTCCGAGAAGATCTTCGGAAAACCACGAACCACCGATATATTACTAAGCTCAAGATCAATCTTGCTTTTCAGGGCAAGACGATATGATCAAAAGAGCAGGGGTTTGACTAATCCTCACTCATTGATCAAGGAGTGCACCAGAAATAAGGACTAGGTAGCATGATCAATCTTATAATGATGATTCCATAACCAACACGCTAAGAATGAGAATATTGTCCATTTACTACCAAGCAACACAGTTGCTAGGAGTATTGATTTCACACATCACGAATCACTTGTCGGCATTCCGGTTGCAACAACACGAAACCGAGGAATGAACAATGATGGCAAGAAGTATTACTGCGTCAAGAATTCATAAGAGGTGGTGCAATTCTCATGACATTCTTGACATAAAGATGGTAACAACTCCAAGGTAGAACAGAACAAGAGCTGGATTGGCATTTTGATCTGTGGAATACAATTACTTTGACCCAATCCTCGAAATGGACAAGGTACTGGAGTTTGTTTCTCCTAGTCATTCCCGGATAGAATGGCTTGACGGACCACAAGAGTAATAGGAATAGATAAACGAACGCACGACTACTCCTGACTATCAATTAACAGACGAGGGTCGGGAAATAGCTAAAGAGGGACAACTCAAGGAACATATAACTTTCTGAGTTGTGGATGCATAGATTAGTATATCGAGCAAAGCTCAACATTTCTTCCGGATAACCCATGCAGAAGAGGAAGAACTGGCAGAGTCACAATATAGAATGAAGAACTCATCAAGAGCACCCTAGTTGTGATCTTTTGGTTCAAAGAACTTCTGCCATAAGCGGTTCATAGTATTTGGAAGAAGGAAGTACCACGGATCTCGAGGGCTAATGCAAAGGTTACTAATATCTTAAGGAAACTAGCAAATACTATCAACATGAAGTAAGTAGGATGAATCTCGGGTTCGAAAACCCAGGAGTAGAATACCTACTACTAAATGGCATCACGGGATGCTTTCGAGAATGTTGGCCAGATTCAACACACTGTGAACACAAAACATGGACAGATTACTAGATGGTTTCATAAGACACCTAGGGTCATAGTAGTAGCTCCAACATATACGTCAAGGCAACGGAGTACCTCAACAGACCGATTAGTGTGCTTATTCTGACCAAAAAGGACATCAGGAACGAAGAGAAAGGATTTGCAAATGCATCAGACTATTTAGAGAACTGGGATGACTCGGACAGCATAACGGCTGTAAATGCTCAGAAAAAGATTTGAGACATTCGCAACAGTTTGCATAGACACTCAACAACATCATATCAAAGTTCTGAGGCCAGTTATCAACATATGGAAGTAGTAGGAACCGAACTGAGGCTTGAACTCAACAATCCTATAAGTCTATGGATTAGTAACACGTCATCCTGAGAGATAGAAGAGAGGTCTAGTTCTTAATCCCCGTAGAAAGGAAGAGGATGACTCAGATCAGAAGGGCATAAGGTAAAGGAGTAAAAAGAGCCTTACGTTCCCTTCCACAATCAATTCCCTTACATAACTAAAGCATTTCTAGACTCAACTTCGACCAGTTTGGCTTGGTAATCCTACAGGCAGTCAGGCTCTGATACCAACGCTGTCGGGACCCCGATCCTAAGTCACACCGATCCAGCATGTAACACATCATATCACCTTGCGGCCTCACGCACGGTGTTCCCACGGGTGCCACCTTACCTGGCCCGGGACCGTTTGCGCCTTTTGGCTCATGTATATGATAGTGTCGCTAGCATCCATATGACAGAGAACCCGGGCCGACATGGCTAGTCGTGAACCCAAAGCGGCGCTAACCTATGAGGACAGGCATACATGAATCACATCGAGCATGTCGGTCATCAACGTGTGAATCCGGGCTGTAGCACTAGGCTAACAGGACTCCGGTAACCCGGGCTGTAGCAGGCTAGGCAGGACTCCGGATGTCACCGCGTGACATTTCCCCGAAGGGACAGACACAGGAACGAAGTGAATCACATGCCGGCCAGTCAAGTGTCCTGAGCAGTAGTGCTGGGCTAGCAGGACTCCGGTGAACCGGGCTGTAGCGGACTACTATCGCTCAAGGAAGCACTAGACTACATTTCCCCATATGATAGGCTGCCAAGGATAAACAACTAGATTGTCGGATCCCACACATACCAAGCATTTCAATCATACACACAATATGCTCGATATGGGTAAATACAACATGGCATCACAACAAGACTCTACGACTCAAGTATTTATTCATTAGGCTCCAAGGAGCGAGATATTACAAGCATGGGTCTCATGACCCAACACTCAGAGCATACAAGTCAAAGCACAAGCGGAAGCTTAACACGTCTGAGTACAGACATCTACAAATGAAAAAGGCTGAGAAGCCTGACTATCCACTAGATCCTGCCGAGGGCACAAGATCGTAGCTGAGGTAACAAGCTAAACGTCGAAGTCCACGCGGAACTACTAGCGAGACTGAAGTCTCTCTGCAAAACATAAAATCGGCAAACGTGAGTACAAACGTACTCAGCAAGACTTACATCAGAACTAACTACATATGCATCAGTATCAAAAGGGGGTGGTGGAGTTTAACTGCAGCAAGCCAGCTTTGACTCGGTGGCTATCCTGAACTACGACTGCAAGTAACTCTTTTGAGGTGGCGCACACGAGTCCACATATTCACCATATCAATACACCACTATGGATCCGCTCCCGTCTCCGTACGAGAAGGCCATCCATAGCACTCACGCTTATCTTGCGCATTTTAGAGTATCCACTTTCACTTGTCTATGAACTATGCAAGGGGTCCAAGTTTCCATATCCGAGGAATCCGGCTATTCGAATAGATAATGATAACCCTGCAGGGGTGTACTTCTTCACACACGCTCTCGCCACTTATCGCCCTGTACACGTCATGTACCTCGGCAACCTTCAAGCGGAAGCCGGGCGAGGGAGTCGGCCACGACCTGACTAACCACACAAGTCTCTCGTCCAGGTTTATCGCCTATTCGGGTTCCATCCGCAAGGAGATCCGGCCGGGGTGTCGCTCACGGCCCCAAACGATGTGTACAGGGTTCCAAGCCCACCAAACGGGCGGTGCTTGGTCTACCCGGCCACGGTGCCTAGTCTGTCCCAAGCCCACCTGTACCGGGTGCCACTTGGTAGACTACTAACACTACCTACAAACACCAGAAACTAGTTGCAACTCCTGGACAGAGATCGAGTTGGTTAATAAGCCGAGAGGGGTCGAGTTACCGGAACCCAATGTGTGGTAGTAACTGTTCATGGATCACAAACACAGAACTCAGTTCCTGAGGACGGCTGCAATGAGACAACCCACCATGTACTCCTACATGGCCTCTCACCGCTACCTTTACCAAATCGTGTTCACACACTTAGCTCTCAACAGTAGGACATGTTCACCACATTCCAATTCATTCCCGATGAATCAGACCCGACTCAACTCTAAGCAATAGCAGGCATGACAAACAAGCATGAATGAGTAGGCACATCAGGGCTCAAACAACTCCTACTCATGCTAGTGGGTTTCATCTATTTACTGTGGCAATGACAGGTCATGCAGAGGATAAGGGGTTCAACTACCGCAACATGTAACAGTTGAATCGTTGTTGTCCTAATGCAGTAAAAGAGAGCAGGAGCGAGAGAGTGGGATTGTATCGGAATGAACAAGGGGGTTTTGCTTGCCTGGCACTTCTGAAGATAATATAGTTCTTCATCGGTGTCATCGAACTCATCGTCGGAACATCGTCTATCGAGAGGGGACAATCACCGGCAATAGAGAAAGAATACAATCAATGTAATGCGACAATATGATGCGTGATCATGACATGGCAATATGATGTGGTTTGAGCTAATGCAACTAACAGCAAGTTAAATGGAGTTGGTTTGAATCTAAGATTCAAATTCAAACTCCATATGTGCTTATTTAATGTCATTTATGCAAATTGCCCTGTACAGCAACCCTAGGTTGTTCAAACATGCATGCAAATGGTACATATGGATTCCTTGAATTTTTCTGATAATTTTTCATATATAAATTATTTCATTCTGAGCTATAGATTATTTCCTATGATTTTTAGAAGTTTATAGGATTTTCTGGAATTTCCTGAATAAGAATAAATCCAGAATATGAGTTATTGCGTCAGCAGGGTCAACAGTGACGTCAGCAGGTCAACAGGATTTCCTGACACGTGGGACCCAACAGTCAGTGCCTCAGTGCCAGTTAGAGTCACTGACATGTGGACCCACTCAATGGCCACGTCAGCATGGTCAACGCTGACGCGTGGGGCCACTAAGATTAATTAAAACTAAACAGAAACTAATCTAAGTTTAATTAGCAGGTGGGGCCCTGCTGTCAGTGTGAGAGAGGGTTAGTTAGCTGGGTCATTAGCCTCTAATGACGCGTCCACGTCAGCACGCCGGAGTTGAACGCCGGCGAGCACGCGAACGCGGCGGCGATGCTCGGGAACGCGCTACGGGCGGCGGCTGGACGCACGAAGACTCCCAGAGGGAAACCCGCGCACGCCCGCATCTAGTTAGCCGCACGGGAGCCCGCGTGGTCGCCGGAATCGACGACGGTGAGCGCATCCGCGGTGGCCGGAGTTCGGGCAACGACAGATTCGTCGTTGTGGTGCAGTAGGGGAGGTGCTGGTGTGTGCTGCATGCTCCTGGGCGTGCGCCGCATCCAACGGAGCAGGCCGCTGGGCGAGAGGAGGCCGGAAACGACGGCTGCGACGATGGCCGGCGGCGGTGGAGCTCGGTTACGGCGGGGAACGACACTACGGAAAGCGACAGGCCACGGGGACAGGGGGAAACGGCGGAGGAGCTCACTGGGAGGTCGAAGCGCAGCTCAGTGGGCTCGGGGTCGACCCGGAAGCGGCGAATTTGTCGATGGCGTCCGGCGGCCGTGCGGAGAAGACGAGCTCGAGGACGAGGCTCCAGGGCGTCCGGGGTCCTGCGGTTTGGCGTAGAGGTGCGCGGCAGCGAGGCAGAGCTCGTGGACTGGTCGGGAAAGCGAGGGGGAGGCGGTGGGCACGGCAACGCCGAGCAGCAGCGACAGCGGCGCTCGGACGTGTTCGGGAGGGGGAAGCAGAGAGAGGAGAGAGGCCAGGGAGCGAGGGAGAGGGGAGAGGGGAGATTCGTGGCGTCGCGGAAGGCGTCCAGGGCAACGAGGGGGCAGCCAGGCAGGCAGGGAGGAGCTGGCGCGCTCGGCGGCGTCGCGGTGTCCCTCCTCTGCCTACTGGCAGAGGTTGAGGACGACCGCTTCGCCCTGGTGGGTTGGGCCGGTGAAGCTGGGCCGGCAACAGGTAGGTGGGCCGAGGTAAGTGCTAGGTTTCTATTTTTGTTATTTTGTTTTGATTTAGTTTATAGCCCAAATCATTTAATAAATCCTGAAAATAATTATGGGCATTAAAAGAATTATTACAAAGGCCCTTAGCTATTTTCAGAATTGTTGGAGCATTTAATAATATGTATAGCAATTAAATGCCCCAATTCAAATACTTTATGAATTAATTCGATTATCCAGAATGGCCTGAAAATATTTGCATCATTTTTGGCAGAGGTTTTCACCTCTAACAAAATCATGAACATTTTCAAAGGCATTTTGGGTTCTTTGAAAAAGGTTTTATTTGAACCTATTTGATTTCTTTTAGGTGCTAGGGTTTGATCAATCCCCATTTCAAGTTTCTTTCAAAGTTTAAACATGATGCACACATGAGGTTACCCTAATGCAATGCCAAAAGCTAGGGATGTGACACCGAGATCCCTATCGGTGAAACCGATTTGCCTAGGGTTTGTGGCAGTGGCTATGACATCTGAACTCGGTGGCGCCGGATAGAAAGAATCGGTGGGCCCGAGTTTTACTTTTGGTTTAGGTCATATGTGGATGTGAGAAAGTAGTTGAGAGCTTTGGAGCATATCACTAAGCATTTTGAGCAAGAGCCTCATTAAGCAACACCTCATCCCTCCTTGATAGTATTGGCTTTTCCTATAGACTCAATGTGATCTTGGATCACTAAAATATAAAATGTACAGTCTTGAGCTTTGAGCTTGAGCCAATACTTTTGTCCTTAGCATTCTGAGGGGTCCACTTTTCTCATCCATGCCATGCCAATCATTGATTCCTGAAATATTAATCTTGAAATAGCATTAGCTCAATGAGCTATATGTTGTTAGGAATTACCAAAACCACCTAGGGATAGTTGCACTTTCACCTGCACACTCAAAACACATTGAGCAACTAAACATTCATACCTGTCAGCGTCTTCAGGAGTCA
Organism: Aegilops umbellulata; assembly: GCA_032464435.1. Lineage (NCBI taxonomy): Eukaryota > Viridiplantae > Streptophyta > Magnoliopsida > Poales > Poaceae > Aegilops > Aegilops umbellulata. The sequence continues at coordinate 256,476,111 of CP136057.1, forward strand.
TGTATTGCGTCTCATGATCTGAATCCTCTCCACCGTGTTCTTCACGTGTAATAAGAACCAAAGTCTCCTCATCATAGTCACTAGCGGACTCATACCCACCATCCTCAGTAGCAATCATCACACACTGAGATTTGCATTCTCTCGCATAATGACCTCTTCCCTTACAACGACGACAAATAATATCACTTGTGTGCCCTATTGATGCCATGGAATAAGAAGAGCTCTGTGTAGGCCCGGCAGGTGTGCTCTTGGCAGATAGTGGTGGTTGTGCCTGCTTTCTTGTATCACGGTTGGAGGTGGCACCTGATGGAGGTGATGGTGCAGTGGAAGTAGAGGATGCACGTGGTGCCCATGATGAAGATCGACCTGTAGAAAAGTTAGTTCGCGTCAATGCTTGTCGATCCTGCACTTCACGTTCAGCTTTACAAGCAAGATGGAATAAACGAGTGATATTATTATACTCCTTATACTCTAGAATGGTCTGAATATCTCTATTTAATCCACCCATAAAACGTGCAAGCATAGCTTCATTATCCAGAACAATACCACATCTAATCATGCCAGTTTGTAATTACTGATAATATTCCTCTACTGAATGTTTTCCTTGTCTTAAACGCTGCAATTTTTGAAGTAATTCACATTGATAATATGGTGGAACCCAACGAGTACGCATAGCAGTTTTCAAAGCAGCCCAAGTAGTTGGAATATTATTCGGATATAATCGACGATGTTCAGACCACCACACACAAGCAAAACTAGTGAAAGCACAAAGTGCAGCAGCAACACGTCTCTCCTCGGGATATTCTAAACATATAAAACGTTGTTTGGTTTCTAACTCCCAAGTAAGATATATATCAGGAACATATCTACCCTCAAATGGTGGAATATTCAATTTTAGTTTAGGAAGATGATCATGATCTCGAACCTGAGATGGTAATGCAGCCCTACCATTGCGATTATTTGCATGTGGACGACCGGGTACTGGTGGTTGCACGTAGTTCTGATTTTGATCAACTTCATCCTCGTAATCTCCCGCATAATCATCATCCTCCTCATCAGCAGCAGGAGCCACAGAAGTATCAACAGCAACACCAACAGTTTGGCCAGGCTCAAGAGGGACACAGCTCGCTCGGTGGAGGGTTGTTTCGCGACGTGGAGGTAGTCGTTGTTGTTGTTGTTGTTGCTGCTGCTGCTGCAGAGGTGCGGCAGGTGCAGCCGGTGGTGGAAGACGCGCAAGCAGTTCATTAAATCTAATATCGAGCTTTGTTTCGAACGTCTTCTCAAGGCCAGTGATCTTATCCATGGCCTCATCAAAATTGTTCAGCACATCTTGCACCTGTTCAGTCATCATTTGCTAAAACTTATCCTGAAGCTCCTTGTTCGTTAAGTTCTCCCAGTCAATCTCGTCGGCTTGTGATCCTGGCATGGTTAGCAGCAATATAAACACACAAGAATATGATCCTACAGACTACTAACAAGTGGTGGTGGTGGTGGTGGGTGTCACAAATCCGTCAAGCAAATCTCAAATTCTTACCAGTTCTTACCCAGCAGCGGTTGGTAACCGGCAACCGATGTAGTCAAAACTCTCAAAGCTTGGATAGAGCGATTACTAGGGAGAGTCAAACGCACGATGTAGATGTATGTGGAGCTGGGAAGGCATATAATATGGTAGCAAGAAGGGTCATCAATAATCCATTCAGAGATGCAAAGTTGAATAAACGCTCAATGACGGTACTGTGCTGGTCCTAGGCTAGACTGTACTAGAGACGCGAGCCTAGAACACGAATAAAATCACGGCGTTGCACGTAAACAAGGGAAAAGCACACTCTGGAAGTTTTTTTTCGCTCTGTTTTTTTTTGCGCTCTTTTTTTGCGCAAAATCACTATAATAGCGAGTGTCTCAAAACTCTTCCCAGGTCAGAAAGACAGGATGGGCACAATATTTTTTGACTGTTTTTTTTAAATCAGGGCAGCGACGACGAAAAAGTGCGACAAAAAATCACTATGATGGCGAGTGTCTCAAAAGACTCAGAAAAGCCTAAAAACAGGATAGGGGAAAAATATTTTCGGCTGCCAAAATTTTGGCCTAGAAACTGCCGGGGGTGTCCAGACACTTTTTTCCCGAAACCTACTCAGGCAAGGAAACACGAATCGGAAAATAGATGGATCTCGAAAACAAACCTAATATGAGAAGAACTCAAATTGGTGATGGATATATGATGGTAAGATATGGCAGCGGTGGTGGTATATGGTAGCGGTGGTGGTATATGGCTACGGATTGGTGGTGGTATATGGATACAGGTTGGTGGCGGATAAGCGGTGGTGGTAAATGGCAGGAGCGATGACGATGTGCAGCGGCGGCGTGAAAACTTGTGAACAGAACTCGAAACTCTAAGGGAAACTAGACGCTAAGACCAGCAACTTGACACGACGATGCAACCGTAAATTCAACAAAGCAAAATACTGAAAAGACTATGCAAAGGCTCAGACTAGTTCAGATATAATGAACTAACCCTAATTTTTTTGTGGCTTTTTTCGAGGACTGTAGGTATGAAGAACAGACTCGATCTAAATTACGAAACACTGTAAAATCTCACCAAGCAACCTGGAAATCTGATACCACTTGATAGAGGCAAAGGTGTCCCGTCTTTCGATGAGATGGTGGCTGTCGTTTTGGAGGAAGTTGACTTTGACGATCCGAGTATGAACGTGCGAGGACGTCACGCCTTAGCAATCGCTAAACCAACTCTGAGAGGTTATTGACCACGCCGGAGCACGGTCAACCTGACCATGAAGGTCTGTTTCCTGCAGGCAAACGAAGAACAAGCAAGAAACTAAGATTGCAATATGGATATTGCGAATATAAGAGGAAAGCTTTATTGATCAAGGTGGGGTTCTGTGATGCCTTTGTCTAGTCGTTGAACACAAACTAAGTACGCGAAGTTGCAGCTATGGCGAACTTTAATCTAAACAAAACCCAAAGTCTAAACGACGCCCTAAGGGTTGTATATATGGAGGAAGAGGGGGGGAATTTCGTGGCCCTTGGAGGAGGGGTCCAAAACCAACCCTAACTATTGTTTCCCCACACATACGGACTCTAAAAACAGCCTATACTTAAGTATTTCAAAATTACATGGGCCTGGCCCAATAATAAGGTGATGCAGCACCTAGAATAGCCTTTGGGCGAAATTTATGAAGTGGCATCTTGTATATTTCGTCCAAGGCTTCATGCACTCCTTATGGTGGCTTCAAAGTCCTGAAATCATCACTTGTAACTCCATTCTTGTTCCCCTTGCACATGCCATCAACTCCATGCTTGTTCTTGCTCCAATGTTCATCCTTCTCCAAGATACACCCTTCATTTGTAAGCAAAACAAATGTATCCAATTTAGGCAGCATCATATTCTCATGAACATTAGAATCATTACCAAGAAACGAAAGTACCTGGTAATTTAATTGGCGTGCGCGAGCTCTAGTAATTGGTCTAGTATATGTAATAGTAGGGGTTGTGGGTGTATCAATGGTATTGATGTCCTCATCATTAAGTCCCCATAAATCCTAAACTCGCCAGAAAGTCATCAAAAGTGGCAAGGTGTCATGTCATGGCACATATATGTCGTGGTAAAAACATTGCCAATTTGGGCCAAGCTTTATTACAAACCTCTTACAAACCGGAGTCTGTCGCAAGAACCCTCGTGGTTTCGATAGAGAAATGTGTTCCCTTGTGGGCCAAAAGATAATCACTCCCTCTTCTAGCCTCGTATTTTCTTCTACACGCGACACGGAACAATTGGAGATTCGCGCTGAACTTTGAAATTATTCAGGGTTCGTTTGACCCTTTTTATTCATTAATTGAGTTTTCTAGGCATTTAATGTCCATCATTCAAATCTGAACTACAAATACATGCTCTAGTGCACCAAAATGGCTAGAAAAAACGTACATGTTTCCTTGGGGTGCATGTTTAGGTCCCATGGAACGAATGGGAACGAATTCAACCGTCTCATCATCCTGGCCTGGCCACAAACATTGTGTATCTTGGTTTTTAAATGTCTGTGAATCCAAAACTCACCAGGAAATCATGAAACTTGGCATGGTGTCACTACATGGTATATATAATTGTCCAATTTGGGTGAAGCTATATTACAAGCCATTTACAAACCGGAGCCTGTCGCAACCCTCGTGGTTCCGGTAGGGAAACATGCCCCTCTTGTGGGCGAAACGATAATCAATGCCTCTTCTCGCCTTGAACTTTGTTTTCTACAGGCAACATAGAATAACAGGAGTGTCAGGTTGAAATTTGAAACTGTTCAGGGTTCGTTTGGCCATTGTATATATATTACTAATTACTAAGTTTTCTATGCATTTAATGTAGTCCATTATTCAAATTTGAACTACAACCACATGCTCCAGTGAAGCAAAATGGGTGGGAAATCGTACATGTGTCATTGGGTGCATGTTTAGGTCTCGTTTAAGGAATGAGAATGAATTACAAACTTGTCGTCATCCTGAAACAATGAGAATCTCGGTTTTTAAATCCTAGTAAACAAAAAAGTCACCCAAAAAACATGAAACTTGGCATGGTTTCATGACATGGCACATATATGTCGTGGTAAAAAATTCGTCCAGTTTGAGAAGAGGCGCACACATTAGTAGCCAACGAAGTCCTTTTCGAAATAAAATCGAACACGTTAATATCGCAAACAGTTGTATTATATTTACCGTGTCGAAATTTAACCATACTCGGTGGCGTGCATGCAGCTGTTTGATTAGACGGGACGAGCGCGAGAAGTCCACCGTACAGGTTCGACGGGACGCGTGCGAGCAGTCCGCCGCGCAGGCTCGACGGGACGCATGCATCATGTCCACCTCGCAGGCTCGACGGGACACATGCGAGCAGCAAGGCCGCCCATGCTCACCGGGAAGCGAGCTCTTTGACCTCCATGCACCAGCCGCCGCCCGCCTCGCTCACAACTTCTCCATTAATGGGTTAATTAAAGCACCTGGACGGAGAGTGTTTTCTTGTGATCCCATGGCAGCATTTGCTCTGTTCATGTTTTCAACTAGTATTCCGCCCTAATTTAAATTGCCACATAGGGCAACGAATAATATGACCACAAATAAAATGGCAACGGATAATACGACGACAAATTTACAATGGCACACATAATAATTGTCTTACATATTCTGGATAATTTAAAATGCCACATGCGACAAAGCCCGAAAGACACGGGGGCAAGAGAAGAAGGAAATTGCAGACAACGATCTGGGTCGCTACTGTCTCTACTCGTCGATTGATCGTCGGGCGGCGAAATCCTCCAGCTCCTTCTTCAATTCCTCACGACTTTGCTTGAAAACAGCCACGGATTCCTCCACCTCCTGCTCGTGCTCGATCCGGAGCTTCCTAAAGCCACCCATCAGTTCCTCAATGATCACTTTCAGCGTCATCTCCGAGGCACTGCTCTGCTCATGCAGCATCTTCCAGCCGGCGGCCTCCTCCTCCTTCTTGGCGACCAACTTGAGGAGCTTCGCATTGTCATCCATGAGTTGCTCGACGAGGCCGGTCGCCTTGTCAACCGAGGCATCGCTGATCTTGAGTAGCTTCATCAAGCCGTCGACCAGCTCCTGCTGCGTAGTGACGCCAGCGAAGGACTTCAGGAACGCCGGCTCGTCGCGATGGCTGACGCCGCGAATGCACTTGTGAGAGCCCTCGCGTGCCCGTGGGAGCTCGTTCGAGGGCTCCGCAGCGCTCCAGGACATCTCTGTTGTGGCTGCCGCTTCGCTGCGGGACCTCTCTAGTGCTTCCGCGACCGTGGTCTTTGCTGCCTGGTTATATGTCCACCCTAAACTCCTCCTACCAGTCATGGCGGAACGACTTGATAGAGAAAATCAATTTTGTGGGTGATGAGGAGAGGAACTGTGAAGTAATTTTTGAGTGGGTAGTTTTTATAGCCCGGTGCTAAGTGTGAACACATATTAGTTTGATAGGTGTGAACAGATTTGCAATTACTTATTGCGTTGTAATTACCAATGTGACGAGAAACAAGGTCAAAATTTATTGATGGCAGAAGGTTGACCACGTGGTTGCTCGCCGTTGAGGCGGCCGCGGTGCGCTCCACTCTGGCGTCCCTACACGCGCTCTGCTCACCGTTGAGGCAAAGTTACAATGGAAACTGTTAATAATTCTTAATAATTGTCTTACATATTGAGGATAATTTGAAATGCCAAATGTGGCAAGGCCTAGTACACTCACGACCTACATATGCATACAATTATAATAGAATATAAGCTAAAAGGCTGAGCTCGCGGCCTTCCGACGATGGTCTTCTCGGACTCCATGATCAGCATAGCACCCTTGCGGCCGTTCACTCCGAGTGTCCCAACTGTCGGATTTTGGTTTCCGGTAGACCCTTGAGGTTCGAACTCTGGGGTGCGCGCGGAAATCTCTCCCCTACTGTTCTACGTCCGATCTCCCGAGCGATCTAAGCTAGAAAACGATGAACAACACAAGGGACACGAGGTTTAAACTGGTTCGGGCCACCATTGTGGTGTAATACCCTACTCCAGTATGTGGTGTGGTGGATTGCCTTAGGGGCTGATGATGATGAATAGTACAAGGGAAGAACAGCCTCGCAAGAGGTGTTCTTGAGCTGGTGCGATGAACTGCTTGAGTGAGTTCAGTCGCCTCTCTCTACTTGGGCTCTACCAGATTTCTCTACCCTAGATCTGATTGCCTCTACTCTGTGGTGGTTAGCTCTATTTATAGAGGCACTGGGCCTCTCCCCAAATAATGAGCGGGAAGGGCGCCAACAATTGGCCATTTTGAAGGGGAACATCTAGTACAAGTTATCCTGACCAAAGGTGGTCTTCGGCTGCCAAAAGCACCGGTGGTGACGCCATCCTGGGCTCCACAGTGACCTCCGTCTTGCCGTCCGGCTAGTCTTGGTCTCGTTGCACCAGAATGGTAACCTTTGCCTGATGCCTTGGCCTGTGCTTGCCTCCTTTGCACCGAAAGGGAAACAAGGACTCTACGCAGGCTGGCGCCCGCCTGGTCTTGATTCATCATGGCTTGCGTCACGGGCTCCTCGCGAGGTACCCCTGCCTTGATCTCTCCGCCTTCTCGCGAGCCTGCCTGACGAGGCTGCCTCTGAGGAAACTCCCTGTTGTCCGCTCCGCGAGGCTTGGCCCCTCGCGAGGGTCTTGAGCTTGAGCTGATGAAGATGGGCCACACTGGGCCCCCACTTGAGCCACGCCGCAGGCAGGCAAGTCTGGGGACGCCCGTTCCCAGAACGCCGACAGTAGCCCCCGGGCCCAAGGCGCGCGTGGGCTTGGCCTAGTAGGGAAGCGAAGGGGCAAGCGCGAAGCACCGCGGGCCCCAAAAGCCTGCGGCCTTGGGCGCCGCGTGGCGGTTGATTGGACGTGGGCGACTGCGCTTCCCCACGATGCCTCGGCGACCGCACGACTTGACAAGTCCCTGCATGCAGAGAAACGAGTCATGATTACCTGCGATCGTGGTGCTCAGCGGTTGGCCTCCTCCGGCTATAAGTACGGGGCTGCATGAGCTGCTTCAGTCCATTCCCTCCTGCTACTCCTCTTTTTCTTCTTCTTGGCTGCCTACCGTTCCCATGGCTCCGAAGAGGTTCTCGGCCGCAGAGAAAGGAAAGGCCCGCCAGGCAGGGCCTGACTCTCCCCCGACCAAGCGTGGTCGTGGTCGTCCTCGCAAGCATCCCGCGGTCTCTGTAGCAGCTTCTCGCGGCCATGGAGGCGGCTTCTTGCGCGGCGGCGAGTGCTCGGCTGCCGAGGGGAGGCGTGTTGTGTCCGCGCGACCCCCCAGGCCGCGCTTTCGCTCAGCTGAGGTGTTGCCGGAGTTCGTTGTATGGTCGGCGGACCCGACCAACACCCGGCTCCAGCTCCCCCGCTTCTTCGTGGGCGAGCTGCCGGCCAGCGCGCGGTGCGGCTTCTGGCTTCAGGCGGATGGCTGCTGCAGTAGGGCCTCCTGGGCTTCGCCGGAGGTCTCTGCTTCTAGGAATGGGGCCCTGACTCACGGCTGGCAAACGTTTGCCCGCGCACGCGGCCTGAGCCAACGGTGCACCCTGCACTTCAAGTTTGATGGCGATGCCATCCTCTATGTGAGGGTTTTCGGAGAAGACGGTCGCCGCGCTGGGTGCTTCCCCGAAGACGATGATCGCGGTCGCGTGCCCAGCCCCGGTACTGACCAGGATGAAGACGGCGGCCGGCGTACAGACGGTGGTGCTCGAGGTTCGCCAAGCTTCAGCGACTCTCCCTCAGGCAGCAGCTCCTCCAGCGGGGGCCGCGACCAGCCCCCGCGCTGTCGTGCCTGCCTGGGTGAAGGCAGCGGGTCAGCCCGCGGTCACGCCCTGGTGAAGCGAGAGGCGGGGTCCGCCTGAGCCCCAGGAACAGCTCAAGCTTTCGTTGTACGTCGGTGACAGGCGAGCCGTGCCCATTTTGCTTTTCTTCTTCTCCTGTGCAAAAGAAGGGTAGCATAGGGCCCCGCGGGGGCGTGTTAGAACGGTTGTCGTTAATGACCATGCTGCTTCCGTTATTTCTGCGCCGTGTTTCCGCGCCGCAAGCTCGCGTGCAGGAATCGTCTCAGCTTAGTGGGGCCTGATGCGGTCCCCACCTCGCGAGGCCGTGGTTTTGCCTCCCGCTTTGTGCCCTGCAAAGATCAGCAGGAGGGGTAACTTTCGGTCGGGGTTGTGGAGGCGATCGGCCAGGTCCTGCGCTCATGTCGCAATGCCTACGAGGCACGGACCGGGAAGGGTGCTCCCACAGAGAACTCTGACAGGAAAGCCTCAAATGACTGGGGCAGAAAGCGCTCGCGAGGGCGCCCGCAAAACCTCCCTCGTGAGGCTTACGCGAGAGAGAACGAGGCAAACGAAAGACAAAGGGTCTCAAGCCATGAACACCAACAACTCCAATAAGACTTCAAACGAGAATAAACACGCCAACTACAGAAAGCGAATGAAAAAGCCGCGCCCGGCACCTATTCTAGTCTTCGACGTCTTCTCACTAGCGCGGAGCTAAGTGCTGCCACTGGGCGTGGGCGGGAGCCCCCGAGGCCCAAGGGCAGCACTCCGGAGACTCTGGGGCATGTACAGCCCCACTCATTATTACGTGAGAGTGTCACGGGCGGCGAGCTTCACAGGCATTGGCCTTCTTCACAGGCACCGGGCCTTTCCAAAATGCGACAGCTTCACAGGCGTTCGCCTTCTTCACAGGCATCGGGCCTTTCCAAAACGCGACAGCTTCATAGGCGTTCGCCTTCTTCACGGGCATCGGGCCTTTCCAAAACGCGACAGCTTCACAGGCGTTCGCCTTCTTCACAAGCACTGGGCCTTTCCAAAACACGACAGCTTCACAGGCGTTCGTCTTCTTCACAGGCACCGGGCCTTTCCAAAACGTGACAGCTTCACGGGCGTTCACCTTCTTCACAGGCACCGGGCCTTTCCAAAATGCGGCAGCTTCACAGGCGTTCGCCTTCTTCACAGGCACCGGGCCTTTCCAAAATGCTAGGTCTCGCTCAGGGATAGAACCTCCGGAGATGCTGAATGTTCCATGCGTTTTGGATGGGCACTCCCTCCTGAGTCTCCAAGCACGCGGAGCTAGGCCTAGAAACATGAACAACCCTGAACGGGCCCTCCCACATGGGAGAGAGATTGTGCAGCCCCTTCCTGGAGAGAACCCGTCTGAGCACCAGATCCCCTACCTCAAGAGTTCTGGGGCGGATGTTGCGGCAGTGGTATAGTCGTAGTGCCTGTTGATACCTTGCTGCTCGCAGCGCGGCTTCCCGACGGTGTTCCTCCCCTAGCACGAGATCCGTCCCCCGCATGGCGTCCTGCTGCGTCTCGTCGAATGCTAGGACCTGTGCGGAGCAACGCCTGACCTCGTGAGGGAGAACAGCCTCTGCTCTGTAGACGAGGAAGAACGGGGTCTCGCCAGTCGGCTTGGTCACAGTCGTGTGGATTGACCACATCACGGACTGGTGTTTGTCGTACCAGCCCCTGCCACACGCCTCCGGCTTCTTCTCGAAGGTCCTGGCTTTGAGGCCACTCAGGACCTCCGCGTTGGCTCGCTCGGCCTGGCCGTTGCTCCGGGGGTGTGCCATTGAAGCGTAGCATATCTACGTTCCAAGGTTAGCACAGTACGTTTTGAAGAGATTACTGGTGAACTACGAACCGTTGTCGGTGATGATGCGGTTAGGCACCCCAAATCAGCTCACGAGGCCCTTGATTAATTTGACTGCGGAGCCTGCCGGGATTGTGCGGACAGCTTCCACCTCAGCCCACTTGGTGAACTTGTCCATGGCGACGTAGAGGTAGCGATAGCCCCCTAGCAACCAAGGAAACGGGCCCAGAATGTGCAGTCCCCAAACCGCAAACGGCCATGAGAGGGGTATAGTCTGCAGACCCCCCGCGGGCTGATGGATCTATTTGGCGTGAAACTGGCAGGCCTCGCAAGTCTTCACCAGCTCAACGGCGTCGTTGAGTGTTGTGGGCCAGTAGAATCCACTACGGAACGCCTTGCCGACGAGAGTTCGTGACGACGAGTGGTGCCTGCAGTCTCCATCGTGTATGTCCGCCAGTAGCTCCTTCTCCTGCTCTCTGGAGATGCAACGCAGAGACACGTCGTTTGGTCGCTTCCTATAGAGCTCCCCATCCTGGATGCAGTAAGCCGTGGCCTGCCGCACCACACGCTCCGCTTCCTTCTCATTCTCCGGAAGGGTCCCTTGCATCAGCTAGTTCTTGAGCTCTGGGATCCAACACCCTTCCTGAGGCTCCAACGCCAGGGGCAGGCGCGCCCCTGAGGCCGGGCCGCGAATTGGAGCTCCTGAGGCAGGCGGCTGAGGGAGCTCCTCCCTTGGTTGCACCGCGCTTGACAGTGATGGCATCGCCGAGGGCTTGAAGAGTTGCTCCTCGAAGACGCCGAGCTCCTGAGGCAGCCGCCTGGACGCCCTTCTGGCAATATTGTCAGTCTCCTGATTTGTGCCGCGAGGCACATGCTGCAACTCCAGCCCCCAGAACTGTTTCTCCATCTTGCGGACCTCTGCGAGGTAGGCTTCCATGTGCTCATCCTTTGGCTCGTATATCTTGTTGGAGAAGTTGACGAGGAGCTGTGAATCGCCCTTGATGATGAGGCGCTTTACCCCCAAGCCGATTGCGGCTTTGAAGCCTGCTATTAAGCCTTCGTACTCTACTATGTTGTTGGAGAACTTTTCTCCGTGCTGGAAGCAGAGCTGCACGGCGTAGTAGAGTTTGTCCCGGGTAGGGGATACGAGCACTGCGCCGGCCCCAGCACCGTGTCGGGAGAACGCCCCATCGAAGTACATGACCCAGCCGTCCGGTGCTTCACTTCCAGAGGAAAGTGATCGGTCTTCACCAGCCTCGAGACACGGCGCTTCTGTCCACTCTGCCATGAAATCCGCCAGTGCGGCCCCCTTGATGACTCTGGTCGTGCTGAATTCCAGCTGAAACGCCTGCAGTTCAATGTTCCATTCAGTGACCCTTCCAGCTGAGTTGGGGCTCCTGAGTACCCTCTCCAAGGGGTACGCTGAGACGACTTTGATGGGACGTCCTTGGAAGTAGTGCCACAGCTTGCGTGAGGCCACCAATAGCGCCAGGAGAAGCTTTTGAGGCATGGGATACCGTGCCCTTGCATCCCGTAGCACCGTGCTGACAAAGTACACAGGGTGCTCGACAAGGTTGAGGGTGCTGGCGCGGCTTGCGTCCTCCTGAGGTCGAGGCGTCTCCTGAGGCGACGGAGCCCCTAGGGCTTGGTCGCCTGAAGGGGCCTCTACTGCCCCAAGTGAGCTCTCCTACTGTGGTTGTTCCCTTCCAGCTGTGGTTGTGGTCCTCGCGAGGCCCTCCTGGCTTTGCTATGTTTCAGTCCGGGCAGGCGATGTGGCCTTGGCTCGCCGCTCTTCCCTAACCGCCACCAGTGTTGCGCTAGCGGAGTAGGGGGTGGCCGCAAGGTAGAGCACTAGGGGCTCCTGCGGGCACGGAGCTACCATCACGGGTGGGCTGGTAAGGTACCTCTTGAGATCTTGAAATGCCTTGTCGGCCTCTTCAGTCCATTCGAAGGGGCCTTTCTTCTTCATCAGCTTGAAGAAGGGCAACGCTCGTTCCTCCAGCTTGGAGATGAAGCGCCCTAGCGCGGTTATACGCCCGGTGAGCTTCTGCATTTCCTTGAGGGTCCTTGGCGGGCTCATGTCCTCGACCGGCTTGACCTTCTCCAGGTTGGCCTCGATGCCCCTGTGGGACACGAGGAAACCCAGGAGCTTTCGTGAGGGGACTCCAAACACGCACTTCTCCGGGTTGAGCCGTAGGTCCACTTCGTCGAGGCTCGCGAAGGTTTCTTCCAGGTCCTGTATCAGGGTTTTTGCCTCCCAAGACTTCACCACAATGTCGTCGACGTAAGCTTCAGCGTTCTTCCCGAGCTGCCGTCCTAAGGCGATGTGCATCAGCTGCTGAAAAGTCGCGCCTACGTTGCGCAACCCAAATGGCATGCACGTATAGCAGTACACTCCGCATGGGGTCGGGAAAGCCGTCTTCTCCACATCTTCCACTGCCATCTTGATCTGGTGATAGCCCGAGAAGGCATCTAGGAAGCACAGCAGGTCACACTCTGCGGTGGAGTCGACTATCTGGTCGATGCGGGGGAGCGGAAACGGATCCTGCGGGCATGCTTTGTTAAGGTTGGTGAAGTCGACACACATGCGCTCTTTTCCTCCCTTTTTTGGCACGACGACCGGGTTAGCCAACCAATCAGGGTAGTGGACTTCGCAGATAGCTCCTGCCGCTTCCAGTTTCTTGGTCTCCTGGACGATGAAAGCTTGTTTCTCAGCCGACTGTCGCCTCGCCTTTTGCTTTACGGGACGCACGTTGGGGCATACGTTGAGGTGATGCTCAATCACATTCCTCGGGACTCCTGCTAGCTGATCAGGTTCCCACGCGAACGCCTTCTTGTTCATGCAGAGGAACCTCACCAGGGCCTCCTCCTGCTTGGGCTCGAGGTTGGCTCCTATGGTGAAGCTGGTGTCAGTAGATCTGTCCTCGTCGACCGGCACCTGCTTGGTTTCTGCCTTGTCTTGGGTGAACAACTGCTTCTTTTTAGTGGGAGCAGCCCCCTCGGGCTCAAGGGCGTCGGCGCTGGCGGGCTGCGCCACTGCGGCCGCCCTGAATGCGAGCCGGAGCACCTGGAGCGCATACCTTGTGTCTCCTGTCACAGTAAGGACACCGCTGCTCCCGGGCATCTTCATGATGTTGTACGCCGGGTGAGTTGCTGCCATGAACCGGGCCAAGGCCGGGTACCCGAGGATGGCGTTGTAAGGGAGGTCGATGGGGGCGATGTCGAAGTCGATCAGCTCGGTGCGGTAGTTGTTGCGCTGCCCGAAGGTGACCGGAAGGCGAACTTTCCCTATTGGAACAGTGGAACCATCAGTGACTCCTGAGAAGGGCTTGGTTGGCTGAAGTTGATCGTACGGCACTTGGAGATCGTCAAACGTTTTGACGGACAGGACGTTGAGCCCTGCCCCGCTGTCAATGAGGGTCCTGGTGACCTGCACGTTGCTGATGACTGGGAGCAGAGCATAGGAAGGACTCCGGCCATTGCCGCGCACTTGAGCTGATCCACTGAGCTAAACGTGATAGCGCACGCAGACCACCTGAGAGGGCGCGTGGCCTCGAGCCTGGGGAGGAATGCATTCACCTCACGAGCAAACTGCTTGAAGATGCGCTATGAGGCTGGGGCCTGTGCGCCTCCCAAGATGCAAGCGATTGCGCGCGGCTCCTGGAAGCCCCCAGCCACCTCGTCCTGATGCTGGTCTTCTTGCCTCCTTGGTGGTGGCGGTAGAGGAGGAAGGCCTGCGTTGCCGCGTGGTCGATCCTCGCGAGGTTGATCCCTCCAACCTCCCTCGTGAGGCTGGTCCTGCCAGTGTTCCTCGCGAGGTCAGTCGCTCCATCCTTGGCGAGGGCCACGGTCTTCCCATCGTCCTCCACCTCTTCCTCCTCCTCGGCCATAGCCCTTGTCGTTGCGCTCGGGGCGGCGGCCGATTCGCCCATCTCGCACTGCTCTGAGCTCTTGGCATTCGTTGGTGTTGTGGGTGTGGAGGTCATGGTACGCGCAGTACCGGCTGCCCTTGGATGACTCAGGCTGATCCTTGCCTCGCTTGGTGTCCGGCTCTGCTGCAAGCACGGCAGCCGCCTTGCGTTTCACGTCCTTGGCCATGGGCTTCTTTTCTTCTGGGTCGGCCGCTGGGAGTTCGAGGAGGGAGAGGCGCCCTTCCTCGGCCCTGGCGCACTTGGTCGCCAGGTTGAACAGCTCCAGGGATGTGCATAGGTCTTCATGGATTGCTCGCTCCTCCTTCATCTTGATGTCGCGTACGCCGTCGGAGAAGGCCGAGATGATGGCTTCTTCAGTCGCCTTGGAGATCTTGAGGCGGGCGATGTTGAAGCGCTGGATGTATTTCTGCAGGGTCTCCCCTTGCTGTTGCTTGATGCGACGAAGGTCGCTCACGGCCGGGGGCCGGGGGCGAGTGCCCTGGAAGTTGGCGATGCAGCAAGTGCGCATATCGTCCCATGAGGAGATCGTGCTAGGAGCCAGGTTCAGGAGCCAAGTGTGGGTCCCGTCCTTGAGCGCCATGGGAAACCAGTTCGCCATGACCCTTTCATCTCCGTTGGCGGCTTCAATGCACAGCTCGTAGAGTTGTAGGAACTCCACAGGGTCTGCCGTGCCATCGTAGCGAGGGGGAAGGTCAGGCTTGAACTTGCCTGGCCATGCGATGCCGCGCAGCTCTGGGGTGAGGGCGCGGCAGCCTGCTGTGGCCACTGGCGCCTTTTGCAGGTGCTGGGCTTGCTGTTGGGGATCACCGTGCACCGCCGCTTGGAGCAGCACGGGGTCTTGGCGTAGGGGTGCAGGGACGCAATTTGGGCGCGCCGGCGCTGGGAGCGCGCGAGCACCTTCTTGGGGACGAGGGATCTCTTGGCAGCTCCTTTCCTGCTGCGCCGGTGTAGGGTGCAGGGGGCCTCGCCCCGGGGCTGCACACCTTAGAGCCAGGGCGCCTTCTTGGGGAGGATATGGTGGAGTCACCTCCTGATCCCCCCCCCTGCGTGGAACGGGGGGCTAGGCAGCGAGAGGGACCGCAAGGGGGAGCCCCCTGCGGCGCTGACCAGCTCGGTGATGCAGGCGAGCCAGTCCTCGTAAAGGTCGTCGACGAGGCGGTAGTGCAGGAGCTCTCTTGCCAGGAGCAACGAGGCATGCGCATCCATGGGACCGCGACGGGCGTGGGACGATGAGCCAGCTGGAGCCAGCGGTGGGGTGGCGGTGCGGCCATCCCGCCACAACGAAGCATGCTGAGACGAGGCCTGCTGCTCGTTCCCCGCCGGGCCGGTCGCGGCGTTGGAGGCACGCGATGGGGAACGACGAAGGTGGCCGCCGACTAGCGCCGTCTGGGCGACGCGGGTGGCAAGAGCAGCCCGGCGCGAGCTCGACGAGCGTCAGCCATGGACACGACGGAAGATCACATGCGAACAGCGGAAGAAAGATCCCGGCGCACCCCTACCTGGCGCGCCAAATGTCGGATTTCGGGTTCCGGCAGACCCTTGAGGTTCGAACTCTGGGGTGCGCGTGGAAATCTCTCCCCTACCGTTCTACGTCCGATCTCCCGAGCGATCTAAGCTTGAAAACGATGAACAACACAAGGGACACGAGGTTTATACTGGTTCGGGCCACCGTTGTGGTGTAATACCCTACTCCAGTGTGTGGTGTGGTGGACTGCCTCAGGGGCTGATGATGAATAGTACAAGGGAAGAATAGCCTCGCGAGAGGTGTTCATGAGCTGGTGCGATGAACTGCTTGAGTGAGTTCAGTCGCCTCTCTCTACTTGGGCTCTACCAGATTTCTCTACCCTGGATCTGATTGCCTCTACTCTGTGGTGGTTAGCTCTATTTATAGAGGCCTTGGGCCTCTCCCCAAATAATGAGCGGGAAGGGCGCCAACAATTGGCCATTTTGAAGGGGAACATCTAGTACAAGTTATCCTGACCAAAGGTGGTCTTCAGCTGCCAAAAGCACCGGTGGTGACGCCGTCTTGGGCTCCACGGTGACCTCCGTCTTTACGTCCTGCTGGTCTTGGTCTTGTTGCACCAGAATGGTAAACTTTGCGTGATGCATTGGCCTGTGCTTGCCTCCTTTGCACCGAAAGGGAAACAAGGACTCTGCGCAGGCTGGCGCCCGCCTGGCGCCTGCCTGGTCTTGATTCGTCATGGCTTGCATCACGGGCTCCTCGCGAGGTACCCCTGCCTTGATCTCTCCGCCTTCTCGCGAGCCTGCCTGACGAGGCTGCCTCTGAGGAAGCTCCATGTTGTCCGCCCCGCGAGGCTTGGCCCCTCGCGAGGGTCTTGAGCTTGAGCTGATGAAGATCGGCCGCGCTGGCCCCCCACTTGAGCCACGCCGCAGGCCGCAGGCAGGCAAGTCTGGGGACCACTGTTCCCAGAACGCCGACACCGACCCGCCTCCATCTACGGAGCTGCTGGCACTGGGAGGCTCTTGGGGCTGCTAGGCCTCTTCCAGAAGAGCTTGACAACGTGCAATCGCGCGCATGACAACTCTGCGGAACCGATCCATTTCCATGTCTCTGGCCTGGTAGCAAATTTCGTCGATCAGCTGCATCCTCAAGATATCACGTTGGCGATGTTCTACTTCGTCGGGGATGTCAACTCTGCCAAGGATGCGCTCGAGCCTGGCCACCACATCATCGGGATCGAGGTTGAAACGGCCGCCGCGGGCAATGATGAAGCCGTAGGCTGCCTTTATCTTGACTGAATCGCAGAGGTCCTCTGCCCATTCCTTGCGGGGCATCAGGCTCTCGATGAGCACTGGTGACGGCGGCTCTTCGGGTGGGTCGTCGATCATGTCGCCGAGCAGCTTTGGATCTTTTGCACGGTGGATGGCAAACTGCTCATCACACCTCCTCTGCAATATGTCGATTGTGCTCCCAAGGACTGTGACGCCGATATCGCTGCCGATGGGCCATGGTGCCTGCACCAGCCAATGAAGCTATTGCTCCCCGACCCGCTCCGGCTTCTTCTCCTCGCCGAAGATGTAACGCAGGTAGGCGTCGACGTTGAAGCTTTGGTCGTTGCCTGGCATGCTTGGAATAACTAATGGTACATGGGTGAGGACTAGATCTTCGCAGAGTGTCATGATGGTGCGTTGACGCTCGGGTTATATGCAGCAAGCCGTTAGCTGGTGGCGGGAAACCGGTGAGGGAATAGGCGTGGATTTTACAATTCATCCATGTGGAGCGTGGGAAGCATTCGCTGGAGCGCGGGAAGACTAAGTGGAACACACACACAACCCGAATACCGTATCTGGTGCCACGTGTTATTTATCGCACAAGTGTTAACATAAGGAAACATATGTGTAACTTACTAATCATCGCACACGAGTACTCGCACACGCATCGTGTGCGATATTCCTAGCCACCGCAAGCAACTAGTTTGCATTTTTCAAAGTTTTTTGTACACACAGAATCGCACACGAACTAACTGTATTAACCGTCTGTGTTGTAATTTCTCATCGCAAACAGTTCATCCGAGTCGGTTGTTTGCCACGTATCACACACATCTTGTTAAGTTGAACCATTTCTATTGCGTTCGCTAATCGAAAACAGTTCGTCTGAGTGAACCGTATGCCCTATATCACACACACCTTGATCTGGCTAACCATTTATGTTGCACTCCCTAATAGCAAACGGTTCATCGGAGCAAATTGTATGCCGTATATCGCACACACATTGATATGGCTGCCCATTTCTGTTGTTCTGCCTCGTCGCAAACAGTTCAAACGGGTTAACCGTGTGGCATGAATCGCACATGCAACTAAAATCTGAACTGTGTTTGATGCATCCTCCATCGCAAACGTTTTGCACCTTTTTTGACGGTTTTTTTACACCACCGTTTGCGATTATGGCATCGCACACAGTTTCGTCGAAGGGTCTCTGATCGTAGTGTCGCGTTAGCAGCATCCTACAGTAGTGTCTGCAGCTAATAAGGTTGCCAAAGCATCCAAGAGCTCAGATAAAACTTGAGCCGACGGGTGCACAGAGCCGCTCGCCGTGGCTGTCACCGCGGCCGTTGAGCTGGAAGTCTTAGCTGCAGCGGTTGATGAATTCTAAACCGGTTGCGTGCCTGCCATGAAGATCACGACTCTATTTGGTGGCTCATAAGGGTATGGAATACTGTTGCCACCAGAATAGCCCCCAAGCCCACCATCATGTAGTTGATACATTGAATCAGTCTCAACGGTTGAGGACTCATCATCAAAATAGATGGATGTCTCTCCACCGGACATAGATCCTTCCTTAAGATCCGCCCCGTGGACGAAACCAACAAAGGCGTGCTTCATGGCGGTTTGAACCTTGGCGGGTCGTGCGTGCTGAGCCGTCTCGATGATGTCCATGCAGGTGTCCGGCTCAGGCTCCAACTCGCCGATCTTGCCGATGAAGATGTGGATTCCGTTGAAGGGGACCCAGTACCTATACTCAATTGACCTAGCCTCGGGGGCCCAGCCAGCGTCGTTGATGTAGAGTTTTCCACGGCGGCTCTTGGTCATCCGGCCTATGGCGTATCCCTTGATCCCTGCGAAGTTTCCCTTCAAGAACTCGAAACCACTGTGCTTTGGCCCCATGGTGGGTGCCAACTGTCGTGGACTTAACACGGCAGATGCCTTAGCAAAAGGACTTAGGTGTGGAGCCATCGCAACTAGGTTAGCTTGAAGGGGTTGAACGGGACAAAGGACACAGAGAATTTACCCAGGTTCGGCCCCTCTCAATGAGGTAAAAGCCTACTCCTGCTTTAGGTTGTATTGATTGGGTTTTGATTACCAGGGAGCGAATACGCTTGACCTAGTTCTCGATTGATTGTTTCTTGAGTTAACCTGCCGCCGGGTCCCCCCTTTGTATACAGGTTGATGCCCGGCGGCTTACAGAGTCCCGGCCGGTTCATACAAATGTAACCGGCTCGGTTTCTGACTAAACCTGCCTTACAAAACAAGTCAACACCCGATGGCTCACACCTTTGGTCCTCAAGTCGCCGCTGGGTCTTGGGCCTTCAATAGGCTTGCTCTATGAACCTCCATCTTCATGTCTTCTTGAACCATATCGGGCCTCTTCATCTGTGAGCCGCCAATGGCATGACCCGGCCCCTCCTGGGCGGGTCATACCTAGTAGTGATACCCCCAACAAAAGTGCTAACTGGCTCCGCCTCAATCCACTTAGTAAACTTGTCAACCGCTACCAAAAGGTGGGTCTTGTTATCTTTAGACCACTTGAACGGTCCAACCATATCAATCCCCCACACTGCAAATGACCAAGTTATAGGGATCATCCGCAATTCTTGGGCCGGCACATGAGCCTGTCTTGCAAATTTCTGACACCCGTCAATCTTGCTAACGATGTCCTCTGCATAAGCATGAGCCGTCAACCAATAAAACCCATGACGAAAAGCTTTAGCCACTAAAGACTTAGAGCCTGCATGATGACTACAATCGCCTTCATGAATCTCTCGCAAAATTTCACGGCCCTCCTCACGAGAAAGACAACGTTGGAACACACCTGTCACACTGCATCAGTGTAACTCGCCGTTGATGATAGTCATAGATTTAGACCTCCTGGTTATTTGCCTTGCCAAAGTTTCATCCTCAGGTAACTCGCCCCGGGTCATAAGCCAGATAAGGCAAAGTCCAATCAGGAATAGCATGAAGAGCCGCCACCAGCTACACCTCCGGGTCAGGGACAACATGGTCTTCTTCAGATAGTAACTTAACCAAAGGATTGTGTAATACATCAAGAAACACATTAGGAGGCACCGACTTACGTTGAGACCCAAGCCGGCTTAAGGCATCAGCCGCCTCTTTCTTCCATCGGTCAAGGTGATCCACCTAATAACCCTTGAAATGACCAACAATATTGTCAATCGCCCGGTGATAAGCCGCCATGAGGAGGTCTTTAGAGTCCCACTTGCCAGAGACTTGCTGAGCCACAAGATCTAAGTCGCCTAGACACCTGACCCGGATTAAATTCATCTCCTTGGCCATACGAAAGCCATGGCGTAAAGCTTCATACTCAGCTGCATTGTTAGTACAAGGAAACATTAGCCTTAACACGTAATAAAATTTGTCACCTTGTGGGGGAAGTTAAGGTAACTCCAGCCCCCGAGCCCTCCAAGTGACTGGACCCATCAAACTGGATTGTCCAATATGTGGTGTCAGGCTTCTCCCCAGGTGTTTGCAACTCTGTCCAGTCATTTATAAAATCCACAAAAGCATGAGACTTAATGGTTCTTCTTGGCGCATACTTCAAACCATGAGGTCCAAGTTCGATTGCCCACTTAGCAACCCGACCTGTGGCCTCCCTATTTTGAATAATTTCTCCCAAAGGAGCAGAGATGACCACAGTAATAGGATGACCAAGAAAATAATGCTTCAGTTCGCGACTCGCCATGAACACCCCATACACTAGTTTCTTCCAATGTGGATATCGTTGCTTGGACTCAATCAACACCTCACTGACATAATAAGCCGGCCGCTGAACTAGGTACTCCTTACCCGCCTCCTTGCGCTCCATACTGACTGCCACACTGACAGCCTTACTATTAGCCACCACATACAGGAGTAAAGGCTCTTTCTCAATGGGAGCCGCAAGGACGGGCGGCTCAGCTAGCTGTTTTTTGAGCACCTCAAATGCCTCATTGGCAGCATCACTCCAGACAAAATGATATGTCTTCCTCATCAACTGGTATAAAGGAGTTTCCTTCTCTCCCAGACGACTTATAAACCGGCTCAAAGTCGCGATGCGACCCACCAGGCGCTGGACGTCATTGACACACGCCGGCTTAGAAAGTGAGGTAATCGCCTTGATCATCTCCGAGTTAGCTTCAATGCCCCTTTCTGAAACCAGAAAACCTAATAGTTTACCTGTGGGTACCCCAAGGACACACTTGGTCGGGTTAAGCATAATTTTATAGACCTAGAGATTAACAAAAGTTTCCTTCAAATCATTCAGGAGAGTCTCCTTCTTTCTAGACTTAACCACATAAGCATGCACGTTGCGCTCAATCTGACTCTGAAAGCAATTCTGAACATAGCATTGATAAATCGCCTAAGCACTTTTGAGCCCAAAAGGCATAGAAACATAGCAGAAAGCTCCAAAAGGGGTGATAAAAGACGTCTTCTCTTGTTCCTTAACTGCCATCTTGATTTGATGATAACCAGAATAAGCATCCAGGAAACATAAACTCTCACAACCCGGCATAGCATTAATAATCTGGTCGATACAAGGGAGAGCAAACGGATCAACTGGACAAGCCTTGTTAAGATCTGTCTAATCAACACAAATACGCCAAGTGTCGTTCTTCTTGAGTACAAGCACAGGGTTAGCCAACCACTATGGGTGAAAAACTTCCACGATAAGCCCAGCCGCTAAGAGCCGGGCCACCTCTTCTCCAATAGTTTTGTGTCGCTCTTAATTGAAATGATGAAGGAACTGTTTAACCGGCTTAAACTTACGATCCACATTAAGAGTGTCCTCAGCGAATCCTCTCGGAACACCCAGCATGTCAGAAGGTTTCCATGCAAAGAACAGACGGTTCTTTGACGTGGAACGTTTGCGATGCCCGACGGACGCACACACAGTTTCGTCTCATATGCGTGTGCGGTTCATGGTAATACGGCAAACGTTTCAAACCAGTGTGCGTGTGTGATAGCAATACCAATCGCACACAATTATGAAAATGGAGATGTTGGCACTAGTAGAGGCACCGCACACATTTTACATTCTTGAACCGTGTGCGATAATGTACCTATCACAAACATATCGGTAGATTAAATGTTGATGTCCACCTTTTTCACATGACTATAGTGGCGTAATCGTTTAGGATGTCTCTCTGATTAGAAATTTAACACAGAGATGTAACGTGTGGGACTGGGGCGGCTTCTCCTACGTTTATTCTATGGTGATCGTTAGTAGCCGCTCGCCTATCCCTGACGATTTCTATGTCGTGTGGGAAGGACGCCCCCTATCGTAGTCACTTACTAGGCGACGGTTCCAAATGTCGTCATGGAAAGGGGTTAAAAAATGTTTGTATAGCACCTTATGGTACCGGTGAATGATTCTCTTAGCCAAGTTACACTTGAGAAAGAAAATAGCTTATTGAAGGGAATTATAGAGGAAGGTGTTTACAAAAGCCTTGCCGGAAGTAAGCAATTTGAGGAAATTGTACACAAGTAAGGAAGTGTCGGTGGGAACGACACCTATGGGATCACAAGAATCCCTACTACGGTTGCGGGGCGCGGGGTCGTGAGAAGAGCGAATCAAACAGATAGCACACGGTTCCTTTACCCAGGTTCGGGCAGCGAGGATGCGTAAAACCCTACTCCTGCTTTGGTGGATTGTTTATCTGTGTTCTTGAACTAGCAATGGGGTGTGAGCAGCTCCAAAAAGCCGAATCCTTTTCCTGGTCGCCTTGGGCCTCCTTTTATAGGGAAAGGGATTGCCACAGTGGCACACGGGAGGTGGAAAGGGTACAGTGATGCGAGTTTATCCCTCACATTACATAACAGGGCGCATTTAATGCGTCTTGCTTAGGTGTCCTTGCTTTATCGGGGATGGGGGAGGGCCCCGTCTCGTCCGTCGCCGCTCCCTCTTGCGTCGACACGCGCCCTGGCCAGTGGTGCCCGCAGTGCCATGTAGGCAGGCAGGCAGCTGAGGTGGAGCAGTGGTGGGTCTCCACGAAGATCCGCATGCCGCCACGCAGGTGCCTGCCCAGCTGGTTGGGTCGGCAGCTGCATGGGAACGGCGGTGGAGGTCTGATTGGCGTGGGCCTAATGGTGGCCCTACGGGTGTTCATGGCAAGGGCCTTTCCGGGGGCCCGGCAAGGGTCTTGCCGTGGCGCCTGCTGTCATCCCCGGCAAGGCTCTTGTCGGGGGCCTTGTGGTCCTCCTTGGTTGGGATCCCGCCGAGGATCATCATCTTCTAAAGTGTGTATCTAATCTTGAATGTCTTCACAAAGATCTGCATGCCACCACGGGGATGTCTCCCGAATCCTTGCCCCATGGGGGCAGTGGACTCAAGGGTGGCTCGCTCCCTAGGTGTTGGGCGAGCTGCTACGGCAAGGGTCTTGCCGGGTTTGCTAAAACCGCCCCTTGCCGGGGAGTCCGCTTCGTCCCCTTTGCTCTTTGTGGTCTTAGTCTTGGCGTCGTTCTGCTTCTCTCGAGCTTCGGTCTTACCTTGGCTCACCTCCCTTGCCTTGCTCAGTGTGGTGGCGCCCGCGGCTCAGACTGCCCGTGCACAGTTATAGGGGTACAAAAAGTGTACCCCTCTTTTTTGTACACCGACAGGAGCCCCCAGGCCTGGGCCACACGTAAGCGCAATCGTGTCGTTGGGCTAGGCCCAAAAACGGTGCGCGGGCAGGCGGGGCGGTTTTTACCGTGGTAAGTCTCTTCATGCGCTGCGCTTCCCACGCTCCCTGCACGTGGCGCGGCGTGGGGAGGCGTGTGTGACGTGGGCGGCATGCGTGGGGCTGAGCTCTGCGTGCATGTGTCACGTCGTAGTAAAGGGGGCGGTTAGCGCCTTCCCCATAAACGGAGGGAGGCGTGGAGGCGCGGCCCATTTACTGAACGGGGTTGAGGCGTGGTCTTCAAGGCGTCCACTCCCCACGATCACGGGGTGGGGAGAGGTCGCCTCACCCGTCGCCTCGGTCCTACACGCCTACCACATGGCTCTCATGCGATTGGGGTGGCGAACAGTGGAGGCGGGAAACCGGGCCGTCGCGGGCTGGGGCAGCAGCTCGGTCCCAGTTCCCTGCGCCTTACGCGTCTTGATTGGCCGAGCGGGTCGGTCCCACCCCGTTCATTTATAAAGAGCGGGAGGGGGGATGGCGTCCCACATTCTTTCATCTCCTCCTTCCTTCAGCTTCTGCTCCCCCTTCCATCCGCCATGGAGAGAGGGAATCCTGGTCCTTCAACGGTGGCAGCGAGGGTCGCCGCTCGACAACGCGTCCTTCTTTCTCCTGCACCTGTGGTGGCAGAGCCAGCCGCGAGGGAAAGGGGGAGGGGGCGAGGCCGAGGCGCTCGGGGAAGAGGAGGACGGGGCGGCGCGCCGGCCTCGCCTCCGCTAGCAGTTCCTCCCCCCATGAAGGGCCACGTTGGGGATGACCCTTGCGAGTTCTTCGTCAGGCTGCGCTGGCCGCCTCGCCGTCGCCTTCGTCTCCCGACTCCATTCGCGTGGGAGATGGAGCTGGATCCGTCGGAGTCATTGCGGCTGCACATGAGGGGTTGTGGGATCAGCGGCACGCGGGTTCGCGTCGACTTCCCAGCCCCTCACGTGATGTATCTTCATCGGGGATGGAAGACGTTCGCTCATATCCACCGCTTGATGGAGGGGCTCACTCTCCATTTCAAGCTGATGGAGGGCGGCCTCCTCTCCATCAAGGTCTTCGGGCTCTTCGGGACCCGTGTAAGGTGCTGCGTGGAGAGCTCTTCTGATAGCGAAGATTCCTCCCCGGGCGAGAGTGACGAGGAGGACAGCGACAGCGGCGATGAGGGTGGTAGGCGGCAGGATGATGGGTCCGACTAGGCGTCGGTCCCGTTGTCCTGGGGCGATGTTGGCAGCAGCAGCATCTGCACCGAGCCCCCACCAACTCCTCGTGGCCGTCTCCTTGGGTGGCTGGCGTAGGAAGTGCGGGAAGGCGAAGAAGGCGGATGGCGGGCCGTCAGCTCGGAGTACGCGGGCATCGATGCCTTTGTCGCGTATTGCCGGTCTTGCCGCCTTGTCTTCCAGCTCTTCTACCGTCATCATCATCACCAGCTTCACGTGGAGGTGGCCGCCGGGATGTTTTTCTGGTGCCTTCTGCCGCTCGTACCTCGCCTAGGTGCTCCTTTTGTCCTTTTCGCCTCCTTGACCTGCCTCCTGAGGAGAGGGACAAGAAAGGGGTTACGGGCACCTTATCTCTTTTTAGTTTGTAAGTCTTTGGGACTTGGCTGAATTTAAAACTTGTAATCCCATCATTCATGTTTTTCATTCCCTATGGACTGTACCTGAGTAGAATGTTTTTAATGAAAAAGGGATGCTTGCCGGGTCAGTTGTTTGCGGGTAGAACCCACGACAAGGAGTAAGTCCTTGATATCTCTAAGATAAACATTTCCTTGCCCGGCAGCAGGCCTTGCCGTCTTCCCACGTCGCTTGACCTTTCTCACGCTTTTGGCGGAGGCAGGGATGAGGTGGGTTCAGGCTCCTTGTTTCATCCTTTCGCTGCCGCGACTACAACCAAACCTGGCCCCAGGAACGAGCCCTAGGGCCTAGAGTTTAGAGGAGCACGGTAGCTTTAGGAAGGAACGAGGTTTCACATACCTCAGTCCATAAGGGAATGCATGATAAGGGATGAAGAACTTATCTGAAACTGTAGCCCCCGGCAACTCTGGTTCGCCGTGGGTGAATCTTTGCCCTTGCAGCCCCCAGCAATACTGGCTTGCCGGGGTCTAGATGCTGGTCTGTCCCTCTTCTCTTTTTCGTCCTCAAGTGATCCGGCTAGGATATCTGTGAGTCCTGCGAACCAAAGAAGACAAAAGAACGGCAAAGAGACGCACACTCAACCTCTAAGCTAGGAGTTAGTCGCCGCCAAGCACTATCAACCCTAACCAAGGACGAGACTCGACCTAGCATGCATGCTATAACTTAGGGCGCCAGCGCTTCATTTATTTATGCTCAGGGTCTGTGCCTGGCTTCGTACAAAGGGTTACATGCATCATCGGCAATGCTTGTACAAAAGGTGGCTTGCCGGGGGGCCCGGCAAGCCGCGCCTTACGGGTAAAACTTGCGAAGATGCTCAATGTTCCAGGAGTTACTCACCGGAACGACATCTTTGGTGTCCAGGTGGACTACGCCGGGCCTGGTGACTCGTATTACCCGATAAGGGCCTTCCCACTTTGGTGTCAACTTGTTGGAATTCTTGGCCGATTGAACGCGCCGAAGGACAAGGTCACCTTCCTCAAGGCTTCGGGCATGAACCTTGCGGCTATGGTAGCGGCGCAAGGCTTGCTGGTAGTGTGCTGCTCTCACAGCCGCCCGAAGACAATCTTCCTCAAGGAGCATTGCGTCATCTTGGCGCAGTTGCTCTTTCTCAAGCTCATCATAAGCGAGCACTCGAGGTGACCCGTATATGAGTTCAGTGGGGAGAACTGCTTCTGCCCCGTATACTAGGGCAAAGGGTGTCTGGCTGGTGGCTTGATTTGGCGTCGTCCTGATCGACCAATGAACCGTCGGTAACTCATTAATCCAGCGCCTTCCACTCTCATGCAGCCTGTCAAAGGTCTTGGTCCTTAAGCCTCGCAGTACTTCAGCATTTGCCCTCTCAGCTTGACCATTGCTTCGCGGGTGAGCAACGGAAGCGAAACAGACTTTGCTGCCGAGGTCTTGGGTATATTGCATGAAGGTGCGGCTTGTGAACTGTGTGCCGTTGTCGGTGATAACCCTGTTGGGTACGCCAAAACGGCACACTAGTCCCTTGAAGAACTTGACGGCTGACTGAGTTGTGACCTTCCTCACTGCCTCCACCTCCGGCCACTTTGTGAACTTGTCGATTGCAACGTACAAGTACTCAAAGCCCCCGACAGCGCGGGGGAAAGGGCCCAGTATGTCGAGCCCCCAGACCGAGAAGGGCCAGGAGAGAGGAATGGTTTGAAGGGCTTGAGCTGGCTGATGAAGCTTCTTTGAATGGAACTGACACGCTTCTCACCTGGTGACTAGTGTCGTCGCATCCTGGAGGGCGGTGGGCCAGAAGAAGCCTTGCCGAAATGCCTTGCCAGCAAGGGCCCTTGACCCGATGTGGGATCCACATATGCCTCCGTGTATCTCCGCCAACAGCTCCAGTCCTTCCTCTCGAGGGATACACTTCAATTTCACACCGTTCGGCCTCTTTCTGTACAGGACATCATCGACGAACTGGTACATGGTAGAGCGACGGGCTACTTTTTCTGCTTCTTCCTGCTCCTCAGGAAGTTCCCCTGTTTGGAGGAATCGGACGGTATGATGTGCCCACGCCGGAGCCTGGGGCTCGACGGCGAGGACTAAAGGCATTTCCTCCGCTATAGGAGCGGCTGTCTCGACGGCAAGAGCTTGACGCTCCGCCGGAGCTAGCCGTCCCGTGGCGGGCTCAGTGTCTCCGGCAACATCCTTGCCGGTGGCTCCGGGGAGCTCGGCGAGAAAGTACTTGTCGGGCCCTGATTTCCTCCTATTGTTCTGCTCTGTTGATGGATCAACGGATGGCTGAGTTAGCTGAAGCACAAAGGTACCTGGTTCCACAGGTAGCTTGAGGGTAGCGCGTTTTGACAGGTAGTCGGCGATGTCGTTCTCCGCTCGGGGAACGTATTCAGCCTGTATACTGTCAAAACGCTCTTCCAGCTTTCTCACTTCATCAACGTAGGCCTTCATCAACAGGCTCTGGTAATCTTTGTTGACTTGCTTGACGACAAGCTGCGAGTCGCCCCTGACGATGAGTTTCTTGATTCCGTGGTCCGCCGCGATCCTGAGACCGGCAAGCAGCCCTTCATACTCTGACGTGTTGTTTGTCGACACCTCCCTGGGGAAGTGCATCTGGATCACGTACTTGAGGTGCTCTTCGGTGGGCACGACAAGCAGTACGCCAGCCCCGGCGCCTTGTAAGGAGAAAGCTCCATCAAATTACATGACCCAATCACAACTTGTCTCCTTGCTGGGGAGAGCAGTCTCTTGGGCTTCTTCGTCAGGCGTTGCGGTCCATTCTGCAATGAACTCCGCCAGGACTCGGCTCTGAATCGTCGAAGTACTTTCAAACTTGAGGCCAAAGCTGGACAGCTCCAGTGCCCATTCCACAATTCTTCCTGTTGCATCTGGATTGTGCGATATCCGTTGCAGAGGGAGGCCAGTGACGACAGTAATCTCGTGTGCCTGGAAGTAGTGACGCAGCTTCCTCGAGGCCATAAGAAGGCCGAAGAGCAGTTTCTGCACGTCGGGGTACCTTGATCTAGCCCCCTGCAGGAGGGAACTAACAAAGTAGACCGGGTGCTGCATCATTTTCTTCTTCGGCGGCACTTCAACCGGCTGTGTCGTCTCTGCATTGGTGGTGTCGGGCTCTATCGCTGCCATTACCTCGTAGTCAACCTCTCTCTGCGCCACTAGTGCAGCGCTGACCACCTAGTTCGTTGCCGCCAGGTATAGCAGCAACGGCTCCTGTGGCCTAGGCGTAACTAGTATCGGCACGGAGGAGAGGTACTTCTTCAAATCTTGCAATGTTGCTTCGGCTTCTGGCGTCCACTCCATCGGGCCCGCCTTTTTCAGGATCTTGAAAAAGGGAAGGGCACGCTCGGCAGACTTGGAAATGAACCTGCCCATGGCGGCGACGCAACCAGCAAGCCGACGCACATCCTTGATTCGCTTGGGTGCTTCAATCTGCTCTATAGCTTTGATCTTGTCCGGATTGGCCTCTATCCCACGCTGTGACACAAAGAACCCGAGAAGCTTGCCGGACGGGACACCAAAGACGCACTTCTCAGGGTTCAGCTTGAGATTGATCTTGCGCAGGTTTGCAAATGTTTCTTGCAAATCTGGTATGAGGGTTGCCCTGTCCTTGGTTTTGACCACTATGTCATCCATATAAGCTTCCATATTTCTATGGAGCTAGGGTTCAAAACCAATCTGGACCACCCTTGCAAACGTCGAACCAGCACTCTTCAACCTGAAAGGCATCCGCATGAAACAATACGTACCACATGGGGTGATGAATGTCGTTTTCTCTTTTGCTTCTCTTGTCATGAAGATCTGGTGGTAGCCGGAGTAGGCATTGAGGAATGACAACAGATCACACCCAGTTGTGGAGTCAACAATTTGGTCGATGCGCGG
Source organism: Aegilops umbellulata (assembly GCA_032464435.1). Taxonomy (NCBI): domain Eukaryota; kingdom Viridiplantae; phylum Streptophyta; class Magnoliopsida; order Poales; family Poaceae; genus Aegilops; species Aegilops umbellulata. The sequence goes on from CP136057.1 coordinate 256,505,055, forward strand.
CAACGGGAAGGGGTCTCTAGGACAAGCCTTATTGATATTTGTGTAATCAATACACAGCCTCCACTTCCCATTTGCCTTGCGCACTACGACCGGATTGGCCAACCACGTTGGATGGAGCACTCCTCTTACCAAACCCATTGCTTCCAGTTTCCGGATCTCTTCTGTGATGAACTCTTGTCGTTCCAAAGCTTGCTTTCTGACCTTCTGCTTGACGGGCCGCGCATGAGGACAGACAGCAAGGTGGTGCTCAATCACCTCCCTGGGAACGCCGGGGATGTCGGAAGCTTGCCATGCAAACACATCGACATTCACCCGCAGGAAGGTGACGAGCGCGTCTTCCTATTTGTCGTCAAGGGTGGAGCTTATGGTGAAAGCTCCTCCCGTGCCGTCCTAATTGACAGAAACCTTCTTGGTTCCCGGCGGTATGGCCCTGGGCTTCTTATTTCCGCCGGTGGAGCTCTCTGGCACGTCCTCGACGGCAGCGCTACACTCCGAAGAGGTGCGCTTGCCGGAGTGGGTGCCTGAGGTCTCACCGGTCTTCTTCTTCTTCTTCCCTCCCGGGGTCCCAGCGGCAGGAGCAAGTGCCCTAGTGGCGGCAGCTGCTGCAACTGCTTGCTGGTATAGTTGGTCAGCGCAAATCAGCGCATCTTTCTTATCACAGGGGATGGTGATGATCGTCACAGGTCCTGGCATCTTCAGGGTGTTGTAGGCATAGTGTGACGCCGCCATGAACTTGGCCAGCGCTGGGCAGCCAAGGATCCCGTTGTAGGGCAAGGGGATCTTGGCAACATCAAACACGATCCTCTTCGTCCTGTAGTTCAGGTCACTTCCAAAAGTCACGGGCAGCGTGACCTTTCCCTTGGGTTGGCTTCTTCCCGGGCTGACCCCCTGAAACGTGTCCGTCTCTTCAAGGTCTCCATCAAGAATCTGCAGTTTCTCGATCACGGCAGGCGAGATCAAGTTCAGACCGGCCCCGCCATCGACTAGCATCTTCGTCACCTTGAGGTTGCGTATTATTGGTGAAACCAACAACGGCAAGCACCCTACCGCAGTAGTGCGATCAGGGTGATCCTCAGTGTCAAAAATGATAGGTGTGCTGGACCACTTCAGCGGCCTTTGGGCATCAAACGACAGCTCTGCCACTGTAATCTCTCGCGCCCACTGTTTAAGCCGGCGGTGAGAAGTATGCAGCGAGGCGCCGCCGTCGACGCACATGGCCTCTGTAGCTTTCTGAAACTCTTGGTCACCGGATTCGTCGTCCTCTTAGTGATCGTCGTCTTCTGGCTTTCTGTCATGGCCCCGGGCGGGCCTCTCCTATTGTTTATCCTTGCCACGACGGCCCGCCTGGCCGTCACGCTTCTTGCCGGACCCCTCAGCACCGTCTTGGCCCTTCTCCTTGTCCCGCCTCTCATACTCAGCCCTCTGCTTCTCAGCGAGGAGCTCAACGTATTGGCAGTCTTGGAGAGCATGGCCTTTGTTGCGATGGATCTTGCAGTATCGCTTGTCGGAGTTTCCTGGCTTCTCGGCAGCCGCCAAGGCCCGGCAGGCAACACATCCGACAATTTCCTTGCCGGGGTCATCTGCCTTGGTTTTCTTGGCGGAGCCAGTGTCATCAGATCCCTCGACGGCAAGCACGGCTTTACCTTTGCGCTTCCTATTGCGGCGTCGGCCCTTCTTCGCCGGGGCGGCAGTATCCTCATCTGAGGAGTCGGTTTCCACGCCGGCATCTTTGCCGGGGTACTTCCTTCCCTCTTCAGCTCGGGCACATCTGTCAGCAAGAACATAGAGTTCTTCTACATCTTTCACCTTGTTCATTGCCAGCTCTTCGCGCATCTTGCGGTTACGCACGTTCTGATGGAACGCGCTGATGATGGCGGCAGGGTGAACATCAGGGATATTGTACTGTATCCGGCTGAACCTCTGTATATACTTGCGGAGACTCTCGCCTCCCTTCTGGGGAATGACGTGCAGGTCGCTTGCTTGGCCATGGGCTTGGTGGCCTCCAGTAAAGGCGCCCACGAACTCATGGCACAAATCCGACCAGGAGGAAATAGAGTCTACCGTCAAGTGCATCAACCATGACATGGCGTTGGGTTTAAGAGCCAACGAAAAGTAATTCGCAAGCACCTTATCGTCACGGGCTCCGGCAGCTTGCATCGTGATGGTGTAGATGCTGAGGAAATCGGACAGGTGGGTCTTGCCGCTGTACTTTTCGCCCACATCAGGTTTGAAGGTGCGGTGAGTGGGCCACTGGAACTGCCGCAGCTCACGGGTAAAAGCTGGACAGCCTACCTCGTAAGGTAGGCCTCCAGGGCTCTCCGGTGCCTGGTGGTTCACAGCAGGCCCTGCTCGCCTGTCTGATTCGTGGCGTGCTCCGCGCCGGCGCTCGATAGTGGTTCGAGCGTCTTCATGTTCTCGTTCTCGAAGAACTAGGCGCTGGTCACAGTGGGTCCACGGGTCAGACGACGCTATGGAGATTTCGTCACCCGTAACGTCGCGATGGGCTGGTGTCCGCGGCACCGGGTGAGGAGGAGGCGAGTGCACCGTGGTCGCGGCGCCGCCGGCTTTCCTACCACTGGTGCGTGGGACTCCGTCGGACCATTGACCCCGGGGCTCCACCGGACTCGGTTCGTCTCAGTTGGCCGCTGCAACAAGGCTTCGGATAGTGGCTCTCCATTCGTCGAGTTTCCCCGTAGTGGGAGGAAAATCGAGGAGCAACTGCGCGCGCGCCAGGGCTTCTGCTGGCGTTGGTGGCAGCGAAACCTGCACGGATCGCGACGCGCTTCGACTTCTGACCATGTCAGAAGGAGCTCTATCATGACCCCGCGGCCGCATGCCATCTTCACTAGCGCCTCGGCGAGCGGGCAGGTCTTCTACATCCCGAGAGTGGCGCTCGGGGCTCTTTCCGCGGCGACGCCCGGGGTCTTCGGCGTGATTACGCCGCTCGTCGCGCGCCGCTTGAGAGGAGCACGCCGTCGGCGCCAGCGTGGGAGTCTTGGAAGCCCTCGCGTCGCCTTCGGGCAGGGTGGCAGCGATCGTGGAAGGCCCCGCGCCACCCGCGGAGGGCCTGGCTCCGTCTTTGGATTTGGCGGCATGCGGCCCGTTACCAGGCACACGAACATCGCCGCCTCCCAAATTCCGGCCGCTGGGATAGTGTTGGTGTTCGCGAACGGCGCCCCGGGTCCTTTCTTTGACCGGTCCGCTGCTCGCCCGCGTCGGGACGGGATGTCCGGCTTCCGATGGGCCAACCGCCACCGTCGTATTCTTCTTGGGCGCCATGACGGTGAAGAAGTGTCGAACTAACTGCTAAAGCCGATTCTCACAACTGCGCCCCCCTACCTGGCGCGCCAAAGATGTCGGTGGGAACGACACCTATGGGATCACAAGAATCCCTACTACGGTTGCGGGGCGCGGGGTCGTGAGAAGAGCGGATCAAACAGATAGCACACGGTTCATTTACCCAGGTTCGGACCGCGAGGATCCGTAAAACCCTACTCCTGCTTTGGTGGATTGTTTATCTGTGTTCTTGAACTAGCAATGGGGCGTGAGGAGCTCCAAAAAGCCGAATCCTCTTCCTGGTCGCCTTGGGCCTCCTTTTATAGGGAAAGGGGTTGCCACAGTGGGAAACAGGAGGTGGAAAGGGTACAGTGATGCGAGTTTATCCCTCGCATTACATAACAGGGCGCATTTAATGCGTCTTGCTTAGGTGTCCTTGCTTTATCGGGGACGTGAGAGAGCCATGTCTCGTCCGTCGCCGCTCCCTCTTGCGTCGACACGCGCCCTGGCTAGCGGTGCCCGCGGTGCCATGTAGGCAGGCAGGCAGCTGAGGTGGCGCGGTGGTGGGTCTCCACGAAGATCCGCATGCCGCCACGCAGGTGCCTGCCCAGCTGGTTGGGTCGGCAGCTGCATGCGAATGGTGGTGGAGGTCTGATTGGCGTGGGCCTGATGGTGGCCCTATGGGTGTTCATGGCAAGGGCCTTGTCGGGGCCCCGGCAAGGGTCTTGCCGTGGCGCCTGCTGTCATCCCCAGCAAGGCTCTTGCCAGGGGCCTTGTGGTCCTCCTTGGCTGGGATCCCGCCAAGGATCATCATCTTGTAAAGTGTGTATCTGATCTTGAATGTCTTCACAAAGATCTGCATGCCACCATGGGGATGTCTCCCGAATCCTTGCCCCATGGGGGCAGTGGACTCAAGGGTGACTCGCTCCGTAGGTGTGGGGCGAGATGCTACGGCAAGGGTCTTGTCGGGTTTGCTTAAACCGTCCCCCGGCAAGGATCTTGCCAGGGGAGTCCGCTTCGTCCCCTTTGCTCTTTGTGGTCTTGGTCTTGGCGTCATTCTGCTTCTCTCGAGCTTCGGTCTTACCTTGGCTCACCTCCCTTGCCTTGCTCAGTGTGGTGGCGCCCGCGGCTCAGACTGCCCATGCACAGTTATAGGGGTACAAAAGTGTACCCCTCTTTTTTGTACACCGACAGGAAGGCATCGGAAGAATCAAGGTATTGGTTTTGAATGAAAGTTCAATGCCAATGGAGTTGAGTGGGAAGAAGATCAATACCCCAAGACGAAGTTTGTTCCTCAACAAGAGAAGTATGACCCCACTTCTTTCAAGGGAACACAAGCTCAAGATGATCTTCCACCACAAGACCACAAGCTAAAAGGCAAGGACAAGCTTCAAGAAGAGATTGATTAATTTGAAGAAGCTCCTAAGGCCATGGTTAAGTGGGTTCCCAAGACTACATCAAGTTCTACTTCATCAAGTACAACTACAACTCCAAGGATTCCCATCAAGTTGATGTGGATTCCAAAGAAGAAGAACTAGGGAGTTCTTGAGGGTGACTCCGCCGACATACTTCACTCATATTCATTTTGGCAAGGACAAATGCAATCAACTTTCATATCTTGCACTAGTTCATGGAGTCACAAACCCTCTTGTTGGTAAGACAAGGGACAAGGTAACATAATGATTTCATGGACATCATCATAAGTGTGTTTCACTCTATGTCTATGGATATCCTTGTATGTTCCTTGTGGGACTAACCCATGTAGGTATTGAAAGTGTGACACTCCAATGGATTTCTCCAAATGATCTACATCAGCATTGAGCATCCACATCTTCAACATCTACATGAAGTCATCATCGACAAAACCCAAGGTTAGTTCATCCCTTTTAGGGGGATATCACATCTAGGGGGAGCTTTGCTCTAAAAATTGAGCTAAAGCAACTCTAATGATGTGAACACAACAATGCTTTATGTAAAAGTGGTAACCCCACTTGTGCTTAAATGATGAGTATGACCTATGATCAAATGTTCTCATTTGACTCCTAAGTCAATATACTCATATATAGATGACCTAGTCATCGCCAATTGCTTGATAGATGCTAGAGTGTATGTGCATGCTTTGCCACATGTTCTATTTGCTATCTTGTTGTGTGAGCATGTTGGTTTTGCATGATTTTCTCCACTCGAGGATATCCATTTGTTGTTGTGTTTTCTTTTGCCAAATGGATGGACAAGAATGCCTAAGTACTCTCTCTAGATATATATATGCTTTTTGTCGTCTCAAACTCTACTCATGCTACATCACAAAGTTTGAACAAGTCACTTTTGGACCCTCCGGGTGAGGAACACTCGAAGCCACCGATCCGTCAAGGGCTAACTTCCAAAACCTCTTAATGATTTTCGGTCAGACCAACTTATCCAACTCGGTCTCACCGAAATTAGTAAGTTGATCTAGGTTTTCATCTTGGTGCCACCGATTAGAATGATTCGGTCACTCTGAGTTGCCGCAACTGCTAGCAGTTTTGCATCTCGGTGCCACCGAGACGATCCACTCTGCGCCACTGACATCGTCTGGGTATATATACCGCGGCTCAAAGTTTGGAAATTTCTTTAAACACACTCGCCCGCGCCTCCCCAGCACTGCCACCTCTAAGTCTCTGGATCATCCACGTCTCCGCGAGTGAGCCTCCGTTGCTGGTCTCTGCCGCCTTCAACGGGTATCTTCACCGCCGTTGCCACCGTAGCGATCCGTCATTGGGTTAGGGTACGGATTCAACCCTTTGTGCTATCATTTACTCGGATTCTTGCACAAAGTATAATGCCTTTATTCTTGCCACATATGAGATCAATCTATCCAGCAAAGAAATCCTTTAGAATAATTAGATGCAAAAACTTAGGGTTAGGTTTCCACCGAACCCATCTCGGACCCACCGATCTGAGGATTTCGGTCACACCGATTGGCCTTGGCCATTGCACTAAGTACAACTCGGTCTGATCGAAGTGTACTAATCGGTGAGACCAAAATCACTTTCTCTGTGAAACCCTAGTATCTGAGTGATCGAGCTGCATATCGGTCTGACCGAAACTGCATGTCTAGACTATGTCGGTGCTTCAGTGTCACCGAGTTTGTCAAACCGGTAGATCTGAAATGCTCTCTGCAGAAAACTGAAGTTAAGTTTTTGTTTCATTTTTTGCAAAAACCAGTTGTACTTTGTGATGCTCATCTACTCTATCCACACCCATCTATTCACAGGGTCAGTTGCAACTATGTCAGAAGCCAGTGACAGTCAGAATAAGTCTGAAGAGCAGCTCAATCTCAGTGAGGGCACTAGTCCCAATAGCAGCTATGATGAGGGGAGCAGAAGCACTCCCACCAACTTGCCTAAGGCAGCTACGAGGCAAAGAAAGAAAAGAACTTTTGAAAGTGAACATGAAGATTTTGTGATTGAGGAGGAAGTGACCTCCAAGAAGAAGGTGCTCAAGAAAGAGTATGCTGCTGCTGCTGCCACAAAGCCAGGCCTTTCCAGGAAGGCTCCTGCAAAGAGGACTCCAATGTCCAAAGTCAGACAATCTAGAGTTGCTCAAGAGCAAGAAATTGATGCTGCACCAAGTGGTGCAGGTGAGAAGAAGAAGGAAAGGAAAAGAGGCAAATGGTGCAAGCTAGTTGATCCAATGGCTGAATTTGAAAGACACCCATCTCAAGAAGAAGAGGAGAAGGAAGAGCATGTTGCACCTCCTGCCAAGACACAGAGGCTAATGGGGGATACCATCAGGACTGGGGCTACTCCTTCAAAGCCCAAGTCTGCCCCCAAGCCCTTAGCTCCAGCTCAAGCACCCAAGACAACAGCTCCCAAGAGATCAACCAGAAATATATCAGCTGCAGAGAAGAACAAGGCCCCAGTGCCTGAAGCTTGGGACGATGATGACCCACTAGTGCTCAGGAAATTCAAGCCCAAGATCCCATATCATAATGATGATCATCCTACCGTAGTGATCATGAAGTTGAGAAAGGATCATGGTATGAGACTGTGGAGGCAGAATGGTCCTTATGCCACAAGGAGAAGGACTGTTGTGGACTATAGTTTCCATACCATAGAACAACGGGACTTCTATGAGACTGTCTTATTGGACAAGAAACCCATAGTTTGTGACATGAAATGGGTAGATGGGGAATATATTGATGAGAACGAAGATTACTTTCCTCATGTGCATGAGAGCTTCGGGATGAATGGTGTTGACAAGTTTGTTGGACAAGAACTGACAAAGTGGAATGATGAGATGATTATGCAATTCTACTCCACTGCTGATGCGGAGCATCCTATGGACATCACCATGTCAAGAGTCCATTTGGCAAGTGACACGTGCGACATCTACTTCAGATACATAAAGGTGAATCATCTCCTTTACACGTGCTCACTTGACCCCTTCGAGGATGGTATACTACTTGACACCCCTCTCGTGTGCATGCATAGGTATTGTCGGAACGCTATTGATGACGAGGTGGAGTGCGAGTGCAAGTGTACAACTACACAATCCGCGAGGGAAGCATGGAAGCAAAGACAGAAGAAGACGGAGCTGCGGAGTCTACAGCGGCCGGACGATCGATGTGCCCCGGACGTCCGACACTCTGCAGTGCCCGGACGTTCGACACACCTTCCACCCAGCCAGACGAAGACGCTACATCCGCCAGACGACCAACGACCACTAGACGTCCGTCAAGTCCCAGTGACCGGACGACCGACGCCGACCGTACGAACGGTGCCACCTGTCCAGAGAAGAAACATCGGACTTCCGACACGCGCCGGACAACCGGTCCCCTTGAGCCGTCGGACATCCGACACTGACCGGACGTCCGGTACCTGCCTGTGCACAGTCGCGGGCCTTTGGCCTTGTATCTCTCTCCCACTTACCCCTTCGTGGCTTAGACTATAAATAGACCACCTCCACCTCCTTTCTAGGGTTAGTAATGTGATAGCTCATTTGAGAGATAGAGCTTTGCTCATACGTCCGGATCTACTCCATCGAGAGAGACCACGGCCTCTACGGAGAAGATTCATCTTGGATTCAAGACCCTTAACGGGAAGATCTATCTAGGATATCATCAAGACCTCCTCATGGAGATGGACTTTACCTTGTATCTTTCCCATTGTTGTTCATGTACCTTGTGGATCTTGTGTGTTTGATTGTCTAGTGGATGTGTGATTGGACTTGTTCTTGAGTGTTTACCCTTGTGATTTCTCCCCGTTTTTCCTCGTGTTCTTCGAGGGAATCCACTCCAATCGTGAAAGATCGGCCTACACCGGGTTAGCCCTGTATCAACTGCCCACTTCTATCTTGATGGTAAGACAGTGTGGATGACAGAAGGCACCAGATATCAGTCTCTCTAAATGGGCCAAGCTGATCAATGCCCCAAAAGAAGAAGAGAATGATATTGATGTGTATGTCAAGCCTAGGAAGGATCACAACTCTATGTGTCGTGGACTTAGCACAGCAGATGTCCTAGCGAAAGGACTTAGTCGTGGAGTCATCGCAACTAGGTTAGCTTAAAGGGGTTAGTCGGGACAAAGGACACGGAGAGTTTATACTGGTTCGGCCCCTCGTGGTGGAGGTAAAGGCCTACTCCAATTTGGGGTTGTATTGCTTGTGTTTCAATTACCAGGGAGCGAATACGCTTGACCTAGCTCTCGATCTATTGTTTCTTGAGTTAACCCGCCGTCGGGTCATCCCTTTATATACAAAGGTTGACACCCGGCAGCTTACAGAGTCCGGCCGGCTCATACACAACGTGTCCGGCTCGATGACTAACTAATCTTGCCTTACAATACAAGTTATACATATATGGCGGTTCACCCTCTTGGGCCTCAAGTCGCCCTAGATCTTGGGCCGTCAATGGGCTTGTATAAGCCGCCATCTTCATTGATAAACCGCCAGTGGTATGACCCGGCCCCTCCTGGGCGGTTCATACCCAGTAGTTATATCCCCAACATTAGGCCCTAGGTTGATTTGAACTTGTTCATATCAATCCTCAATACCTGACTTGTCAAAATTTTGCATCGCTTGCTTGATAAACCTTGTTGTAACCTGCCATGACGTCAGCTCACAGAATCTTCTTAAATCGCCATGACATCATTTCGCATTAATTTCGCATGAGGCCTAGAATATTTTTGACTGATCCTTATCTTAATGACCATCCCAAAAATCGAGGCGTCCATATAGCCACATGATGATTTCGGCCTCCTCGATTCCCGCGCATGCCTTGTATCCATCCTCTTATAAATAGGGACGGGGGACTTTTTCATTCTTTTCCTTGCCTCATCACATTCGTCTTCCTTTGCGTCTCCTTTGTCGCCCGAGATTCGCCGCCGCGACCTCCGACCGCTACACCAACTCTGGTCGCTGCATCGACCTTACCAAACCAGGGAACTCCGGCGCGCCACCGCTGTTCCTCATCACTTGTAAGTGCTCCCTATTTTTACCTCAGATCTGCATTAGGGTTTCCTCTGTTCATAAGTGTTCTTCGTCGTTCTCCATTGTTTCCTTCAACTCAAGTAGATTTTAATCTGAATAGGTCACGAACCTTGTGCTGTAGTAGTTTAGCATTCATTTTTATCATCAGAATAACATCTCTCCATAAAAGATCTCATGAGAGCAGCCAAACTTTTCTGTTTCCGCCACCTTAGGTTTCAGAATTTATTGCCTTTTCTGAACGGCTGTAGATCCAAAATTATAGCTCCAGTCTTTGAAATCTATTTGTCCCTTACTTAGCAAAAATTTCACTGCTAAATTTGAAACACCACAACTGCCATGGCGGCTTATATCATAAACCGTGACCCGCCATATGACATTAGACCCTGTTTAAGCCGCCATCATATGCTTCATTACTTATATAACCCAGCAATGTTCTCCGGCTTAACCATGCTTTCTTATTCATCTTCACAATTTAGTTCTGCACAATGTACCTTGACTTTTAAACTCTGGCCGGCTTAACAGCATAATCTTAACCCGGCCGGTATCATTAGTCCCCGTTAAGCTGCAAATATGAATATGCACTTAGTTCAGTATTCATCTTTCGGCTTAACACATTATCCGTTCATAGCACTTTACTTTTGAACCATTGCCCCGGCTTCTCAGTTGAATCTTAAACCGGAAAATTTTCTTTCTTTTCAGGCTTTTTCCCTCAAAAATGGGCAAATCTTTCACAGCTTGCAACTGGGTCATTTCCCGAGTCACCAAGGAAGACCTGAACGAATATGTTCAGACTGGCATCCTAGCCAAAAAAGACGTCATTCACTGGAGGGTCCCAGGCACTGAATGTCCTCCTGAGCCCAAGGATGGTGAAGTTGTTGTTTTTATTGACCATATGATCTGTGCTTTCATCCCTCCCGGCTCAAAATTCTTTCGTGATGTGCTGCACTTTTTCAAGCTCCATACGCAAGACATCAAACCAAATTCCGTCTCAAACATCTACAATTCTCAAGTATTCTGCGAGGTGTACCTTCAACAGGAGCCCACCGTAGAATTATTCAGGAAGTTTTATTATTTAAACTCGCAGAATGAATTCACAGATGGACCCAGCCTAGAATTAGGCGGTATTTCTATACAGCGATGGAAATAAGCCACTTTCCCAGCCACCTCTCCGCCCAGTCATCCCAAAGACTGGAATCAAACATGGTTTTATTGCAAAGACACTTCTCCAGAAGGAGAAAATCATCTGCTTCGTTATCGTTCCAGCCGGCTCAGCAACAAACATCCTCTACCGGACCATATCAGTGCAGCCGAACGAAAGAAGTACATGCCAGTCTTTTCAAAGATTCAGGCCTTGATGGCCAACGGCTTACCTGGAATTGATCTGGTTCGCTGCTGGGTCGCCTGGAGAATCTTGCCCTTAAGCCGTCGTCCCGGCTTGATGTATGACTACACTGGAAAATTGAAAGATCCTCAACGCCATTGTCAAATTGAAATAACTGACGAAGACATCAATAACATGAACAAATCTCTGTTAAATGAGAGCTTGGAAGATTGCAGTCAAGTCGGATTATCCTTTGTGCGTTCTGAATAAGCCGCCAACTGTAAGCTTTGAATCAAGTTCACACTTGAATCATGTTTTATTTGTACTACCTGTTCATACTCATTCAATTTTTATAGGCCGGTTCACCTTTTTGGGCCAAGAAGCTGCAGGATAAACCGGTCAAGAAAACCCGGACAAAGAGCAAGGCTATCAAAAAGCCTGCCAAGAAGAAAACCAACCCCGCCAAGTTATTTAGCCTGGACGATCATGAAGATGATGAGTCGGAGGTAGAACTTGATTCCCTTGGCTCATTCTTTGTACATCTTATTGACAATGACCATTATCAAGATGATGCGTAGGACAGCCGTGCAGATGATGAAGAGATAATTACTCTTTCCTCCGGCTCAGACCTTCTGCCAACACAGAAAACCTGACAAGCTAGCCGGAAAGTAAGATTTTCTCACCCTTTAGCTTACTTGGATCCCAGCTTTCTTTTGAAGAAGCAGCAACATGAAGCTCGCCACACAACCCAGAACAATGGCGGTGAGTTTTATCCTCCGGCTTACCAAACACCCCAGCACCTCGCAAACGTTGACCGGAGGTTTCAACTATTTCTGACTTATCTTATCCAACAGCGGGTCTTTTTTGACAACCTCTTAACCTGTCTGATTCAAACTATAAGGGAACGTCTCATTCCTCCTCCGGTGACTCAACTGGGACTCAAATCCCGGCCTTCAAAACTGTGCCTGGGTGAGAACATTAAATCTTACCCACTTTCGAATTATGCACTTAATTGTCATATTAACTTTGTCTCATGCTTCCTTTTCAGCATTATGGCCAAGCCCAGCAAGAAGTAGAAAATTGACAAACCGGCTGAAGATCCCAAGACTGTTGGATCGGAACAATACGCCACCACTGAGACCTTGCATCAAGAATCAGAAGTTGTTATGGATGATCACCCTCTAGAGGATCACCCCGTCACTCAAGACGCCATGGACACTGATCCAAAAAATGATAAGCCGCCCAGTCCTGCTCAGCCGGCTCATGAATCTGATGATATAATGATTACTGGGACAGCTTATCAAGCCCCAGGCGATCCCATCGCCTTGTCCAAACACAGCGCCAAGGAGTTCTCTGCTATTGACAAAGGCAAATGGAAGATTGATTTGGAAGGCTATTCTCAATTTAGCGCTCAAGAGATTCACTCTGGTTATTTGAACCGCCTTCACACCAGTCGTGATTTTGAAGGCTGCTTGGTCAACTTGATGAAAGAGCGCTTCGAGGTAATCCAACACAATCCTCTTCATAAATATATCACTATCAGCCGCCAAGTCTATAGAATATGATAGAATTGAATATACTGTAGACTTTCAGATAGCCACAAATAGATGAACATCATCACTAGTAGCCCCCAAGGGCCGGCTTTAAACTATCAAGTTAAGTCGGGCCTTCAATTAGCAGTGATCAACTTTGCATCTGTAGCCCCCTAGGGCCGGCTTAATCAGTATGAATAAACTGGGACTTATCACCATGGCTGAAACCAATATCCCAATATTTAGCCTTTATAAACCAGATCATATCATTTTGCCCGGGTCATCAGATAAACTTGTCTTGAAAAGAGCAATAGGCATTAGCCCCCAAGTGCCAAGGAAAATACTTGTATTGTGCTTGGGACTTCAAAAATAATCATGATCATAATACCTTCCATGTTTCTTCATGTCGGAGGCTGAACTAACTAAGAAGGATTCACGAATCAATGATCTGAGGGCCAATATTAAAACTCATCAATCTGAGACGTCCAAGGCCAAGTCAGAACTGAAGACTGCATTGGAAAACATTGAGCAGTAGAAACAAAGCTTCAGCGCTGATAAAACCGGCTGGGAGACCGAGAAGGCGGCTCTCTCAAAGAGAGCAGAGGATGCCGAGGCAGCCCTTAAACCGGTGACTGGCGAGTTGTCCGGTTTAAAGCATCAGATCAATAGCATGACATCAGCCATCTTCGGTAAGTAGGAAAAATGATTCCTTTACACCAGCAGACTTATCATAATCATCTGCCGGATTATCAATAACTTTACCGACACTGGCTCCCGGGGCGTCAAGTTGGGCTCAGACATGCGCATCAAGCTTAAGGCTGTCTATACTCTTGTAGAACAGCTATACACTAGCAGTCAACAGACCATTGTTGTTGCTATTCATAAGAAACATCCACCCACCCTCATCAAGGAAACATTGGAGAAGTTACCGGTGCTGCCCCAACGGATTGACGATTTAAAGCGAGCATCTGCCAGAGCCGGCGCCTTGACTGCCTTAAGCCATGCTAAGGCGTGGCAAGCAAATCTTGATCCAGAAGACTTGGCCAATGGTTGCCTGAGTGTAAAAGAAGAAGGGTCTCCCTTCAGTGCTGATGACTTTGCAGAAATAGCAAGAGCAATGCGTCTGTTAGCGAGCAAGCTGGCTGAGGAGACCAATCTATCCCAATACCAGACAGCTTATGATGCTGAGAACAAGAAGATGAAGGCGCCGCTTCATCAAGAGGTGGATCTCATCCCACCGACGTGTAAGCACACCTTCGCTCTTGACATTGATCCATCCAACCTTATTGATGATGAAGCTGTGTTTAGAGCATTGCCGGTATCAATTGGGCTACGCCTGACTTCCAACCAATGGATAATAAAGGAGCTGAAGAAGAAGAAGCGCAGGATGATCCACAGGGTTCAACCCGCCAAGCATAGAAGTCTTAACTCATGAGTCGGTTTACCAGCCATAACATACGGATGTTATGTCTTCAAAAACACTTATCCCTTTGGGCCGTCAGATGCCTTGTAATAGGGTAGTCAACAACAATGATATGTCGTGCCTCGTGCACATTTATTTGCATAACACAGTCGATCCGTTATCCGAAGATCTGCCACTTATGCTTATATATCATCAATTATGCAGACCATGCTTATCATTTTTCCTGCACATAAACAAATAACAGGTACCCTCACGGTTTACCCCGGGGCGGGTCACAATACCCAATATATAAACTACTCATGACTAAATAGTCCATAACCAGGGCCGGTTTATCAAAACCTCATATAATCACGCATACCAAGAGAAGCTCCACTGCATGTTTTGTGGACAAAATTGCCCTCATACGCATGGATGGGATGAGCTAGCGTTGTAAATGTTGCATGCAGCCCATTGGCTCTCTGCCCACGTCTCCTTATTTTTGGGCTTTGCATGCGAGCCAGTGTAATCAATGTGGGGGAGGTAAAGCGGAAGTGGAGGGGCACTCTCGGAAAGAATCGACAAAAGATCTAACCACGCAGAGCATTCCGGATTTTTTGGGAAAAATTATGCGCAGAGTAAAGGGGATCGGAGGGAGTACCTGTGATATTTGTTAATACTGTCGGCTTATCACGCATCATGCAGTAAGGGTCATAGCCCAAAGATGAGAGCTCAATGCCCTCTTCAATTTATTCATACCGCCGGCTTATCACGCCATATGCAGCAAGGGGTAACATCCAAAGCGTAGAGCCAGAACTCCAAGCACAAAATCATCATATACTGGCGACTTAAAGTCCAAAGCCAGTCCTCGTTAACAAAACTCCGGATAGATTCATATATGAACCGTAAGGCAACATGGCCCTAATCAATTTCCAACCATATGGCAATATGGCAACAAAATATGAACCTCAAACAATGTTCAAAGAAAACATAAATAAGAAAAAACAAGGCATTCATAGGCTGACAAGCCTCAATATCAAGTGTTATTGAAGGGTCGCACAACCGTTGAGTTAAACCTTAATTCAAACCCGTAAGCCGGACCTCACATGACCAATCACCATTTTAACTTTGACAAATTCAGGGTCTGTATAAGATTGATTGTCAAGAGTATAGTGAGTCATTCCAGGATTACCTGGTCGGAGTGGCAGGCAAACAAAGGCAGGATAACCTGGATTTTTGGTGAATACACCTGGCATCCAAGCCTAGTACAAGGGACAACAAAGTTGTTCATTAACAACGAGCCCCCAAGTAATACTTTATTACAGGCGTAAAAGCTGGAATAGTAGGGTAGTCATAGCTATGCTCAATAAGCAGGAAGCCCCCAAGTATTTTGCAATCATGGCCTACAAGCTGGATCAAGAGGGTAGTCATAGCTATGCTCAATAAGTAGGAAGCCCCCAAGTGATCATATGAAGTGAAAATAAAGACTCATATTCTCATAAATGAAAGGATAGAGGCCCTGAATTATGAGGGGTGTCGGCTTTATTATATTCATCATAATATATACATTGATAGAAGTATGTACATCACAAGAGCCGGTGGCTCGGGTGTAATAAGGCCGAAGATGAGCAATATTCCACGGCCGGCGGGTCTCCTCCTCTGACGTGTGAGTCCTTGTGGTCTCGAACATCGATAAGGTAGTATGACCCATTGTTCAGATTTTTGCTGACCACAAAGGGTCCCTCCCGAGGTGGGGATAGCTTGTGCATGTCAGTTTGATCCTGGATGAGCTGGAGCACCAAATCTCCTTCTTGAAAGGTCCTGGTTTTACCCTGGCTGGTAAATTGGTGAATGAGCCGCCGCGCGGTCACGCTCCTCATCCAACAGGTCAAGAGCATCCTGATGTGCTTTTTCATTATCAGCTTCAACATAAGCCGCCACACGGGGCGAGTCGTGAAGGATGTCACTAGGGAGAACTGCCTCTGCTCCATAAACCATGAAGAAGGGCGTGTAACCCGTAGATCTATTGGGGGTAGTATTAATGCTCCTTAACACTGAGGGAAATTCCTCCACCCAACAACCCGGCGTCCTCTGCAAAGGAACCATAAGTCGGGGCTTGATGCCTTTCAAGATCTATTGATTGGCTCTTTCAGCTTGACCATTGGACTGGGGGTGAGCCACTGATGATACATCAAGATGAATATGCTCCCGTTGACAGAATTATTTCATAGCACCCTTTGACAGATTGGTGCCATTATCAGTTATAATGTTGTGAGGATAGCCAAACCGGAGAATCACCTTTTTGATGAATTGAGACGATGTTGCCGCATCACACTTACTGACCGGCTCTGCTTCGACCCACTTTGTGAATTTGTCAGCCGCCACCAAAAGGTGAGTCTTTTTATCTTTGGATCTTTTAAAAGGTCCAACCATATCCAGCCCCCAGACTACAAACGACCAAGTAATTGGAATCATCCTCAATTCTTGAGTCGGTACATAAGCTCGTCTTGAGAATTTCTGACAACCATCACATTTACTGACCAAATCCTCGGCACGCATGAGCCGTTAGCCAATAAAATCCATGACGAAAAGCTTTGACTACAAGAGACTTAGAACCGGCATGATGACCACAATCTCCTTCATGAATCTCTCGACGAATTTCACAGCCTTCCTCAGGAGAAACACAACGTTGAAACACCCTAGTGACACTGCAGCGGTGCAACTCTCCATTGTCAATAGTCATTGACTTAGATCGCCGGGTTATCTGCCTGGCTAAAGTTTCGTCTTCAGGTAACTCGCCCCGGGTCATATAGGCCAAATATGGAACTGTCCAACCAGGAATAGCATGAAGAGCCGCCACCAATTGTGCCTCTGGGTCAGGAATAGCAAGATCTTCCTCCGTAGGCAATTTGACTGAAGGGTTATGCAGAATATCAAGGAAAATGTTAGGCGGCACCGGCTTAAGTTGGGACCCTAACCGATTCAAAGCATCAGCCGCATCATTTTTCCTGCGATCAACATGTTCCACTTGATAACCATTGAAATGACCAGCAATAGCATCAACCTCACAGCGGTAAGCCGCCATGAGTGGGTCCTTAGAATCCCAAGTGCCTGAAACTTGCTGAGCCACCAAATCTGAGTCACCAAAACACCTCACCCGGCTTAGATTCATCTCCTTAGCCATCCGAAGGCAATGGAGTAAGGATTCATACTCAGCTACATTGTTAGTACAAGGGAACATCAACCTTAAAACATAACAAAATTTATCACCTCATGGGGAAGTCAAAATAACTCCAGCCCCCAAGCCTTCCAACTGCCAGGATCCATCGAAGTGAATAGTCCAATATGTGTTATTCGGCTTCTCCTCAGGCATCTGCAGCTCTGTCCAATCATTGATAAAATCCACAAGTGCTTGAGACTTGATGGTTGTGCGAGGCATGTATTTCAAACCATGGGGTCCAAGCTCAACGGCCCACTTGGCTACCCAACCCGTGGCCTCTCTATTTTGAATAATATCCCCTAAAGGAGCAGAACTAACCACAGTGATGGGATGACCCAGAAAATATTGCTTGAGATTTCGACTAGCCATGAACACCCCATATACCAGCTTCTGGCAATGCGGATACCTTTGCTTAGACTGAATGAGCACCTCACTGATGTAATAAACCGGCCGCTGAACCGGATATTCCTTGCCTGATTCCTTCCTTTCCACAACAATTGCCACGCTAATAGCTCGGCTATTGGCAGCCACATATAACAACAAGGGCTCTTTATCAATGGGAGCAACAAGGATCGACGGCTCGGCTAACTATTTCTTCAAGGCTTCAAACGCTTGATCAGCAGGATCACTCCAGACAAAGTGATCTGTTTTCTTCATCATCTGGTATAGAGGGATAGCTTTTTCTCCCAACCGGTTTATGAACCGGCTTAAGGCCGCAATACGACCCACCAGACGTTGAACATCATTGATACATGCCAGTTCAGCCAAGGAAGTAATAGCCTTTTTTGGGTTAGCCTCAATGCCTCTTTCAAAAACCAAGAAACCCAACAGCTTGTCGGCCGGTACACCAAAAAACGCACTTCGCCGGCTTAAGCATCATCTTGTAGACCTGGAGGTTGTCAAAGGTTTCCTTCAAATCATCTGTCAAGGTTTCCTTCTTCCTGGATTTCACAGCAATATCATCCACATAAGCATGAACATTGCGTCCAATCTGGCCGTGAAGGAAATTTTGAACACATCGCTGGTAAGTCGCCTGGGCACTTTTGAACCCAAAAGGCATAGACACATAACAGAAGGCTCCAAAGTGAGTGATGAAGGTTGTCTTCTTCTGGTCCTTAACTACCATCTTGATCTGATGATACCCAGAATAAGCGTCCAAAAAACTCAAACGCTCACAACCTGCTGTAGCGTCAATAATCTGTTCAATACGAGGGAGAGAAAAGGGATCAGCCAGGCAGGCCTTATTAAGGTCTGTATAATCCACGCACATGCGCCAAGTGCCATTCTTCTTAAGTGCCAGCACTGGTTAGCCAACCATTCAGGATGAAAAACTTCAACAATAAACCCAGCTGCCAAGAGCCGGGCCACTTCTTCACCAATGGCTTTATGTCTTTCTTCATTAAAGCGACGAAGGAATTGCTTGACCGGCTTAAACTTTGGATCAATATAGAGAGTGTGTGCAGCGAGTTCCCTCGGTACACCTGGCATGTCTGAAGGCTTCCATGCAAAGATGTCCTGGTTCTCACGGATGAACTCGATGAGCATGCTTTCCTATTTCGGATCCAGATTAGCACTGGTGCTGAACTGCTTGGATGAGTCACCGAGAACAAAATAAACCAACTTAGTGTCATTTGCTGACTTAAACTTTAACAGAGGGTCATGCTTCGTGGTTGGCTTCTTCCAAGGTGTCATATCCGTTGGGTCAACATTATCTTTACAAAACTTCAACTCTTCTGTCGCACAAACAGACTCAGCATAAGCAGCATCGCCTTCTTCACACTCCAAGGCCATATTCTGGTTCCCATGTACTATGATGGTACCCTTATGACCCGGCATCTTAAGTTGCAGATAAACATAACAAGGCCTTGCCATTAACTTAGCATAAGCCGGTCGCCCAAACAAAGCGTGATAAGGGCTCTTAATCTTGACTACCTCAAAGGTTAGTGTCTCAACTCTGGAATCATGATCATCGCCAAAAGTGTTGGGGATATTGCTATTTGGGGTAAACCGGCCTACAGGGCCCGGGTTAGCTCCGTCAATGGACCCGAGATGTTAAAGCCCAAGGAGAAATAGAAGGGCCCAAGGACTATAATCGGTTTAGAGGTTTACGGCGTAAACCGGCCTGAGGTAAACTTGCATTGTAAGTTAGGAATAGAGAGACCGACCCGGGCACATTTATAAACCGGAGGTCGGGACTTTGCAGACCGACGGGCGTCACCCGTGTATATAAGGGGACGACCCGACGGCGGTTTAAAGAGAAGAGAACAAGAACTCGAGGTTTAGGCGAAGCTTATCGCTCCCTAGCCCTCGAAACCCATCAATCCCATCACAACTAGACGTAGGCTTTTTACCTTCATTGAAGGGGCCGAACTAGTATAAACACCGTGTCCTTGCGTCCACTTTAACCCCTTCAAGTTAACCCGTTGCGATGGCTCCATGACTAAGTCCTTACGCTAGGACATCTGCCGTGACAAATCCACGACAGTTGGCGCCCACCGTGGGGCTATCGCGAGATGGTTTCAAGTTTTTGGAGGGCCGCTTTGAAGGACTCGAGGGCTACGCTGTGGGTCGGATGACCAAGAGCCGTCGCGGAAAACTCTACATCGACAGCACAGGCTGGGGCCCCGACGCCGGCTCGATCGAGTACGGGTACCGGGTCCCCTTTGGCGGCATCCATGTTTTCATCGGCAAGATTGGTGAGCCAGGCCCCGAGCTAGGCGTCTGCACCGACCTCGTTGAGACAGCTCAGTGCACGAGATCGACCCTGGCTAGACCGACCAGGAAGCGCGCCTTCGTGGGAGTCATCCACGGAGGAAGCTACGAGGAAGGATCCGAATCCGGTGACGAAACCACCATCTACTCCGGCGATGAAACGTCGACCGGGGAAACCGAATCTCTTTACCAGCTGCAAGATGATCGGATTGGGGGCGGCTCCGATGGCAACAGTATTCCGGACCCCTCTGATCTGCCCTATCGGGTTGGGATCTTCATGGCTGGAACACAGGCGACGCCACGTTCATCAACTGCAGCAGCAGCGATCTCCGGATCGGCAGCGGCAACAGCTGCGCGGGCAGAAGGCCCTGCGGATTCACCAGCCCAAGTTTTGTCAGACCTGTTTGACGCACTGGCAGCGCTCATGACAGAAGCCAACCCGGTGGATCAGGAGGTTCACAATGCTGAGATTGCCAAAGTGAGAGAGCAGATCACTCAAGCTAAAGCGGAGCTGGCAGCAGAAGAGATCAGGATGACGGCGGAGCGCGCCGCTTTAGATGCACAGGCTTACAGGCTCATGATGGACCAGAATGCGTCTCAGGAAGTCCTGAAGAGGAAACTCCGATCTCGATTGCCCGCAGCCCTCGACGCCCGAAATCTCTTCAACACCCCGGGGGTAAACCGTGCGGAGGCGACAGGCGGCGCCCCGGTTCAGCACCGGATAATAAACCTGCCTCGTCACCACACTGGTACACCACAGGCCGTGCCAGCACCGTCAGGTCATTATTCCAACCCGATGGATAACCTCGTCGCGGCGGCAGCTCAGTTGGAAGCCATTCCGATCGAAGGCGATTCACCGCAGGATGTAGAGACACGCCAGGTCAAGGAGCTCCTTAGGACCGCGTTGGCCCAACAAGAAGCATATTCGCAAAGCCGTGATCGGATTCACTCCACCCCTCGCCCCAGCGGGAGCTATAGTAGGCGCATGGAGGAGCCGGCTGTTTCAAGTAACGCCAGGCGTGAAGCGCTCCGCGGCAACAATCCGGCGGGCGTCGACAATGCTCACGAGAATGTGGATCGCACCCGTGCGCGGGAGGCCGGATTGGCAGCGCAGCATCAGGCTCGTCAGCTTACACCTATCTTCCCAGCGGCTACGGTTGAACCGGGGGTGGTTTCCAGTTCTTTGGGAGTACCGTGCCTTGTTCCCGCTTTGCCCAACGTACGCCTGCCCAAAGACTTCAAAGGCCCCCGCAAGGTACCAAACTACACGGCAGATCAGCCTCCGGAGACATGGGTGGAGAGCTATGAGATGGCTATGGAGATGCTGGATGTGGATGACACGGCGTGTGCCAAGTATTTTACTATGATGTTAGAAGGAACGGCCCGGACTTGGCTAAAGAGCTTACCGCCTAATTCTATTAGTTCGTGGGCCCAATTGCGCGCCCGGTTTATCAAGAATTTCAAGGACACGTGCAAACAGCCAATGTCGATAGTTGACCTAGCAGCCTGCGTTCAGCAAGAAGGGGAATCAACTACCCATTGGGTACGGCAGGTATCAGAAGTTTTGCACTCGTCAGATCGCATCAACGCAGACACCACCGTGGTGCTGTTGGAAAGTAACTGTCGGTTTGGCCCTTTGAAGCTGAAGTTAGGCCGGATGAAGCGTGATTGTACAGATATAGGAACGCTCATGACCGCTTTGGTGAAGTATGCGGATTCTGACAGTACCAAGGATCCTAACTCTGGTGATGAAAAAGCAGGGAAGGGAAAGAAGAATAGCAACACCAAAGGCCAGCAACATCGACCGACAGGTAATGGAGGCGGAGGTAAGCGTAAACCGGACGGGAGCATGGATTTTGTGGCCAACACAAGTGCACAGAATAAGGGCCAGCGGCGTAAGGGGAAACAGCCAAGTTTCCGCACAAATCCCGGTCCTAATCCGGAGCGTTTGAACTTTTTCTTAGACCAGCCCTGTCCGAAGCACGGAACAAAAGAGGAACCAGCAACCCATCTTTGGAAGGATTGTTATATCATGAAGGAATTCAAAAGCTCAAACACTTTCCAATATGATCACAGCTCTGGCGGCGGTTCAGGTTCCGGATCAGGATACGGTGGCGGAAATTCCGGTCCAGGGTTCCATGGTAATCCGGGCGGACAGGACAGCCAAAATAATCAAAGTAATCAAAGTGGTTACGGACAGCAGCAATCAGGTTATCAGAGCAACCCGAAACAGTTGAGTGGTGGACAGTATCATGTCTTTACTACAGGCTTGGATAAACGGGATAGAAAGCTTCAGAGGCGGGCAGTTAGTGCTGTTGAACCGGCCACGCCTCACTATCTGCGCTGGTCGGAACAACCTATCATATGGAGCCGAGAAGATCACCCTCCCAGGGTTTATAATCCGGGTCAGTTAGCATTGGTGGTGGCGCCTCAAGTGGGAGGTTATAAGCTCACCAAGGTGCTCATGGACGGAGGGAGCAGCATTAACATTTTGTATTATGAGACCTTCCGCCGCATGGGACTGGTAGACAAGGATCTCAAACCGACCAATACAGTGTTCCACGGGGTGGTGCCTGGCAAGTCTGCGTACCCGGTTGGTAAGATAGCCCTTGAAGTAGTCTTCGGCGATAGTCATGATTCCCGATCAGAGACGCTGACGTTCGAAGTGGTTAAAATCCAAAGTCCATACCACGCTTTGTTCGGACGACCAGCCTATGCAAAATTTATGGCACGGCCCTGCTATGTATATTTGCAACTCAAGATGCCGGGTTACAAGGGCACTATAACGGTTCATGGGAGCCGACGAATCGCTTTGGAATGCGAGGAAGGAGATGCGACTTATGCAGAATCGGTTTGTGCTACGGAGGAGCTAAAGCAGTATAAAGACAGTGTTGACCCGGAGGACATGACTTCGTTGAAGAAGCCAACCACGGACCACGATCCGGCCTTGAAGTTCAAATCGGCTGCCGAAACTAAGCTTGTTGACTTCGTACCTGGCGATTCGTCCAAGCAGTTTAGCATCAGTGCAAACCTGGATCCAAAATAGGAAAGCGCGCTCATCGAGTTCATCCGTGAGAATCGGGACATCTTTGCATGGAAGCCGTCTGACATGCCTGGTGTACCGAGGCGACTCGCTGAGCACACCCTTAATGTGGATCCTAAGTATAAACCGGTAAAGCAGTTCTTACGCCGGTTTAACGAAGAAAGACGTAAAGCGATTGGTGAGGAAGTGGCCAGGCTCCTGGCAGCTGGGTTTATTATTGAGGTTTTTCATCCCGAATGGCTTGCTAATCCGGTGCTGGTTCTTAAGAAAAACGGCACCTGGCGCATGTGTGTGGATTACACAGACTTGAATAAAGCTTGTCCAGCGGATCCTTTTGCTCTCCCCCGGATTGATCAAATCATTGATGCTACGGCGGTTTGCGAGCGTTTGAGCTTTTTGGATGCCTATTCGGGTTACCATCAGATCAAGATGGCAGTTAAGGACCAGGAGAAGACGGCGTTCATTACTCCCTTTGGAGCCTTCTGCTATGTTTCTATGCCCTTCGGGCTTAAGAGTGCGCAGGCTACTTATCAACGGTGTGTGCAAAATTGCCTCCACAAGCAGATTGGTCGTAATGTGCATGCTTATGTGGATGACATTGTGGTCAAGTCACGAAAGAAGGAGACCCTGGTTGACGATTTGAAGGAAACTTTCGATAACTTGAGAGTGTACCAAATGATGCTCAACCCAGCTAAATGTGTTTTTGGTGTACCGGCAGGCAAGTTGTTGGGATTTTTAGTGTCCCATAGAGGAATTGAGGCCAATCCGGAAAAGATCACAGCCATCACCTCCCTGGCCAAACCGAAATGCGTCAATGATGTTCAGCGCATGGCCGGGCGGATTGCAGCGTTAAGCCGGTTTATCAGTCGCCTCGGTGAAAAGGCGATCCCCTTATATCAAATGCTCAAGAAAACGGATCAATTTGTCTGGAGTCCGGAGGCTGATAAAGCGTTTGAGGACTTGAAGCGACAGCTAGTCAATCCGCCAGTCTTGGCAGCCCCTGTAGATAAAGAGCCACTCCTGTTATATGTTGCTGCGAATGCCAGAGCGGTTAGTGTGGCGATGGTGGTAGAACGAAAGGAGGCTGGAAAGGAACATCCGGTTCAGCGACCAGTTTACTATATCAGTGAAGTGCTTATCGAGTCCAAACAAAGGTATCCGCATTGGCAGAAGCTGGTATATGGTGTTTTTATGGCAAGCCGGAAGCTGAGGCAATATTTTCAAGGACACCCTATCACGATGGTCAGTTCTGCTCCTTTGGGTGATATCATACAGAACCGGGAGGCGACCGGTCGGATTGCCAAGTGGGCTATCGAGCTCGGGCTGCACGATTTAAGATACGTACCCCGGACGGCCATAAAGTCACAAGCACTTGTCGACTTCATAAACGATTGGACAGAGTTACAAGCGCCTGAGGAGAAGCCAGACAACACCTATTGGACTATTCATTTTGATGGGTCCAGACAATTGGAAGGCTCGGGGGCTGGAGTCGTTTTAACTTCCCCACGAGGTGATAAGTTTTGTTATGTCCTCCGTTTAATGTTCCCCTGTACAAATAATGCGGCTGAGTATGAAGCTTTGCTTCATGGTCTTCGGATGGCTAAAGAGATGAATCTGAGCAGAGTTAGGTGCTTTGGTGATTCGGATCTGGTGGCTCAGCAGGTATCTGGCACCTGGGATTCTAAGGACCCGCTCATGGCTGCATACCGACGTGAAGTAGATATGGTGGCCGGGCATTTCAAAGGCTATCAAGTGGACCATGTGGACCGCAGAAAGAATGAGGCAGCGGACGCTTTAAGCCGCTTGGGCTCTCAGCGTAAACCGGTACCACCCAATGTTTTCTTGGATGTATTGTATCACCCATCGGTACAGTTACCCGGTGAGCTAGAGTTGGCTGTTCCTGATCCGGAGGCTCAATTAGTGGCGGCTCTTCACGTCACCCCGGATTGGACGCTCCCTTATCTGGCATATATGAACCGGGGTGAGTTGCCAGAAGACGAAAGCTTGGCTCGACAGATCGTGCGGCGGTCCAAGTCTATGACCATCCTCAAAGGGGAGCTACATCATCGCAGCGTGTCAGGAGCGCTGCAACGGTGCGTATCCCCTGAGGAGGGGTGCGAGATATTACGAGAAATACATGAAGGGGATTGCGGCCACCACGCCGGTTCAAAATCATTGGTGGCTAAAGCGTTCCGCCACGGTTTCTACTGGTTAACTGCTCATGCTGATGCAGAAGACCTGGTCAGGTTATGTGATGGTTGCCAGAAATTTTCCAGACGAGCGCACATACCGGCTCAAGAATTGAGGATGATTCCGATCACTTGGCCGTTTGCGACTTGGGGGCTCGATATGGTTGGGCCTTTTAAGCGTTCCAAAGATAAGAAGACCCACCTACTGGTGGCGGTTGACAAATTTACAAAGTGGGTGGAGGCAGAGCCTGTCAGTAAATGTGATGCGGCCACGGCGGTTCGGTTTATAAAGAAGGTGATCTTCCGGTTTGGTTTTCCACACAGCATCATCACAGATAATGGTACTAATCTATCCAAGGGGGCCATGAAAGAGTTCTGCGCACGGGAGCACATACGGCTTGATGTTTCTTCGGTAGCTCACCCACAATCTAATGGTCAGGCAGAACGAGCGAATCAAGAGATCTTGAGAGGTATCAAACCCCGGCTTCTGGTCCCTTTGCAAAGGACGCCGGGTTGTTGGGTGGAGGAGCTACCGTCTGTATTATGGAGCATCAACACCACGCCTAACAGATCCACGGGGTTTACGCCGTTTTTTATGGTCTATGGAGCAGAGGCGGTTCTCCCAAGTGATATACGACATGACTCACCTCGTGTGGCAGCGTATGTTGAAGCGGACAACGAGCAGGCACGGCAGAACGCTCTTGACTTGTTGGATGAGGAACGTGACTTAGCAGCTGCCCGTTCAGCGATTTACCAGCAAGATCTTCGCCGTTACCACAGCCGTCGGGTTAGGACCAGAACCTTTCAGGAGGGGGATTTGGTGCTTCGGCTCATCCAGGATCAGTCTGATCAGCATAAATTATCCCCGCCTTGGGAGGGACCTTTTGTGGTCAGCAAGAATCTGAATAATGGGTCATACTACCTGATTGATATTCGAGAGCGCAAGGATTCACGCACATCAGAGGAGGAGACCGGCAGGCCGTGGAACATAGCTCATCTTCGACCTTATTATACATGAGCCTTGGGCTCTGTTTATGTACATATTATGACCATGTATATATTATGATTAATACAATAAACCGGAGCCTCGAGTAAAGCGGGGTCTCTGCTGTTCTTCACATCATGCGTGTTTACCCCTTGAGGTCGCTTCACAGGAGATCAAATTAAAGATTCCGGTTTAAAAGCCGGTTCAAGGGAAGATGTCTCCTGCAAAGCTGTGAAGCTCTTAACATCCGGTTCACTATCCCGGTTCAAGAGAAATTTACCTCTTGCAGAAAGGTTAAAGGTTACTGAAGAGGACCTGCTGACGTGATGCGCGGCTCAAACATGAGGCTTCCTGTTCAAACATAGGTCGTATTCGAACCAAAGAGAACATAGCTATCCTTCTAAAGTCAGTTGGGGACCTAGTCGGCCTGGACCGTAGCTACACCTCCGGGGAGCTTGGTCATGCCTTGACGACGGTAATGCCTTCTGGCTGGCACATTTGCCACTGAATCAGTTGGGGACCTAATCGACTTGAACCGTAGTTACACCTTATGGGAGCTCGGTCATGTCTTGATGATGGTAATGCCTTCTGGTCGGCTTTTTTAGCCAATGAATCATTTGGGGGCTTGGTCGTATCCGAACCAACGCAATGCCACTTGATCGGCCCTTGGCCACTGAGTCACTTGGGGGCTTGGTCGAATCCGAACCAATGCAATGCCATTTGACCGGCATATTTGCCACGATTCAGTTAGGAACCTAGTCGACCTGAACCGTAGCTACACCTCTTGGGGGCTTGGTTTCTTTTGTCTTGACGACGGTCACACCTTCTGAACGGTTCATAGCAACCACTATTTGCATGCGTTTTACTATCGCGTTATCCTCTCGTATTTGGTCTTTGTTTCCTGCTTTTATTGTGGTGTTTTTTGTTCTTCGGAACGTCAAGTACTTTTAAACCGATTCAGCTGACACAGCCTGGTCCGTTTTTTAAACCCGGAGGCAAGTTGCCCGGTTTGGCAAAGGCGTAGCACGGTTTATATGGTCGAAAGATCGTCTTGTGTACTCAGTAAAGACAGGAAACATAAGTTGGAAAAGGTCATTGGAGAGGGCATCAGTACCCGTGCGCAAAGGCGCATTCAAACGCAGAGATATTAAACTATCTTATTACAAGGCAGCGTAGTGCCTGAATATATTGTTTTTTGACGGATTAAACGTCACCAATTAAAGGTGAACCGGAGCGTTGATTACGCCTGTTCGCCGCCTCGGTTCGAAGGCTGTGGATCATCTTGCGCCGCTTCAGCTTTATCTTGGCTACCCATTGGCTGGAAATCAGCAGTGGTCCAGTCGATTCCCATTAGCGCTTGAAAGACAGCTTCTTCGTGAATCAGCAAAGACGGTTCAATGTCAGGGGCGTAGGTATGCTTACGGATTGGAGGAATAAGGTTTCCCGCTTCAGGGACCGGGGCAGCGACTCGCCTGTTCTGGTTATCATATTGGGCTTGGTAATGTGTCAGATCTGCTTCTTCAGCCAATTGACAAGCTAGGGGGCGCACCGCCCGGTTTATCGCCCTCAAATCATCTTCACCAAAGTCTGAACCATCTTCTTTCAAGCTGGGGTATCCTTGGGCCGCTTCGACAGGATCGAAATCTGGTACCCACGCTTTGGCCCGGATCAAGGCAGTGATGGCTCCAGTTCGAGCAGCTGATCTTTTCAACTCTTCAATCCGGGCTGGAAGCATGGATAGCCTTTTCAACGTGTCTTGAATCAGGGACGGTGCAGGGTTGTTATGCGATGCAGTGGTGATAGCTCTTTGTGCTCCGGTGTACAACTGTTCAATCAGAGTATAGGCAGCTTTGAGTTTCATCCGCACATCAGAACCCAAGTGTCCAATACGTGTGCCTGCAGTGTTTCAAGATGGATTACAAACCGGACATAGGATATAGCAGACAAGGTACAAATTGGAAGAAGGGCATCGAAAGAAATTTACCAAAAACGGCAGAGGTCATGGAGTGTATTTGTCGCTTCACGGTGGATAATTCATCAACCACCGGTTTGAGAGCAGCTTCGGCATTTTCAGCCCTCTTCGTCAAAAGAGCTTTTTCGGTAGCCCAAACAGCTTGTTCCTTTTTGCGGCTCTCTTTCAGTTGTTCCATAACGGTTAAGGCATTGGTCAAATCTTCCTTTGCTTTTGCAGTTTCGGCCTGTTGGGTTTTTAAGGTTTCCTGAAGGTCCGAGACTTGTTTCTCTTTGGTCTTCAGATCCACCTGCAGCAGGTCATCAGCAGTGTTCAGAAAATATTGCACGGTTTGGAAGTATCAACCACACAAGCAAGTTATGTGCTCGATACTTGGGGGCTAATGCATACTTGATTTTAACGCATGTTTTCCATTACAAAAAGTCCCAGGATTAATACAAGTATTAAAACTTGGCACTTGGGGGCTATTGGTTATTTAACGATGTTTCTGGTTAAAGGCCTATGTTGAAGCCCTGGGTTTTTAAACCGGACCTTAGTGGTCAAGGCAGCATGATTCGGATTACCATTTCGGGTTCGGATCAAATTGATAAGCTAGGTTGCAACAGAAGAAAGCACAAGAGAGTTACCTCGAGTTTTTCTTTCATCATCCTGATCATACCAGCTTCATAATCGTGACTGGTGTACAGTCGGTTCAGGTACCCAGAATAAAGATCTTGGGCGCTTAAAGCGGCGTACGTTGAGGAGTCAACGTCCCATTTGCCTTTTATGGCCGAGATTTCGTCCTTGGCAGTATGCTTGGCCAAAGTAGCAGTGTTCCCCGGTTCAGAGCGACCAATGCCGGTAATCACAACATCATCATCTTTGGAGTCACTGCTCTGCATTGGCCCTGTCGGTTTATCAACAGTTCCAGAAGGGGGGATGGATTCCTCAACCCGAACAGGACTGGCAGGCGGATCAGTACGGCTGGCAGGGTTGGTAGGCCTTTCTTCAGCACAGGTGTCATCTTGTGGAGATAGATAATTCTGAATATCTTCACGACCCAGAGCGTCAGCACCAGGAGTTTTCTCCGGTTCAGGAGCGGCAGTTCCTTCGGCCGGGTTATCCAGACGAGCCTTCTTGCTCGGTCTAGGTTTAGCCCTGGGAAAAACCCAAAGATTGAAAAAACGGTGTAAGATGGATTAAGAGACCCATACAGAAATATGTTGTGATCGGTCCAACTTACCCAATAACTGTCTTCAGCGGTGGCAGTTGAGTGGCTGAAGATTCACCAGAAGATGAATGGGAAGTGACCTGATAATCGGAGTCAGATGGATTAAGAGGCTGACGAGTTAAACCTGCTTTAGGAGGAAAGCTAGCGCATAAATCGGAGACCTCTGAGCGGCGTTTCCGAACCGGGCTGTTCGGTAAACCGGCGGAGGTAACTACCTGGCCGCTATGCCGGGTGGTGCGTCGAGCTTCATGTTGCTGGGTCTTCACAAGAAATTTGGGATCCAAGTAAGCAAGAGGATGAGAAAATTTAATTTTCCGGTTTGCTCGGCGAGGTTTTTTCAAAGGCAAAGGAACTGCATCAGAAGAAAGAATAGTTACCTCTGGGCCTTCAGCATTGCTCGCTTCAGCGTCGTCCTGACAAATATCATCATCAATAAGACGTATAAAAAGTAAGCCAACTGAATCGAGGTCTACCCCAAGGTCCGGATTACCCACATCATCCTCCTCTAAATCCGGGGTAGAGGAAGCGGTGTTCCTTTTCTTCTGAGCGGGCTTCTTCACCCTCATTTTGGGTCGGGTTACCTTTTCGGTCGGCTCTTGAAACTTCTTGCTCCAAAACGGATCATCTCCCTGTCTTAGAAAGGACTGGAGTTAGCAATATGTGTATAAGGAGATCATAAATTCTATAACAAACAGAGGGGAGATACTTACAGCAGGTGGTTTGTTTGTGGCACAAAATGGAAGCAGGCCGGTTCGGGCGCAAACATATTCCGGTTCATTCAGCATCTTTTTCACAGCTTCAGTGACTTCGTCTTCCGTCAGCTGAATGGTGCAGTGCCTCAAAGGATCATCAACCCGGCCCGTGTATTGGCACATTAAACCGGAGCGGATGCTAAGGGGCAGGATGCTCCATGAAATCCAGCAACGGGCAAGATCTACCCCCATTAAACCGTTAGCCATGAAGGCTCTAAGCTTGGACAGCTGAGGGGCATACTTACTCCTCTCTTTGGCGGTTAGCCTTGGGGGGAAGGGGTGTGTATTGCTAAGTCTCTCTGGACGGAAGCCGGGCAGTGGATTTTCTTCAGCAGGGGAAGTATCCTTGCAATAGAACCAAGTGTGATTCCATTCTTGCGGATGACTATGCAGCTTGGCGTGAGGATAAGTCACCTCTTTCCTCTTTTGAATCGCCATACCACCCAGTTCCATATTAGGGCCGTCGGTGAATTCCGTACGTCGGTTCAAATGAAAACAGTCTCGGAACAGCTCTACAGTAGGTTTCTCCTGGAAGTACACCTCACAAAGCACTTGAAAATGGCAGATATTCATGACTGAGTTTGGGCCAACATCTTGTGGGCGCAACCTAAAATTAGCTAGGACGTCCCGATAAAATTTTGAACCGGGTGGATTAAAACCCCGGGCCAGGTGATCCGCAAACACCACCACTTCTCCCTCCTGTGGGGTAGGAGGACATTCATCCCCTGGGACCCTCCAATGGATGGCATTTTTGCTACTCAAAGCGCCAGTCAGAACTAAGTTGTTTAATTGGGTCTCAGTGATGCGAGAGGGAACCCAGTTGCATTCGTACACCTGTTTTGCCATGAGGAAATCTACAAGACAAAGGTATTCCGGTTTGAGAACAAGTGTGATTGTAAACCGAAGATGCTCTTATATAGAGTGAAGTTATCTACAATGATATCATCTAGCGGTTCATCAAGGGGACTAATGGATATAAGGATTGAGTTGCTCGCTCTGCTAGAAGTTAAACCGACCAGATTTAACAGTTGTGAATATGAAAGCAGAAACAGATCCCGTACGGATTCTTCCAAAACAATGGATCTACAGCTAGGGCAAAAAAGAAGTAAAAATATGAGGTTTGGCTCACAGCAGAACAACATAAGTTCGACAAGCAGGGAGATAAGTGGGGTCTAAGGAGATGAGTACAGATTTATGGCGAACACTGAGAGGGACTACAAATCACAATATAGGTATCATCATCTGTTCGCAAAAGCTGCTATGGAGATGAGCAAGGAACAGTGGCAGGATGACGAACCCTAGAACAGATCTGAAGCAAGAAGAACAGGAGCCTCACTGGGATCCAAACGGATGTGGAAGGTCGCCGCGGTGCTCTGGTCCGATCAGGTTGATGCAGCGGCCGGAGTTGATGCAGTAGCTGACGGCGGCGGCGGAGCTCCGAGGTCTGGGTCGCGAGGAAGACGAAGAAGGGGGCGAAAGGGAGGAAAGGAAGATGGCCTTCAAGTCCTATTTATAAGGTGCGGCGCGCGTGCCAGGCGCGCGAATCCAGGGGCCGGTAATTTCGGGAGCCCAGCCGTCGCCCTGATTATTGCGGATTAGGAAAAGGAGACGGTGACTTTGCGCTGACGTCATATCGGCTTACCGCAGCAAAAGGAGATGAAGAAACGACGGTTTAACAGTTACTGGAAGACATTTGAAGACAGAAATTCTTATTAAGGATTGACATGAACCTGTTCAAATCAATCTGGGGCCTAATGTTGGGGATATTGCTATTTGGGGTAAACCGGCCTACAGGGCCCGGGTTAGCTCCGTCAATGGACCCGAGATGTTAAAGCCCAAGGAGAAATAGAAGGGCCCAAGGACTATAATCGGTTTAGAGGTTTACGGCGTAAACCGGCCTGAGGTAAACTTGCATTGTAAGTTAGGAATAGAGAGACCGACCCGGGCACGTTTATAAACCGGAGGTCAGGACTTTGCAGACCGACGGGCGTCACCCGTGTATATAAGGGGACGACCCGACGGCGGTTTAAAGAGAAGAGAACAAGAACTCGAGGTTTAGGCGAAGCTTATCGCTCCCTAGCCCTCGAAACCCATCAATCCCATCACAACTAGACGTAGGCTTTTTACCTTCATTGAAGGGGCCGAACTAGTATAAACACCGTGTCCTTGCGTCCACTTTAACCCCTTCAAGTTAACCCGTTGCGATGGCTCCACGACTAAGTCCTTACGCTAGGACATCTGCCGTGACAAATCCACGACAAAAAGCCACTTCCAAAGCTATCTTGCCCACTGGGTATGCCGATTTACCAGGTACTGCACCATGAAAAGCAGTGTTCGACGGCTTAAGATCCTTGTCAGTCAAACTCATACGACGGGAAGTTTTGTAGTAAAGGATATTGATGCTGCTGCCTCCATCCATGAGCACCTTAGTAAACTTGTAACCTCCAACCTGAGGTGCAACCACTAAAGCCAAGTGATCCGGATTATCAACCCGGGGTGGGTGATCCTCACGGATCAAAAGGATAGGATGTTCAGGCCATCGCAAGTAGCGGGGAATCGTCGGTTCAACTGCGTTTACCGCCCTTTTATGAATCTTCTGGTCCCGTTTACACAAACTCGTAGTGAACACATGATACTGTCCACTATTCAACTGCTTCGGATTACTCTGATAACCAGATTGCTGGTGCTGATTCCCTTGACTGGACTGCTGGTTAAAACCACCTTGATTGCCTTGGCCCTGGAAACCAGAGTTTGAACCGCCACCATCAAAGCCATGCCCGTGAGAGCCGGACCCTGAACCGCCATTCGGGCCGTGATTATTATGGAAAAAATTGGAGTTCCTATACTCCCTCATAATGAAGCAATGCTTCCACAGATGATTGGTCGGCTTCTCTTGCGTGCCATGCTTTGGGCAAGGCTGATTCATCATTGCTTCAAGGTTAAATTTTGGCCCTCCAAGCCGGGGCGGCTTTCCCTTCCGACGCTGATTATTGTTCTGTGCATTGGTGTTGGCCACAAAGTCTAAACCGCCCTCAGCCTTGCGTTTACCATAGCCACCTTGACCTGTCGTGTTATGCTAATGCCCCTTCGTATTGCTACTCTTCTTCCCTTTACCCACCTTCTCATCATCAGAGTCGGGGTCTTTGGTACTATCAGAGTCAGCATACTTGACGAGATCCGCCATGAGCTCCCCCATGTCATTGCAGTGGCGTTTGTTTCTGATTAAGGGGGAGAAAACGGCAGTTCTTCTCCAACATCAGGACTGCTGAATCGGCGTTGATACTGCCTGATGAGTGTATAACAGCTGAGATTCGGCGCACCCAATTGGTCGTTGACTCGCCCTCACCTTGGACACAAGAATCTAAATTCAGGATTGACATAGGCTGCTTGCACATGTCTTTAAAGTTTTGGATAAAACGAGCTTTCAACTTTGCCCATGATCTAATGGAGTTAGCGGGCAGCCCTTTCAACCAAGTATGAGCCGGTCCATCCAACATCATGGTGAAATACTTAGCAC
Source organism: Aegilops umbellulata (assembly GCA_032464435.1). Classification (NCBI taxonomy): domain Eukaryota; kingdom Viridiplantae; phylum Streptophyta; class Magnoliopsida; order Poales; family Poaceae; genus Aegilops; species Aegilops umbellulata. The sequence continues at coordinate 256,538,651 of CP136057.1, forward strand.
ATGCAGCATCACTAACATCCAGCATCTCCATGGCCATCTCATAGCCCTCAATCCAAGCTTCAGGGGGCTGATCTGCCGTGTAATTAGGCACCTTGCAAGGACCCTTGAAATCCTTAGGCAAACGCTCGTTACGTAGAGTCGGTACTAAACATGGGCACATGGCACACCCAAGGTTCTAGAGGTCACTCCTGCCTCCACCGATGCTGATGGATAAACCGGAGATTGCTATTGAGCCACCAGCTGAGCCGCCAGCTCAGCCTCCCGACGCGCTCTACCCTGATCCACCAAAGTCTGAGCATCGACACCACCGCGCGCCGGGTCATGCCTACGAGGCTGGTTATGGTGCTGATCACTGCTTGAAACTGCTGGCGACTCAATGTGCCTGCTGTAACTCCGGCTTGGACGGGGGGTTGAGTGAATCCATTCACGGCTATACGAATAAGCCGCCTGTTGAGCCATGGCTGTCTAAAGAGGTTCTCTGGCCCTCCGCGCTTCTATCACAGCTGGAGATTCGCCTTTAACTAGGAGAGCCGCCAATCGTGTCGCCGCAGCGATCATGTTATCCAAAGGGTTAGAATAATGACCTGGCGGTGTCGGAACATGCTGAGGCGGAGTCACATCCAAACGAGGCGGATCCATAGTACGCGGCTGAACGGTGCTCCGGTCGTGGGCCCCTCAACCGCCTGGTTCACCACAGGCGGGTCACTGGTCCCCGCCCCAGGCGCGTTGAAGAGGTTTCTCGCATCGTAAGCTGGAGGTAAACAACTCTGGTGCCTCCTTCTCATGATTGCATTTGAAGTGTTTTCATCTAAGGTGAGCCGGAACGACTCTCCCTGAATCCGTTGTGCCTGAGTGTCCAAAACAGCTCGCTCTGTGGCCATCCTGGCGTTCTCAGCTGCCAGCTCTTCCTTGGCCTGGGCTATCTCATCTCGTAGCTTTGCCACATCCACCTTATGTTGTTCTTGGTTGTCCGGGGTCACCTCCACCCCCATCAAAGTCGCCAAAGCCTCCAATAACTCTGTCAGAACTTGAGTCGGCGGGCATGCAGTGCCGCTAGCACCAGCCGTAGCCGTTGAGCTGGAGGTCATAGCCGCAACGGTCGTTGATCCAAGCATCGACTGTGTGCCGGCCATGAAGATCGCAACCATGTTCGGCGGCTCATAGGGGTCCAGAATACTGTCACCATCGGAACAACCCCCAAGTCGGCCATCTTGCACTTGATACATTGAATTGGTCTCGCCTGTGGATGATCCACCATCAGAGTAGATGGCCGTCACCAGACACAGATCATTCCTCACCTTCTTCCCCATGGATGAAACCAACAAAGGCATGCTTCACGGCGGGTCGAACCTGGGCGGGTCGTGCATGCTGAGTCGTCTTGATGATGTTAGTGCAGGTGTCCGGCTCAGGGGCCGGCTCACCAATCTTGCCGATGAAGACGTGGATTCCGCCGAAGGGGACCCGGTACCCGTACTCAATAGAGTCGGCCCCGGGGCCCCAGCCAGCGTCGTCGATGCAGAGCTTGCCGCGACGACTCTTGGTCATCCGGCCCACAGCGTATCCCTTGATCCCTGCGAAGCTTCTCTTCAAGAACTTGAAACCACCGTGTGTTGGCCCCACGGTGGGCACCAACTGTCATGGACTTAGCACGGCAAATGTCCTAGCGGAAGGACTTAGTCATGGAGTCATCGCAACTACGTTAGCTTAAGGGGGTTAATCGGGACAAAGGACACAGAGAGTTTATACTGGTTCGGCCCCTCGCGGTGGAGGTAAAGGCATACTCCAGTTTGGGGTTGTATTGCTTGGATTTCGATTACCACGGAGTGAATACGCTTGACCTAGCTCTCGATCTGTTGTTTCTTGCGTTAACCCGCCGACGGGTCATCCCTTTATATACATAGGTTGATTCCCGGTGGCTTACAAAGTCCCGGCAGGCTCATACACAACGTGCCCAGCTCGGTGACCAACTAATCTTGCCTTACAATACAAGTTATACATATATGGCGGTTCACCCTCTTGGGCCTCAAGTCGCTCAAGGATCTTGGGTCGTCAATGGGCTTGTATAAGCCGCCATATTCATTGATAAATCTCGAGTGTATGACCCGGCCCCTCCTGGGCGGTTCATACCCAGTAGTTATATCCCCAACACTATGGCTAATATGTACAAGCCAATCCCTGACAAAGCTTTGGAGACACCAAAACTTGGCTCTGTTTATTATCTGCTTGCTGGCCTGACCACCATGAACACCATCTTGAGGCACACTCTTTTGCCCAAGTCTGGAAATCACAGGATGATACGTGGTCACTCCATCAGTTTTCTTCATTTGTTTGATGCCCCATAGAGATTCAAGGTCATGAGCTTGATTGTTGAAACAGTGAACAACACAGCAGGCGACCAGAAGAGGTCTTGTTGATATGCCCCACACATCCAGACATTGATCAACTCCAATATGGGAACTGGGACATATCTACTAGACAGAGAGCATCTACCCCTGAGGCCAGACTTTGAGGACAACGAGGTTTTCATGGATGCTTCACATACTACTTGTGCAGATGCCCAGGAGAAGATTGAGAGAGCTAAGGCTGCAAAAGCAGCAAAGGTAGCAAGTGCCCCAGATGCTTCAGTTGCGAATCTCAACACCAAGCAAGATCAACTCAGTTATCTGCTTGAGGCTACCATGAGAATTGAGAAGAGCTTGGCCACCTTGTCTCAAAATTAGGAAAGTCTTGAGAGGATTATTGAGACAAAGTTCCATGACCTGGATGTGAAGGTCACTGAGATTCAGACAGTTGTGGAGAAGCTTAGGGATGCTGCTGACGATCATGATGATAGACCCACAACAGACACATTTTAGAGAGGGCCAAGGGCACAAAGATCATCAGTTGTGCCAGTTGCCAGATATTCCAAGACTACCATTTCAGTACCTGCAGCCACTGCCACAGTTGCCCCTCCAGTGTCAACTCCTCCAGCTCCACAAACTTTGTCAGAGGCATTTGCAGATGCCCTCCTCTCCACGCCATCTACGCACACCGGAGCAACAAGCCAGAAGACCCCTTAAGGAGCTCCCCGAGATCGTGCTTAGAGTGTCGTATAGCACTATGCGCTTTTGAACTTTTTGGCAACTTGTTGCCAAAGGGGGAGAAAGTGTATAGATCATAGGCTTCGAGAGAGAGAGAGTGCATCTTGCTTTTGTTGATTTCATTTGCCTTGCTACTCTTGCTACTTTAGTTAGTTTGGTTGTCTTCTGCCGGGGTTTCCTGGGCTCCCCGAGCACCTATGGGGACGGAGCCCCTTCTCGGTTCGGCGGGGGGCGGAGGTCGCGCGAAGAGCGGATCGAGGCGAGGCACGCGGGGGAAGGTTTTTACCCAGCTTCGGAGCTCTCCGGAGAGATAACACTCCTACTGCTGCTTTGTGGATTGTATTGAGTTCTTGCTCGGGAGCGCCGAGTGCTACAGTACACTCGAGCAGCTAACGAGACCGAGCGCTTCTCTGAGGATCGATCCCCTCCCTATGTTGTGCATGGGCCTCCTTTTATATGTTCAAGGGGTCTCCAACAGGTGGCAACGTAGGTAAGGGCAAAAGTGTAAATATGCTGCGGTAGGTACAGCTACCTACACAGTGTATCATACCTAACCCTGACGGCAGGGGACAAAGGCATTAAATGCCCGTCTACGTCGCCCAGACGATGCAGAAAAGGGACCTTCCGGGGCGCCATCGCTCGCCACGATGGCGATCCTGTCAGCGCTGCATGCCATAGTGTACCCCTGGCTGCACAGCCTCCCGCCACGTACGCTGGGAAGGGTCCCGGAGCGACACGTAGGTGGGTGAGCTGGAGCGCGGGTACAGAGTGGCTGCCTGCCGCGGCAAGTGCCTTGCCGCGGCCGTTGTCTTGTCGCGCCGGGGAACTTGTCGCTCGCCGGGTCCTGCCGTGACGCGTGGCGCGCTGCGGCAGGTTCTTTGAGATGCTCTTGTTGGGCTTCCCGGCAAGCTCGTCTTGCCGGGGTCTTGTACCTTGAATGGCCTTCCCGGCAAGCTCCTCTTGACGGGGACTTGTCTCCTTGACTTAAATACTTTGTTCTCGAATGGCTCCAAAGGAACCATAGAGAGCCTTGGTGATCACCTGGCGGGCCTTGCCGTGGGGTGCTGCGACTGCCCATGCACAAGTTCGGGATACTAGAGTACCCCTACTTTAGTACACCGACAGGAGCCCCAGGGCCTGGGCCACACACGGTGCCGAGCGCTGTTGGGCCAGGCCCAAAACAGGGCACAGGCACGCACGGCCTGGGTCGCGTTGTACCTTGCTCCGCATCCACCACGCCCTCCCGAACGGCACGCGTCGATTGCGGCGTTGTGGGGGAGGTCGTGGGTGGTTCCTTTACTCGGAAAGGCGGAACGTCCGCCCCCATCCCTCCTTATAAGTAGGGGGGGCAGGGGCAGTTCGCCCATCTGCCCGGTGCTGTTCCTTCCTCGAGAATCTCCGCCACTCCCCTTCTTCCCAAAGCCGAAGGAGAGCAGAGCCCCGTCCCCATCGCCACTAGCACCACCAACGCCGCCGTCCTCCTTCTCCATTCCCGCCATGGCCCCGAAGGCCGAGAAGGCGAAGTCGGCTGAGGCGCAACGGCTCGCGGCGCTGCGAAAGGAGCGGGCAATCTTCCCTCCGAGGCTCGAGGCAGCAGAGCTGAAGGAAGACTTCTATCTCTTCTGGTCGACGGGAACACGGGCGCATCCGCGCACGAGGGTACTCCCAGCCACCGCTTGGGATAAGTATCCCACCGGGTATCCCTTCTTCGCCTTGTTCTTCTACTGCGGGCTCTGCCCGCCTTTTTCTGAATTCTTTTGCGATGTCATGAACACCTACGGGCTCCACCTTCTTGATTTCACCCCCAATGCTGTCCTGACCATGGCAGTTTTTGCACATCTCTGCGAAAACTTTGTCGGGATCCATCCAAACGTAGCTCTTTTCCTCCATTTCTTTTCGCCTCGGGTTGAGAAAGGAGAGCCTTTATCCGGCGGGATCGCCTGGATCTCGAAGGCCGGCAAGAAAGACGCTTATCTGGAAGGAGAGTTCCGCAGCAAGTGGGAGGAGTGGAGGGCTGACTGGTGTTTGATTGTCGAGGAGAACCCCCAGCCGTTTACTGCTCTGCGTGAAACCCCAGTAGTGCGCGGCGGCGATTGGAGTAGCCTGGCCCCGGAAGACGACAGACTGAGGATTGCCGTCACCCGGATCCTGCGCCTCAGGCTTGCCGGGCTTACTGTAGGAGCGGTTGGCGCAGATTTCCTCCGCCGCCGCATTGCCCCCCTGCAGGAGAGGAGGAGACCCGCCTGGGAGTTCCAGAATGCGGCGGATATCATGAGGTTGCGGCCGGGCCTCAATTTTAACTTCATTGTCATGGAGCTCTACGCGACGCTCCAGGAGTTGTTCAAGCACGACCCGCAGCATCCCGAAGTGTTCAGGTTGCCGAGGGGCGTCGTTCCGCTGTGCAACAACTCCGCGCTCGACCGCATCCGTGCAATAATGCCGTTGTGTGATTCGCACGGAATTGATCCAGCCTGGATAGAGCCTGCGGATGATGTCGTTCGGGCGTTCTTCGACAGCTTGATAGAAGTGCCGGTCGACGCCGACGAGACAAAGGGCCTCACCTGGGACACCACCGACGACGAGCTCAAGCGTATCACCACCAGGATGGAAGAGGCGGCGGCAGCCGCCGCTGCGGGCGAGTTTGGGTTCACCGTGGAGGAAGCAGAGGCGGCCGAGGCGGCAAGCCTTGCCGACCGAGAGGAGCTTGCCGGCGAGAGGAGGTCCGCCGAGCACGACGTCGGGCCGAGAGGGCCCGCCGAGGACACGAGCGGCTCGTTGGAGATCGGCTCCTCTTCCTCTTCGTCTTCGGACAGCCTGCCGCAAGTAGAGCCTCCGGCTCCGCAAGCAGATCCCCCGGCTCCACAAGCAGAGCCCCCGGCTCCACCAAGAAAGCATCTTCGCAAGGCCGGGGATGTAGCGGAGCGGCGGGCGAGTCAACCCCCGCCGCGCCGCACGACACGCTCCACCGTGGCAAGTTCTGTTGCCACGGGAACACCTCGCGCTGCAGCGGCAACTGGGGCGGGGTCCTCCCGGCCTGCCGCCCCAGCTCCCGCCAAGCGGCCAAGAGATCCCACTCCCCCGCCTCCTCGTGCCGGAGGTGGGCCAGGCTTTGACTTCTCCGCGCTCAGCTCCGACGAGGAAGAAGAAGAGTAAGATCCTTGTTGTATTTGCATGTCTTCAATACTTGCGGTCTTGTATCGTATCTCATTTGCCTTACTCCGAACTCATCCCTTTTTAGGACGCTGGCCCAGAGAATGGCAAAGAGGGCCAAGGTCCCGGTGATCGTTATCGAGGATGACCCCTCCGTGGGAGCAGGGGGTGCGCCCGAGATAAACTTGCCGGACCCGACGGCTGTTCTTCAGAGCAGCCCCCAGCGTAAGTATATGGTTTACTTCCAGCTGTTAGGCGTGCACGGATACTCTTTTCTTGCTGATATCTGACTGTTGGCTTATGTAGGAGCAGAGCAGCTCCACCAGGAGCGCCCGAAGGCCACCCCGACGTGCCACCTGCTTCGGCTACGCCGCCAAGGGAGAATTCTCCGGCAAGGGAGAGCTCCCCGGCAAGGGAGAAGTCCCCGACGAGGGAGAGTTCCCCGGCGAGGGAGAAATCTCCGGCAAGGGACGGTACCAGCGAACCCCCGGCAGCGGAGATCCCCACCACCGAGCCTGGTATAGGTACTCCTTGCTTCTAAACCCCCCTTGGGTTCTTCTTTTTGGATATTTGCTTGACTTTTCTTGTTTTTCCGGTCGTCAGATCCATCCACTGTGGAGCCGATGGAGACCGAAGTCGTTATTGACGACGCCACTGCCACTGAGGAAACGGCCGGCGCTGATGATCCCGCCGGCGAAGAGGCCACCAAGGCTGCCGCCGCAGCAGCTGACGAGGGGTCCGGCGATCGTACTGACGACCCTGGGGCCGCAGGAGCGACAGGCGCTACACCGACCGCTGATCCTCCCACCGCTGCAGCTGCGTCAGGCTTCGAGGAACCCCAGCCAGGCGTCTACTTGAAGGCTGGCGCTGGCATCTTCATCAACCTCCCCTGGGCGTCAACGTCCAGGGCGCCAGTCAAAGGAGAAAGCTTCGACGTGGAGGTGCTTGCCTCCGTTGGGCTGACGTTGGTCGACGCACCAAGCAGCAGCAGCGACGAGCCCGAGGAGGAGCGACTGCTGCAGAAGCTGGTGTCGCTCTACCGCGCCCACCAGGCCAAACTGGAGTCCCGCGAAGCGCTTGTCGCGAAGGCGGGGGTGGACGTGGAGAAGCGCGCGGAGGAGCTCCGAGGCCTCAACCAGGAAGCTCTCCAGTCGCTGGCGGTGGAGCGGGTGCAACTCGATGAGGCGCAGAAGGCTTTCATCCTCGAGAAGGCAGAGGTTGCAGAGCAACAGCGGCTCGCCGCCGAGGAGCTATCCGCGCGGGATGGTGAGTTGGTGCAGCTGAAGGCCAGCCTGGACAGCCACGAAGAGGAGCTTGCGGCGCGCGAGCGAGCACTCGGCGGAGCCCTCAAGGAAGCAAAGGACGCTGCTGCAGCTGCCGAGGCCGCCAAGAAGGAGCTGGAGGCGAAAGTGGCGCAGCTGGAGACTGATCTCAAGGCGAGCGGTGAGGCGCTTGCCGCGCTCAAGCATGAGCACGAGAAGGACGCCTACACCTTTGGCGATCTGCAGGGCCGTCTCGCCGAAAAGGTCAAGGAGCTTGGCGCCGCCAAGGACTCCAACGTTGACCTTGAGCTGAAGCTGGCTACTTTGACCAAGACGCTGGACGGCGCCAAGGAGCAGGAGGCGGCCTTGAAGAAGGAGATTGAGGCCGACCAGGCGCTGCTGGAGAACATCGCTGCCACCCAGAATGAGTTCAGGGGAACTGTGGAGCGGTGGACGGAGGGCCTTGTGAGCGCTGCCGCAGGCATCGACAAGGAGTTGGCGTTGCTGGGGGTGGAGGATCTCGGGTATTCCTCTGACGAGAGCCTCCCATCTAGCGCCAAGCTCACCTTATTCTTTAAAGGCGTGGCGACGGCCCTCCAGCAACTCCGGGAGAGGATCCCAAAGCAGCTGGCCGACGAGTCGCGCGAGATCTGCGCGGGAGCTCTCAAAAAGGTGCTGATGAAGGTGGCCTTCCGCAACCCGGGCCTCTGCCTCGCTAACGTCCTCAGGTCCCTGCCGCCTAAAGCTGATCTGGAGGAGCTTGAGACCCTCGTCGCACCCATTGTGGACAAGGTGAGCGGGATCAAGAGGGTTGAGGGCGACCGTGCGTACTAGGCCGCCTATTTTCTTCTTTTCTCATTGCCGCTGGTCATGTTATGAAAACAGTTTATTAGAGCCGTGACAAGCTATCTTGTAATATAACTTTGTTTCATGTCACGATTGCAATGCTATTCCCTTTACTCGATTCCCTCCTTTGTATGTTTTTGCCCTACGCTTTTAGGGAACCTGCCGGCGTAGGCACCTTTGCCGCGAGGGCTGAGTGCGGGACGTCAGCAGCCTGCTGGCAGTGCCGTTACCGACAAGAAACCTTGTCGCGACTAGTCGCAGCTCGCTTAAGTTGCTGAGTGAACTCGAAACAAAGTAAGGGCGCGACTCTAGTCGCGGCACACTTAAGCTGTTGAGCGAACTCGAAGCAAAGTAAGGGTGCAACTAGCCACGAGCTGGTTCCTTCGCGCACGGGTTTTCCATACAAAGCATGGTCGTTCAAGAAAAATAACTTAAAGTTAAAAAATCTGATTGCTCAAACTTTGGCACTTAGCTTTTTTGTCGTTTGCTCCCCGGCAAGGCGAAATTTTTCCTGAACGGCGCCGGGTCCATACCATTATCTTCACATCCCCCCCCCCCCGGCTAACTTGTGGGTGAAGGATCATTCCTTTCCTTGAGAAAAAGAAAAGAGAAAACAATAGTATGGAGCCTTATGGCTCGTTATTGCTTACTGAGGGGGGCTCGCTGCACAAAGTGTCAGACAATTTATGCAGAAAGGCATGAAATTGACAGGGTGTGCGGAGCACGTGAGTTTTATTTATGGTGAGGGTCTGCGCCTGGCTTTGTACAAAGGATTACATGCAACAGCGGCAAGACTTGTACAAAATGGTGGTTGCCGAACAGGGTCCGACAACCGCACCTTACGGGTAAAACTTACGAAGATGCTCGATGTTCCAGGAGTTGCTCACCGGAATGCCATCCTCGGTCTCAAGGCGGACAGCGCCAGGCCTCGTGACTCGTTTCACCCGGTAAGGGCCTTCCCACTTCGGCGTCAACTTGTTGGAATTCTTGGCGGAATGAACACGCCGAAGAACAAGGTCGCCTTCCTCGAGACTTCTGGCTTTAACTTTGCGGCTGTGGTAGCGGCGCAAAGCTTGCTGGTATCGAGCAGCTCGTACAGCAGCCTGAAGACGGTCCTCCTCAAGGAGCAGCGCATCATCTCGTCGCAGCTGCTCTTGCTCAAGCTCATCATAAGCGAGCACTCGAGGTGACCCGTATACGAGTTCCGTGGGGGTAACTGCCTCTGCTCCATAGACTAGAGCGAAAGGTGTCTGGCCAGTGGCTCGATTTGGCGTCGTCCTGATCGACCAAAGAACCACCGGCAGCTCCTCGATCCAGTTTTTTCCGCACTTGTGCAGCCTGTCAAAAGTCCGAGTCTTGAGTCCACGCAGCACTTCAGCATTTGCCCTCCCTGCTTGACCGTTGCTCCTGGGGTGAGCAACAGAAGCGAAGCAGACCTTGGCGCCAAGGTCTTGGACGTACTGCATGCAGTTGCGACTCGTGAATTGTGTACCGTTGTCAGTGATGATCCTGTTAGGGATTCGGAAGCGGCAAACAATCGACCTAAAGAACTTGACTGCTGACTGTGTTGTCACCTTCCTCACTGGTTCCACTTCTGGCCACTTTGTGAACTTGTCGATTGCGACGTACAAGTACTCAAAGCCCCCGACTGCTCGGGGGAAAGGGCCGAGGATGTCGAGCCCCCAGACCGAAAATGGCCAGGATAAAGGGATTGTCTGGAGAGCTTGAGCTGGTTGGTGTATCTGCTTGGAATGGAACTGGCACGCTTCACACTTGGTTACTTGTGCAGTTGCATCCTGGAGGGCTGTCGGCCAAAAGAAACCTTGCCGGAACGCTTTGCCGGCAATTGCTCTGGCGCCAATGTGATGACCACATATGCCTCCATGCACCTCTGCCAACAGCTTCTGTCCATCTTCCCGGGGAATACACTTCAATTTCACTCCGTTGAGCCTTCTTCTGTACAGTGCGTTGTCAACGAACTGGTACATACTAGATTGCCGGGCTAGTCTTTCTGCTTCTTCTGGCTCTTCGGGAAGTTCTCCTGACTGGAGGAAACGGACGATCTGTTGTGCCCATGCTGGAGCCTGCGGCTTGACAACAAGGACTAAAGGCATATCTGCTGCTGCAGGAACATCCGCTTCTACGGCGAGAACCCGCGGTTCAGCCGGAGCTTGATGATCCCCGGCAAGTTTGCCGGAGCGAAACTTGTCGGGAGCGTCTGCTTCAACGAAACAAACCCTGGGGCTTGTCGGAGCAGACCGCTCCTCAGCACTCTTGGCGTTGATCTTGGGGACCTTCTTGGCGGCGGCTTCGGGAAGCTCAGCCGGAAGATAGTCACCAGAAATCAACTTCCTCTTCCTGCTCTATCCAGTTGGTGGTGTCACGGATGGTTGAGTCAGCTTGAGCACAAAGATCCCTGGTTCCACAGGTAACTTAAATGCCGCGCACTTTGACAGGCCGTCAGCGATGTCGTTCTGAGCTCTAGGAACATGTTCCATCTATAGGCCGACAAAGCGCTCTTCCAGCTTCCTCACTTCATCAACGTAAGCTTCCATCAACGGACTCTGATAATCCTTGTTTACTTGGCGAACGACAAGCTGCGAGTCACCCCTGACAATGAGCTGCTTGATCCCAAGGTCTACCGCGATCCTGAGACCGGCGAGCAATCCTTCATACTCTGCAGTATTGTTTGTTGCTTGCTCCTTGGGAAAGTGCACCTGGACCACGTACTTGAGGTGCTCTCCGGTGGGTGCGACAAGCAGCACGCCAGCACCGGCGCCTTGTAGCGAGAACGCGCCATCAAAGTACATCAGCCACTCTTTGTTTGCTTCCTTGACGGGGATGCTCGTCTCTGGGGTTTCTTCGTCAGGTGTGGGCATCTACTCTGCTATGAATTCTGCCAATGCTCTGCTTCGAATAGTTGAAGTGCTCTCAAACTTGAGGCCAAAGCTCGACAGTTCCAATGCCCACTCAACAATCCTGCCTGTTGCTTCTGGATTCTGCAGTATCCTCTTCAGCGGAAAGCGAGTGACAACTGTGATCTCATGTGCTTGGAAGTAATGGCGTAGCTTTCTCGAGGCCATAAGAAGGCCGAAAAGCAACTTCTGCACACCAGAGTACCTCGACCTAGCCCCCTGCAGAAGGGAACTTACAAAGTAGACTGGGCGCTGCACCATTTTCTTCTGTATCCCTTCGCACATCTGCGCAGATCTATCTTCGTCGGGACCAGAGCTCGTCGGGGAAGCCCCTTGCTTGTCGCTGGACGCGCTTGCCACGGTTGCTGGCTCATCATCTGCCTTCTCTCTGCTACTAACGCAGCACTAACCACTTGATTGGTTGCCGCCAGATATAGTAGCAACTTCTCTTGTGGTTTAGGTGCGACAAGTATTGGAGTGGAGGACAGGTATCTCTTCAAGTCCTGCAGCGCAGCCTCCGCTTCCGGAGTCCATTTCATTGGACCTGCCTTTTTCAAGATTTTGAAAAATGGCAAGGCGCGCTCAGCAGACTTAGAGATAAACCTGCTGAGAGCCGCCACGCAGCCGGCAAGTTTTCGTACATCCTTGACGCGCTTCGGTGCTTCGATCTGCTCAATGGCCTTGATCTTGTCGGGATTGGCTTCAATCCCCCGTTGGGACACAAAGAACCCGAGAAGCTTGCTGGAAGGGACTCCAAACACGCACTTCTCGGGGTTGAGCTTGAGGCTAATCTTGCGCATATTTGCAAAAGTTTCTTCTAGATCTTGAATCAGAGTTGACTTGTCCCTGCTTTTGACCACTATATCATCCATGTAGGCTTCCACATTTCTGTGTATTTGCGGCTCAAAAGCAGTATGGACGACCCTTGCAAATGTTGAACCAGCATTCTTCAAACCGAAAGGCATTCGTACAAAACAGTACGTGCCACATGGAGTGATGAACGCGGTTTTCTCCTCATCCTCTTCTGCCATGAAGATCTGATGGTATCCTGAGTATGCGTCAAGAAACGAAAGCAAGTCGCATCCGGTTGTGGAGTCGACAATCTAGTCAATGCGCGGCAAGGGAAATGGGTCTTTGGGACAAGCTTTGTTGACATCGGTGAAGTCGATGCAAAGTCTCCATTTCCCGTTCGCCTTGCGCACGACTACAGGATTGGCCAACCACGTAGGATGGAGCACTCCTCTGACGAGGCCTGCTGCTTCCAACTTCTTGATCTCTTCGGCGATGAACTCTTGGCGCTCCACCGCTTGTTTCCTGACTCTCTGCTTGACGGGTCGCGCGTGAGGACAGACGGCGAGGTGGTGCTCGATTACTTTCCTGGGAATGCCGGGGATGTCAGACGGTTGCCACGCAAACACGTCGACATTCGCCCGCAGGAAAGCAACGAGCGCGCTTTCCTATTTAGGGTCGAGAGTGGCACTGATGGTGAAGGTACCACCAGTGCCGTCCTCCTTGGCGGACACCTTCTTGGTTGCTGGCGGAGCTGCCATTGTCTTCTTACACTTGCCGGTGGAGCTCGATGGTGCGTCCTCGACGGTAGCGCAGCACTCCGAAGAGGTGCGCTTGCCGGAGTGAGCATCAGGGCTCTTGCTGGACTTGGTCTTCTTCTTCCCCCCGGGAGCTTCAGCGGCGAGTGTCTCGCGATCCGCGGCGGCTGCTGCTTCCCGGTAGATCTTGTCGACACAGATGAGAGCGTCTTTCTTGTCGCCATGTACAGAGATGACACTTATCGGGCCTGGCATCTTCAGCATGTTGTACGCGTAGTGAGAGGCCGCCATGAACTTGGCGAGCGCTGGACGGCCGAGAATTCCATTGTAAGGCAATGGAAAATCGGCAACGTCGAAAGTGATCCTCTCAGTCCTGAAGTTCAACTCACTGCCAAATGTCACCGGCAGCGTGATCTTCCCCTTCGGCTTGCTCCTTCCCGGGTTGATTCCTTGAAACGTGCCGGTCTCTTCGAGCTCGCTGTCAGGGACTTGGAGTCTCCGAAGTACAGCGGAGGAGATCAGGTTCAAGTCGGCCCCGCCGTCAACTAGCATCTTAGTGACCTTGAGGTTGCGGATAGTTGGTGAGACCAACATCGGCAAACACCCGACAGCAGTTGTGTGATCGGCGTGGTCCTCAATATCAAAGATGATAGGCGTGCTGGACCATTTCAGAAGCTTGCGTGACTCGACGGGTGGTTCTGCTGCATTAACTTCCCGCACCCACTGCTTGAGTTGGCGGTGTGAAGTATGCAGAGAAGCACCGCCGTCAACGCACAAAACTTCTGTGGCTTTCTGGAACACCTGCTCGCTGGTCTCGGCGTCATCCATGTCTTCGTCGTCGTCGTCATCTTCATCCTTGTCGCGGCCGCGGGGAGGTCTGTCGCCTTGCCGCTGCTTGGTGTTGCCGCAGCGTCCCCTCCGGCCAGTGCGCTTCATACCAGATCCTCCAGCACCTCCTTGGGCCTTCTCCTTGTCGCGTCGCTCGTACTCGGCCTTTTGCAGCTCAACGAGCTGTTCGACCTTCTTGCAGCTCTGGAGGTCATGGCCTTTGGTGCGGTGAATCTTGCAGTACTGCTTGTTGGTGCCATCCTGCTTGTCGGCGGCCGCCACAGCCTGGCAGTTGGCGCATGCGGCAACCTCCTTGCCGGAGCCATCAGTCTTGGTTGTCTTGGCGCCACCTTCGTTGCCGGATTGCTTGACAACTAGCACATCTTTGCCTTTCCTCTTCTTGTTGTTCCGCCGCTTGTTTTTGCTTGCTGGGGCGGCATCGTCGCTGTCAGATCCTGCGGTTCCTATGTTCTCTCCGGGGAGTTTCCTTCCTTCCTCAGCACGTGCACATCTGTCGGCCAGGGCATACAGCTCGCTGACGTCTCTGATCTTGCACATCGCCATCTCCTCCTGCATCCTGCGGTTGCGCACGTTCTGATGGAACGCATGATGACCGCGGCAGGGTGGACGTCTGGGATGTTGCGTTGCACTTGGCTGAATCTCTAGATGTACTTACGTAGAGGCTCCCCTTCCTTCTGGGCAAGCAGGTGAAGATCACTCTCCTAGCCACGGGGTTTGTGGCCGCCTGTAAAGGCACCGACAAACTGATGGCATAGGTCCGCCCAGGAAGATATGGAGTTTTCCGGCAAGTGCATGAGCCAGGACCTGACGTTGGGCTTGAGCACCAGAGGGAAGTAATTGGCGAGGATCTTGTTGCCCCGCCCCCCCCCCCCCGGCAGCCTGCACCGCAATGGTGTAGATGCTGAGGAACTCCGACGGATGCAGCCTGCCGTCCTACTTCTCTGGTACGTCTGGCTTGAAATTCTTCGTGCTGGGCCACTGGACTTGCCGCAGCTCACGGGTAAACGCAGGGCAACCTACCACGTACGGCAGGTCGCCTGGTTCCCCTGGTGCTTGCATATCGACAGTGGGGCCAGCGCGTCGGTCTGATTGACGCCGCGTTTCTCTCCGGCGCTCGATGCGGGTGCGGGCGTCTTCTTGCTGCCGTTCGTGAAGAACGTGGCGCTGATCGCGACGAGTTCGCGGATCTGAGGAAGCAGTGGAGTCGCTGTCATGGCGAACCCGGCGAGTCGGCGATCTTGGCCTTTGGGGCGGAGAGTGCATGGTGGTTGCACCCCCACCGGTTTTGTCGCCATCGGCTCGCACTTGGCTGGCCTGCCGCGGCTGCGATGTGGTCACTGGCCGCGGAGTGTCGCCGTTGGCGAAGCCGATGAGACTCTGAATGGTGGCCCTCCAGTCGTCGATCTTGTCTGGCGCTGGAGGGAAGTCTAGGAGCAGTTGAGCTCGCGCTAGAGCTTCTGCTGGGGTGGCAGGTAGCGGTGGCGAACGGTGCGAGGAGCGGGATATGCTCGGGCTCCCAACGATGTTGGAAGGAGCAGTATTCCGTCCAGGCGACCTCGCTCGCGCCAGCACGTCGGCGTGCATGTTGGCCTTGAGCGTCCCGGGATCCGCTAGCTCGATTTGGGTCCAGCGAGCGTATGGTACCGTGAGTACCACGACGCTGTCGGTCCTGCGCCTCTTGAGATGGGCGCGGTGCGTCTACAGACGCCCGGTCGTCGTGGGAGCCGACTACGCCGCCAGCGGGCAGCGCGGTCTTGTCCTTGGACTTGTTGGCACCGTGGGCTCCCTCGTCGGCGCCCGTTCCACCGCCGGCGTTCTCCCCGCCGGCCGTTTGCTGCGGCGGCGGTGGATTCGACGCGGACGGCGCAGCCGCCTCCGAAGCCTTCTTCTTCGGCGGCATGTCGATGAAGTCGACGAAGATTCAGCTCGCGTGAACGCCGGATCAGGTTCACACAACCTCGACCCCCCCTACCTGGCGTGCCAGAGATGCCGGGGTTTCCTGGGCTCCCCGAGCACCTATGGGGACGGAGCCCCTTCTCGGTTCGGCAGGGGGAGGAGGTCGCGCGAAGAGCGGATCGAGGCGAGGCACGCGGGGGAAGGTTTTTACCCAGCTTCGGAGCTCTCCGGAGAGATAACACTCCTACTGCTGCTTTGTGGATTGTATTGAGTTCTTGCTCGGGAGCGCCGAGTGCTACAGTACACTCGAGCAGCTAACGAGACCGAGCGCTTCTCTGAGGATCAATCCCCTCCCTACGTTGTGCATGGGCCTCCTTTTATATGTTCAAGGGGTCTCCAACAGGTGGCAAGGTAGGTAAGGGCAAAAGTGTAAATATGATGCGGTAGGTACAGCTACCTCACAGTGTATCATACCTAACCCTGACGGCAGGGGACAAAGGCATTAAATGCCCGTCTACGTCGCCCAGACGGTGCAGAAAAGGGACCGTCAGGGGCGCCATCGCTCGCCACGATGGCGATCCTGTCAGCGCTGCATGCCATAGTGTACCCCTGGCTGCACAGCCTCCCGCCACGTACGCTGGGAAGGGTCCCGGAGCAACACGTAGGTGGGTGAGCTGGAGCGCGGGTACAGATTGGCTGCCTGCCACGGCAAGTGCCTTGCCGCGGCCGTTGTCTTGTCGCGCCCGGGAACTTGTCGCTCGCCGGGTCCTGCCGGGACGCGTGGCGCGCTGCGGCAGGTTCTTTGAGATGCTCTTGTTGGGCTTCCCGGCAAGCTCCTCTTGCTGGGGTCTTGTACCTTGAATGGCCTTCCCGGCAAGCTCCTCTTGCCGGGGACTTGTCTCCTTGACTTAAATACTTTGTTCTCGAATGGCTCCAAAGGAACCATAGAGAGCCTTGGTGATCACCTGGCGGGCCTTGCCGCGGGGTGCTGCGACTGCCCGTGCACAAGTTCGGGATACTAGAGTACCCCTACTTTAGTACACCGACATCTTCCTATGCTACAATTTGAGTTATGCTCGTGATATACTTATGTGATCATGTGTTTGATCATATTATGCTTAATGTGTGCTTGCATGCTTATATCCATGAATGTTTGTGTATGATCAATTACTTGTATCCTTGGTGATGAGTGCATGTTATTTAACTCTTATCATTTTTTAGCGCTCCACCAAGATGTATGTGACATGGAAGCGTGACCCATGATCCTAATCAATTGTGCATTTGCATTCAAAAGCAAATTTTAAATAATGCACAAATTTGGGGGGAGCTCTTGCTTATCACATACTTCTCAAAGCAACGATGTATTTTCATTCATATTATCATTTGTTGA
Source organism: Aegilops umbellulata (assembly GCA_032464435.1). NCBI lineage: Eukaryota > Viridiplantae > Streptophyta > Magnoliopsida > Poales > Poaceae > Aegilops > Aegilops umbellulata. Next base: position 256,555,586 of record CP136057.1, read on the forward strand.
AGCTTTGACCAATATATTGTCATCAATTACCAAAAAGGGGGAGATTGAAAGTGCAACTAATCTGCGGATGGTTTTGGTACTTTAAAAGGACATATAGCTCATTGAACTAATATCCATTCAAGTCTAATATTTCAGAAAGTTCAATGAATGGCATGGCATGGACTGGAGATGGGGACCCCTCAAAATGCTAAGGACACATGTTGGCAAAAGCTCAAGACTCTTCATTTATATTTTATTGGTCCAAGATCACATTGAGTCCATAGGAAAGCCAATGCTATTAAAAGGGGATGAGGTATGGCTTGATGGTCTACTTGCTCAAAATGCTTAGTGATATTGCTCCAAAGCCCTCAACCACTTCCTCGTTCCAAATATGTCCAACACCCAAAGTCAAACTCGAACCCACCGAAATCTTCTATCCGGTGCCACTGAGTTCATTTGACATGACCACTGCTAGAAACCCTAGCACCTCGGTCACACTGACACGAATCTCGATCGCACCGAGATGGCCCTGCAAACTCTCTATTTCCCTTTTGTAACATTTCAGTCTCACCAAAATGAGCGATCGGTCACACCGAGTTTGCTTGACCAACTCTCTGTTTGCTCATTGCTGAAATCGATCTCACCGAATTCACACAATCAGCTCCACCAAGATGAGGTTTTGCCCTAGCCCTAGCACATCGGTCCCACCGAGTTGTTCCAGTCAGTCCCACCGAGATTCCTAACATTCACATTTTGAAATGAATTGGTCTCACTGAGTTCTTCTATTCGGTCTGACCGAGTTGGGTCAAATTTTTGTAACGGTTTGATTTTGTGTGGACGCTATATATACCCCTCCACCCCCTTCTCCATCAGAGAGAGAGCCATCGGAACGTGCCTACACTTCGAACTTACATTTTCTGAGAGAGAACCACCTACTCATGTGTTGAGATCAAGATATTCCAATCCAACCACAAGATTCTTGATTTCTAGCCTTCCCCAAGTTGCTTTCCACTCAAATCATCTTTCCAGCATATCCAAAACTATGAGAGAGAGTTGAGTGTTGGGGAGACTATCATTTGAAGCACAATATCAAGGAGTTCATCATCAACACAACATCTATTACCTTTTAGAGAGTGGTGGTTAGGTGTCGCTTGTGAGCCTCCGACAAGACTGTGGATTTGAACTAAGAAGCTTGTAAGGGCAAGGAGATTGCCTACTTCATGAAGATCTACCCGAGTGAGGCAAGTCCTTCGTGGGCGATGGCCATGGTGGGATAGAAAAGGTTGCTTCTTCGTGGACCCTTCATGGGTGGATCCCTCTATGGACTCGCACAACTATTACCCTTCGTGGGTTGAAGTCTCCATCAACGTGGATGTACGATAGCACCACCCATTGGAACCATGCCAAAAATCTCCGTGTCATCTTTGCGTTTGCACTCTCCAGACCCTTCCCTTTACCTTCATATGCAATGTTTACTTTCTGCTGCTACACTCTTAGAATTGCATGTGTAGGTTGATTGCTTGACTTGTGAAAATTGCTAAAATCTGCCCACAACTAAAATTGGGAAAAGGTTGGATTTTTATTTGGTCAAGTAGTCTAATCACCCCCCCCCCCTCTAGACCTACTTTCGATCCTACATATTGTGATACACACCTTTTCACAATGTGCTCGGCTATTGGACAGGGGCTCAGATATAATCTCGCACCTAAGTTAAAGTATAAATATTATATTTTGTGTCTTGGATGTTACACTATATGAATCAGTTTCGGACCATGATTTTGGTCAATAGTTGTGTTGCCCGGCTCCTATGCTTACCTCTTATGTTCTTGCTTTGTTTGGCTAAGAGTATAAAGGGATAATCACTACGATAGCGCTTCCAGCTCGAATGGTAAAGCGCCTCAGTGGAGAAAGCAGAAAACGGGTTGTCTTGGTGAGTTTAAACTAGTCGACACCCGATGACTGTGTCAAACTAAGGATCGTCGAAGGCCATTCGTGTTAAACGAGGGGCTTTTGGTAGAACAAGCTAAAGTGGTTAATGGTATAAACCTCGGCAAAGGTCGGACACTTTACAGATCGGGGGCTAGTTACTTGCCACCATCATGAAGCTCCTATGACCAAGTGAAAGTCATAAAACCATTATAGTTTGATTGCCTAGTTTCTACAAGCATGAACCACCTTTGGGCACCGAGACGTCGACTAAGGGTTAAAATTTCTATGGAAACACCCCTTGTATCCTGTACAAGGTGGTGGAAGCCGACGGTTGGTAACTTTCAGTGTTAAATAGCCGCACAGGAGTCAAAATTAAACACATCAGAAAATAAGGACAGATTCATTCAACTTAAACAAAAATATTGTCCTTTTTTTACATCATTCATACTTCGGCATTCCGCAGCACATGATAAAAGTACATGGTGTCCTTACTACATTGGAGCCAGGTGATCCGACACCCTCCATCACCTCGGCCAGATACTGCTCTAGTGTCATGCTCTACTCGGCAGACGGTCCCGAAGCCACTGCCGCTGTGTCAATGCAAAGATAGTGCGTCTTCATGCAGGCATACGCCTGCAGGACGCCTTCCAAGCAGGCAGACCACTTCCAGCGCTAAACCTATGGGTTGGCATCTTGGAGACGAGCCACCAAGCCGAAGAAGCCGGTCGGAAGTGGCTCCGCTAGCAAAAGGTTGACGCAAAGGTCCTCCATGGTCTGCCTCGCCATGCGGTTGAGATCCATCAGCTGCTGCATCTGATTCTTGAGCAGCAGTGGATGTGATGGCGCCTGGAAATGTTGCCAAAACGCCTTCTTCACGGTGTGACCCTCCAGGGCACTGAACTAGTGGCCAGCGCCGGACACACTTCTCGGCAGGATCGATAGAGCTAAGTAAGCTGGACGAACCTGTTACGTCCAAAAGTGCATTGAAGCAGATAAGGCTTGCCGGCGGTGATTTGCTTCACTTGTTGAAGCTCCTCGGGATCAGCTCGGACCTGGGTCTGGGCCTCAGGAAATGCCGAGCACAACTTTTCGAGCTCGGTGGCCTTTTTTCTTCTGATCCTCCTAAAAGGTGTCACGCTCCATGTACAATCCCTTCAGGATTTCCTCAACCTCGAGGACCTGAGCCTGGTCCTTGCCGTGGGCCACCTTCTCCCCGGCCAGCTCCTTGCTAGCCTTCATTGTTGTAGCCTTTTGCCGGTCGACTTCTTGCCGAGCTTTTTCAAGCTCGGCTTTAGGGCCTCAAGCTTTGTAGTCGCACCTCACATCAAACAGCTCGACATTAAAAATAAAGCTAAAATAAATGAAAAACAAAATCATCTAGGCATCAGCTTTTTTGCTTACCTTGAGCCCCATCTATTTTCACATCAGATCGAGGTCCTCCTTGCACCGCTTCAGTTTGTGATTCATCTCTGCTAACTCCTCGGAGTTAGAGCTCAAAGCCGAAGTCGAGGACCGCACAAATAATTGGGCATTAGTGTCCTGATATCGATTTCGATCCTCTATTCGTTTCTTTCAAATCCAAACAGAGTCTTGGGGGCAACTACATATTCTGTTTCGTATATGTGCGAATTGACCCCCAAGTCAGTTTTTTAAACCAACTTAGGGCTCATGGGCTACTACCTGTTACGCTCTTATGAGTATTATTTGTAGTTCATAGTCTTCGGACAATTCATCTTCAGTCATATCCGAAGAGGGCTACTGGATTAAGCAAGATCAAGCTAAGATGCGAATGGTAAAGAAAGGAGGTAAGCAAGGATGTGTTAAAACATACCTCAAAGCCTTTGAAGAGGCCCTTGAAGACCTCATGCATTCCAGCTTCTATGGACTGGAAGTCGCTCAGCGTCATGCCGATGAGGGAACCATTCTCTTCTTCGATGGAGGAGCCCGTTAAGGCCACCCCATCTCCTCTGGCCATCCCTTTTAGACCTTCCCTTCGGCCGCCATGGCTCCTTGGGCGGGACCACATATGGTTCCTCGGCCAGAAGAGCCGCGAGTTGAGGAGATCTTGCATCCTTGCGCAGCGGGCCGGGCACAGCATTTGTTGTGCCTTGGGGGTCCATTTCTGAAAATGGACATATCAACTTGATCAGTCTCATGGAGAGGTCTGCAAAGAAGAAGGAAGACAGAAATCAAACTATAAACTGCAATTACCTCATGGGCATCATCCTCGGCTCGAGGCCACTATCTCGGCCTTCCTGGGGGGATTTCTTCTTGGACAGCTTAAAGACCACCGTCCACATCCCAGTGAGGTTAGTACGGAAGAAATGGCATACTGTTGGCACGTCCTCGATCTTGCCCAAAGCTGAAGAGGGAGGATGCGGCGATTTAGCATGACGTTGACCATGTCCACTAGCTTCATCTTCTTCTTGTCTGCCAGGGACTTGATCATCTTCCAAAGAGCGGGCACGTCCTTGGGGTTACCCCAATCAAGACTCTTCCTCATCCACGAGATGAGCCTCCTTGGAGGGGGCGCCGAGAAAGTTGGGACTTCGGTCGGGCCATTGGCGAGTGGTTTCGTGATATAGAACCACTCCAGCTGCCACTGCTTGATCGTCTCCATGAAGGTGCCTTCGAACCAGGAAACCTTCTGGATCTTGCTAAGCATCGCCCTCCGCATTCCCCTAGATCATCACCACTGCTTTTTGGTTTGATACCGAATGTCTTCAGCCACAGGCCAAAGTGTGGTTCGACACGAAGTAAGGCCTCGCAAACGATGATAAATGCTGCGAGGTGAAGAATTGAATTTGGGGTCAGGTGGTGGAAGTCTAGCCCATAGTAGAAGAGCACCCCATGCACGAAGGGATGCAGGGGGAACCCCAGACCTCGGACGAGGTGGGGAAGAAAGATGACTCTCTCCCTTGGCTTGGGAGTGGGGATTCGCTGGTTGGGCTCTGGCAGCCGGCAGGAGGCGTCCGTCGGGATATACCCTATGGCCTGAAGCTCCTAGATGACACCCTCCATGATGGTGGAGGGTGCCTAGTGGCCCTTCAAGTTGGTGTCAGCCATGGCAGACGGAGAAGTTGTGGGCACAAAAATAATTGGACGAAGTTGAGAGGGGATCTGGGCGCTGGAGCTCAGGAGGCTGTTTGTAAAGGCGATGGAATGGGAGTGTGAGGAAAGTGCTACTGCTACCTTTTTTCTCTTATAGGCATGTGAAAGGCCAAGAGTCCCCCTTGCTACACCGTAAAAATCTCCACTACCCAACAAAGGATGCCATTATGCGCCTGGGGTAAAACGAAATCTTAACGATATCCCTTAAAATACGGGACACGGTCTCTACCTTGATAAGACATGCCAATGAGAAAACTGCCTCGGGCCGCGATTCGAGTAGCAGTAACTGACCAGCCTTGTTATGGGTGGTGATGCTTCATAAAAGTTGCTAGTCCATCGGCACTGTTCACACATACGCGGTTGGCCTTCGAGGCTAAGTTACCTCACGTCTTCAGATGTCTCGAATCCTGGTTATCCATGGCTAGGGGGCATATTCCTTTAAGAACAGACCCAATGCAGACTCTTAATTGGGAAGGATCCCGGATCATAGAAAGTATCATCTGAAGGGGAGAACTTGCCTGTCAAGTCGAAGACTCCAAATCCAAAGGCATATGTCTGAAGAAGATCGTCGTCCTCGGCATCGAAGACCAGTTCAGCGGATACTTCGGTGTCCTGGACTAGGGGGTACCAACCTAGTTGGCCTGCAGTCCATGGGCCGAGCTTACGGCCCACCATTCTTAGAAGGAAGGACTATGGAACCCTCGTACTTCGGCGTGATCAAGGTGGACTCTGCCGAAGACTTCACGTGTACTCCTAGGACTGCATCGGCCGCGGCATGTCCATCCCTAGATTGGCAACCGACCATGTGTAAGCCTATGTACCCCCAGTGCCTATATAAGCTAAGAGGTTTAGTCCATAGAGACCACTGTCGCAATTACAACCACCTAGCCTTAGGGTTAGAACACAACTTATGATCTCAAGGTAGATCAAGCTTGTACTCGATACATCATCATTAATACAATCAAAGCAGGACATAGGGTGTTACCTCTTTGAGAGGACCCAAACCTAGGTAAATACAGCCCCCTTCGTCTCCTGTTACCCATGGATCCGAGATCCACAGCTCAGAGGCCCCTACCTGAGGTCTGCCAGTTTTAGTACCGAAAATTTTCCTTGCTACAAAACTATCTATTACCGCTACTTCTATTACTTGCAGAGAATACCTTGTTGAAAACCACTTGTCATTTCCTTCTGCTTCTCGTTCGGTTCGAAACTCTTACTTATCGAATGGACTATGATTGATCCCCTATACTTGTGGGTCATCAACGAGCATGGTGCATCGTGTGGGGCATTGGTATGTCTTGTGGCCACAGCCTTGGCAAGTGAAACATTGGATGGAACTTGTCTTAGCGGTAGCATCCATTGGAGTAGTTGATGATGAAGATCTCGGCTTGTAGTTGTTTGTAGTAGGACGGCTCGAAGAAGTCATAGGTTGCTCAGAACTTAACTTGTTGCCGTTGGTGGGTGTAGCTCGAGTAGTAGTTTGAGGTGTCATAGTTGAGGAAGCTTGAGTATACGAACCATAGGTCTTGGAAGAGTACTTGAGGTCATCTTGCACTTGTCGCTCTTCCTTTGTCGCTTGGTGCACTAGCTCAAGGAGGTTGGAGTATGGTTGGAAATTCGCAATTTTGTTTATTGGGCGGTTGAGCCATTCAAGAAACACACCATAGTTTGCTCGTCGTCTTCCTTGACATTGGCTCAAATCTTAGCAATCTCCATTTCTTTATAGTAATCTTCAACCAACTTTGTACCTTTCTTGAGGAGTTGTAGCTTCTTCAATATATCATGGCTATAGTGTGTAGGCACAAAACGAGCTCTCATGACATCCTTCATTTGGGTCCAAGTTGTGATGGGTGTCTCACCTTTCTCTCGGCGCTGCTAGCTGACTTGCTCCCACCAAATCAGAACAAAATCTTGCAACTCAAGTGATGCCATGGCTACCTTCTCTTCCTCGTCGTAATTATGAAGACGGGATATCATGCCCACTTTTAAGGCCCATGAGATGTAGTATTTGGGATCAGTGCTTCCAGAGAACTTAGGCATGTTAAACTTGAGCTTGTCGTAGCATTGCTTGTCATCATATGGATGGTGTCGCTGCTCTTGTCTTGGACGTGGATCTTCAACCTCTTGCTCCGCTTGATTAGCTTGTCGTTGAGAGCAAGGGATTCGTGCCCGGTTGCTTCTTTCTTGGCACTCCTCAAGATGCGCGACTTCATTTTGTTTCTCTTGTCGGAGTGCGTCTTCTTCTTCGCGTACACGACGGTTGCGCGGCGTGAGTTGTTTCTCGGAGAGCATGTTGTGCTTCATGCGCTTGTTCCTCACAGCATTGTTGTTCTTGCCATAGTGTGTCGTCGTCTTGCTTTTCTTAGTGTTGACATTGTCGAGCTTGCTCTTTGTCCATGGCATCTTGTTCTTGGCGATGATGTCATTTGCGCTCACGAAGGCAGTCTTGCAAACCATTGCCATGGAATGGATTTTGTGAAGCTTGTTTGTCTTGATGGTCGTCTCAGAGATGAGAACGAGCTCATGGAAGACTTGCATATGATGATGCATTTGAAGAATGTCACCTTGAGGGGAGTTATCTTGACAAAGAAGATGTGGAAGAAGCATGTTGACCATCCTGGCACGAAATTCTTCCATGCGGGTAGTAAGCTTGGCGTCAAGGTAGTTCCGCGGTCGCAAGTCGGTTGCGAGTTCGGTCGCCCAAATCTTCATTTTCTTGATGCAAGGCTCGTTGAACGCCAAATAGTTAGACCTTGGATACGTAGTCGTTCAATGCTTCTTACTCATCGAAGAACACAAAGTTACCTTTTCCAGAGATTGTGGATGTATCAAGTATCACTCAATGTAATGCTATAATAGGAGAAATGGTACCGGGTTTGTTTCTCACACCTACAAAAGTAAAGCTTGTGGAGTAGCTTGGTGGGGATAAGTGGCACAAAATTGATGCAATTGTTAGCAAGATATCAATAATTTGGAAAGAGATTCACAAATTCACAAGTAAAACAAGTAGACCAATAGCAATGAGTGGCACACAGAAACACACACACAGATAGATAATTGGGGTTGTGCAACCAAGGAATGAGCACAAAATGTAAAATCCATGGAAAACGCTCGTGTTGCACAACTCTAGAGAGACGCTACCACGGTTGCTCAACAAGGGCGAGATATGAAACTTGTGCACAACCTATGAGAGACAAAAGACTTCCTATTCCGAGTATGCTATGCATGTATGGTTCCCGGTGAACTCGCACACAATGATCGAAGATGATCAATGATGTCCATATGTTATGCAATGTGGCGTGATGTTATGGTTATTGCTTACAAGATCTTTGTTTGTCTCTTGGTTTAAAAGCTTCTCTCTCTCTCTCTCTTTGATATGGCCACTATGCGCAATGCTCAAACAAGATAGCAATTATGTATATGCAGGAACAATTTGATGACACAAGAGATGATATGATGATATATGCATGCAGTGAAATCTATACAGAATGTGTATCACTAAAGTGCACAAGTAGCGTGGCCCGGTAATACTCAACGGCTAGTCTCGGTAGGCAAGTGACACAAAATGGCTCGAGGTTAACAATGCAATGGTAAGGGGGTATGCTAAGATGTTGACGAAGTTAACGTCCTTGCTTACAGTGGGGGTCTCAAATGGTGATGCGGTCGTTGTCGATGTTGAGCCCGTGGCGATGATGAGTGACGGTGGTGTTGACGTCGAACCGTACCTAGTTAGCCGAAACACCCTAGGAAATAGAAACCGCAACTCAAAATTTCAAGAAAAATTTGTGAAAATTGGTTGTATCAAAAAATGTGGTTGCTATGGGTGCATTGGGGTGTTTGTGCAAGGATAATAGTGGGGAAAGACGGCTTTGTATGCGGAAGAGAGTGGTGGAGTTGGCTATTTTCAGTTTTGATACCCGAAGCCAGATGATTCGGGAGGGGTTTTGGATCGTCCGTGCAACATCCGGGAACTCATCCCGATTGTCCGGGCAGGTTAAACCGTGGAAAAATTGGCTCGGGATGAACACGAAAATTTGGGGAGAAAGAAACTTTTTGGCGATTTTGGGGGAGATTTCACGGTGGGGGTGGTAGGATATTGTGTGGGAGCTAGATTCATCTGTAAAACTTCGAAAATGGATCAAAATCAACAAAACATCATCAAAACCAATAAATCACAAAATTTTGGTATGGCTCTTTTTGTGGGGATTTTTTTTAATTAGGCAAAAACACACAAAAATTAGGCTAGAAAGTGGGGGTAGGGACTCCGAGATGTGAATCAACCTTGCTCGGATCCAAGATGATGTAGGGGAACCCTAATTGATGATCTTTTCACACTTGGAGGGGGGAAAGGGGGGAGAACAACAAGAGGAATCACTCAAACAAAACCCAAATCACACATCCACTAGAATAGCATACATGAGATCCACAAGTATGACATGAACAATCAAGGGAAAATAGCACAAAGGTAAGGTTCTTCTCAAATCCAAAGGAGATGAGGTCTTGATGATAGTCTTCTCCAAGAGGAGGTCTTGATATTCACTTGGGGATCTTCTCCTAAGAGGTCTTGATCTCCAAGAGGAGGGGTAGATGAGCAAAGCTCTCTCTAGATAATCTCATATACTTTGCTTACCCTAAAATGGTGGTAGGAGATGGATATATATATATAGTCTAAGTGGGGGAAGGGGTACAAGGGCCTCGGCCCAAGTCGTGCACGCACGCAAAGGACGGATGATCCGGGTGATGGCTCGGATGATCCGAGGCATTGTCCGGATGATCCGGCTGGGTCCGTTTAGCCGTGGTTGGCCCGTGTGTCTAGGACCTGGTCCAGACGTCCGGCTTGGTCCGGATGATCTGTGTGGGGTCCCGGATGATATGTCCGGATCATCCAGGTGAGCGCTGACTTGCTCCATCTATTCCTTGTCTTCACGTTCTTGTTCCTCCATCAGTTGGCCTTGCTCCTTAGCTTCTCCATGGTTGGTTCCTTGGTCTCTGAGTATGCAAAGTGTCTCCTTTTGAGGTAGTAGCCATGTCTCGTGTGATTCGAAAGGAAGTTGAGGGAGGAGGGAATTCACCTCGGTTTCGATAGCTCTAGCACGAGCCCTAGTCGTCGGTCTACTTGGTGCCTTGGGTGATGATGGCGTGTCCATGGGGATGACCGAATGATGCTCCATATCAACCATGCTCGAGCGGAAGAAGGCAAAGCTCAAAGAAAAGAAGGTGAAGATCGCTGCCGATGCAGAGGACGCCAAGATGTTGTCCTTTAAGGTGGAGTCTTTGGATGCCAATGCAAAAATGATCTACAAGCCGTCCGGTGCAAGATATTGCAGCGGCAACATGAGGAGTTGGAAGCACTGGACAAGGAGAAGGAAGAGATGGCGAAGATGGAGGCTGCATACGCAACGGCAACGACACCTTGAGCGTCGAGGAGGGTCCGATTGTCGGTCCGACAGGGCAAAAAACATCTCCCCTTTTTTCCACGAACTACCGGGGAGATATTCTTTTGTCATCGGGCATGTTAAAACCTAAGCATACTTGCCTCTTTTTTTATGTGATCAGGCATATGCTCTGATGCTGGTGTGATCAAGCGCGCTATGTATTGAACTTTTATTTAAATTTCAAATTACCCTATACATTCGGACATATACAAGATAGCATTTGATGTCGGCCTCCGACATTAGTGTCCACGGACCCTAGCCACAAGCGGACGCCGAAACAAATTTGCATGTTATTGATGAGGACATCAATACCATTGTTACACCCACAACCCCTGCTGTTATACATACTGGACCAATTACAAGAGCATGCATACGCCAATTGAATTACCAGGTACTTTCGTTTCTTGGTAATGATTCTAATGTTCATGAGAATATGATGCTGCCTAAATTGGATACATTTGTTTTGCTTACAAATGAAGGGCCTGGCATGGATAAGAGGGATGAACACTGGAGCAAGACCAAGCAGGGAGATGATGGCATGCGGAAGGGGATCAAGAACGGAGTTACAAGTGATGATTTCGGGACTTTGAAGCCACCATAAGGAGTGCATGAAGCCTTGGACGAAATATACAAGATGCCACTTCATAAATTTCGTCCGAGGGCTATTCTAGGTGCTGCGTCACCTTATTATTGGGCTAGGCCCATGTATTTTCAAAATACTTAAGTATAGGCTATTTTTAGAGTCCGTATGTGTGGGGAAACAAGAGTTAGGGTTGGTTTCGGACCCCTCCTCCAAGGGCCACAAAATTCCCCCCTCTTCCTCCATATATACAGCCCTTAGGGCATCGTTTAGACTTTGGGTTTTGTTTAAATTAAAAGTTCGCCATAGCTGCAACTTCGCGTACTTCGTTTGTGTTCAATGACCAGACCAAGGCATCACAGAACCCCACCTTCATTAATAAAGCTTTCCTCTTATATTTGCAATATCCATATTGCAATCTTAGTTTCTTGCTTGTTCTTTGTTTGCTCGCAGGAAATAGGCCCTCGTGGTCAGGTTGATCATGTTCCGGCGTGGTCAATAACCCTCGGAAGTTGGTTTAGCGATTGCTAAGGCGCGACGTCTCGCACGTTCGTAGTCGGATCGTCAAGGTCGACTCCCACAGAAAACGATAGCCACCATCTCATCGAAACATCGGGACACCTTTGCCTCTATCAAGTGGTATCAGATTTCCAGGTTGCTTGGTGAGATTTTACAGTTTTTCGTAGTTTAGATCGAGTCTGTTCTTCATACCTATAGTTCACGAAAAAAGCCAAAAAATAGGGTTAGTTCATCCTATCCGAACCAATCTGAGCCTTTGCATAATCTTTTCTGTATTTGCTTTGTTGAATTTGCGGTTGCATCGTCGTGTCAAGTTGCTGGTCTTAGCGTCTAGTCCTTTAGAGTTTCGAGTTCTGTTCACAGGTTGTCACATCGTCGCTGCCATATATCACCACCGCATCATCATCATCGCCGCTGCCATATATCACCATCGCATCATCATCATCGCCGCTGCCATATATCACCACCGCATAATCATCATCAATCCGAGTCCATATACGCCACCAAATATCAGTTGCCATCACGCCAATCCGTGTCTACCTGCAACATATATCCGCCACCAGTCTGAGTTCCACCAGATTCATCTCCGCCACCAGTCCGAGATTCCACCAGATTCATCTCCGCCACCAGTCCGAGTCCAGTAATTGTTTTTTGATTTCCAGATCACGCGATACTCCGAGTCATGATAGAGTAGGACTCCCCAACTTCCGAGCCATCCGCAAAAGAAAAATAGTTCCAGTTTAAAAAAAACTAAGTCCGAAAAATTCTGGCTAGGCAGTTTTTAGGACAATTGTAGACTTTTTCGAGAGAAAAAATTGTTGCGGAGCAAAAAAGAAAAAGAGGAAAAAAGTGCAAAAAAAGTGAAAAAAAGAAAATCAGAGTGTGCTCCTCCCTTGTTTACGTGCAGCGCCGTGATTTTGTTAGTGTTCTAGGCTCGCGTCTCTAGTACGGTCTAGCCTAGGACCAGCACAGTACCGTCGTTGAGCGTTTATTCAACTTTGCATATCTGAATTGATTATTGCTGACCCTTTTTGCTACCATATTATAAGCCTTCCCAGCTCCACATACATCTACATCATGCGTTTGAATCTCCTGGTAATCGCTCTATCCAAGCTTTGAGAGTTTTGACTACATCGGTTGCCGATCACCGCCTGCTCCTGGGTAAGAACTGGTAAGAATTTGAGATTTTCCTGATTGATTTGTGACACCCACCACCACCACCACTTGTTAGTAGTCTGTAGGATCCTATTCTTGTGTGTTTCTATTGCTGCTACCATGCTAGGATCACAAGCCGATGAGATTAACTGGGACAACTTAACGAACAAGGAGCTTCATGATAAGTTTCAGCAAATGATGACTGAACAGGTGCAAGATGTGCTGAACAATTTTGAAGAGGCCATGGAGAAGATCACTGGCCTTGAGAAGACATTCAAAACAAAGCTCGATAACAGATTTAATGAACTGCTTGCGCGTCTTCCACCACCAGCTGCACCTGCCGCACCTCTGCAACAACAACAACTACTACTACTACCTCCACGTCGCGAAACAGTCCTCCGCCGAGCAAGCCGTGTCCTTCTTCAGCCTGGACAAACTATTGGTGCTGCTGTTGATACTTCTGTGGCTCCTGCTGTTGATGCGGAGGATGATTATGCGGGAGATTACGAGGATGAGGTTGATCAAAATCAGAACTACGTGCAACCACCGGCACCACAACCACCAGGTCGTCCATATGCAAATAATCACAATGGTAGGGCTCTCCCTTAGGTATGAGATCATGGCCATCTTCCTAAACTGAAATTGAATATTCCACCATTTGAGGGTAGATATGTTCCTGATATATATCTTACTTGGGAGTTAGAAACTGAACAACGATTTACATGTTTACAATGTCCTGAGGAGAGACGTGTTCCTGCTGCTGTTTGTGCTTTCACTAGCTTTGCATGTGTTTGGTGGTCTGAACATTATAGATTATATCCTATTCCAGCTACTTGGGCTGCTTTGAAAACTGCTATGCGTACTCGTTGGGTTCCACCATATTATCAACGTGAATTAATTCAAAAATTGCAGCGTTTGAGACAAGGAAAAAATTCTGTAGAAGAATATTATCATGAATTACAAAGTAGATGTGGTATTGTTGAGGAGAATGAAGTTATGCTTCCGCGTTTTATGGGTGGATTAAATAGAGAGATTCAGACCATTCTAGAGTATAAGGAGTATAATAATATCACTCGTTTATTCCATCTTGCTTGTAAAGCTGAACGTGAAGTGCAGGATCGACAAGCATTGACGCGAACTAACTTTTCTACAGGTCGATCTTCATCATGGGCACCACGTGCATCCTCTACTTCCACTGCACCAGCACCTCCATCAGGTGCCACCTCCAGCCGTGATACAAGAAAGCAGGCACAACCACCACTATCTGCCAAGAGCACACCTGTCGGGCCTACGCAGAACTCTTCTTCCATGGCATCAACAAGGCACACAAGTGATATTATTTGTCGTCGTTGTAAGGGAAGAGGACATTTTGCGAGAGAATGCAAATCTCAGCGTGTGATGATTGCTACTGAAGATGGTGGGTATGAGTCCGCTAGTGACTATGATGAGGAGACTTTGGCTCTTATTACACATGAAGAACACGGTGGAGATGATTCTGATCATGAGACGCAATACATGGCTGCTGAAGATGCTGACAGGTATGAATGTTTAGTTGCTCAGCGTGTTTTGAGTGTGCAGGTTACACAAGTTGAGCAAAATCAGAGGCATAATTTGTTCCATACAAAGGGAGTTGTGAATGAACGTTCTGTCCGCGTCATCATAGATGGAGGGAGCTACAACAACTTGTCTAGCATGGAGATGGTGGAGAAGCTATCTCTCACCACAAGACCACATCCACATCCTTACTACATCCAATGGTTCAACAACAGCGTCAAGGTTAAGGTAACACGTACTGTTCGTGTGCATTTTAGTATCTCTACATATGCTGATTATGTTGATTGTGATGTGGTACCTGCAAGCATGTTCCTTATTACTTGGTAGACCATGGCAATTTGATAAAAATTATGTACACCATGGTAGAAACAATCAGTATACTCTTGTTCATAAGGACAAAAATATTACTTTGCTTCCTATGACTCCTGGTTCCATTTGTAAAGATGATATTAATAGAGCTAATAAAGCAAAACATGAGCAAAATAAGAGTGAAAATCAGATCGTGGCAAAAAAATTTGAGCAACAAATAAAGCTTAATAATAAACCATCTAGTGTTGCTTCTGAAATTAAATTGAAAAGTGCATGTTTACTTGCCACCAAATCTGATATTGATGATCTAGATTTTAGCAAATCTGTTTGCTATACTTTTGTGTGCAAAGAGGCATTATTTTCATTCGAGGACGTGGCTTCCTCTTTGCCTCCTGTTGTCACTAACATTTTGCAGGAGTTCGCTGACATCTTTCCACAAGATGTGCCACCGGGATTACCACCAAGTTGAGGGATTGAGCATCAAATTGACTTAATCCCCGGTGCATCATTAACCAACCGTGCACCATACCGTACCAATCTAGAGGAGACGAAGGAGATTATGCGTCAAGTACAAGAGTTGCTCGACAAAGGTTATATACACGAATCCCTTAGTCCTTGTGTTGTTCCTATCATTTTAGTGCCGAAAAAGGATGGTACGTCGCGTATGTGCATTGATTGTAGAGGCATTAATAATATTACTATTCGTTATCGTCATCCTATTCCTAGGCTAGATGATATGCTTGATGAATTGAGTGGCTCTACAATATTCTCCAAAGTTGATTTGCATAGTGGATACCATCAAATTCGTATGAAATTGGGAGATGAATGGAAAACAGCATTTAAAACTAAGTTTGGATTATATGAGTGGTTAGTCATACCTTTTGGGTTAACTAATGCACCTAGTACTTTCACGAGATTAATGAACGAAGTTTTACGTGCTTTCATTGGACGATTTGTGGTAGTGTACTTTGATGACATATTGATTTATAGCAAATCTTTGGAGGAACATTTGGAACATTTACGTACTGTTTTTATTGCTCTACGTGATGCACGTTTGTTTGGTAACCTTGGGAAGTGCACCTTTTGCACCGACCGAGTATCTTTTCTTGGGTATGTTGTTACACCATAGGGGATTGAAGTTGATAAAGCCAAGATTGAAGCTATTGGTAGTTGGCCGCAGCCCAAAACGGTCACACAAGTGAGGAGTTTCCTTGGCCTCGCTTGTTTCTATAGGCATTTTGTAAGAGATTTCAGCACCATTGTTGCACCTCTCAACGAGCTTACAAAGAAGGATGTGCCTTTTGTTTGGGGTACCGCATAGGAAGAAGCCTTCACGGTATTGAAAGATAAGTTGACACATGCTCCTTTACTCCAACTTCCTGCTTTTAATAAGACTTTTGAGCTTGAATGTGATGCTAGTGGAATTGTATTAGGAGGTGTGTTATTACAAGATGGCAAACCTGTTGCATACTTTTCTGAAAAATTGAGTGGGCCTAGTCTGAACTATTCTACTTATATAAAGAATTATATGCTCTTGTTCGGACCTTAGAAACATGGCAACATTATTTATGGCCCAAAGAATTTGTTATACATTCTGATCATGAATCTTTGAAACACATTAAAAGTCAAGCAAAACTGAACCGTAGACATGCTAAATGGGTTGAATTCATTAAGACTTTTCCTTATGTCATTAAACACAAGAAGGGTAAATAAAATGTTATTGTTGATGCATTGTCTCGTCGTTATACTATGCTTTCACAACTTGACTTTAAAATATTTGGTTTGGAGACCATCAAAGATCAATATGTGCATGATGCTGAATTTAAAGATGTATTGAAGAATTGTAAAGAAGGTAGAACATGGAACAAGTTCGTCGTTAACGATGGATTTGTGTTTCGTGCTAACAAGCTATGCATTCCAGCTAGCTTCGTCTTTTGTTGTTGCAGAAGGCGCATGGAGGAGGACTAATGGGACACTTTGGCGTGAAGAAGACGGAGGATATACTTGCTATACATTTCTTTTGGCCAAAGATGAGATGGGATGTTGAGCGTTTTGTTGCTCGCTGCACTACATGTGAAAAAGCTAAGTCACGACTCAATCCTCATGGTTTATATATGTCTTTGCCTGTACCTAGTGTTCCTTGGGAGGATATATTTATGGACTTTGTTTTACGTTTACCTCGAACAAAGAAGGGGAGGGATAGCATATTTGTTGTCGTGGATAGGTTCTCGAAAATGGCACACTTTATACCATGTCATAAAAGTGATGATGCTGTTAATGTTGCTGATTTGTTCTTTCGTGAAATTATTCGCTTGCATGGTGTGCCAAATACTATTGTTTCATATCGTGATACTAAATTTCTTAGCCACTTTTGGAGATGTTTATGGGCTAAGTTGGGGACTAAACTAATTTTTAGTACTACTTTTCACCCCCATACTGATGGTCAAACTCAAGTAGTCAATAGAACATTGTCTACTATGCTTAGGGTTGTTTTGAAGAATAATAAGAAAATGTGGGAAGAATGCTTGCCTCATATTGAATTTGCTTATAATCGTTCGTTGCATTCTACTAATAAGATGTGCCCTTTTGAAATTGTGTATGGTTTCCTACCTCGTGCACCCACTGATTTGTTGCCTCTTCCATCTTCGGAGAAGGTTAATTTTGATGCTAAACAACGTGCTGAATTGATCTTAAAAATGCATGAGTTAACTAAGGAAAACATTGAGCGTATGAATGCTAAATATAAAGTTGCTGAAGATAAGGGTAGAAAACATGTTGTCTTTGCACCTAGAGATCTTATTTGGTTACATTTGCGTAAGGATAGGTTTTCTAATTTGCGCACATCAAAGCTAATGCCACGTGTTGATGGTCCTTTTAAGGTGTTAGAGAAAATAAATGATAATGCATATAAACTTGAGCTGACTGCAGATTTTGGGATTAGTCCCACTTTTAACATTGCAGATTTGAAACCTTATTTGGGTGAGGAAGATGAGCTTCCGTCGAGGACGACTTCATTTCAAGAAGGGGGATGATGAGGACATCAATACCATTGTTACACCCACAGCCCCTACTACTATACATACTGGACCAATTACTAGAGCTCGCGCACGCCAATTGAATTTCCAGGTACTTTCGTTCCTTGGTAATGATTCTAATGTTCATGAGAATATGATGTTGCCTATATTGGATACATTTGTTTTGCTTACAAATGAAGGGCGTGGCATGGATAAGAGGGATGAACACTAGAGCAAGACTAAGCAAGGAGATGATGGCATGCGCAAGGGGGTCAAGAACGGAGTTACAAGTGATGATTTCAGGACTTTGAAGCCACCATAAGGAGTGCATGAAGCCTTTGGACGAAATATACAAGATGCCACTTCATAAATTTCGTCCGGAGGCTATTCTAGGTGCCGCGTCACCTTATTATTGGGTCGGGCCCATGTATTTTCGAAATACTTAAGTATAGGTTTTTTTTAAAAGTCCGTATGTGTGGGGAAACAAGAGTTAAGGTTGGTTCTGGACCCCTCCTCCAAGGGCCATGAAATTCACCCATCTTCCTCCATACATATACAACCCTTATGGCGTCGTTTAGACTCTAGGTTTTGTTTAGATTAAAAGTTAGCCACAACTACAACTTTGCGTACTTCGTTTGTGTTCAACGACCAGACCAATGCGTCACAGAACCCCACCTTCATTAATAAAGCTTTCCTCTTATATTCACAATATCCAGATTGCAATCTTAGTTTCTTGCTTGTTCTTCATTTGCTCGTAAGAAATAAGCCCTCGTGATCAGGTTGATCGTGCTCCGACATGGTCAATAACCCCCCACGTTCGTAGTCGGATCGTCAAGTCAACTCTCAGAGAAAACGATAGCCACCATCTCATCGAAATATCGAGACACCTTTACCTCTATCAGTTAGCCTTAGAATGCCCTAAAAGCACCCCCTCATGATTATCAAGGCACCCCTCCCATCGGTGATTGAAGTGGGCACTTCTCTGAAGATTGCATGTACTCCCTCCGTCCAGAAATACTTGTCATCAAAATAAATAAAAGAGAATGTATCTAGATGTATTTTAATCCTAGATACACCCCTTTTTGTTCATTTTGATGACAAGTATTTTCGGACGGAAGGAGTATGAGAAAAGGGAAGACCATCCAAGATTCCCCAAGAAGTTGCCCAATCCCATAAATGTCAAGTTCAAGAAAAGGCTCTTAGCTCAAATCTCCGAACCCCAATAATGTTTTATGTGTTAACGATGTAGCCCAATTAAAGCTTGCCAACAAGGATGACAAGGTGGTCAAGTACCAGTACATGGCAAGCATGGATCCTATGAGTACCAAATGTTGTGACAAGTTTTAGTTAGTTTTTGAATCTAAAGTGAAGTATGATCGCTAAGTTATGTTAACTGACCTTGTTGAGCACAACAAGGACGGTAATACCATGACAAAAAGCAAAAGAAAGATCAAAATCCAGTTCTCTAAGAACTAGAACAAACAAATTATATGCGCTGATGCTGCCAATGATTATTACAGACGATTCTTCAGCTTGACTGCAATGCTGGTAAAACTTTTCCAAGGACAAGAATGAGAGGATTATTCAGGAGCCTTAAACGGTGCCTGCCACTTACCTACTCAGGCTAAAGCTCCCGGTATGCAACAAAATTAGGTGGGAGGCAAATAATCGAGAGAAAGAGCAGCTGGTGCTCAGATATGATCGCAAACTGCTTTTGTGTAGTCTGACGTTGATGACTTCCCACCAAGATCAGCGGTTCTGTACTTCCCCTCGGCAATTGTCTGGAGGATGGCATTGTGGATCCGGTCTGCTTGGTCATTGAATTGCAAGTGGCGCAACATCATAACAGCACTCAACATAAGAGCAGTTGGGTTTGCAAGGTTCTGCAGGCAATCGAATATCATTCAGTCGACAAAGGGACATCATAAAGACTGTCTAGACATCATGAGAACTTTGGTTTCATATACACATAACGAACAAAGCCAGAAACCCATCAATTAAAACATCATGAACATGTACATACTGAGAAATCTCATATGGTAGATATTTAAGATCACTTTACCTTGCCAGAGATATCAGGTGCAGAACCATGAACAGCCTCTGCCAGACAAATGCCACCTTCACCAATGTTGCAGCTGGGGAATAAACAATAGTTAGTTGATATCGTCTAAAAAACACAGTAAATCAACTCATGAAGATAAAAATCTCTACCTGGGAGTTAAGCCCAAGCCTCCGATCAAACCAGCACATAGATCACTAATAATGTCACCATACAGATTTGGCATCACTAATACATCAAATGTACCAGGATTCTTCACGAGCTGCAAGAGGATGCAGTTCATACTCAGTGATGTTATAGAAGTAAATGGCCTACTTTCAGTACATGATTATCAAGTGTGCAAACGGTAAAATTAACAAGTGTGAAGTTTCAGTGTTGACAGATCAACATACTGTCATGCAGCAATTGTCAATAATGACTTCCTCATATGTGATTTCAGGGTACTTCTCAGCTACTTCACGGCAACACTAAAATTGTACATATAAAATAACCATGAGTTAGCTCTCAAGACAAATCAAAATGGGGAACAGATAGCATCAACAAGAAGGAACAGGGGTGTAGCCATCAAACCTTGAGGAAAAGTCCATCTGTTTTCCTCATGATATTAGCTTTATGTATCGCAGAGACCCTCTCCCTGCCATTGGCTTTGGCATAATGGAAAGCATACTCTGCCACTCTCAAACTTGCTTGGCGGGTAATAATTTTCAAACTTTCCACAACACCCCTCACAACCTGAAGAAAAAGAACTGTGCCATGACTAACAAGAACAAGAACAACAACCACCAAGCCTTTAATCTCCCAAACAAGTTGGGGTAGGCTAGAGCTGAAACCCATAAGATCTCAAAACCAGCTCAGCTCATGACTAACAAGAACGATGGAAAGAAAACTATCTTTAGGAATGAATACACCATACCTGATGCTCAAGGCCACTATACTCTCCTTCAGTATTTTCACGGATTGTCACAAGGTTCACATCATCATATCTAGTCTTGTAGCCTGGGAGGCTGTTGCAAGGTCTGACATTGGCGTAGAGTCCAAGTTCTTTCCTTAATGTAAGATTCAAAGAACGGTGGCCTTTTCCAATAGGTGTAGCCATAGGACCTTTCAAGCCAACTTTGTTTCTACGCACCGACTCCAGGCTCTCCCATGTCAAAAAGCTCTCTGTTCTGGGATCAACTTCCGTACCAACATAATGTTCTTCCCATTCTATCGGTACACCTGCAACATTGAATACCTGAAACAGCAAAAGAAAATATTAGAAGTACGGAAGTAGAACAAGCTACCTTCAAAGAAATCATGCATGAATGAGTTTTGTCCGTGAATTTAATCACTCATCTTAGTAGCAGTGTTCTTGCGAAACTCAGTTGCAAAAGTACAGTTTACAGGTAAAGCAATTAGCTTCAGATAGCTGGAACCATGTATCGAAGTTCAAGATGAGAGAGACGATTATGTCACTGCAATTTAAAAACAGATGGGCAGCCTGGAGCAAAAGACAGGCGGGGCAGCTCAAGCTTTGACTTCACCAGTCCAACAAGCCTGGCCTGGCCTGACAAATCTGATAGCAACTAATCCAGCAGGCAGCCACCATCTAAAATTGCCCATCCCCAACTCATCTCCACTCCCATCTCCCTCACCTCCACGATGTTAGGGGTCCCCCTCCCTCTCAAATCCATAACTGGAAATGGTTGCAAACTTCAGCCCCTCCCCTCTGAACGACATGAGTCAAGGACGCCAGCCGAACCCCTTGTTAAGATCCACCAGCAAGCTCAAGATCGCCTGCATCCTTACCTTCGAGCTCTTTGGAATCTGTGTTTTCCGGCTGCTCGTCATGATTTTAACGCGAGATGAAAATCCCAGCCGCATCTGACCTCAGAATGTTTTGCAGTAGATGTGCAGATGTATTGTCCAACCTGGTAGCTAGACTTTCGATGCTGGCAAATTAATCTAGTTTGTACAAAAATATATTGATGTAGTGATGTTTTAATAGCAAAAATATACTATTGATTTGATTTATTACTAATAATAGCTTTATATGCATCTACCAAAGGGGATACCAGTGAGCAGCTGGCATGTCATCAACCAGCAAATAAGGCCTTGATAGGAAATAAGGTTCTAGCGGATCTTTGTAAAAAATCTAACACTATATAAATGCAGTACAGATACTGTTCCTTAGTTTCTAGTTGATCCAATCCCCAAGATATCAGTCACTTGTTCCTTTTCTGCATGACATCTTTGTCAATTGCATATTACAGAAAAAATATTTGTTATGTTCTTGTCCACGATGATTTTTAAGCATCTAAGGCAACTTAAGGACATACCACCTCTCACCTATTGGCTTTGAACCTTTGATCATCCTGGGTTCAGTATACAGATACAACAGAATGAATGTCATTATAGACATGGAGTAGATATCCACAATTTACGAATGAACAATGTATACAAGTTATTTCAGATCAAAATTGGCAAAGATGCATATTCTGAACTTTCTAGAATGACAGGAGCATCCAAGGTAATTATTCAGAAATATTACTGAAATCCCAATAGCCATTCTGTTGCAAAAAAAGAAGCCAAAAATCAAAACAATAGCATAACCAAGTTACACAAATGACACAAAGTTCCAAAGTGAAACAGGGTTTTCACAGAAATACAAGCAAATTCAACCCCAAATTCTGAACAGCCAGAAGTCCAGCTTTCTGCAAAAGAATAAATCATCTTTACTATTGAAGGGTAGTCTGCCATCATCGTCGTCATGGTTAGACCTCCCCTCCCCTCGTATGTGCTCCCCTCCCACCAATTTCTCCATACCACCGCCTCCCCCAGTCCTCGAGAGCGGTTTGTGCTCTCTTGCTCCTTTCCTCTCTCTACGTTTCCTCTGTCCCATGATTCAGAACGTGAAAATACCCTCTGCCACCCCATCCAATCTCACTTCTACCTTAACCCATCATGGACTCCTTGCACCATGACTTTGACGCTGCCCACACACACCCCCCCCCTACCATCCATGATGTGCATCCCCTAGCCTCACCCTGCACCTGCAGTCCCTCCCTGCCCAATCCAATCGTTGTTGCACCGCCAAAAAAAAAAAAATAGCACAGATGAAACAGCAAAAAAATAATGCTGTTGGGGAGCCTCAAACCACACACCTGCGTCTACACCCAGCTTAATCAAACCAGCAAGCGACCAGCTCACTCATGTTCTGAATGAGAAAGTATTTACAAGTACATGTCAGTGTTTCCATGGTCCGTGCGCTCTTACAGGTGCAGTGTTGCGTGCTTGCTTGAGTTTTTCTTTGAACTGTTGCAAGTCCATTGATTGTTGTATACAAATCCGACACAACTCCAATTATTTTGTAGTCCCGTAGCAAAGCGCGGTCTAGTTACTGTTTCTAAATGTATGACGTTTTGGCAGTTAAAATTGAACTGCCAAAACGTCTTATATTTAGGAACAGAGAGTGTATTAATTATGCTGGGTGTGAGGATAAAACTCACACCTGTTAATATCGTATCAAACATAAGGAAAATCTTCTACCTTTCTTGCTAAACTTAAAATTGCATGGGGCCAGGGAAATTGCAAGAGATGTCACTAGCCATCTAGGGAGGCCAACCACTAAAAAATTCTATAGAGCTCAGCATTAACGATATGCCCTTGTTGGCGTAGCTTCAAACCTTGATCAAATCAAGTATAAAGACATTTCTACATCATAAGGAAACAGAAAAGCAGACCAAGTTGTGGTAAGAAATCATACATGAGTCTATCACACAAATACGACACCCAAGAGAAACAAAATCCTCTACCTGCTTGACCGACTCGGCGATCTCAGGCCCGATGCCATCACCAGGAAACAGGGTTGCGCGGATAGTCTCCCCAGCCTCCGTGGAAAACGATGCCCCAACATGCCGGCCCGTCGTCCGCGGTAGGACAATCCCCTGAAGCAGCCTCCGGAGTGCCATGTTTCCTCTCCACCACTCTGAAAGGCAAAAACAACAATCAAACCTATACTCCAGATGACTCCAGATATCTACGCAGGCGCGTCGATTCGACCAAGCAGGCATGCATTAGTTTCCAAAGACTAGGCAGAATAAGCGCGCATGCACCGCGAATCGATGGATCGACCAACAGAGCACGGAACGCCACGCCCGATGGTCTCCGATCGAATCGGGGATAATTCAGGAACCGCGAAATCGAGAGGAGCGAGATCGGATCGGGTAGAGGGAAAGCGACGGTGAGGAATGTACCGGAAGAAGGAGATTCGCGGGTAGTGTCAACGGCGGCGGCGGCGGGCGGCGGATGGGGTCCGCGGCGAGAGGGGGGAGGGGGCGGGGAGGGGTGGACGAAAGATGGGGATGGGAAAGGGAGAAAAAAGGGTGCCAACTTGCACAGACTCTTGGCCTCCACCCAGGGCCAGGTCTGTGCGGTTCCTCCTCTTCCCATTTGGCCATCCATCTGAATCTGACGGTCTGCGTTTCGTCAGCCAATATTTGTTTATTTCCTCTAATATTTGTGTTGTTGCGTACCTAAGTGAAGAAATATGCCCTGGAGGCAATAATAAACTTGTTATTTATATTTTTTTTATATCATGATAAATGTTTATTATTCATGCTAGAATTGTATTAACCGGAAACTTGATACATGTGTGAATACATAGACAATACAGAGTGTCCCTAGTATGCCTCTACTAGACTAGCTCGTTAATCAAAGATGGTTAAGTTTTCTAACCATAGACATGTGTTGCCATTTGATGAACGGGATCACATCATTCTACCTATCCGTTAGCTTAGCATAATGATCGTTAAGTTTTATTGCTATTGCTTTCTTCATGACTTATACATATTCATTTGACTATGAGATTATGCAACTCTCGAATAACGAAGGGATAGCTTGTGTGCTATCAAACGTCACAATATAACTGGGTGATCATAAAAAGCTCTACATGTATCTCCGAAGGTGTTTGTTGGGTTGGCGTAGATCGAGATTAGGATTTGTCACTACGATTGTCGGAGAGGTATCTCTGGGCCCTCTCGGTAATGCACATCACTATAAGCCTTGCAAGCAATGTGACTAATGAGTTAGTTGCGGGATGATGCATTACGTAATGAGTCATGTCTACATAGTTCTCGAACCCGTAGGGTCCGCACGCTTAACGTTGGATGACGATTTGTATTATGAGTTATGTGTTTTGGTGACCAAAGATTGTTCGGAGTCCGGGATGAGATCACGGACATGACGAGGAGTCTCGAAATGACCGAGAAGTAAAGATTGATATATTGGACGATAGTATTCAGACACCGGAAGTGTTTCAGAATGTATTGGGTACATATCAGAGTACTGGGGGGTTACTGGAACCCCACGGGGGAAGATATGGGCCATAGGAGGGAGGCAAGGCAGCCCACAAGGGGTGGCGCCCCCCCCCCCCAACCTAGGAAGGAGTCCGAATTGGACTAGGGGAGGGTGCATGGCCCCCTTTCCTTCTCCTCCTCCCTTTCGTTCCCCCTTTCCCCTTCCGGTAAAAGGAAAGGGGGCGAATTGGACTAGGAGTCCAAGTGGGACTCCTCCCACTTGGCGCGCCCCTAGGCCGGCCTCCTCCCCTCTCCCTCCTTTATATACGGGGGGCGGGAGGGGCACTTCTAAGGCACATCAATTATTCTTAGTCGTGTGCGGTGCCCCTTCCATCGTTTACTCCTCCGGTCATATTGTCGTAGTGCTTAGGTGAAGCCCTGCATGGATCACTTCGCCATCACCGTCATCATGCCGCCGTGCTGACAAAACTCTCCCTCGACACTTTGCTAGATCAAGAGTTTGAGGGACGTCATCGAGCTGAACGTGTGCAGAACTCGGAGGTGTCGTACGTTCGGTGCTTGATCGGTTGAGTCGAGAAGACGTTCGACTACATCAACCGTGTTAAGCTAACGCTTTTGCTTTCGGTCTACGAGGATACGTGGACACACTCTCCCCCTCTCGTTGTTATGCATCTCCTAGATAGATCTTGCGTGATCGTAGGATTTTTTTTGAAACTGCATGCTACGTTCCCCAACAGTGGCATCCGAGCCAGGTCTATGCGTAGATGATATGCACGAGTAGAACACAAAGAGTTGTGGGCAATCATAGGCATACTACTTACCACCAACGTCTTATTTTGATTCGGCGGTATTATTGGATGAAGCGGCTCGGACCAACCTTACATGACCACGTTCATGAGACCGGTTCCACCGACAGACATGCAACTTGTTTTGCATAAAGGTGGTTGCCGGGTGTCTGTTTCTCTAACTTTAGTTGAATCGAATTTGACTACGGCCGGTCCTTATTGAAGGTTAAAACAACGAATTTGACGAAACATCGTTGTGGTTTTGATGCATAGGTAAGAATGGTTCTTACTAGAAGCCTGTAGCAGCCACGTAAAACTTGCAACAACAAAGTAGAGGACGTCTAACTTGTTTTTGCAAGGTATGTTGTGATGTGATATGGTCAAGACATGATGTGTGATGTCGCTTGAAGCTACGTCAGTATTTCCCCAAAGAGGAAGGGATGACGCAGCACAACGGCGGTAGGTATTTCCATCAGATATGAAACCAAGTTTATCGAACCAGTAGGAGAACCAAACAACACAACATAAACAACCCCTGCACATAGATAACAAATCCTCGCAACCCGACGTGTTAAAGGGGTTGTCAATCCCTTCCGGGTACGGCGCCTCAAGTGGCAAACGGACGTGAGATAAATTTGTAGTAAATTGATAGATTGAACGCCAAATAAAATAAAGAAAGAAAAATTGCAACAAGGTATTTTGTATTTTTGGTTTAATAGATCTAAAAATAAATGCAAGGAAAAAAGTAGATCGCAAAGGCAAATATATGAGAAAGAAGACCCGGGGGCCGTAGGTTTCACTAGTGGCTTCTATCGAGAAAAATAGCAAACGGTGGGTAAAGAAATTACTGTTGGGCAATTGATAGAATTTCGAATAATCATGACAATATCTAGACAATGATCATTATATAGGCATCACGTCCAAGATTAGTAGACCGACTCCTGCCTGCATCTACTACTATTACTCCACACATCGACTGCTATCCAGCATGCATCTAGTGTATTAAGTTCATGGAGAAACGGAGTAATGCAATAAGAACGGTGACATGATGTAGACAAGATCTATCTATGTAGAGATAGACCCTATCATTTTATCCTTAGTAGCAACGATACATACGTGTTGTTTCCCTTTCTGTCACTGGGATCAAGCACCGTAAGATCGAACCCACTACAAAGCACCTCTTCCCATTGCAAGATAAATAGATCAAGTTGGCCAAATAAAACCCAAATATCGGAGAAGAAATACGAGGCTATAAGCAATCATGCATATAAGAAATCAAAGAAACTCAAATAACTTTCATGGATATAAAAAGATATAATTGATCATAAACTCAAAGTTCATCAGATTCCAACAAACACACCACAAAAAGAGTTACATCATATGGATCTCTAAGACACCATTGTATTGAGAATCCAACGAGAGAGAGAAAGCCATCTAGCTACTAACTACGGACCCGAAGGTCTACAAAGAACTACTCACGCATCATCGGAGAGGCACCAATGGAGGTGGTGAACCCCATCTGAGATGGTGTCTAGATTGGATCTAGTGGTTCTGGACTCTGCGGCGGCTGGATGAATATTTCGTCGATGCCTTTAGGGTTTCTGGAATATTGGGGTATTTGTAGAGCAAAGAGGCGGTCTGGGGGGCACCTGAGGTGGGCACAACCCACTAGGGCGCGCTTGGGCCTCTTGGCGCGCCCTGGTGGGTTGTGCCCCCCTCGGGGCACCCCCCAGCCGCAGCCAGGGCCGTTGTGTTCCTTATGGCCCATAAAAATTCTCCGTAAAGTTTTGGGGCATTTGGACTCCGTCTGATGTTGATTTTCTGCGATGTAAAAAACATGGAAAAAAGAACAACTAGCACTTGGCACTATGTCAATAGGTTAGTACCAAAAAATGATATAAAATGACTATAAATGATTGTAGAACATCCAAGATTGATAATATAACAGCATGGAACAATCAAAAATTATAGATACGTTGGAGACGTACCAGCATCCCCAAGCTTAACTCCTACTCGTCCTCGAGTAGGTAAGTGATAAAAACAAAAAAACTGATGGAATGCTGCCTAACATGTCATATCATATTTATTTTCTTTATAGCATGGGCATTTGGACTTTTAGTTGTTCAAAGCAATAGTCTAGTTTTGACATGATAATTTAGATACTCAAGCATATCAATAAGCAACCATGTCTTTCAAAATATCAACGCTAAAATAAATTATCCCTAGCCCATCATGCTCAAACATTGTTCCATTCATGAAACACATTCGAATATTAGCTACACCCAATACTTAAGTACGATCATATTACTCCTAGTCGGTGCTTTTATAAGAGAAGATGGAGACTCAAAATAAAAATTGCATAAAGTAAAAGAAAGGCCCTTCGCAAAGGGAAGTAGGGATTTGTAGAGGTGTCAGAGCTCAAAGCGAAGAACTTAGAGATAAAAACATTTTGGGAGGTGTATCCATCCCACCAACGAAAACGTCTTAGAGTTCCCAACACTTTCCATGCTAGATATATCATAGGCGGTTCCAAACATAAAATAAAGTGTATTCCTTTTTCCGCCATACTTTCACTTCCATGGCTAGCTGTATCCACGGTTGCCCTCCATACCAACACTTTTCAAGGAATTTATTATTTGACAACATAAAGTAAATTCATTTTTCATTTCGGGACTGGGCATCCCTAATACCTTTGCCTTACTCTCGTGCAATGACAAGCGAATAAACACTCATCGTGATAATAACACATCTAGCATGGAAAATATTAGCCACCCCTCACTGCTCCGCGAGCGAAACAAACGCACAAAAGATAAGTTTATTTTGAAAATTAGAGATGGCACATACAAATTTGCTTAGAACGGCAAAAGAATACCACATATAGGTAGATATAGTGGATTCATGTGGCAAAACTGGTTTAAGGGTTTTTGGATGCATAAGTAGAAGGCTAGCAAAAGATTGAGAAGCGACCAACCAAGAAACAGATAATCTCATAAGGAAGCATTAAGCATAAATAACACCGAATAATGCACCTCAAGTAGGATATAATTTCATTGCATGACTATTGACTTTCGTACTTGCATAGGGAATCACAAACCTTAACACCAATATCCTTACTAAAGCATAATTACTCACCAGCGTAACTCACATATCACATCATCATATCTCAAAACTATTACTAAGAATCAAGTTTATTTTTTCCAATGATCTTCATGTAAGTTTTTATTATATCCTTCTTGGATATCTATCACTTTGGGACTAATTCTCATGTGTTGCTTTTGACAAGCTCAAATAAATATAAGGGAAGATCATGAGCATATTTTTTTTCTCAAATTAATTTAAGTGAAGCAAGAGAGAATTTCTTGAAAATTTTACTAACTCTCAAATAAATCTAAGTGAAGCAAGAGAGCATTTCTTCAAGAATACTAAAGCACATTGTGCTCAAAAAGATATAAGTGAAGCACTAGAGCAAGTCCACTGCTCATAAAAATTTAAGTGAAGCATAGAGAGCAATTCTAACAAGTCATGACATAATTTTGGCTCTCTCAAATAGGTGTGTCCAACAAGGATTTTGATGACTTAAAGCACAAAATAAAACAAGCAAAGACTCATATCATACAAGACGCTCCAAGAAAAACACATATCATGTGACGAATAAAAATATAGTTTCGAGTAAAATACCGATGGTTGTTAGAAGAAAGAGGGGATGCCACTCGGGGGCATCCCCAAGCTTAGTTGGTTGCTCATTTTTGGATAATAGCTTGGGATGTCGGGGCATCCCCAAGCTTAGGCTCTTCTATCCTTACTTCATCCATCGCAAGATAACCCAAAACTTGAGAACTTCAATCACACAAAACTCAACAAAACCTCTGTGAGATTCGTTAGTGTAAGAAAGCAAACTACTACTATAAGTATTGTATCTATCCAATTCATATTTTGTTTTTGTATTATATCTATTGTATTCCAACTTTTCTATGTCAAAAAATCATCAAAGAAAACCATAGAGCCATCAAAATAAGCACACAACACAAAGAAAATAGAACCTGTCAAAACAGAATAGTCTATAGCAATCTGACTTAGACGAAAACTTCTGGAACTCTAAAAATTCTGAAAAAATAGGACGACCTGAGCAATTTGTATATTAATCTTCTGCAAAAAGAATCAGGGCAAAAGTACTTCCTGATAAAAAATGAGAATTATTTTCGTGATCGCAAAGTTTATGTCTTTTTCAGCAAGGTCAAACAACTATCAACCAAGAAGACCCTATTGGTTCTACTTGGCACAAACACTAATTAAAACACAAAAAACACAATCATAGTAGTAGCATAATTGTGCTAACACACAAGAACAGAAAGCAAAAAGCAAAAAATAAATTTTATTCATTGGGTTGCCTCCCAACAAGCGCTATAGTTTTACGCCCTTAGCTAGGCATAAAGTAAGGATCTAAGTTTTGTCATGTTTGGTTCAAGATCCATAAGATGCCCTCATGATTGATTCATAAGGTGGCTTAATTCTAGTTCTAGGAAAGTGTTCCATACCCTTCCTCAAAGGAAAGTGTAACTTAATATTGCCTTCTTTCATATCAATCACGACACTGATAGTGCATAAAAACGGTCTACCAAGAATAATTGGACAAGACGGATTGCAATCAATATCAAGAACAATAAAATCTATGGGCACATAATTCCTATTTGCAAGAATAAGAACATCATTATTTTTTCCCATGGGCTTTTTAATAGTAGAATCCGCCAAGTGCAAATTCAAAGAACATTCTTCAAGGTTAGGAAGACCAAGCACATCACATAAAGATTTCAGAATTGTAGAAACACTAGCACCCAAGTCACACAAAGCAAAACACTCATATTTTTTAATCTTGACTTTGATAGTAGGTTCCCATTAATCATGCAATTTTTTCTAGGAATTGAAACTTCTAATTCCAATTTTTCTTCAAGAGCTTTCATCATAGCATCAACAATATGTTTAGGAAAAGCCTTATTTTGTTCATAAGCATGGGGTGAATTTATCATGGATTGCAACAAATAAATACAATCAATCAAAGAGAAACTATCATAATTAAAGTCTTTGTAATCCAAAAGAGTGGGCACATCACTAGTTAAAGTTTTGACCTCTCCAAACCCACTTTCATCAATTTTCTCAACAAGATTTTCAACCTCTGAAATATTGGGACGCCTTCAACCTAAAGTTGACTCTTCTCCAGTCCCTTTTTCATCAATCTTAACTTTAATAAACAAGGAAGCAATAGAAGAAACACCAATCATTTTAAGATCTTCATCACTTTTGTGAAAGAAATCACTAGAAAACGCTTTTTCTAAAAATTCTCTTTTAGTTCTAAGCATAGCGGTTCTTTTCTTACTTTCATCCATAGAAACATAAAGAGCTTTAATTGATTCATCTACTTTAGTCACAAAAAATTTTGTCTTGAGATTTTCCACATCATGAGCAATTCTCTCAACACTTCTAGACAAATCATCAATCTTACTCAACTTTTCTTCTATGGAAGTGTTGAAAACTTTTTGTGTGTTGATAAATTCTTTAATATTATTCTCAATATCAGAGGTGTTCCTATTATTATTTTTATAATATTTATTTCCATAGGAATTACCATAATTATTAGAGGAATTACTAGGAAAAGGCCTAGGATTAAAATTACCTGTATAAGCATTGTTATTGAAATTATTTCGAGAGATAAAATTCACATCTATGGCATCACTATTTTGCTCAATCAAAGTAGACAAAGGCATATAATTAAAATCAATAGGAGTACTTTTACTAGCAACCAATTTCATAAGAGCATCAACTTTTTCACTCAAAGAAGAAATTTCTTCAACTGAATTAACTTTTTTACTAGTAGGAGCCCTTTCGGTATGCCATTGTGAATAATTTGCCATAATATTATCAAGCAATTTGGTGGCTTCACCCAAAGTAATTTCCATAAAAGTACCACTGGCGGCGGAATCTAAAAGATTACGAGAAACAAAATTCAACCCCGCATAAAATTTTTGTATGATCATCCAAAGATTTAACCCATGAGTTGGGCAATTCCTTAGCATCATTTTTATCCTTACCCAAGATTGTGCAACATGCTCATGTTCAAGTTGCTTGAAATTCATGATATGGGTTATAAGGGAAATAATTTTTGCGGGAGGAAAATACTTAGTGATAAAAGAATCTTTGCACTTATTCCAAGAATCGATACTATTGCGAGGCAAAGAAGAGAACCATTTTTTTGCAGAATCACACAAAGAAAACGGAAATAATTTCATCTTCACCACATCATTGTCCACATCTTTTTTCTTTTGCATATCACATAATTCCACGAAGGTATTAAGATGGGACGCGACATCCTCATTAGGAGTATCGGAAAATTGATCATTCATAACAAGATTCAACAAAGCAGTATTAATATCACAAGACTCCGCACTAGCGGCGGGAGGAGCAATCAGAGTGCCAACAAAATCATTATTGTTGGTATTTGAGAAATCACATAACTTGGTGTTCTCTTGAGTCATGATGACTACACAATAAGATTGCACTCAAAAATAGATACGGCAAGAAAACGGCGAACAGAAAAGAGAGGCAAACGGCAAATTTTTGTGAAGTGGGGGAGAGGAAAATGAGAGGCAAATGGAAAATAATGTAAATTGTGAGGAGATGAGATTTGTGATTAGGAACCTGGTATATGTTGAAGATCCTCCCCGGCAACGGTGCCAGAAATTCCTTTTGATGTCGCTTGCAGCTACGTCGGTATTTCCCCAAAGAGGAAGGTATGATGCAGCACAGCGGCGGTAGGTATTTCCCTCAGATATGAAACCAAGGTTATAGAACCAGTAGGAGAACCAAGCAACACAACGTAAACATCCCTTGCCCACAGATAACAAATCCTCGCAACCCGACGTGTTAAAGGGGTTGTCAATCCCTTCCGGGGTATGGCACCTCAAGTGGCAAACGGACGTGAGACAAATTTCTAGTAAATTGATAGATCGAACGCTAAATAAAATAAATAAAGAAAAATGATAGGAAGGTATTTTTGTATTTTTGATTTAATAGATCTAAATATAAATGCAAGGAAAAAAGTAGATCGCAAAGGCAAATATATGAGAAAGAAGACCCGGGGGCCGTAGGTTTCACTAGTGGCTTCTCTCGAGAAAAATAGCAAAAGGTGGGTAAACAAATTACTGTTGGGCAATTGATAGAACCAAATAATCATGACGATATCCAGGCAATGATCATTATATAGGCATCACGTCCAAGATTAGTAGGCCGACTCCTGCCTGCATCTACTACTATTACTCCACACATCGACCGTTGTCCAACATGCATCTAGTGTATTAAGTTCATGGATAAACGGAGTAATGCAATAAGAACGATGACATGATGTAGACAAGATCTATCTATGTAGAGATAGACCCCATCATTTTATCCTTAGTAGCAACGTATATACGCGTCGTTTCCCTTTCTGTCACTGGGATCAAGCACCGTAGGATCGAACCCACTACAAAATACCTCTTCCCATTGCAAGATAAATAGATCAAGTTGGCCAAACAAAACCCAAATATCGGAGAAGAAATATATGAGGCTATAAGAAATCATGCATATAAGAGATCAAAGAAACTCAAATAACTTTCATGGATATAAAAAGATATAATCGACATAAACACAAAGTTCATGAGATCCCAACAAACACACCGCAAAAAGAGTTACATCATATGGATCTCCAAGAGACCATTGTATTGAGAATCCCGCGAGTGAGAGAAAGCCATTTAGCTACTAACTACGGACCCGACGGTCTATAAAGAACTACTCACGCATCATCGGAGAGGCACCAATGGAGGTGGTGAACCCCATCCAAGAAGGTGTCTAGATTGGATCTAGTGGTTCTGGACTCTTCGGCAGCTGGATGAATATTCCGTCGATGCCTTTAGGGTTTCTGGAATATTGGGGTATTTATAGAGCAAAGAGGTGGCCCGGGGGGCATCCGAGGTGGGCACAACCCACCAGGTCGCGCCTAGACCTCCTGGCGCGCCCTGGTGGGTTGTGCCCCCTCGGGCACCCCCCAGGCGCAGCCAGGGCCCGTTGTGTTCCTTCTGGCCCATAAAAATTCTTCGCAAAGTTTCAGGGCATTTGGACTCCGTCTGATATTGATTTTCTGCGATGTAAAAAACATGGAAAAAATAGCAACTGGCACTTGGCACTATGTCAATAGGTTAGTACCAAAAAATGATATAAAATGACTATAAATGATTGTAAAAATCCAAGATTGATAATATAACAACATGGAACAATCAAAAATTATAGATACGTTGGAGACGTATCAATGTGATATACGTTATTGTATGAGATGATCATGTTTTGTAAAAGTTATCGGCAACTGGCAGGAGCCTTATGGTTGTCGCTTTATTGTATGAAATGCAATCGCCATGTAATTGCTTTACTTTATCACTATGCGTTAGCAATAGTTGTAGAGCAATAGATTGGCAAGACGACAATGATGCTACGATGGAGATCAAGGTGTCAAGCTGGTGACGATGGAGATCATGACGATGCTTTAGAGATGGAGATCAAAGGCGCAAGATGATGATGGCCATATCATGTCACATATTTTGATTGCATGTGATGTTTATATCTTATGCATCTTATTTTGCTTAGTACGATGGTAGCACTATAAGATGATCCCTCACTAAATTTTCAAGGTATAAGTGCTCTCCTTGAGTATGCACTATTGCACGTGATGATCAGGTGTGATAAGATCTACGTTCACATACAGTGGGTGCAAGGCAGTTTTGCACGTGCGGAATACTTGGGTTAAACTTGACGAGCCTAGCATGTACAAACATGGCCTCGGAACACTGAGACCGAAAGGTCGAACATGAATCATATAGTAGATATGATCAAAATAGAGATGTTCACCATTGAAAACTACTCCATCTCACGTGATGATCGGATATGGTTTAGTTGATATGGATCACGTGATCATTTAGATGACTCGAGGGATGTCTATCTAAGTGGGAGTTCTTAAGTAATATGATTAATTTAACTTAATTTATCATGAACTTAGTCATGTTAGTTTTTGCATATCTATGTTGTAGATCAATGGCCCGTGCTACCGTTCCCTTGAATTTTAATGCGTTCCTAGAGAAAGCTAAGTTGAAACGTGATGGTAGCAACTACACGGACTGGGTACGTAACTTGAGGATTATCCTCATTGCTGCATAGAAGAATTATGTCCTTGATGCACCGCTAGGTGTGCCACCCCCTCCAGCAACTGGAGACGTTGTGAACGCCTGGCATACGCGTGTTGATGACTACTCAATAGTTCGGTGTGCCATGCTTTACGGCTTAGAATCAGGACTTCAAAGATGTTTTGAACGTCATGGACCATATCAGATGTTCCAGGAGTTGAAGTTAATATTTCAAGCGAATGCCCGAGTTGAGAGATATGAAGTCTCCAACTAGTTCTATAGCTGCAAGATGGAGGAGAACAGTTCTGTCAGTGAACACATACTCAGAATGCCTGGGTACCATAACCACTTGACTCAGCTGGGAGTTAATCTTTCGAATGATAATGTTATTGACAGAGTTCTACAATCACTGCCACCAAGCTATAAAGGCTTCGTGATGAACTATAATGTGCAAGGGATGGATAAGACTATTCTCGAGCTCTTCGCAATGCTCAAAGCTGCGAAGGTAGAAATCAAGAAGGAGCATCAAGTGTTGATGGTTAACACGACCACTAGTTTCAAGAAAAAGGGCAAAGGAAAGAAGGGGAACTTCAAGAAGAATGGCAAGCAAGTTGCTACTCCCAGGAAGAAACCCAAGTCTGGACCTAAGCCTGAAACTGAGTGCTTCTACTGCAAAGGGACTGGACACTGGAAGCGGAACTGCCCCAAGTATTTGGCGGATAAGAAGGATGACAAAGTGAACAAAGGTATATTTGATATACATGTTATTGATGTGTACCTTACTAATGCTCGTAGTAATGCCTGGGTATTTGATACTGGTTCTGTTGCTCATATTTGCAACTCGAAACAGGGGCTACAGATTAAACGAGGATTGGCTAAGGACGAGGTGACGATGCGCGTCGGAAATGGTTCCAAGGTCGATGTGACCGCCATCGACACGCTACCTCTACATCTACCTTCGGGATTTATTTTTATACCTGAATAATTGTTTTTTGGTGCCAGCGTTGAGCATGAACATTATATCTGGATCTTGTTTGATGTAAGACGATTATTCATTAAAATCAGAGAATAATTATATGAGTAATATCTTCTATGGTCATGCACCCTTGAAGAGTGGTCTATTTTTGTTGATTCTCGATTGTGGTGCTACACATATTCATAATATTGATGCCAAAAGATGCAAAGTTGATAATGATAGTGCAACATATTTGTGACACTCCCGTTTAGGTCATATTGGTGTAAAGCGCATGAAGAAACTCCATGCGGACCGCCTTTTGGAATCACTTGATTATGAATCATTTGATGCTTTCCAACCATGCCTCATGGGCAAGATGACTAAGACTCCGTTCTCCGGAACAATGGAGCGAGCCACTGACTTATTGGAAATAATACATACCGATGTATGCGGTCCGATGAGTGTTGAGGCTCGCGGCAGGTATCGTTATTTCCTGGCCTTCATAGATGATTTGAGCAGATATGGGTATATCTACTTAATGAAACACAAGTTTGAAACATTTGAAAAGTTCAAAGAATTTCAGAGTGAAGTGGAAAATCATCGTAACAAGAAAATAAAGTTTCTACGACCTGATCGTGGAGGCGAATATTTGAGTTACGAGTTTGGTCTTCATTTAAAACAATGTGAAATAGTTTCGCAAGTCACGCTACCTGGAACACCACAGCTTAATTGTGTGTCCGAACGTCATAACCATACTTTATTAGATATGGTGCGATCTATGATGTCTCTTACAGATTTACCACTATTGTTTTGGGGTTATGCATTAGAGACGGCTGCATTCACATTAAATAGGGCACCATCTAAATCCGTTGAGACGACACCGTATGAACTATACTTTGGCAAGAAACCTAAGCTGTCGTTTCTTATAGTTTGGGGTTGCGATGCTTATGTGAAAAAGCTTCAGCCTGATAAGCTTGAACCCAAATCGGAGAAGTGCATCTTCATAGGATACCAAAAAGAAACTGTTGGGTACACCTTCTATCATAGATCCGAAGGCAAAATATTTGTTGCTAAGAATGATCCTTTCTAGAGAAGGAGTTTCTTTCGAAATAAGTGAGTGGGAGGTAAGTAGAACTTGATGAGGTAATTGTACCTTCTCTCGAATTGGGAAGTAGCTCATCACAGAAAACCGTTCCCGTGATGCCTACACAAATTAGTGAGGAAGCTAATGATGATGATCATGAAACTTCAGATCAAGTTACTACCGAACCTCATAGGTCAACCAAAGTACGTTCCACACCAGAGCGGTACGGCAATCCTATTCTGGAAGTCATGTTACTAGACCATGACGAACCTACGAACTATGAGGAAGCAATGATGAGCCCAGATTCCATGAAATGGCTTGAGGCCATGAAATCTGAGATGGGATCCATGTATGAGAACAAAGTATGGACTTTGGTTGACTTGCCCGATGATCGGCAAGCCATAGATAATAAATGGACCTTCAAGAAGAAGAATGACGTTGATGGTAATGTTACTGTCTACAAAGCTCGACTTGTTGCGGAAGGTTTTCGACAAGTTCAAGAGTTGACTACGATGAGACCTTCTCACCCGTACCGATGCTTAAGTCTGCCCGAATCATGTTAGCAATTGCCGCATTTTATGATTATGAAATCTGGCAATGGACGTCAAAACTGCATTCCTTAATGGATTTCTTAAAGAAGAGTTGTATATGATGCAACTAGAAGGTTTTATCGATCCTAAAGGTGCTAACAAAGTGTGTAAGCTCTAGCGATCCATTTATGGACTGGTGCAAGCATCTCGGAGTTGGAATATACGCTTTGCTGAAGTGATCAGAGCATATGGTTTTATATAGACTTTTGGAGAAGCCTGTATTTACAAGAAAGTGAGTGGGAGCTCTGTAGCATTTCTAATATTATATGTGGATGACATATTGTTGATCGGAAATGATAAAGAATTTCTGGATAGCATAAAAGGATACTTGAATAAGAGTTTTTCAATGAAAGACCTCGGTAAAGCTGCTTATACATTGGGCATCAAGATCTATAGAGATAGATCAAGACGCTTAATTGGACTTTCACAAAGCACATACCTTGATAAAGTTTTGAAGAAGTTCAAAATGGATCAGTCAAAGAAAGGGTTCTTTCCTGTGTTACAAGGTGTGAAGTTGAGTCAGACTCAATGCCCGACCACTACAGAAGATACAGAGAAAATGAGAGTCATTCCCTATGCCTCAGCCATAGGTTCTATCATGTATGCAATGCTGTGTACCAGACCTGATGTGTGCCTTGCTATAAGTTTAGCAGGTAGGTACCAAAGTAATCCAGGAGTGGATCATTGGACAGCGGTCAAGAACATCCTGAAGTGCCTCAAAAGGACTAAGGATATGTCTCTTGTTTATGGGGGTGTGAAAGAGCTCGTCGTAAATGGTTACGTAGATGCTAGCTTTGACACTGATCCGGATGACTCTAAGTCACAAACCGGATACATATTTATATTGAATGGTGGAGTGATACGTCTCCATCTATCTACTTTTCCAAACACTTTTGCCCTTGTTTTGGACTCTAACTTGCATGATTTGAATGGAACTAACCCGGACTGACGTTGTTTTCAGCAGAATTGCCATGGGTTATTTTTGTGCAGAAATAAAAGTTCTCGGAATGACCTGAAACTTCATGGAGAATATTTTTGGAATATATAAAAAATACTGGCGAAAGAATCAAGACCAGGGGGCCACACCTTGTCCACGAGGGTGGGAGGTGCACCAGGGGGGTAGGCGCGCCAAGGGGAGGGCGCGCCCCTGCCTCGTGGGCCCCCTGGAGCTCCACCGACCTCAACTCCAACTCTATATATTCACGTTCGGGGAGAAAAAACCAGAGAGAAGGATTCATCACGTTTTATGATACGGAGCAGCCGCCAAGCCCTAAGCTCTCTCGGGAGGGCTTATCTGGAGTCCGTTCGGGGCTCCGGAGAGGGGAATCTGTCGTTGTCGTTGAGGGAGTCCTGGATTAGGGGGTATCCGGACAGCCGGACTATATCCTTTGGCCGGACTGTTGGACTATGAAGATACAAGATTGAAGACTTCGTCTCGTGTCCGGATGGGACTCTCCTTGGCGTGGAAGGCAAGCTTGGCGATACGGATATGTAGATCTCCTCCTGTTGTAACCGACTCTGTGTAACCCTAGCCCCCTCTGGTGTCTATATAAACCGGAGGGTTTAGTCCGTAGGACAACAACAATCATACCATAGGCTAGCTTCTAGGGTTTAGCCTCTACGATCTCGTGGTAGATCAACTCTTGTAATACTCATATCATCAAGATCAATCAAGCAGGAAGTAGGGTATTACCTCCATAGAGAGGGCCCGAACCTGGGTAAACATCGTGTCCCCCGCCTCCTGTTACCATCCGCCTTAGACGCACAGTTCGGGACCCCTACCCGAGATCCGCTGGTTTTGACACCGACATTGGTGCTTTCATTGAGAGTTCCACTGTGTCATCACCATAAGGCCTGATGGCTCCTTCGATCATTGGTAGCGATGCGGTCCAGGGTGAAGTTTCCCTCCCTGGATAGATCTTCGTATTCGGCGGCTTCGCACTGCGGGCCAACTCGCTTGGCCATCTGGAGCAGATTGAAAGCTACCCCCCTGGCCACCAGGTCAGGTTCGGAAACTTGAACTACACGGCCGACATCCGCGGGGACTTGATCTTCGATGGATTCGAACCCATGCCAGGTGCGCCGCACGATCACGACGAGCACGATTTAGCTCTGCCGTCGGACGGTGTTCAGGAGATCGCACCAGCAACAACTCCAGCCTTCAATGCGGAACATATTGCGCCATCCGAGGACGGGTGGATAGACCCCGCCATGGAGGCCACACTCTCAGCGATGATAGAGCCGGATACTGACCCTACCCCTCACGAGAGCCGTGACGCCGGACCTATAGACTGGTCTCCGGCCACAGACTCTGAACCGCCTGCGCCCGTGCCTGTCGAATCCGAATGGGCTCCGGTCATGGAGTTCACCTCCGTGGATATCTTTCAGCACTCGCCCTTCGGCGATGTACTAAACTCGTTAAGGTCTCTCTCTTTGTCAGGAGAACCTTGGCCGAACTATGTCCGGCTAGAATGGGATGCGGACAACGAAGAAATTCACGCCCCACCCACCACCCACTTAGTAGCCACTGTCGATGATCTAACCGACATGCTCGACTTCGACTCCGAAGACATCGATGGTATGGACAACGACGAAGGAGACGAACAACAACCACTGCCCACGGGGCACTGGACCGCCACCTCATCATATGATATATACATGGTAGATACACCCAAAGAAGGCAATGGCGACAAGA
This sequence comes from Aegilops umbellulata, assembly GCA_032464435.1. NCBI lineage: Eukaryota > Viridiplantae > Streptophyta > Magnoliopsida > Poales > Poaceae > Aegilops > Aegilops umbellulata. Next base: position 256,595,833 of record CP136057.1, read on the forward strand.
CATCGGAGGATGATCCCTCCAAGAAGCAACCTAAGCGCCAACGTCAGCGGCGCCACTCTAAGTCTCGCCACAGCAAAAACGGTGATACCGACATAGGAGATAACAGTACTCTGGACAGTGCCGAAGACGATGACAATCCCCTCCAGCAGGATCCAGAGCCGGAGGATGAACAAGCCAGCCCTCCGGAGCGAGCGGCAGAGGGAGAGGAGGACAATTACATGCCTCCCTCCAAAGACGAAGTGAGCCTCGAAGACGAAAAATTTGTCGTACCTGAGGATCCCGTCGAGCAGGAGCGCTTCAAGCGCCGGCTTATAGCCACAGCGAATAGCCTGAAGAAAAAACAGCAACAGCTTCGAGCTGATCAGGACTTGCTAGCAGATAGATGGACTGAAGTCCTTGCGGCCGAGGAATACGAATCGAACGCCCCTCTAACGGTCACCCAAAGTGCAGGTTGCTACCCCGACTTGAGGAGGAAGCATTAAAACCTACATCACCAGCGTACAACGCAGCTGATCGGCCACCTTGTGGCCGAGACAGAAAGGCATTTCAGCCAGAAGTTCAGCCCGCACCCCGCCGCCACTCAAACAAACATACAAAGGCACCGGGAAACACGCGAGACCTGCGAGACGTATTGGAAGACAGGGCAAAACACGCAAGATCGATGTATGGATCATGAGGGCGCGCCCCTACGCTGTTTGGTGACTGTCACGCCGGATACAGTAAAAGTAAATCCGGCCGGGCCGAATACAGCAGACAAGACTTATACGAGCTGCGCCGCGATATAGCCCAACACAGAGGCGCCGCACACCCCCTATGCTTCACTGACGAAGTACTGGATCATGAATTCCCAGAGGGTTTTAAACCCGTAAATATCGAATCATATGACGGTACAACAGATCCCGTGGTATGGATCGAGGACTTCCTCCTCCACATCCACATGGCTCGCCGCGATGATCTACATGCCATCAAGTACCTCCCGTTAAAACTTAAAGGACCAGCTCGGCATTGGCTGAATAGCTTGCCAGCAGACTCCGTCGGCTGTTGGGAGGATCTGGAAGACGCATTCCTCGACAACTTCCAAGGCACTTATGTGCGATGACCAGATGCCGATGACTTGAGCCACATAATTCAGCAGCCAGGGGAATCGGCCAAGCAATTATGGACACGGTTCCTAACCAAGAAAAATCAAATTGTCGACTGTCCGGATGCGGAGGCCTTAGCAGCATTTAAGCACAACATCCGTGACGAGTGGCTCGCTCGACACCTCGGCCAGGAAAAGCCGAAATCCATGGCAGCCCTCACGACACTTGTGACGCCCCCGATTCAATCGTACACTAATCATGCATGCAAATGTGTGCGATCAAGATCAGGGACTCACGGGAAGATATCACAACACAACTCTACAAATAAAAATAGGTCATACAAGCATCATAATACAAGCCAGGGGCCTCGAGGGCTCGAATACAAGTGCTCGATCATAGACGAGTCAGCGGAAGCAACAATATCTGAGTACAGACATAAGTTAAACAAGTTTGCCTTAAGAAGGCTAGCACAAACTGGGATACAGATCGAACGAGGCGCAGGCCTCCTGCCTGGGATCCTCCTAACTACTCCTGGTCGTCGTCAGCGGGCTGCACGTAGTAGTAGGCACCTCCAGAGTAGTAGGAGTCGTCGTCGACGGTGGCGTCTGGATCCTGGGCTCCATCGTCTGGTTGCGGCAACCGAGTAGAAGGGAAAGGGGGAAAAGGGGGAGAAAAGCAACCGTGAGTACTCATCCAAAGTACTCGCAAGCAAGGAGCTACACTACATATGCATGGATATATGTGTAAAGGGCCATATCAGTGGACTGAACTGCAGAATGCCAGAATAAGAGGGGGATAGCTAGTCTTATCGAAGACTATGCTTCTGGTCGCCTCCGTCTTGCAGCATATATAAGAGAGTAGGCTGAAGTCCTCCAAGTAGCATCGCATAGCATAATCCTACCCGGCGATCCCCTCCTCGATGCCCTGTTAGAGAGCGATCACCGGGTTGTATCTGGCACTTGGAAGGGTGTGTTTTATTAAGTATCCGGTTCTAGTTGTCATAAGGTCAAGGTACAACTCTGGGTCGTCCTTTTACCGAGGGACACGGCTATTCGAATAGATAAACTTCCCTGCAGGGGTGCACCACATAGCCCAACACGCTTGATCCCATTTGGCCGGACACACTTTTCTGGGTCATGCCCGGCCTTGGGAGATCAACACGTCGCAGCCCCACCTAGGCACAACAGAGCGGTCAGCACGCCGGTCTAAACCTAAGCGCGCAGGGGTCTGGGCCCATCGCCCTGAGCACACCTGCACGTTGCGAACGCGGCCGGAAGCAGACCTAGCCCAGTGGCGTTCCAGTCCAATCCGGCGCGCGCCACTCAGTCGCTGACGTCAAGAAGTGCTTCGGCTGATACCACGACGCCGAGTGCCCATATCTTTCCCGCGTAGTTGGTTAGTGCGTATAGACCAAATGGCCAGACTCAGATCAAATACCCAGATCTCGTTAAGCGTGTTAAGTATCCGCAAACGCCAACAGGGCCAGGCTCACCTCTCACCCAGGTAGCCCCGAACTGCCCTGCCGCTCCGCCACAAAGATCCACACAGAGGGCCGTCGGGACAAAGGTCCTTTCAGCCCCCAATCCGTGAATCACTCGCGGGTACTCCTCGAGCCAACCCGACTTTGGTCACCACATGTATCATGTTTAAAGTATAGTATATATCCATGATCACCTCCCGAGGTGATCACAGCCCAGTAGTATAGCAAGGCAGACAGACAAGAGTGTAGGGCCACTGATGGAACACTAGCATCCTACACTAAGCAAGTAGGATTGCAGGTAAAGGTATCAACAACAGTATCAAGAACAGGCTATGCATCAGGATAGGAATAACGAAAGCAGTGACATGCTACACTACTCTAATGCAAGCAGTATAGATCAGAGTAGGCGATATCTGGTGATCAAGGGGGGGGGGCTTGCCTGGTTGCACAGACAAGAAAGAGGGGTCGTCAACACCGTAGTCGATCGGGGGTACCAGCAGCAGCGTCAGTCTCGTAGTCTACCGGAAAGAAGTAATGGAGGGGAAACAAAATAAATAACAGAGCAATCAAATGTAACACAAAGCAAGACGCGGCAATACCTTGTGCTAGGGGTGACCTAACGCAGGGATAGGTGATACCGGCGAAGGGGGGAAACATCCGGGAAAGTATTCCCGGTGTTTCGCATTTTCGGTCAGATGAACCGGAGGGGGAAAATTGCGAGTTTGCTATGCTAGGGATGTGTGGCGGGCGAACGGACTGCTTATTCGGGTTCATCTCGTCGTTCTGAGCAACTTTCGTGTTGAAAATAATTTAATCCGAGTTACGGATTAAAAGATATGATTTTCTAAAGATTTTCTTAATTTCTGCAATTTAATTAATTATTTAGTTTAATTCAAAAATGGATATATGACATCAGCATGATGTCATGCTGACGTCAGCAGTCAACGGGGGTTGATTGGTCAACCTGACCAGTGGGTCCCACTGGTTAGAGACACATTTTAATTAAACAATTTAATTACCCTAATTAGTATTAATTAGGGGGTGGGCCCCACTGTCATACTAATTAATTAGCTAATTAACTAACCAGGTTAATTAGATAACTAATGTTTAATTAGTTTAATTAGTTGATTAGTTAATGAAAATTAATTAAGTTAACTATTTCTTTAATTAATTAATTAATTACTTTTACTTTTATTTTATATTTTTTAATTCCCCTTTTTTTTTTAAAATCGTTCCGGGGGGTGGGGCCCCCTTGTCATTGGCCTAGGGGCCCTAGTTGGTTTGCGGGCGCTGCGGTTGCCGTGGATGCGGGCGCTGGGCGTTGCGGGTGCCCGACCCAGGAGAGGGCCGAGCGGGCGCAGAGGGGCGCCGCCGTAGGGCGCGTGGTCGACGGCGTGGCGCGGGCGGTCGCCGGAGTGGGCGCAGGGCACGACGGAGGACGGCGAGGGCGGAGCGGAGCAAGGGAACGGCGAGGCGCGGCCAGAACGGCAGCGGAGCGAAGGCAGGGCGGCGTGGCAGCAGTAGCAGGGACGGGCGCGCGAGCGGGAGCCGAGCTACGGTGCGGGCTTCCAGAGGTGCTCGCGGGAGTGTGGAGTCGAGCGCGTGGGGGTTGCAGTGGCCAGCGGCGGTGCAAGGCAGGGCGCGGCCATGAGCGTGGCGAGCGTGCACGGGGGAAGCGGGCGGGCGCAGCCAGGGTCATGCGCGCGCGTGCGGTCGCCGGTGAGCGAGGCCCTGGACGAAGTGGCTGGAGCAGGGGAAGATGAGGAGATGTCGGGGTCTCACCACGGGCCGTGGGGTCTAGGCAGTGGGGGTTGAAGAAGAGGACGATGACGCGATGCCGACGAGGAGGAGATCCCGCGACGAAGAGGAAGGCGACGGTGGCCGCGGCGTCGTGGGCGTCGGGGGAGAGGAGGCGCCGGCAAGGTGATCCTAGGCGGCGGCGGCGCGGTCCGAGCCCTCCCTTTTCCCGATCCAGATCGGGATCGAGGGGGGAGGGGCTGGAGGAGAGACGTGCGGGAGTGGGAGAGGGCGAGTGGGGAGTGTGGTAGGTTAGGGTTTCGCTCGGGTTGGTTATAGGCCAGGGGGTGGGCCGGCCTGGGGTTTGTCCTGGCTAGCAGCTGGGCCAAGAGGCCCAGTCGCGGGTTTGTTTCATTACTTTTTTTATATTTTTATTTCTGTTTTCTTTTGACTTTTCAATTTATTTTAATTTTGTAAAATATAATTTCAACTCTTAAATTTAGCATTGCCACTAAACCCACTGTCATAAAAAGATTTACCCTAAACAAAACGGTTTAGTATTTTACATAATACAAAAGGCATTTAATTAATTGCTTTATCTACAATTTTATTCATCTTACAGTATTTAAATATTTTATAAAAGTGTGGTTTCTCCACCATAATTACATACGCATTATTTGGCACAACCCGAACATTTTAGTTTTGATATTCAAAATTTTTTATTGTTTGACTTAAATTCAAATTTGAATTTGGATCCGTTTTGAACTAAAGCGAGATTAACAACCGTAATCGGGGTGACGTGGCATCATTAACAGAGGTTTACTGTAGCTTAATTATCCGGGCGTCACAATTCTCCTCCACTACAAGAAATCTCGTCCCGAGATTTAAGAGGGGAATAAGGGGGAAGAATAGGTTACGAAATTCTAACGATTCTTCTCGGTCTTGGTTGCTTTTCTCGAAGAGGTCGATCCATTACATTGTTGTCTTCATTTCTCTGCTTCAAGTCATCATGATGAAGTCAGCATCGTTTCCTCGAGAACTCCATCGTACTTACGAAGGGATAAGGGGGTAATACGGAAGAACGGACCGCTACAATGTTTGCTTATCTAGTAGATAACATCAGGGAAGGTGGCGAGAAGTAACTCTCGAATTGAAATTTAAGACAATAATGAGAGCAAGGTAAGAGGGTGCAAAATAGAAGTTTCAAGTGCATAGGCAATCGTCCTTGCCTGAAGCAAAGTGTAAAAGGGGTTCAGAGTAATGGGAATAAGTATTGCGTCTGATACCAATTTGATGATCTCATCGGAAGGTGGCTCGTGAATTACACACGAGGCCACGCGCAAGGAATAACCTTGGAAACAGGTGGTGTACAGGAGAGTCAGGTTTCGATCCTGTGGAACCGTGGGTTATGGGCCCACCATGTGGGTTAAAAGTAGGAAGAGGGGTGATGTCCTGCACGATCATGTAAGCAAGGCATGTCAGAGAATAACCGGTCAGTTATGTTGGCAGCATCGTTGGTACCGTGGGCGAGGGATGAAGAGAACCATTCTCCTGCTCGTTGAACGAGGCGGACCAATAGGCAAAGTTCTCGTCCATCGGTGATTACCGGAATGCTATCAACAATAGTAACAGGGTCTTACTGACAGAGTTATACACCGAGGTGTTAACACAAGCAGGGAATTATTACTGCTTTTATCATATAGATCACAGTAAGGGTTTAAACAAACCAATGGAAAGGTAAAAGTGTCTATCAGATTTAATCAGAACAATGGAAAGAAAAATGTGTTTAAACACATATTTTAGGGTTATATCCTTCCCAAGGACAAGCAGAGCATGATATCCATGACAGGATATAACGTAGAAAACCATTTAGGTTAGGCAAGAGGAAGTTCATGACCTTACCCAAACAACGGTGTTTGAATAATTGATAAAGGAAATTTAGCCTGGGCTTCAAAGGTTCTTGTTGAAGAACGGAGTACCATAGACGTGCTTCGAGATAGCATTGACATGGTCAACAGGTGAAAATCGGACTTTGGAAACAAAAAGGATCCATCAGGAACAACTTGTAGAATAAGTCTTACCATTTCTCATGGAAGAATAGATAACCTTGCTAAAAAGGAAAACTATAACATTAGGTCCTCCGGCCAGGTGTGCTAGGCATGACATCATCTTGCCGGGTCATATAAAGACCAAAGTTATAGCTCTTGGATATATGTTCCAATCATCATATCTGACCGAGTTTCAGATCTGGTTGGTGTCAGGATACCTCAGACTCGGGATGTGCGAGAAGAAAAGGTGCAACACAAATAGACGAAATGACATTGCAAGATTCTCGGGAAATGAACTATGGAAGCGAGTTTCGAAATAGGAGCTCATCATTAAACCAATGAAGGGATAAGGTGGTAGCTGATGAACTCAGCGACATTTCATCGAGATTTCCAAAAGGATGTAATTCCACAATTATGTGAACAAGGATATCACATTTGCCAGAACAAAAGATATAATGATGTATGCTCGAGGAAAACATACACAATTAAACATTGGTTAAAAAGTGCACCCGAAATATGGGCTTGTAGTAGAGTGATCAACGTTAGAATGGTGGTTCAGCAACCGATAGGCTAAGAATGAATTATCGATCATTAACTGCAAAGCAATAGGGTTGCTAGAAGTGCAGAATCCAAACAACACCGTTCACTTGTGGGTACCCCGGTTGGAATCGACACGAGGACCAAGAAAGAATGGTGATGGTGAGAAGTATCATTATAGGAAGAATTCTCAAGAGGTGGAGCAATCCTCACAACATTCTTGACATCAAAGATGGTAATACTCCGCGGTAGAACATAACAAAGTTGGATAGCAAGGAACTCAAGGTACAACACAAAACAGGAACAAGTTTTGTGTTGGAGGGAATGCAATAATGTTGTCGATGATAACCCAAATCATCGAGGGCAATGGGTGCTATCTCTCATCAATAATTCGGTAGATATCTTGGAAGACCTCATAAGGTTGATGAGGTTCACGACACTTTTGTCGAGAGATTTCAAGATGTAATCAATCAGCGACGACATCAAGTCAAAGGAATGATGAAGCGGAAGGTTATTGGGACCATGGGTAGGACACAAACTTGCAATCAAGCTTGTTGTTCAAGGTGATCTGATATGACGAGAAAGATCGACGTAAGCTTAGCTCATCGTCGAAAAGTTGTGCTCCGAGAGGAAGGACCAGGTAGCACAGTTAAAAAGTTGCACGATAATGATATAGCCGATCAGGCTAGAAATGACGTGATCGAGTACAAACTCGTAAGTAAAGAAAATTACTAATAGTTGTTTAATCACGATGCGGACTCGATTCAGTTACCCAAGTCCTTGAGTGTTTAATAACTCAGGGCCCGTGAAAAATTGGAATCAGTGAGAATGTAGCACTTGATGGAGAACTCATAAGAAGTTATGCAGTTCCATGATAATCTTGAGATACCAGGAGGGTAATACTCGACGACAGATCAAAGTAGAGGTTGGTCTAGGGTAATGCTCTGCAGAAGACAAGTGCTTAAACTTGCACGAGAAATGGTATTTAAAGGAGAGCATGGTCGGAACCACGATTGCAAAAGGCCAGATCCCAGATATAAGATGAACTTATACCAAAGGAATAATTAATTTAAGAGAAGCTTTCATGATAAGACCTACATCGTGTCCATGGGCATGAACACAAAGTTCAAGGTCGACTCCCACTTCTCCAATACATGACCTTTCATTCACTTCTCACCTTCAACGAAGTTGTGGTGTTGAAATTTTATCTGACATATATAACACCAATAGAGTATGACCCGTAATAGTTTCAGGGTTCACACGGATTAGAAAAGGCATAGGTTCAACCCATCGGGGCCTCTTAGGAACATATACCACAACTTCAGGGGTAAATAACACAAGCTCGAAAGCAGAGCATGTTTGACAGAGCAGAGGATATAATTTACCAAAGGCATTATGTATCTGAAAAAAAAAGACTCACAGAGTTATTGAATATAAAGGACGTCGTCGAATAAAATCCAATAAGGATCTGGTGGTCCATAAGGGATCTGAGGTGAGCATCGGTACTCAACCAGAAGAAGAAAGAAGCAAGGAGATCAGATTATCAAAACAACTGACTAATCCAAGCTCAAATGCAAAGGAGTTATGATTTCCAAATCAAGGGCTAAAAAACAAACGCTCTGAGTAAGGATGGATAAGTTGAGTAGGCTTAGGGTTACCATCGATGGTACTTTGATTGGTCGAGATCCAGCTCATGTTCAAAATGACATCTGAGCCGGAAAGATAACTTAAAAGGATCAACCGATGATTGCGGGCATTCGCACTCATGTTGAATCAACAGACTCCAAATGATAATGACAAGGGATGCCATTAAGATTACGAGACTTATGGGATTAACCATAATGCAAGCAAGCAAGAATTTCAAGAGCAATAGGCTGCTCAGGATTTTCGGAAGATCATGTAGTATTTGAATGTATGTTTTTTTATGAAACACATGAGCAACTTTGGATGAATGAATACTCGACAAGAGCGAGGAATTATCCGTAGGGGTATTCATGTGGTAAAAACTGCAAGGCAGTAAGGCACAAGGATTATCAAACAACGACGAGTTTTTCAGGGTATCTTGTAATAACAAGACCAACTAGGGATGATGTAAGAATAACAACTGCAAGTAGTTATCCATAAGGGTTTATGGTGGAAGGGGAATTGCAAGAGGGATGGCACAAAGTATCGAGGGAACGTCCGAGAGTATTGTCAGAATCTTCTGTTGAAGCAGTCGATCATCCATATTAAAGGGCTCTCCGGCAGGAAGTGGTAACGAGAACCTAGAGTTAGATTTTAGCAAAATCATTTAACCCGAATAGAAGAGATGTCAGAGTCCCAGAGTATAGGTCAAGGAGTAAAAGATCCTAGTACCACCCGATGGCGACGTGGGCCCGTAAGGCACACAGCCAAGTTAGTAAAAGTCTAGACTCGATTTCGGCCAAAGAGTGTGGAAGGGGGATTCCTACAGGCAGTCGGCTCTGATACCAACTTGTGACGCCCCTGATTCAATCGTACACTAATCATGCACGCAAATGTGTATGATCAAGATCAGGGACTCACGGGAAGATATCACAACACAACTCTACAAATAAGAATAGGTCATACAAGCATCATAATACAAGCCAGGGGCCTCGAGGGCTCGAATACAAGTGCTCGATCATAGACGAGTCAGCGGAAGCAACAATATCTGAGTACAGACATAAGTTAAACAAGTTTGCCTTAAGAAGGCTAGCACAAACTGGGATACAGATCGAACGAGGCGCAGGCCTCCTGCCTGGGATCCTCCTAACTACTCCTGGTCGTCGTCAGCGGGCTGCACGTAGTAGTAGGCACCTCTAGAGTAGTAGGAGTCGTCGTCGACGGTGGCGTCTGGATCCTGGGCTCCATCGTCTGGTTGCGGCAACCGAGTAGAAGGGAAAGGGGGAAAAGGGGGAGAAAAGCAACCGTGAGTACTCATCCAAAGTACTCGCAAGCAAGGAGCTACACTACATATGGATGGATATATGTGTAAAGGGCCATATCAGTGGACTGAACCGCAGAATGCCAGAATAAGAGGGGGATAGCTAGTCTTATCGAAGACTACGCTTCTGGTCGCCTCCGTCTTGCAGCATATATAAGAGAGTAGACTGAAGTCCTCCAAGTAGCATCGCATAGCATAATCCTACCCGACGATCCCCTCCTCGATGCCCTGTTAGAGAGCGATCACCGGGTTGTATCTGGCACTTGGAAGGGTGTGTTTTATTAAGTATCCGGTTCTAGTTGTCATAAAGTCAAGGTACAACTCCGGGTCGTCCTTTTACCCAGGGACACGGCTATTCGAATAGATAAACTTCCCTGCAGGGGTGCACTACATAGCCCAACACGCTTGATCCCATTTGGCCGGACACACTTTTCTGGGTCATGCCCGGCCTTGGAAGATCAACACGTCGCAGCCCCACCTAGGCACAACAGAGCGGTCAGCACGCCGGTCTAAACCTAAGCACGCAGGGGTCTGGGCCCATCGCCCTGAGCACACCTGCACGTTGCGAACGCGGCCGGAAGCAGACCTAGCCTAGTGGCGTTCCAGTCCAATCTGGCGCGCGCCACTCAGTCGCTGACGTCAAGAAGTGCTTCGGCTGATACCACGACGCCGAGTGCCCATATCTTTCCCGCGTAGTTGGTTAGTGCGTATAGACCAAATGGCTAGACTCAGATCAAATACCCAGATCTCGTTAAGCGTGTTAAGTTCCGCGAACGCCAACAGGGCCAGGCTCACCTCTCACCCAGGTAGCCCCGAACTGCCCTGCCGCTCCGCCACAAAGATCCACACAGAGGGCCGTCGGGACAAAGGTCCTTTCAGCCCCCAATCCGTGAATCACTCGCGGGTACTCCTCGAGCCAACCCGACTTTGGTCACCACATGTATCATGTTTAAAGTATAGTATATATCCATGATCACCTCCCGAGGTGATCACAACCCAGTAGTATAGCAAGGCAGACAGACAAGAGTGTAGGGCCACTGATGGAACAATAGCATCCTATACTAAGCAAGTAGGATTGCAGGTAAAGGTATCAACAGCAGTATCAAGAACAGGCTATGCATCAGGATAGGAATAACGAAAGCAGTGACATGCTACACTACTCTAATGCAAGCAGTATAGATCAGAGTAGGCGATATCTGGTGATCAAGGGGGGGGGGCTTGCCTGGTTGCACAGACAAGAAAGAGGGGTCGTCAACACCGTAGTCGATCGGGGGTACCAGCAGCAGCGTCAGTCTCGTAGTCTACCGGAAAGAAGTAACGGAGGGGAAACAAAATAAATAACAGAGCAATCAAATGTAACACAAAGCAAGACGCGGCAATACGTTGTGCTAGGGGTGACCTAACGCAGGGATAGGTGATACCGGCGAAGGGGGGAAACATCCGGGAAAGTATTCCCGGTGTTTCGCATTTTCGGTCAGATGAACCGGAGGGGGAAAGTTGCGAGTTTGCTATGCTAGGGATGTGTGACGGGCGAACGGACTGCTTATTCGGGTTCGTCTTGTCGTTCTGAGCAACTTTCGTGTTGAAAATAATTTAATCCGAGTTACGGATTAAAAGATATGATTTTCTAAAGATTTTCTTAATTTCTGCAATTTAATTAATTATTTAGTTTAATTCGAAAATGGATATATGACATCAGCATGATGTCATGCTGACGTCAGCAGTCAAGGGGGTTGATTGGTCAACCTGACCAGTGGGTCCCACTGGTTAGAGACACATTTTAATTAAACAATTTAATTACCCTTATTATTATTAATTAGGGGGTGGGCCCCACTGTCATACTAATTAATTAGATAATTAACTAACAAGGTTAATTAGATAACTAATGTTTAATTAGTTTAATTAGTTGATTAGTTTAGTTAATGAAAATTAATTAAGTTAACTATTTCTTTAATTAATTAATTAATTACTTTTACTTTTATTTTATATTTTTTAATTCCCCTTTTTTTTAAAATCGTTCTTGGGGGGTGGGGCCCCCTTGTCATTGGCCTAGGGGCCCTAGTGAGTTTGCGGGCGCTGCGGTTGCCGCGGATGCGGGCGCTGGGCTTTGCGGGCGCCCGACCCAGGAGAGGGCCGAGCGGGCGCAGAGGGGCGCCGCCGTCGGGCGCGTGGTCGACGGCGCGGCGCGGGCGGTCGCCGGAGTGGGCGCGGGGCACGACGGAGGACGGCGAGGGCGGGGCGGAGCAAGGGAACGCCGAGGCGCGGCCAGAACGGCAGCGGAGCGAAGGCAGGGCGGCGTGGCAGCAGTAGCAGGGACGGGCGCGCGAGCGGGAGCCGAGCTACGGCGCGGGCTTCCAGAGGTGCTCGCGGGAGTGTGGAGTCGGGCGCGTGGGGGTTGGAGTGGCCAGCGGCGGTGCAAGGCAGGGCGCGGCCATGAGCGTGGCGAGCGTGCACGGGGGAAGCGGGCGGGCGCAGCCAGGGTCATGCGCGCGCGTGCGGTCGCCGGTGAGCGAGGCCCTGGACGAAGTGGCCGGAGCAGGGGAAGATGAGGAGATGCCGGGGTCTCACCACGGGCCGTGGGGTCTAGGCAGTGGGGGTTGAAGAAGAGGACGATGACGCGATGCCGACGAGGAGGAGATCCCGCGACGGAGAGGAAGGCGACGGTGGCCGCGGCGTCGTGGGCGTTGGGGGAGAGGAGGCGCCGGCAAGGTGATCCTAGGCGGCGGCGGCGCGGTCCGAGCCCTCCCTTTTCCCGATCCAGATCGGGATCGAGGGGGGAGGGGCTGGAGGAGAGACGTGCGGGAGTGGGAGGGGGCGAGTGGGGAGTAGGGTAGGTTAGGGTTTCGCTCGGGTTGGTTATAGGCCCGGGGGTGGGCCGGCCTGGGGTTTGGCCTGGCTAGCAGCTTGGCCAAGAGGCCGAGTCGGGGGTTTGTTTCATTCCTTTTTTATATTTTATTTCTGTTTTCTTTTGACTTTTCAATTTATTTTGATTTTGTAAAATATAATTTCAACTCTTAAATTTAGCATTGCCACTAAACCTACTGTCATAAAAAGATTTACCCTAAACAAAACGGTTTAGTATTTTACATAATACAAAAGGCATTTAATTAATTGCTTTATCTACAATTTTATTCATCTTACAGTATTTAAATATTTTATAAAAGTGTGGTTTCTCCACCATAATTACATACGCATTATTTGGCACAACCCGAACATTTTAGTTTCGATATTCGAAATTTTTTATTGTTTGACTTAAATTCAAATTTGAATTTGAATCGGTTTTGAACTAAAGCGAGATTAACAACAGTAACCGGGGTGACGTGGCATCATTAACAGAGGTTTACTGTAGCTTAATTATCCGGGCGTCACAACTCATGACCCGCTTTTGCGCGGGAGAAGATAGCTGGCTGGCTCGCAGCAACAACATATCAAGGAAACTTGGCACTTCAGATACCAAGGATAGTAACGGCAAGCCACGTCGCAACAAACATAAATGCCGCAATAACGGCGATAACGCCGAGGATACGACAGTCAATGCCGGATTTAGAGGCTCTAAACCCGGTCAGCGGAAAAAGGCATTCAAAAGAAGCACTCCGGGCCCGTCCAATCTGGACCACATACTTGATCGCTCGTGCCAAATACACGGCACCCCCAACAAACCAGCCAATCACACCAATAGAGAATGCTGGATATTCAAGCAGGCCGACAAGTTAAACGCCGAAAATAAGGACAAGGGGCTGCACAACGATGACGAGGAGGAGCTCCGGCCACCGAACACGGGAGGACAGAAGAGGTCCCCCCCACAAGTAAGGACGGTGAACATGATATACGCAACCCACATCCCCAAGAGGGAGCGGAAGCGTGCACTAAGGGACGTATATGCGATGGAGCCCCTCGCCCCAAAAGTTCAACCCATGGTCCTCTTGTCCGATCACCTTTGATCGCAGGGACCACCCCACGAGTATCCGTCATGGCGGATCTGCCACATTGGTCTTAGACCCAATCATCGACGAATTTCACCTCGCTCGAGTCCTTATGGACGGCGGCAGCAGCCTGGACCTGCTTTATCAGGATACAGTGCGCAAAATGGGCATAGACCCCTCGAGGATCAAACCCACCAAAACGACCTTTAAAGGCGTCATCCCAGGTGTAGAAGCCCATTGTACGGGCTCAATCACACTGGAAGTGGTCTTCGGATCTCCGGACAACTTACGAAGCGAGGAGCTAATCTTCGATATCGTCCCGTTCCGCAGTGGCTATCATGCACTGCTCGGGCGCATCGCATTTGCAAGATTCAATGCGGTACTGCATTACGCATACCTCAAGCTCAAGATGCCAGGACCTAGGGGGTCATCACAATCAATGGAAACACAGAGCGCTCGCTTTGTACGGAGGAGTACACTGCGGCCCTCGCAGCAGAAGCACAAAGCAGCCTTTTGAGGCAATCCACCAGTTCGGCGATCAAGCCCCCGGACACCGTCAAGCGCGTCCGGAGTAACCTGCAACAGGATCGCCTGGCACGCTCAGAGCTCGCCTAGCAATTCGGCCCCCGCCCTAGTCTCAGTACAACGGCGAAATCCGTCCTGCGCGAATGTAATTATGCATTGAAAATACCATGGGCATCGGCGGGGGCACGATCACGGCACGTCCCACAATGCGACTCAACCGCACTAGGGCTTACCACCTTTATCATTCTCTCCCTTTCAGGACTCTACTCTCTGGAAGCCCTATTCGGCAGTACGATAGCCGGACACACGATACAACACCCAAGGAGGCAGGAAGCTACGTCGTGCAACGGAATCCCCAGGTGGTCTCTGATAACGAGTGAAATACCTGTTTTAAATACCAGCTCGCAGCTTGCCCTTGGACGGGACATGTCAAACATTCCAATTTTTTGCTTATCGCACTGCTTGTATCAGTATGCATCAATGCATTTCTTAATAAACATTGCATAGCATTAGTCTCTTATTGCATTTTATATTCTTTTATATATATGTTCATCTATGACAATCAGCACCCGTACACACTGGTACGGCTAATACGCCAGGGGCTTCCGTATACCCCATAATTCAGCGTGCAAAGTCCAAACACTTTTGACCGTGCGGCACCCCGAACTTATAGCATTATATGCATCAGCTCCGAATCATGTCTTGGGTCAATAGTTGGGTTTGCCCGGCTCCCATGTTTTGGTACCTTACGTTCCGCTATATTGGCTAAGGTAGCGCTGGGAGAACTACTGTGATTGTGCCCCGGTTCTTCCGGCCGAGCACCTCAGTAGAGAAAGCTAAAACTGACTGTCCTGATGAGGCGAGAGCTAGTCGCTGTTCGAGAGGTCTCAAGTCCCTAAAGACTTTTTCCGCTTCGGGCGATGAGTCGGCCTAGTCTGACTTCGGCGTGTATAGCGCCCCAAGTTCGGCCTTCCGAAGACTAGGGGCTTCGCCAAAATTTAAAATTGTAGACTTCTATGGCTAAGTGAGAGCGATAAAGCACTATAGTCCGATTGCCTGGTTCGTTGCGCTAAGCACCTCCCTCGAAGGACCCATAAATGGGAAAAAGAGTGCCCAGATTTATCCCGAAGACCCCAGCACTAGTTGCATGGGGGCTGAAGCCGACGACTAGCAACTCTCAGATTTTACAAACGCCCGCACAGAAGGTAATATTTTAAATTCGAAAAGCGTTGCACAGTGCAAATGAACTAGTTTTCATAATACAGGATCACACGAGCAAGTTCATTCAAAAATTACATCCTTCGCACACTCGTCCGCCACAAGACGGGCACCCTTCAGGACACCCTCATAATACATTTCAGGGTGGCGATGCTCCTTGCCCTGCGGTGGCCCCTCCTTCACCAGCTTCTCGATGTCCATCTTGGCCCAGTGCACGTTCGCACGGGCAAAAGCCCTGCGGGCACCCTCGATGCAGATGGACCGCTTTATGACTTCTAGCCGTGGGCAGGCATCCACAAGCCGCCTCACCAGGCCAAAGTAGCTGTTGGGAAGGGAATCGCCAGGCCACATCTGGACTACAAGGCCCCTCATGGCCTGTTCGGCCGCCTTATGGAGCTCGACCAGTTGCTTCAGCTGGTCGCTCACGGGCATCGGGTGTTCAGTCCCAGTATACTGAGACCAGAACAACTTCTCCGTCAAGCTTCCCTCCTCGGCTTGGTAGAACTCCGCTGCCTCAGACACACTGCGGGGCAGATCTGCTAACGCTCCTGGAGAGCTCCAAACTCGGGTAAGTAGAAGGAAATTTTCTTTTGCATGCCTACTTTGCATAATGAATGCCTTACCCGTCGCTATCTTATTCACCGCCTCAATTTCCTGGAGGGCCTTTTGGGCTTCGGCCTTGGCATTTTTTGCGCTTTCAAGGGCCTTGGCAAGCTCGGACTCTCGTGTCTTTGAGTCACGCTCCAAGGACTCATGCTTCTTCATGAGTTCTTGAAGCTCTTGCTGCACCTCGCCTGCTCGGGCCTCTTGTTTTTCTCGCTCGGTGCGCTCCTTGGCCGCTTTGTTTTCGGCCTTGGTGAGCAACTGCTTCAGGGTCGCCACTTCGGTTGTGGACCCTGGTACATCCATGATGATCATGTTATCTTGCAACCAAAACCTTTTTATGAAGACAAGGTATTGCTTACCTTTGTTCTCCTCGAGCCGCTTTTTGGCAAGGCCGAGTTCTTCCTCAGACCGCTCGAGGTTCCGCTTCAGTGCGGTGATCTCCGTAGTATGTGCGGCAGCGGCCAGCACTGAAGTCTGCATACGTATATAGACATATTTGGATTAGACTCCTGCAGTTTTTATTCGATCCTCTATTCGGCTTTTTCTTCGCGAACTCCTAACAGAGCATCAGGGGCTACTGTCTATACGGTAGTATTTTTATATACTTCCACTACTTACCTCAAAGCATGTTAGGAGGCTGGCACAAGCTTCGGTTAGTCCGCTTTTGGCACACCGAATCTTCTCGATCACCGCACTCATAATAGTGTGGTGCTCTTCGTCGATGGAAGCGCCTCGAAGCGTTTCCAACAAATTGTCCGGTGCCTCTGGATGGACAGAGGCCACCGGCGCGGGCGGTTTGTCTCCCTTCAAAGGGAGTTGCCTATCGGAATCCAGAACCAATGAAGGCTACGGCGCGGTGTCCGGCCGACGACTGGACTTGGAGCCTGTGGGAGTCTTGCTCCCTTTGCGCCCAGGGCCCGGAAGGTCGCCTCGAGGCGCCTCTAGGACCACCTCCCCTCGGCTCGGTGCTCTCGCGGACAACACTTCGGCGTTGTCCGTAGGGTGGGGGGTAGAAGCGGTCGGAAGTGAGTCGCTCTTCATATCCGACGAGCCCAAAGAATCACTTGACGAAGGTACATCGATTCGGGCTCTGGGAGGACTGCATAATCGTGTTCGGCATGAGGAGAAGCAGTTTAACAAAGTAGACCAATAATCGTTATGATATCCGAATACTTACGACTTTGCCAAGGGCTTGTCCCTAAGCAGCCACTCGTCGCCGCTGTCGGCGACCGTCGTGGAGCAGTCCGGAAGGAGAGTTCTCCCCTTCTTGGACCCTTCGCCCCCCTGGCTGGGGCGGCTTTCCTTTTCTTGTCTCCCCCGGCTGCAGGGGGAGAACCTTCATCTTCCTCCTCCTCGCTTTCATGAGAGGAGTGCATCTCAGAGTCGTCGTGCGATGAGTCCGATACCACCTGACGCCGGGAACTCTTTCGAGTCCCCTTGGCCTTCTTCTCCGGCACCTCATAAGGTGCCGGAGTCAACATCTCCGTTAGGAGAACGTCCGCTGGATCTTCAGGCGAAGGAGCTGGGCAGTCGATCTGCTCTGCCGTCTCCACCCAGTCCTGTCAAAGGCAGGGGTAGATGAGACCCCGCACATGATTAAACCGGGGAGGATAAATACCCTATAAAGAACTTACTGGTTTCGCGAGGCGCTTCGTGCTAAGTCCACGGTCCTCGGTTAGGGAGGGGGGAACCTCGACGCCCTTGAACAGCACCTTCCATACATCCTTGTGCGTCGTGTCGAAGGCTCACACAAAGTTTGGTGTCGGGCCGGGTCGAACTCCCATAGATTGAACGCCCGTTGTTGACACGGGAGGATCCGGCGGAAGAGCATGACCTGGACCACGTTGACAAGCTTGATTTTCCTGTTCATCATGTTCTTGATGCAGGTCTGGAGTCCGGTCAGCTCTACCGGGTTACCCTAGGGCAGGCCCTTGTCTTTCCAGGAGGTGAGCCGCATAGGGATTCTGGATCGGAACTCGGGGACTGCGACCCATTTGGGGTCGCGTGGCTCGGTGATGTAGAACCACCCCGATTGCCACCCCTTTATGGTCTCCACGTAGGAGCCCTCGAGCCATGTGACATTGGGCATTTTGCCCACCATGGTGCCTCTGCATTCTGCCTGCTGGCCGCCTACAACCTTCGGCTTGACATTGAAGGTCTTCAACCATAGGCCGAAGTGGGGCCGGATGCGGAGGAAAGCCTCGCACACGATGATAAACGCCGAGATGTTGAGGATAAAGTTCGGGGCCAGATCATGAAAGTCCAGCCCGTAGTAGAACATGAGGCCGCGGACGAACGGGTGGAGGGGAAATCCCAGTCCGCGGATGAAGTGGGTAAGGAAAACTACCCTCTCGTGGGGCTCCGAAGTAGGGACGATCTGCCCCGCGTTTGGCAGCCGGTGCGCGATGTCCGCGTCCAAGTATCTGGCTCCACGCAACTTCTTGATATTCTCCTCCATAACGGAGGATCTCATCCACTTTCCTCCCGCTCCGGACATGATTGGGGCGGTGTAAGGAGAAAGGTGCGAACTTGGGCGTTGGAGCTCGAGTGCGCGAGAATGGATAGGCGAAGATGAAGAAGGCGTGGGTGAAAAAGGCGAACTCTTATCCCTTTATAAGGGCAGATGAAACTATACGCCCCCACTAGCCTGGTTAACTCGCTTATTCGCCAAGCGCCACGATTATTGGCGCGGTTGGGTTACCCACGCCCGTATTGATGAGAATCCCGTGATAAGGGGACACGATCTCTGCTTCGACAATACGTGCCAAGGAAACCGCCTCGCGATATGCGCCAAGGCTGGTTGAGAAAAACGGTTCGATAATAACCAGGCCATGGCGTGATGCCATGATATCAAATATGTCAGCAGATCGGAAATGTTATTCTCTCTACGGTGGTATGTGGAACTTGTTTTACAGAGCCGGACACTATCCTTGTGTTCAAAATCTTCTATGAAGTATTCGGAGAAGGAACCCGCATTGCAATGCCGAAGACAATCTGCGGGCTGGACTCGTCGTCATTGAAGCCTGGTTCAGGGGCTACTGAGAGAGTCCTGGATTAGGGGGTATCCGGACAACCGAACTATATCCTTTGGCCGGACTGTTGGACTATGAAGATACAAGATTGAAGACTTCATCTCGTGTCCGGATGGGACTCTCCTTGGCGTGGAAGGCAAGCTTGGCGATACGGATATGTAGATCTCCTCCTGTTGTAACTGACTCTGTGTAACCCTAGCCCCCTCCGATGTCTATATAAACCGGAGGGTTTAGTCCGTAGGACAACAACAATCATACCATAGGCTAGCTTCTAGGGTTTAGCCTCTACGATCTCGTGGTAGAGCAAGTCTTCTAATACTCATATCATCAAGATCAATCAAGCAGGAAGTAGGGTATTACCTCCATAGAGAGGGCCCGAACCTGGGTAAACATCGTGTCCCCCGCCTCCTGTTACCATCCGCCTTAGACGCACAGTTTGGAACCCCCTACCCGAGATCCGCCAGTTTTGACACCGACAGTCGTCATCATCAACCTTCCTCCATCACCAATTTCATGAATCTCACCACCGTGCATGAGTAATTCCATCATAGGCTTGCTGGACGGTGATAGGTTGGATGAGATTTACCATGTAATCGAGTTAGTTTTGTTAGGGTTTGATCCCTAGTATCCACTATGTTTTGAGATTGATGTTGCTAACTTTGCTATGCTTAATGCTTGTCACTAGGGCCCGAGTGCCATGATTTCAGATCTGAACCTATTATGTTTTCATGAATATATGTGAGTTCTTGATCCTATCTTGCAAGTCAATAGTCACCTATTATGTGTTATGATCCTTTAACGCCGAAGTGACAATAATCGGGATACTTACTAGTGATGACCGTAGTTTGAGGAGTTTATGTATTCGCTAAGTGTTAATGCTTTGGTCCGGTACTCTATTAAAAGTAGGCCTTAATATCCCTTAGTTTCCAATAGGACCCCGCTGCCACAGGAGGGTAGGACAAAAGATGGCATGCAAGTTCTTTTCCATAAGCACGTATGACTATATACGGAATACATGCCTACATTACATTGATGAATTGGAGCTAGTTCTGTGTCACCCTATGTTATAACTGTTGCATGAGGAATCATATCCGACATAATTATCCATCACTGATCCAATGCCTACGAGCTTTTCACATATTGATCTTTGCTTAGTTACTTTACTGTTGTCACTGTTACAATTACTACAAAACTGCTACTGTTACTTTTGCCACTGTTACCGTTACTTCCATACTACTTTGCTGCAGATATTAAGTTATCTAGGTGTGGTTGAATTGACAACTCAACTGCTAATACTTGAGAATATTCTTTGGCTCCCCTTGTGTCGAATCAATAAATTTGGGTTGAATACTCTACCCTCCAAAACGGTTGCGATCCCCTATACTTGTGGGTTGTCAAGACTATTTTCTGGCACCGTTGCCGGGGAGCATAGCTCTATTCTTTGAGTCACTTGGGATTTATATCTGTTGGTCACTATGAGGAACTTGAAAGACGAGAAAACCAAGATTTATCCCTCAACTACTAGGGGAGGTAAAAATTTGCCATCTAGCTCTGCACTTGATTCACCTTCTGTTAGGAGTAACCTTGTGACACCAAAACCTGCTTCTGCTATTGATTCTGATATGTAGCATGTTATTGATGATGCCACTTCTGCTTTGCATGATACTTATGATGAAACTACTTCTATGCTTGATAATACCGTGCCATCAGGTGAATTTCTTGATGAACAACTTGCTAGGGCTAGAGAGAATGAAATTATTGAGACTGATAATATTGATGAAAGTGATGATGAAGATTCTCCCCATAGATATGAATTGCCTGATGTACCTGAGGGTTATGTTATGGATGAAGAAACTGCTAGAGACTTTCTTGCTTGCAATGATAGATATGATCTTAAGAAATTATTAGCTAAGCTGAAAGAAAAATCCTTGAATGCTAGAATGAAATATGACCCTGGTTTTGCTACTTCACCTATCTTTATTTCCGATAAGGATTATGATATCTCTGTCAATCCTGAGATAATTACTTTGGTTGAATCTGATCCTTTTTATGGCTATGAATCTGAAACTGTTGTGGCACATCTTACTAAGTTAAACGATATAGCCACCCTATTCACTAATGATGAGAAAACTCGCTACTACTATATCCTTAAGTTATTTTCATTCTCATTAAAGGGTGATGCTAAAACATGGTTTAATTCTCTTGATCTTGGATGTGTGCGTAGTCCCCAGGATATGATTTATTACTTCTCTGCTAAATATTTCTCCGCTCATAAGAAACAAGATGCTTTAAGGGAAATATATAATTTTGTGCAAATTGAAGAAGAGAGTCTCCCACAATATTGGGGGAGGCTTCTCCAATTACTTAATGCTTTGCCTGATCATCCTCTCAAGAAAAATGAAATACTTGATATCTTTTATAATGGACTAAGCGATGCTTCCAGAGGCCACCTAGATAGTTGTGCTTGTTGTGTTTTCAGGGAAAGAACTATTGATCAAGCTGAATTACTATTGAATAATATGTTGAATAATGAAAATAATTGGACACTTCCTGAACCAACTCCTAAGCCAACTCCGAATAAAAGGGGTATTCTATTTCTCAGTCCTGAAGATATGTTAGAGGCAAAGACATCTATGAAAGAAAAGGGTATTAAAGCTAAAGATGTTAAGAATTTACCACCTATTGAAGAAATACATGGTCTTGATAACCTGACACAGGTAGTAAAGGTAAATTCTCTCTATAGATATGATAAAGCTGAAATCCCGTCTACTAAGTTTGCTAGCCAATGCTTGTATGAGTTTGATGACTTAAAGGTTAAACAAGAAAACTTCAATGCTTATGTTGGTAGACAATTGAAACATGATGCTTATATGATTGAACACTTGAGTGATTATATGTCTAGAGTTAAAGGTGAACTTAAACTTATTAGTAAACATGCTTCTATGGTTACCACTCAAGTAGAACAAGTGCTTAAAGCTCAAAATGATTTTCTCAATGAATTAAATAATAAGAAAAATGATAATGCTGTTAGAGTTGTGACTAGAGGGGGTAAAATGACTCAGGAACCTTTGTATCCTGAAGGTCACCCTAAGAGAATTGAGCAAGATTCTCAGAGAACTAATGTTGATGCACCTGGTCCTTCTAAAAAGAAGAAAAAGAAAAATGATAGGACTTTGCATGCTTCTAGTGAACCTGTTGTAGACACACCTGAGAATCCCAATGATATTTCTATTTCTGATGCTGAAACACAATCTGGTAATGAACATGAACCTAGTGATAATGTTAATGATGATGTTCATGTTGATGCTCAACCTAGTAATGACAATGATGTAGAGATTGAACCTGCTGTTGATCTTGATAACCCACAATCAAAGAATCAACGTTATGATAAGAGAGACTTCGTTGCTAGGAAGCACGGTAAAGAAAGAGAACCATGGGTTCAGAAACCCATGCCTTTTCCACCTAAATCATCCAAGAAAAAGGATGATGAGAATTTTGAGCGCTTTGCTGAAATGATTAGACCTATCTTTTTGTGTATGCGTTTGACTGATATGCTTAAAATGAATCCTTATGCTAAGTATACGAAAGAAATCGTTACAAATAAAAGAAAGATACCGGAAGCTGAAATTTCCACCATGCTTGCTAATTATACTTTTAAGGGTGGAATACCAAAAAAACTTGGAGATCCAGGAGTACTAACTATACCATGCTCCATTAAAAGAAACTATGTTAAAACTGCTTTATGTGATCTTGGAGCCGGTGTTAGTGTTATGCCTCTCTCTTTATATCGTAGACTTGATTTGAATAAGTTGACACCTACTGAAATATCTTTGCAAATGGCCGATAAATCAACTGCTATACCTATCGGCATTTGTGAGGATGTGCTTGTTGTGGTTGCAAACGTTACTATCTTAACGGACTTTGTTATTATTGATATTCCCGAGGACGACAGTATGCCGATTATCCTTGGTAGACCCTTTTTGAATACTGCAGGGGTTGTTATTGATTGCAACAAAGGCAATGTCACTTTTCATGTTAATGGTAATGAGCATATGGTACACTTTCCGAGGAAACAACCTCAAGTCCACAATATCAATTCTATTGGAAAAATTTCATCAATTACTATTGGAGGTTTCGAATTTCCTCTTCCTACTGTCAAGAAGAAATATGATATTCTTATTATCGAGGATGTGCATATCCCCGTTGAGGTAACCTAGGGCTATTCGAAAATTCTCCGATTTCATGCGATTCGGAATGAGTTTGTAACAAGAAATGATCAACCTTGTTAGTGGATTCCTTTTGATGAGCATGAGAAGGATGAAGTTAGAAAGCGCAACTCTCTGTACCCTCCTTTTACTTTCTATTATTTAGATTAAATGAAGCAAAAATAGTAATTTCTGTTTGTTTTCTAAATTATCCGTGCAATAAAAACCTCGAAAATAAAAGTTCTCCAAATGCCCTGAAAATGAAATATGATTTTTTTCTAGAATATTTAAGATTATTGGCACTGAGAACACACAAGAGGGGGCAACCACCTGGCCACGAGGGTGCAGGGCACGCCCACCCCCCTGGGGCACGCCCCCTGCCTCGTGGCCCCCCTCCACTTATTCTTGTACCCACACACTTCGTCTTCCTCTAGAAAAAATCACCCACCAGCTCAAGCACGAGTTCTAGCTCATCTTGCTGCTATTTTTGATCTCCTTGCTCAAAGCTCCACTCACAAAACTGTTTTGGGGATTGTTCTTCGGTATGTGACTCCTCCAATGGTCCAATTAGTTTTTGTTCTAGTGCTTTATTTATTGCAAATTTTTGCCGCTTAGGTGACCCTGTTCTTGAGCTTGCATGTCAATTTATTTGGTCCCAAGTAGTTTTAATGCATGATTTATCTCTAGGCACTTGTGGAAGTAGTTGCTATCAATCTTGTTGAGTTTGGTTCACTTTTATTTGAAGTCACTAAAAATTTCAGAAATTTTTCAGAGGAAGAAATATGTTTAGGAAAATGTACCAAGGTGGTTCTTCAAGGAAGCAAGGACCCAGGCCCGCAATACGTGAGCCGAACTATGAAGTACCAAGAGAAGCTCAAGTGCGGCCTTGTGAATCGCCGTCAGAAAATTTCATGGTCCAAGCAGGAATTAAGGAGGAATTTTAGGCATATGTGCGTAATGCTGAACTCGAGGGCTTCATGTTAGATAAGTGCCCCCAATATCACCACCTAACTGATTCCTTTGTGAGAAGGTTTAAATTTACATCCTCAGGCAATTCTCACACTGTCCTATTTGATCTCTATGATAAATCTTATACCATGGACTTAGAAGATTTTAATACTGCTTGTAAACTCCCGTAATGGGGTAGCGCTAGTGAACCTCGCAAATCTGAGTTTAAAGATTTTCTTGCTAGTATCACTGTGGGGGAATCTAGAGAAATAACACAAGCCACCATAGGGAGCATTCATTTTCCTGCTATACATTATTTTGCTCTCTTTATAGGTAGATGCATTAACGACAAGGACAAGGCATGTCACATGTGTGTTCCTGTCGGGGGATATCGGCCTCCACGAGCACCTATGGGGACGGAGCCCCTTGTCGGTTCGGCGGGGGCGGAGGTTGCACAAAGAGCAGATCGAGGCGACACACACACACAACGATTTTACCCAGCTTCGGGCCGCATGGATGCGTAAAACCCTACTGCTGCATGTCTGGTTGATTAGAGTTCTTGCTCTGGAGCGCAAGAAGCTACAGTAAGCTGGAGCTGGACGTAGACGAGGGTCTACTGAGCGTCCTCCTCTAGGGTTTTTTCTTTTTCCGGGTCTGGCCTCCCCCCCTACGTGCGCATGGGCCTCCTTTTATATGCTAAGGGGTTTTCCACAGGCAGCGACGCAGGTGAGGGTAAAAGTGGCAAGGAACTGTGCGAACAGGGGTCGCACAGTGCTATCGCACCTAACTCTGACGGCGGGGGACAAAGGCATTAAATGCCCGTCTGGATCGCCTGAACAGTGCCGAGGCGGACCGTTAGGAGTGCCTCCGCTTGCCACGGGGGCGACTCTGCCAACGTCGCATGCCACCGCGCGTCTCAGGTTGCGCGGCGCCCCGCCACGTGCCTCCGGGGAAGCCCCAGAGCGACGCGTGGGCAGGTGAGCTGGAGTGCAGGCCTGAGGTGGTGGTTTGCCGCGGCAAGTGGCTTGCCACGGTAGTTGCCTTGCCGCACCTGAGAGCTTGCCGCTCGTCAGGCCTTGCTGGGGCGCGCGGCGCGCCGCGGCGGGCTTCTCTTGGGGTGCCTTGGCTTGGTCGTCCCGGCGAGCTCCTCCCGCCGGGGCCTTGGTGCTTCGACTTAGTCGTCCCGGCAAGCTCCTCTTGCCGGGGCCTTGCCGCCTTGTCCCGGCAAGCTCCTCTTGCCGGACCTCGCCTGCTTGGCCCGGCAAGCTCCTCTTGCCGGGGCTTGGTCTTCTAGGCTCGATCACTTGGCCTTCGTCCGGCCCAGAAAGGGCCGTGGAGACTCTTGTCGCTCCCCTGGCAAGCCTTGCCGTGGGACGCTACTACTGCCCGTGTACAAGTTCGGGGTACTAAGGTACCCCTACTTTAGTACACCGACAGTTCCCGATCTTAGTGTTCTCAAGAGTGTTGTATTAGGAGATAAACAATACAACTTGGGGGCCATTGTTGCACGTAGGTTGCATAATAACAGTATTAGTGGAGATTTGTTCGATGGAATTTACGCAACCCGTTTAGCTAATTTTCTTAAGGTTATAATGCTATGGAGATAAACAATACATGGAAATGATATGTAGTTGCCTCCTGCTTATCTAGATTATAATGCTATGGTTCGCCATCAGTTTATTGAGAGGAATGAACAGTTCCTCCAATACCGACTAATCTTTGACAGACGTCGCACTATCCATGTTGCTCTCCCTGCTCCTGGTTTCTTTGACTTTTAGGCAAAAAGGAGATATATTATAACCAGGGAGGAGGCGAACGAGTATGAGAGAAGGACAGAGGCAGCTCGCCTCCAAGTTGCAGCTCATGAGGCAATAGCTGCTGCATCTCAGTATGACCCTAGCTTCAACTTTGATCCATGGGCATAGACCAACTTAGGCCAAAAGCCTAAGCTTGGGGGAGTACGTATTTCTCACCAACATTACATTCATGTTCACACAGTCATTCTAGTTGTCGGTGCTCATACTTTTTCACTGTGCCATCCATGCTAGTTTATTTTCTTTTTCTCGCTTTCTTCTTGTGTGCTTGAGAAACCTTAAGAAAAACCAGAAAAAAAATTAGTTGTAGCTTTTAGCTAGTTTACTTTCCATGCCTATAGTAGTAATAATTAAAAGAAAACCCCAAAAGATTTCTCGTTCTTCTTTTGTTTGTTGGGAGCTTTCCCGTGTAAATAATTTTATTTCTTTTCTTTTCTTTGGGGGTCGAGAGGAGAAGACCATGATGAAAATGTTGAAGTGGCTCTTATATGCATTATTGTTGATTTAACCAGGAGCCCATATTACCTTGTCTTCTCCCTTGAATTAAATGCTTGCAGATTCCAGCTTAGTCCAATGCACGTGCACTATTATTAGTATCCACACTGTTCGGTCGTGCAAGTGAAAGGCAATAATGATAATATATGATGGACTGATTGAGATGAGAAAAGCTGGTATGAACTCGACCTCTCTTGTTTTTGTAAATATGATTAGCTCATCATTCCTGATTCAGCCTATTATGAATGAAACATGTTTGCAATGACAATTAGAGATTATAGTTGCTCATTCCATGCTTAATTACCTAGGAGTTTATAATGGTTTACCTTTTGTGCCAACATGCTATTAAAATGGTTGTGATGTGGTATGATAGGGTGGTATCCTCCTTTGAATGATTCGAGTGGCTTGACTTGGCACATGTTCACGCATGTAGTTGAAACAAAATCAACATAGCGTCCATGATATTTATGTTCATGTTGGATTATATCCTACTCATGCTTGCACTCAATGTTTATTAATTTTAATGCATGTTCATGACTGTTGTCGCTCTCTAGTTGGTCACTTCCCGTTCTCTTTCTAGCCTTCACTTGTACTAAGCGGGAATACTGCTTGTGCATCCACTTCCATAAACCCCAAAGTTATTCCAAGTGAGTCCACCATACCTTCCTATATGTGGTATCTACCTGCCGTTCCAAGTAAATTTGTATGTGCCAAACTCTAAACCTTCAAATGAAATTCTGCTTTGTATGCTCTAATAGCTCATGTATCAACTAGGGTTATCTGTATCTCCCATGCTAGGCGGGTTATTCTCAAGAGGAGTGGACTCCGCTCCTCACTCATGAGAAAATGGCTGGTCACCGGGATGCCCATTCCCATGCTCAAATCAAATCAAAATAATTGCAAACAAAACTCCCCCAGGACTGTTGTTAGTTGGAGGCACCCGTTGTTTCAGGCAAGCCATGGATTGATGCTTGTTGGTGGTGGGGAAGTATAAACTTTACCATTCTGCTTGGGAACCGCCTATAATGTGTGTAGCATGGAAGATATCGAGATCTCTCGGTTGTTATGGTGACAATGAAAGTATGGCGCTCAAAACATTATTTATCTCTATTTCAAAATCGAGCTCTGGCACCTCTACAAATCCCTGCTTCCCTCTGTGAAGGGCCTATCTATTTACTTTTATGTTGAGTCATCATCCTCTTATTAAAAAGCACCAGTTGGAGAGCATAGCTGTCATTTGCATCCATTACTATTAATTTATATTGACTATGACTGGATCTCTTTTACAACGAATTACAATGTTTAGTCAGCCCTTGATCTTCAGAGGTGCTCTGCATTTATGTTTTGCGGTCCGATGTCTACTACACAACCTTATTCTTGTAGACGTTGTTGGGCCTCCAAGTGCAGAGGTTTGTAGGACAGTAGCAAATTTCCCTCAAGTGGATGACCTAAGGTTTATCAATCCGTAGGAGGCGTAGGATGAAGATGGTCTCTCTCAAGCAACCCTGCAACCAAATAACAAAGAGTCTCTTGTGTCCCCAACACACCCAATACAATGGTAAATTGTATAGGTGCACTAGTTCGGCGAAGAGATGGTGATACAAGTGCAATATGGATGGTAGATATAGGTTTTTGTAAACTGAAAATATAAAAACAACAAGGTAACAAGCGGTAAAAGTGAGCGTAAACGGTATTGCAATGATAGGAAACAAGGCCTAGGGTTCATACTTTCACTAGTGCAAGTTCTCTCAACAATAATAACATAGTTGGATTATATAACTATCCCTCAACATGCAACAAAGAGTCACTCCAAAGTCACTAATAGCGCAGAACAAACGAAGAGATTATGGTAGGGTACGAAACCACCTCAAAGTTATTCTTTCCAATCAATCCGTTGGGCTATTCCTATAAGTGTCACAAACAGCCCTAGAGTTCGTACTAGAATAACACCTTAAGACACAAATCAACCAAAACCCTAATGTCACCTAGATACTCCAATGTCACCTCAAGTATCCGTGGGTATGATTATACGATATGCATCACACAATCTCAATTCGTTTATCAACCAACACATAGAACCTCAAAGAGTGCCCAAAGTTTCTACCAGAGAATCACGACGAAAACGTGTGCCAACCCCTATGCATAGGTTCATGGGCGGACCCTGCAAGTTGGTCACCAAAACATACATCAAGTGGCACGTGATATCCTATTGTCACCACAGATACGCACGGCAAGACATACATCAAGTGTTCTCAAATCTTTAAAGACTCAATACGATAAGATTACTTCAAGGGGAAAACTCAATCCATTACAAGAGAGAAGAGGGGGAGAAGAACCATAAGATCCAACTATAATAGCAAAGCTCGCGATACATCAAGATCATGCCAAATCAAGAACATGAGAGAGAGAGAGAGAGATCAAACACATAGCTACTGGTACAGACCCTCAACCCCGAGGGTGAACTACTCCCTCCTCGTCATGGAGAGCGCCGGGATGATGAAGATGGCCACCGGTGAGGGTTCCCCCCTCCGGCAGGGTGCCGGAATAGGGTCCCGAGAGGTTTTTGGTGGCTACAGAGGCTTGCGGCGGCGGAACTCCCGATCTAGTCTCTGTTCTGGAAGTTTTAGGGTACGTGAGTATATATGGGTGCAGGAAGTACGTCGGTGGAGCTTCAGGGGCCCCACGAGGCAGGGGGCGCGCCCTAGGGGGGTGGGCGCACCCCCACTCTCGTGATCACCTCCCTTGGCTCCCGACGTGGGGTCTAAGTCCATCCGGTAGCTTTCCTTCCAAAAATAACTTCTCCAGTTGATTTCGTTCCGTTTCGACTCCGTTTGATATTCCTTTTCTTCGAAAGACTGAAATAGGCATAAAACAACAAATCTGGGCTGGGCCTCCGGTTAATAGGTTAGTCCCAAAAATAATATAAAAGTGGATAATAAAGCCCAATATCGCCTAAAATAGTAGATAACATAACATGGAGCAATAAAAAATTATAGATACGTGGGATACGTATCAAGCATCCCCAAGCTTAATTCCTGCTCGACCTTGAGTAGGTAAATGATAAAAAAGAATTTTTTGATGCGGAGTGCTACTTGGCATAATTTCAATGTAATTCTTCTTAATTGTGGCATGAATATTCAGATCCGAAAGATTCAAGACAAAAGTTCATATTGACATAAAAATAATAATACTTCAAGCATACTAACAAAGCAATTATGTCTTCTCAAAATAACATGGCCAAAGAAAGTTATCCCTACAAAATCATATAGTCTGGCTATGATCTATCTTCACCACACAAAGTATTTAAATCATGCACAACCCCGATGACAAGCCAAGCAATTGTTTCATACTTTTGACATTTTCAAAACTTTTTTGATCTTCACGCAATACATGAGCGTGAGCCATGAATATAGCACTATATGTGGAATAGAATGGTGGTTGTGGAGAAGACAAAAAGAGGGAAGATAGTCTCACATCAACTAGGCGTATCAACGGGCTATGGAGATGCCCATCAATAGATATCAATGTGAGTGAGTAGGGATTGCCATGGAACGGATGCATTAGAGCTATAAGTATATGAAAGCTCAACAAAAGAAACTAAGTGGGAGTGCATCCAACTCGCTTGCTCACGAAGACCTAGGGCATTTTGAGAAAGCCCATCATTGGAATATACAAGCCAAGTTCTATAATGAAAAATTCCCACTAGTATATGAAAGTGACAGAATGAGAGACTCTCTATCATGAAGATCATGGTGCTACTTTGAAGCACAAGTGTGGTAAAAGGATAGTAGCATTGTCCCTTCTATCTTTTTCTCTCTTTTTTTGTTTTTTTTTGTTTGGGCCTTTTCTCTTTTTTTATGGCCTCTTATTTTTGTCCGGAGTCTCATCCTGACTTGTGGGGGAATCATAGTCTCCATCATCCTTTCCTCACTGGGACAATGCTCTAATAATGATGATCATCACACTTTTATTTTCTTACAACTCAACAATTACAACTCGATACTTAGAACAAAATATGACTCTATGTAAATGCCTCCGGCGGTGTACCGGGATATGCAATGAATCAAGAGTGACATGTATGAAAGAATTATGAACGGTGGCTTTGCCACAAATACGATGTCAACTACATGATCATGCTAGCAATATGACAATGGTGGAGCGTGTCATAATAAACGGAACGGTGGAAAGTTGCATGGCAATATATCTCAGAATGGCTATGGAAATTCCATAATAGGTAGGTATGGTGGCTGTTTTGAGGAAGGTATATGGTGGGTGTATGATACCGGCGAAAAGTGCGCGGTATTAGAGAGGCTAGCAATGGTGGAAGGAAGGAAAGTGCGTATAATCCATGGACTCAACATTAGTCATAAAGAACTCATATACTTATTGCAAAAATCTACAAGTTATCAAAGCAAAGTATTACGCGCATGCTCCTAGGGGGATAGATTGGTAGGAAAAGACCATCGCTCGTCCCCGACCGCCACTCATAAGGAAGATAATCAATAAATAAATCATGCTTCGACTTCATCACATAACGGTTCACCATACGTGCATGCTACGGGAATCACAAACTTTAACACAAGTATTTCTCAAATTCACAACTACTAAACTAGCATGACTCTAATATCACCATCTTCATATCTCAAAACAATTATCAATTATCAAACTTTTCTTAGTATTCAACGCACTCAAAAGAAAGTTTTACAAATCTTGAATACCAAGCATATTATGATTATTTAAGCAAATTACCATGCTATTAAGACTCTCAAAATAATATAAGTGAAGCATGAGAGTTCATCTATTTCTTCAAAATATAACTACCACCATTCTCTAAAAGATATAAGTGAAGCACTAGAGCAAACAACAAACTACTCCGAAAGATATAAGTGAAGATCAATGAGTAGTTGAATAAATATGTAACTATGTGAAGAATCTCTAACATTTAAGAATTTCAGATCTTGGTACTTTATTCAAACAGCAAGCAAAGCTAAAGAAAATAAAATGACGCTCCAAGCAAAACACATATCATGTGGTGAATAAAAATATAGCTCCAAGTGAAGTTACCGATGAATGAAGACGAAAGAGGGGATGCCTTCCGGGGCATCCCCAAGCTTAGACGCTTGGTTATCCTTGAATATTACCTTGGGGTGCCTTGAGCATCCCCAAGCTTAGGCTCTTTCCACTCCTTGTTCCATAGTCCATCGAATCTTTACCCAAAACTTGAAAACTTCACAACAAAAAACTTAACAGAAAACTCGTGAGCTCCGTTAGTGAAAGAAAACAAAACACCACCTCATGTTACTGTAATGAACCCATTCTTTATTTATATTGGTGTTAAACCTACTGTATTCCAAATTCTCTATAGTTTATAAACTATTTTACTAGCCATAGATTCATCAAATAAGCAAACAACACACGAAAAACAGAATATGTCAAGAACAGAACAGTCTGTAGTAATCTGTAACTAACGCAAACTTCTGGAACTCAAAAAATTCTAAAATAAATTGGTGTACCTGAGGAATTTGTCTAGTAATCATCTGCAAAAATAATCAACTAAATAGAACTCTCCAGTAAAAAGTTGAAGCTAATCTCGCGAGTGCTAAAGTTTCTATTTTTTTACAACATGATCATAAAGACTTCTCCCAAGTCTTCCCAAAGATTCTACTTGGCACAAACACTAATTAAAACACAAAACCACATCTAAACAGAATCTAGATGGATTATTTATTCCTAAACAGAACCAAAAAGCAAGAAACTAAAATAAAATTGGGTTGCCTCCCAACAAGCGCTAACGTTTAACGCCCCTAGCTAGGCATGATGATTTCAATGATGCTCACACAAAAGATAGGAGTTGAAACATAAAGAGAGCATCATGAAGAATATGACTAGCACATTTAAGTCTAACCCACTTCCTATGCATAGGGATTTTGTGAGCAAACTACTTATGGGAACAACAATCAACTTGCATAGGAAGGTAAAACAAGCATAACTTCAAAACTTTAAGCACATAGATAGGAAACTTGATATTATTGCGATTCCTACAAGCATATATTCCTCCCTCATAATAATTTTCAGTAGAATCATGAATGAATTCAACAAGATAACCAGCACCTAAAACATTCTTTTCATGATCTACTTGCATAGAAATTTTATTACTCTCCACATAAGCAAAATTCTTCTTATTCGGAATAGTGGGAGTATCACAAGAGACTTGAATACTATAAATTGTTTCCACATTAAAAGAGTAATGTTCAGAGAAAGGGTACTCATAATCATGACAAGTTTTATAAATATAATCATCACTACTCTTTATAGCATAAGTTTCATCACAATAATCATCATAAGTACCAACTTTGTTCTCATCATAATCAATTGAAACCTCTTCCGAAATAGTGGATACATCACTAAATAAAGTCATGACCTCTCCAAATCCACTTTCATGAATATTATAAGATTCAACATCCTCCAATATTGTGGGATCACTACTTCCTAAAGTTGACACTCTTCCAAACCCACATTCATCAATATAATCATCATAGGTATAAGGCATGCTATCATCATAACAACTTTGCATATCAAAACTTGGAAGACTAAAAATATCATCATTAAATAAACATAGCATCCCCAAGCTTGGGACAAACATTAATTGCAGCAAATATATTCTCAAATATGTCATCCTCATTAAACATAGCTTCCCCAAGCTTGGGCCTTTTCATATCATAAGCATAATCACTCTCATCATTAATAGTATGGATAGCTCCAATAGTATAGCAATTATTATATTCTTCCAAGCAAGTGCCAAAAAGATTTTCAAGATCATAAGGAGTATCATTATCTTCCCAATCATAATCATCACAACAAGCAATAGGCATAACGAGATCATCATCAAGTGTATCATCTTCATTTTCATGAGGCACATCAATAATAGGAGCAACTTTATTTGGGAGAGATACCTTTTTACCTCTCTTCCTTTTTCTTTTCTTCTTCTTCACCACATCATGTGTGGGTTCAATCCTCTTTTTGGAGCTCCTTATTAATGAGATTGGTTGAATAGAAGGCTCCTCCTCGTTACCTGATTCATCATAAGAAATAATAGGAGGATATTGGGAAGTCTCTTCCCTTTCATTAGTATTCTCTTCATCCTCTATTTGTTTTATTTTCTTTATGTAATTGTCAATATAAGGATTTTCAATGCAATTCACCGCACAATATATATAAATTTCTTCTAGATTAAAATGAAGAACTATATCAAGGACAAAATTTGGAATATCCTTAATTCTACATTTAATTTCATCATAACCCAAGAGCAAACGAAGTTCATTATGATGTGCAAGGGAAATCAAGTCATCACAATTTTGGACATGATATGATCATGAAACAATTTGCATTGGGTACTAAAATGATCACATTCATTGCAAACTTCACAAGTAGGGCTAATAAAAGATAAATTTTCAGCACATTCATCTATCTCTTCTTGCAACAATTTGGTTTCTAAGTACTTATGCCTCTTGCAATATCTATCTTCCCTACTTGGTGTGTACTTACAAACCCAATGCACTCCACAAAAACTGACATGTTTATAGGAGGCATTTTCATTATAACTAGTGCAATCATCATTAGTACTACGGATATTCAAGGAGTTCATACTAACAACATTGCAATCATGCTCATCATTCACATATTTTATGCCAAGCATTCTATGTAATTCTTCTTCTAACACTTTGGCACAATTTTCCTTTCCATCATACTCACGAAAGATATTAAAAAGATGAAGCGTATGAGGCAAACTCAATTCCATTTTTTTAGTTTTCTTTTATAAACTCAACTAGTGCTAAAACAAGAAACAAAAAGATTCGATTGCAAGATCTAAAGATATACCTTCAAGCACTAACCTCCCCAGCAACGGCGCCACAAAAGAGCTTGATGTCTACTACACAACCTTATTCTTGTAGACGTTGTTGGGCCTCCAAGTGCAGAGGTTTGTAGGACAGTAGCAAATTTCCCTCAAGTGGATGACCTAAGGTTTATAAATCCATAGGAGGCGTAGGATGAGGATGGTCTCTCTCAAGCAACCCTGCAACCAAATAACAAAGAGTCTCTTGTGTCCCCAACACACCCAATACAATGATAAATTGTATAGGTGCACTAGTTCGGCGAAGAGATGGTTATACAAGTGCAATATGGATGGTAGATATAGGTTTTTGTAAACTGAAAATATAAAACCAGCAAGGTAACAAGCGGTAAAAGTGAGTGTAAACGGTATTGCAATGATAGGAAACAAGACCTATGGTTCATACTTTCACTAGTGCAAGTTCTCTCAACAATAATAACGTAGTTGGATCATATAACTATCCCTCAACATGCAACAAAGAGTCACTCCAAAGTCACTAATAGCGGAGAACAAACGAAGAGATTATGGTAGGGTACGAAACCACCTCAAAGTTATTCTTTCCAATCAATCCGTTGGGCTATTCCTATAAGTGTCACAAACAACCCTAGAGTTCGTACTAGAATAACACCTTAAGACACAAATCAACCAAAACCCTAATGTCACCTAGATACTCCAATGTCACCTCAAGTATTCGTGGGTATGATTATACGATATGCATCACACAATCTCAATTCATCTATTCAACCAACACATAGAACCTCAAAGAGTGCCCAAAGTTTCTACCGGAGAATCACGACGAAAACGTGTGCCAACCCCTATGCATAGGTTCATGGGCGGAACCCGCAAGTTGGTCACCAAAACATACATCAAGTGGCACGTGATATCCCATTGTCACCACAGATACGCACGGCAAGACATACATGAAGTGTTCTCAAATCTTTAAAGACCCAATCCGATAAGATTACTTCAAGGGGAAAACTCAATCCATTACAAGAGAGAAGAGGGGGAGAAGAAACATAAGATCCAACTATAATAGCAAAGCTCGCGATACATCAAGATCGTGCCAAATCAAGAACACGAGAGAGAGAGAGATCAAACACATAGCTACTGGTACATACCCTCAGCCCCCAGGGTGAACTACTCCCTCCTCGTCATGGAGAGCGCCGGGATGATGAAGATGGCCACCGATGAGGGTTCCCCCCTCCGGCAGGGTGCCGGAACAGGGTCCCGAGAGGTTTTTGGTGGCTACAGAGGCTTGCGGCGGCAGAACTCCCGATCTAACCTCTGTTCTAGAAGTTTTAGGGTACATGAGTATATATGGGTGCAGGAAGTACGTCGGTGGAGCTTCGGGGGCCCCACGAGGCACGGGAGCGCGCCCTAGGGGGTGGGCGCCCCCCCACCCTCGTGAGCACCTCCCTTGGCTCCTGACGTGGGGTCTAAGTCCATCCGGTAGCTTTGCTTCCAAAAATAACTTCTCCAGTTGATTTCGTTCCGTGTCGACTCCGTTTGATATTCCTTTTCTTCGAAACACTGAAATAGGCATAGAACAACAAATCTGGGCTGGGCCTCCGGTTAATAGGTTAGTCCCAAAAATAATATAAAAGTGGATAATAAAGCCCAATATCGCCTAAAACAGTAGATAACATAGCATGGAGCAATCAAAAATTATAGATACGTTGGAGACGTATCACAGTCTCAGAAAGGGCTAGCGAGATACCATCTTGTTATATCATATAATGATTGTTTTGAGAAAGTGTTGTCATTCGAGATTTATTGTTATTGCTCGCTAGTTGATTATGCCATTGATGTGAGTAAACATCAGACCTAAATGTTATTGTGAATATGGTTAGTTCATAATCTTTGCTAAAAACTTGAATGCTGGCTTTACATATTTACAACAACAAGAGCAAACAGAGTTTGTAAAAGTTCTTCTTTATCACTTTCAGTTTGTCAACTGAATTGCTTGAGGACAAGCAAAGCTTTAAGCTTGGGGGAGTTGATACATCTCCATCGTATCTACTTTTCCAAACACCTTTGCCCTTGTTTTGGACTCTAACTTGCATGATTTGAATGGAACTAACCCGGACTGACGTTGTTTTCAGCAGAATTGCCATGGTGTTATTTTTGTGTAGAAATAAAAGTTCTCGGAATGACCTGAAACTTCACGGAGAATATTTTTGGAATATATAAAAAATATTGCGAAAGAATCAAGACCAAGGTGCCCACATCCTGTCCACGAGGGTGGGGGCGCGCCTACCCCCTGGGCGCACCCCCTGCCTTGTGGGCGCCCTAGAGCTCCACCGACCTCAACTCCAACTCTATATATTCATGTTAGGGGAGGAAAAAACTAGAGAGAAGGATTCATCGCGTTTTACGATACGGAGCCGCCGCCAAGCCCTAATCTCTCTCAAGAGGGCTGATCTGGAGTCCGTTCGGGGCTCCGGAGAGGGGAATCCATCGCCGTCGTCATCATCAACCTTCCTCCATCACTAATTTCATGATGCTCACCGCCGTGCGTGAGTAATTCCATCATAGGCTTGCTGGACGGTGATGGGTTGGATGAGATTTACCATGTAATCGAGTTAGTTTTGTTAGGGTTTGATCCCTAGTATCCACTATGTTCTGAGATTGATGTTGCTATGACTTTGCTATGCTTAATGCTTGTCACTAGGGCCCGAGTGCCACGATTTCAGATCTGAACCAATTATGTTTTCATGAATATATGTGAGTTCTTGATCCTATCTTGTAAGTCAATAGTCACCTATTATGTGTTATGATCCGTTAACCCCGAAGTGACAATAATCGGGATACTTACCGGTGATGACCGTAGTTTGAGGAGTTCATGTATTCGCTAAGTGTTAATTCTTTGGTCCGGTACTCTATTAAAAGGAGGCCTTAATATCCCTTAGTTTCCAATAGGACCCCGCTGCCACGGGAGGGTAGGACAAAAGATGTCATGCAAGTTCTTTTCCATAAGCACGTATGACTATATTCAGAATACATGCCTACATTACATTGACGAACTGGAGCTAGTTCTGTGTCACCCTGAGGGAGTCCTGGATTAGGGGGTATCCGGACAGCCGGACTATATCCTTTGGCCGGACTGTTGGACTATGAAGATACAAGATTGAAGACTTCGTCTCGTGTCCGAATGGGACTCTCCTTGGCGTGGAAGGCAAGGTTGGCGATACGGATATGTAGATCTCCTCCCATTGTAACCGACTCTGTGTAACCCTAGCCCCCTCCGATGTCTATATAAACCGGAGGGTTTAGTCCGTAGGACAATAACAATCATACCATAGGCTAGCTTCTAGGGTTTAGCCTCTACGATCTCATGGTAGATCAACTCTTGTAATACTCATATCATCAAGATCAATCAAGCAGGAAGTAGGGTATTACCTCCATAGAGAGGGCCCGAACCTGGGTAAACATCGTGTCCCCCGCCTCCTGTTACCATCCGCCTTAGACGCACAGTTCGGGACCCCCTACCCGAGATCCGCCGGTTTTGACACCGACATTGGTGCTTTCATTGAGAGTTCCACTGTGCCGTCACCTTAAGGAAGGATGCCTCGTCTCATTGTCAAGGACAACGTCACCTCTGGGGGAGCCCTGGCTGTCGGCCAAACTCTCCGGCTAGGCGGTTTCGTCACGACCGCCTGTTCGGCTTCTACGCCGACGATGACTTCTCGGGTCATCGAAAACAGCCTCCATGTCAGCTAGGAACTTGCCGAGTAGATGGATCCAATAGAGCTCTCCTCCCTAAACGAGGCCTTGGATCGCATCGCCGCTTTGGGAGTCGCTATGGACTATGATCGGATCGGGCTTAAACCCGACCAAAGGGAGATTAACTCTCCGCCGGTCACCCATCAGGTAGCGGTGGTGGAGGAACACCGCGACAATTCTTCCTCTATCTTGAGGATAAACTATGTCCGGATTCCAGAGCTCTCCGAGACGGATACCCGTCTACGGAAGGTCATCGCCCAAGCCTCGAGCCTAGAATCAGGCTGTGGGCCAGACCTATCGGGTGACATCCCGGAGCCCGAACTTCCAAGATCGGAAACTCCCATACCCCTGGGTCTCAGATCGGGTCAGGGTCCGGACTCAAATCCGCCCACCCACCTAGATACAAGTGATCTCTCCCACATTAGACAGGAGCCCCAGGAAACAGTACATCACTATTGGGCCAGATTCCTCCTTGTAATGAACAAGGTCAAGGACTATCGCGAGGAAGACACAATTTCATTCTTCTGCAATAATTGCACGGACAAGGGAATCCTTAACGCCATACGCCGCCGCAATATAGCACACTTCGCTGACTTGGCGGCCATAGTACGGAAGTACCGTGTGATGGAAAGTGCCTGGAAAACCGAAACAAAATTTTGGGATAATCCGGCTCTGGCTAAACACCCAGTCTGAATTAAAAGGGTGCACCCTCGTAAGTCACCCGATTCAATTGCAAAAAAGCAAAATCCCACTACAGGGCATGGAACCGTATTGGAGGGATGGCTTAATGGACCCTGCAAAATTCACAGTACGGTGGATACCATACCAACACACAACCTTAGAGCATGTTGGGTACTCCGGCAGGTTGCCAAGAGCAGTGAGGATCTCCTCATTCAAAATACCGCAGAGCAACATCCCGTGGATTACAATACAATTTTAACAGTCTTAGAGACATTCGCCTCAAACAATAGGCGCAAGCGAGCACTCCGCAGCCTTGCCGAGATCTGCCAGGTGGCAGCAATAAATCCATGGAGCGACACGGCTAGCACCTTCAATGCCAGTGACGAACCTAAATTCCGAACAGCCCGAGTACCAGCCGCATTAGTCCTTAGTCCAATTGTGGACGGCTTTCGGCTCACTAAAGTGCTCATAGACGGAGGTAGCGGATTAAACCTCATTTATGAGGAAACTCTTCAAAAAATGGAAATAGACTGGAACCGCATTGAGCAAAGCAGCACAACCTTTAGAGGAATCATCCCCTGTCGAGAAGCACGCTGCGCTGGGAAAATCACACTAGATGTGGTATTCGGCACGCCGAAAAATTACAGGTCCGAAGAAATTACATTCCAAGTGGCCCCGTTCAGTAGCGAATACCACGCCCTTCTAGGGAGGGAGGCATTCACGATCTTCCAAGCCATACCCCATTATGGGTACATGAAGCTCAAAATGCCTGGGCCCAATGGAATTATCACTCTAGCTAGTAATCCGGACATAGCGCTCCGCGCTGAAAACAAAACAGCCGCACTGGCCCTCGAGGCACTATCCGAAGCCCT
Source organism: Aegilops umbellulata (assembly GCA_032464435.1). Taxonomy (NCBI): domain Eukaryota; kingdom Viridiplantae; phylum Streptophyta; class Magnoliopsida; order Poales; family Poaceae; genus Aegilops; species Aegilops umbellulata. The sequence continues at coordinate 256,635,594 of CP136057.1, forward strand.
AGTGGCAGAGGAGTTAACTGCGCTACGCTCTACTGTGGACACGGATGACGTGATACTCGACATGAGATCCAATTCCACCTCTTTCAAACCAGCGGATGAAATAGTCAAATTCCAAGTCCACCCAACGGACCCTACCAAAATAGCCTCAATTGGGGCACAATTAAACCCCGCTGTGGACGCCGCACTACGGGAGTTCCTGCGCGAGAACTGGGATATATTTGCCTGGCACCCATCAGATATGCCAGGAATCCCACGCAGGCTGGCCGAGCATAGCCTTAACATTCTAAAAGGATTCAAGCTGGTAAAGCAGACTCTTCGGCGTTTCTCTGAACCTAAGCGACAAGCTATGGGAGAGGAGCTAGCCAAGTTATTGGAGGCCGGATTCATCAGAGAAATAAAACACCCGGACTGGCTAGCAAACCTGGTGATGGTACCAAAGAAGGACAAATCCTGGCGCCTATGCGTCGATTTGAAAGACCTCAATAAGGCTTGCCCAAAGGATCCCTTCCCCTCCCCCGCATCGATCAAATTATCGACGCCACCGCGGGACACGACTCATTGTGCTTCCTTGACGCGTACTCCGGCTACCACCAAATCAAGATGGTGGAGCCCGACCAAGCCGCAACGGCGTTTATCACGCCATACGACCCCTTCTGTTTCAACACAATGCCTTTTGGGCTTAAGAATGCCGGTGAAACGTATCAACGCATGATTCAGACGTGTCTGGAAAAGCAGACCGACAAAACAGTGGAAGCATACGTAGACGATGTGGTCGTCAAAACAGACACGTCGACTCTTTAATAGACGACTTGAGGCTCACGTTCGACAACCTCCGAACATACGACATCAAGCTCAATCCGGAAAAATGCGTTTTCGACGTGCCCGCCGGAAAGCTCCTGGGTTTCATCGTCTCTAGTAGAGGAATTGAGGCAAACCCGGCCAAAATCCGAGCCCTGTCACAGTTGGCCATCCCAACAAACCTCAAGCAAATCCAGAAATTAACTGGATGCGTGGTGGCCTTGAGCCGCTTTATCTCCCGATTAGGAGAAAAGGCACTACCGCTTAATCCCTTCTTCGGCGCACCGAACACTTCGAGTGGACGGATGCTGCCAGGGCCGTATTGGAAGAAATAAAAGCCATACTGTCTACCAACCCAATCCTGGCCGCGCCAAACATCGGCGAACCAATGTTGCTATATATAGCGGCGACTCATCAAGTCATAAGCGCAGTGCTCGTCGTCGAACGAGAAGCGGACGGACATAAATTCCCCCTTCAAAAGCCGGTATATTACATATCCACTGTCCTCACTCCATGCAAATCACGGTACCCGCATTATCAAAAGATAGCATATGCGGTATTCATGGCATCCCGGAAACTACGACACTACTTCCAAGAGTGTTCAATTACAGTGGCCTCGGAAGTGCCACTCAATGACATAATAAACAACCGCAACGCCACTGGCCGGATTGCCAAATGGGCCATTGAGCTCCTCCCGTTCGACTTAACATATAAACCTCGGCGAGCTATTAAGTCGCAGGTATTGGCCGATTTTGTCGCTGAATGGACAGAAGCTGAACTCCCTAAAGAGTAAGGTGCATACCCCAATTGGATTATGCACTTCGACGGCTCTAAAATGTTGGCCGGTCTGGGGGCTGGCGTCATCCTGGCGTCCCCTACCGGAGATACAGTCCAATATGTACTCCAAATAATGTACACACACTCCAACAACGCAGCTGAATACGAGGCCCTGTTACATGGTCTCCGGATGGCAGTTTCCATGGGCATTCAATGCCTGGAGGTGCGTGGGGACTCGAACCTCGCAATATCCCAAATAAATGGAGACTTCGACGCTGAAGATCTGAAAATGGCGGTTATCGCAATGCCATCCTCAAGATGTCAGCTCGGTTCGAGGGGCTCGAATTCCACCATGTGGCTCGGGAAAACAATCAGGAGGCGGACATCCTTGCTCGTATCGGTGCTAAGCGAGATCCGACCCCACCCAACATATTCTTGGAAAGGCTGTTTAAGCCATCCGTAGTATGGGAAGGGGAAACCGGCAACAATAGTCCGGACCCGGCTACAACGCCAGATACCGAACACTTTGACATAATCGGTGGCTCCGCCACCAAAATAACACCTTCAGCCCACGTAATAATGGTCGTCATCGCCCATGGACTGAACCATTCCTGCCCTTCCTAACCAGGCAGGAACTTCCCGAGGACCAAAATGAGGCACGCTGCATTGTGCGGCGATCTAAAGCTTAGAAAGTCCATGAGGGAGAGCTTTATAAGAAAAGCGCACCGGAGTCCTTCAAAGGTGCATCTCCGAAGAGGAAGGGCGGAAGCTTCTGGCAGAAATACATGTCGGACTCGGTGGCCACCATGCCGCAACACGGGCCCTCGTAAGTAAGGCCTTCCGAACATGATTCTATTGGCCGACGGCCCGGGCGAATGCACAAGACTTGGTCCAACGCTGTGTCGGTTGCCAGCTTTTTGCAAACCAAAGCCATATGCCGCCGGTCGCCCTACAAACAATCCCCATTACCTGGCCTTTTGCGGTCTGGGGGCTTGACATGGTTGGACCCCTTAAAGGGGGAACCCATAAGAAAAAATACTTACTGGTAATGGTGGATAAATTCACCAAATGGATAGAAGCCAAACCTGTTAAAACGGCCGAATCCGGACCAGTGATAGACTTCCTATCCGGGGTTGTGCATGGTGTCCCCCACAGCATCATCACTGACAACGGCACGAACTTCAATGCTGACGAGGTAAAACTATGGTGCAGCAACATGGGCATCAAGCTCGATTATGCTTCTGTCTATCATCCACAAACTAACGGTCAAGTTGAGCGAGCAAATGGTCTTATCATGAGAGGCATCAAACCCAGATTAGTGCGGTCCTTAAAGGAATCTAACACGCACTGGGTAGAGGAGCTCGACTCCGTACTCTGGGGGCAGCGGACCACGTCGAATCGCACTACCGGATACACACCGCTCTCTATGGTGTACGACGCAGAGGCGGTTCTGCCCTGCGACATAATTCATGACTCACCTTGAGTGCGCATGTATGAAGAAAGAGAGGCCGAGCTCGATCGGCAGGATAATTTAGATGCCGTCGAGGAGGAGCGTGACGTGGCAAAAGCCTGTTCCGCATTCTATCAGCAACAGGCTAGAAGATACCAAAGTAGAGAAGTACGGGCCAAAACTTATAATGTTGGCGAACTCGTTCTACGCCTACCGGAGAAGAAAAAGGACAAGCTCAAGCCCAAATGGGAAGGTCCCTTCATTATTGACCAGGTTTTGACCGGTGGAGCGTACCGTCTGCGGGATGCATCGGACAATCGACTCGAGCCAAATCCATGGATCGCAGCCAGACTCCAAAGATTCTATGCCTAGTGCCGGACTCCGTGTTCGTCTCCTTACCTCTGTCAAATTTTTATACATTCGTTATCTATCTTTTCTTTCTTTCTTTCTTCCCCTTTTTCTTTCGAGGCCTTAATAGGCTAAAATGTGTTTTGACTACACAATCTTGATGCGCCAGCCGTGCTCATTATACCTGGGGGCTTCTTGCATAGAAGCTTAATTATTTTATGGGCTTTATGCCCTGCAGATGTGTTATTCTTCCGCATGTACCTTTTTTCGCCATTATATGCATCGATATGACTTAAGTTTTGGCCAAGCTGGGTTGCCTGGCTCTTGTATTTATGCTCTATGTTCCTGTTAATTCGGCTAGGGCATAAGGGGAGCACCTCTGCGATTGTTACTGCCGGGTCAGCCGGATGTGTTCCTCAGACTGAGTGAAGCCGAAAGCTAGCGTTCTTAAGGGAATATTCGGTCGGTGAATAAAATATGACTTTTTATTTTTTCCACTTGCCCCCAGATGTTTTTTGCCTGCGTCTCTTTTCGCAGAATGGACATGCACTTTAGGGCATGCCTCTCAGGGAAAGGAACCCTTAACGAAACTATTCTCCCTGGAAGATGTTTCTTACTACCCATGTAATATAACATAACTAGTTGGGTACTTGTCTGTTCAAGCACTTATGACCCCTACGCCTGGTTTCCACGCATGCCCCGGTTTTTACATAACTGAGCGGGTATTCGGATACACTCTGGACTATCGGGTCCAGAGGTCGAAGCGAAAAGGTCCGCCATGACAAATGATTTACAATCCGGCGAGAGACATTCTACATGTCATTTAAATTACATAGTCACTTAGACTGATTAAATTCTTCTTCTATACCATCCAACAGGCTGTCTAGCCTACAATCCTGTTGGGAATACTTTGCGGCTAACTCTACTTGGTGATACACCAAACTGACAGGGATTTCTTTCCCATCGGGTCCCACAGGTCTGACCTCGGCCATTGGTTTGGGTCAGCCTTGGTATACCGCGTCTTCACCATGGCCCAGGCTTCCCTGGCACCTTGGCGGCATGCCGATACCTTCCATAATCGGAAGCGCCACCGCGCTCCCTTGAGCTTCTTCGCAAGCTCTCCAAGGCCCTCGGGCAGGGAGACAGATGGCCACAAGGCCTGGGCGATACCTTGCATCACCGCCGGACTTGTTCGTGCAGCTGTGAGAGCTCTGGTAGAAGATCACCCGCAGACCCAGGCATCTCATCCGCAGGACGACCCGTCAGCATACCTACAGACATAACTCTGTTAGCTGGCTTCCTCGCCGAACTCTTTTTAAAGTTCGCTGAAGCACTTACTGAAAATGCCACGTCAAAGCCGCTTATTCTCCTTCACGGACTCCGACAGCTGGGAGCAAACATCCTTTAGTTCCACGCTCAGCTGGGTATTGGCATCCTGGAGATTGTTTTTCTCCTGCCTAACTTTTGTAAGCATGCGCTCGCCAACCTTTAGTTGCCGTATGGCATGTTGCTCATCCGGATTCACTCCAGCGTCATCTGTAATATTTATTGTTAGATTTGCAGGGATACCGCACTCTATATGGTACCTATCATTCTTTGAAATAAGTGTTACCAGAGGAGGCCTTCTCGGACTCCTTCAATGCGGCAACTGCGGACCGTAGCTGGGTCTTGCACTCTTCAAGCTCATGAGACAATTGGGTATTCTTCTCTGTAAGAACCTGCACAAATAATGATCCTTAAATTAGTGGTGTCAACTGTTTCAAGTCTTAGGGGCTACTGCTATACATAACCATCAAATTTTCTTACCCGTATTGTCGGGGAAACTGATCCACGAGCACCTATGGGGACAGAGCCCCTTTCGGTTCGGCGGGGGGCGGGGGTCGCACGAAGAGCAGATCGAGGCGGAGCACACGAGCAGTTTACCCAGCTTCGGAGCTCTCCGGAGAGATAATACTCCTACTGCTGCTTTGTGGTTTGTATTGAGTTCTTGCTCGGGAGCGCTGAGTGCTACAGTACACACAAGCGGCTAACGAAACCGAGCGTTCTTCTGTCCTCTCCCCCTCTACGTTGTGCATGGGCCTCCTTTTATATGCTCAAGGGGTCTCCAACAGGTGGCAACGTAGACAAGGGTAAAAATGGAAAGGTGCTGCGGTTGGTACAGCTACCTGTACAGTGTATCCTACCTAACCCTGACGGCAGGGGACAAGGGCATTAAATGCCTATCTACGTCGCCCAAACAGTGCAGAAAAGGGACCGTCAGGGACGCCACCGCTCGCCACGATGGCAATCTTGTCAGTGCCGCTTGCCACAGTGCACCCCTGGCTGCACGGCCTCCCGCCACGTATGCCTGGAAGGGTCCCAGAGCGACACGTTGGTGGGTGTGCTGGAGCGCGGGTACAGAGTGGTTGCTAGCCGCGGCAAACGCCTTGCCGCGGCCGTTATCTTGTCGCGTCCGGGAGCTTGTCGCTCGCCGGGTCTTGCCGGGACGCGTGGCGCGTCGCGGCAAGTTCCTTGAGATGCTTTGGGTGGCCTCCCCAGCAAGCTCCTCTTGCCGGGGTCTTGTGCCTTGAGTGGCCTTCCCGGCAAGCTCCTCTTGCCGGCGCCTTGTCTCCTTGGCTTGAATACTTTGTTCTTGAATGGCTCCAAAGGAACCACAGAGGATATCGGCGGTCACCCGGCAAGCCTTGCCGCGGGACGCTGCGACTGCCCGTGCACAAGTTCGGGATACTAGGGTACCCCTACTCTAGTACACCGCAGGAGCCCCCGGGCCTGGGCCATACACGGTGCCGAGCGCTGTTGGGCCAGGCCCAAAACAAGGCACGGGCACGCGCAACCTGGATCACGCCGTATCTTACTCCGTATCCACCGCGCCCTCCCCGAACGGCACGCATCGATTGCGGCGTCGTGGGAGAGATCGCGGGTGGTTTCTTTATTCGGAAAGGCGGAACGTCCGCTCCCTTCCTCCTTATAAGCAGGGGAAACAGGGGCAGTTCGCCCATCTGCCCGTTGCTATTCCTTCCCCGAGAATCTCCGCCACTCCCCTTCTTCCCAAAGCCGAAGGAGAGCAGCGCCCCGCTCCCATCGCCACCAGCACCACCAACGCCGTCGTCCTCCCTCACCACTTCCGCTATGGCTCCGAAAGCCGAGAAGGTGAAGTCGGCCGAGGTGCAGCGGCTCGCGGCGCTGCGAAAGGAGCGGGCAATCTTCCCACCTAGGCTTGCCGCGGAAGAGCTGAAGGAGTACTACTACCTCTTCTGGTCGACGGGGACGCGAGCGCATCCGCGCACGAAGGTACTCCCAGCCGCCGCTTGGAAAAAGGCTCCCACTGGGTACCCTTTCTTCGCCTTGTTCTTCTACTGTGGGCTCTGCCCGCCCTTTTCTGAATTCTTCTATGACGTCATGAACACCTACGGGCTCCGCCTCCTTGACTTCACCCCCAATGCTGTCCTGACCATGGCAGTTTTTGCACATCTCTGCGAAAACTTTGTCGGAATCCATCCAAACGTAGCCCTTTTCCGCCACTTCTTTTCGCCTCGAGTTGAGAAAGGAGAGCCTTTATCCGGTGGAATCGCCTGGATCTCAAAAGCCGGCAAGAAGGATGCTTATCTGGATGGAGAGTTCCGCAGCAAGTGGGAGGAGTGGAGGGCGGACTGGTGCCTGATTGTCGAGGAGAACCCGCAGCCGTTTACCGCCCAGCGCCAAACTCCAGTAGTGCGCGGCAGTGATTGGAGTAGCTTGGCCCCGGAAGACGACAGACTGAAGATTGCCGTCGCCCGGATCCTACGCCTCAGGCTTGCCGGGCTTACTGTAGGAGCGGTTGGCGCAGATTTCCTTCGCCGCCGCATCGCCCCCCTGCAGGAGAGGAGGAGACCCGCCTGGGAGTTCCAGAACGCGGCGGATATCATGAGGCTACGACCGGGCCTCAACTTCAACTTCACTGTCCTGGAGCTCAACGCGATGCTCCAGGAGCTGTTCAAGTACGACCCACAGCATCCCGAAGTGTTCAGGCTGCCGAGGGGCATCGTTCCGCTGTGCAACAACTCCTCGCTCGACCGCATCCGTGCAATGATGCTGTTGTGCGACTTGCATGGAATTGACCTAGCCTGGATAGAGCCTGCAGATGATGTCGTGCAGGCGTTCTTTGATGGCTTGGTAGAAGTGCCGATCGACGCCGATGAGCAGAGGGGCCTCACCCGGGACACCACCGACGAGGAGCTCAAGCGCATCGCCACCAGGCTGGAAGAGGCGGCGGCAGCCGCAGCTGCGGGCGAGTTTGGGTTCACCGTGGAGGAGGCAGAGGCAGTAGAGGCGGCAAGCCTTGCCGAGCGAGAGGACCTTGCCGGCGAGGAGAAGTCCGCCGGGCATGACGTCGGGCCGAGCGGGCCCGCCGAGGATACGAGCGGCTCGTTGGAGATCGGCTCCTCTACCTCTTCGTCTTCGGGCAGCTTGCCGCAAGCAAAGCCCCCGGCTCCACCAAGAAGGCGTCTTCGCAAGGCCGGGGACGTAGCGGAGCGGCGGACGAGTCAACCCCCGCCGCGCCGCACGACACGCTCCACCGCGGCAAGTTCTGTTGCCGCGGAAGCACCTCACGCTGCAGCGGCAACTGGAGCGGGGTCCTCCCGATCTGCCGCTCTAGCTCCCGCCAAGCGGTCAAGGGATCCTACTCCTCTGCCTCCTCGCGCCGGAGGTGGGCCAGGCTTTGACTTCTCCGCGCTCAGCTCCGACGAGGAAGAAGAAGAGTAAGATTCTTGTTGTACTTGTATGTCTTCAATACTTGCTGTCTTGTCTTGTATCTCATTTGCTTTACTCTGAACTTATCCCTTTTTAGGACTCTGGCCCAGAGAGCGGCAAAGAGAGCCAAGGTCCTGGTGATTGTCATCGAGGACGATCCCACCGTGTCAGCAGGGGGTGCGCCCGAGACAAACTTGCCGGACCCGGCAGCTGCTCTTCAGAGCAGCCCCCAGCGTAAGTATATGGTTTGCTTCCCGCCGTTAGGCGCGCATGGGTACTCTTTGTTTGCTGATGTCTGACTGTTGGCTTGTGTAGGAGCAGAGCAGCCCCACCAGGAGCGTCCGGAGGCCACCCCTGACACGCCACCTGCTTCGACTACGCCGCCAAGGGAGAGTTCTCCGGCAAGGGAGAATCCTCCAACAAGGGAGAGCTCTCCGGCAAGGGAGAAGTCTCCTGCAAGGGACAGTACCAGCGACCCCCCGGCAGCGGAGATCCCAACTGCCGAGCCTGGTACAGGTACTTCTTGCTTCTAAATGTCCCTTGGGTTCTTCTTCGTTTGATCTTCTTTTTGGATATCTGCTTGACTTTTCTTCCTTTTTCGGCCGTCAGATCCATCCACTGCGGAGCCGATGGAGACCGAGGTTGCTGTTGATGATGCCGCCACCACCGAAGAAGCGGCCGACGTTGATGATCCCGCCGGCGAAGAGGCCGCCAAGGCTGCCGCCGCAGCAGCCGACGAGGGGTCTGGCGATCGCACTGACGGCCCTGAGGCCGCAGGAGTGTCAGGCGCTACGCCGACCGCCGACCCTTCCGCCGCTGCTGCAGCGTCGGGCTCTGAAGGGCCCCAGCCGTGCGTCTACTTGAAGGCCGACGATGGCGTCTTCATCAACCTCCCCTGGGCGTCAACGTCCAGGGCGCCAGTCGAAGGGGAAAGCTTTGACGTGGAGGTGCTTGCCTTCGCTGGGCTGACGCTGGTCGACACGCCAAGCAGCAGCAGCGACGAGCCTGAGGAGGAGCCACTGCTGCGGAAGCTGTTGTTGCTCTACCGTGCCCGCCAGGCCAAGGTGGAATCCCGCGAAGCGCTTGCCGCGAAGGCGGGAGCAGACATCGAGAAGCGCGTGGAGGAGCTCCGAGGTATTAACCAGGCAGCTCTCCGGGCCTTGGCGGAGGAGCGGGAGCATCACGAGGAGGCGCAGAAGGCCTTCCTCCTCGAGAAGGCTGACGTCGAGGAGCAACAGCGGCTTGCCGCTGAGAAGCTGTCGGCGCAGGAGGGTGAACTGGCGCAGCTGAAGGTCAACCTGGACAGCCACGAAGAGGAGCTTGCTGCGCGCAAGCAAACACTCAGCGGAGCTCTCAAGGAAGCAAAGGACGCTGCCGCAGCTGCCGAGGCCGCCAAGAAGGAGCTGGAGACGAAGGTGGCGCAGCTGGAGATTGATCTCAAGGCGAGCGGTGAAGAGCTTGCCGCGCTCAAGCATGAGCGCGAGAAGGACGCCTACACCTTTGGTGAGCTGCAGGGTCGTCTCGCCGAGAAAGTCAAGGAGCTTAGCGCCGCCAAGGATTCCAACGCCGACCTTGAGCTGAAGCTGGCTGCTTTGACCAAGGCGCTGGACGGCGCCAGGGAGCAGGAGGCGGCCCTGAAGAAGGAGATCAAGGCCGACAAGGCGCTGCTGGAGAGCATTGCCGCCACCCAGAACGATTTTAGAGAAACTGTGGAGCAGTGGACGAAGGGTCTTGTGAATGCTGCCGCAGACATCGACAAGGAGCTATCGCAGCTGGGGATGGAGGATCTTGGGTATCCCTCCGATGAGACCCTCCCATCCAGCGCCAAGCTCACTCTGTTCTTCAAAGGCGTGGCGACGGCCCTCTAGCGACTCCGGGAGAGGATCCCAAAGCAGCTGGCCGATGAGTCGCGCAAGATCTGCGCAGGAGCTCTTCAAAAAGTGTTGGTGAAGGTAGCCTTCCGCAACCCGGGTCTCAACCTCACCAACGTCCTCAGATCCCTACCGGCGGAAGCTGATCTGGAGGCGCTCAAGGACCTTGTCGCACCCATTGTGGACAAGGTGAGCGGGATCAAGAGGGTTGAGGGCGATCGCGTGGACTAGGCCGCCCGTTTTCTTCTTTTCTTGTCGCTGCTGATCATGTTATGAAAACAATCTATTAGAGCCGCGACAAGCTATTTTGTAATATAACTCTATATTGGGCAGCGATTGCAATGTTATTTCCTTTACTTGATTCCTTCCTTTGTATGTTTTTGCCCTACGCTTTTAGGGAACTTGCCGGCGCAGGCACCCTTGCCGCGAGCGCTGAGTGCGGGACGTCAGCAGCCTGCTGGCAGTGCCATTGCCGACAAGAAACCTTGTCGTAACTAGTCGCAGCTCGCTTAAGTTGTTGAGCGAACTCAAAACAAAGTAAGGGCGCGACTCTAGTCGCAGCACACTTAAACTGTTGAGCGAACTCGAAACAAAGTAAGGGCGCCACTAGCCACGAGCCGGTTCCTTCGCGCACATGTTTTCCATAGAAAGCATGGTCGTTTAAGGAAGATAACTTAAAAATTTAAAAACATCTGATTGCTCAAACTTTGGCAACTTAGCTTTTCTGTCTTTTGCTTCCCGGCAAGGCAGAACTTTCTTGAACGACGCCTGGTCCATACCATTATCTTCCCCTTCCCCCCCAGCAAACTTGTGGGCGAAGGAACCTTCATTTCCTTGAGAAAAAAGGAAGTAGAGAAAATAATGATATGGAGCCTTATGGCTCGTTATTGCTTACCGGGGGCGTTCGCTGCACAAAGTGTCAGATAACTCATGCAAAAAATAAAAAGCATGAAATTGACGAGATGTGCGGAGCACATGAGCTTTATTTATGCACAGGGTCTGCGCCTGGCTTTGTACAAAGGATTACATGCAACAGCGGCAAGACTTGTACAAAAGGTGGTTGCCGGAACAGGGTCCGGCAACCGCGCCTTACGGGTAAAACTTACGAAGATGCTCGATGTTCCAGGAGTTGCTCACCGGAATGCCATCTTCGGTCTCAAGGCGGACAGCGCCAGGCCTAGTGACTCGTTTCACCCGATAAGGGCCTTCCTACTTCGGCATCAACTTGTTAGAATTCTTGGCAGACTGAACGCGCCGAAGAACAAGGTCGCCTTCCTCGAGACTTCTGGCGTTAACTTTGCGGCTATGGTAGCGGCGCAAAGCTTGCTGGTAGCGAGCAGCTCGTACAGCAGCCTGAAGACGGTCCTCCTCAAGGAGCAGCGCGTCATCTTGTCGCAGCTGCTCTTGCTCAAGCTCATCATAAGCGAGCACTCGAGGCGACCCGTATACAAGTTCCGTGGGGAGAACTGCCTCTGCTCCATAGACTAGAGCAAAAGGTGTCTGGCTAGTGGCTCGATTTGGCGTCGTCCTGATCGACCAAAGAACCACCGGCAGCTCCTCAATCTAGTTTCTTCCGCACCTGTGCAGCCTGTCGAAAGTCCTGGTCTTGAGTCCACGCAGCACTTCAGCATTTGCCCTCTCCGCTTGACCGTTGCTCCTGGGGTGAGCAACAGAAGCGAAGCAGACCTTGGTGCCAAGATCTTGGACGTACTGCATGAAGGTGCGGCTCGTGAATTGCGTACCGTTGTCGGTGATGATCCTGTTAGGGATCCCGAAGCGGCAAACAATCGACCTGAAGAACTTGACTGCTGATTGTGCTGTTACCTTCATCACTGCTTCCACTTCCGGCCACTTTGTGAACTTGTCGATTGCAACGTACAAGTACTCAAAGCCCCCGGTTGCTCGGGGGAAGGGGCCGAGGATGTCGAGCCCCCAGACCGAAAATGGCCAGGATAAAGGGATCGTCTGGAGAGCTTGAGCTGGCTGGTGTATTTGCTTGGAATGGAACTGGCACGCTTCACACTTGGTTACTTGTACAGTTGCATCCTGGAGGGCTGTCGGCCAAAAGAAACCTTGCCGGAATGCTTTGCCGGCAAGTTCTCTTGCGCCAATGTGGTGACTACAAATGCCTCCATGTATCTCGGTCAACAGCTTCTGTCCATCTTCCCGGTGAATACACTTCAATTTCACACCGTTGAGTCTTCTTCTGTACAGTGCGTTGTCGACAAACTGGTACATACTTGACTGCCGGGCTACTCTTTCCGCTTCGTCTTGTTCTTCGGGAAGTTCTCCTGTCTGAAGGAAACGGACGATCTACTGTGCCCATGCTGGAGCTTGTGGCTCGACAACAAGGACTAAAGGCACATCTGCTGCTGTGGGAACATCCGCTTCTACGGCGAGAAACTGCGGCTCAGCCGGAGCTTGACGTTCCCCGGCAAGCTTGCCGGAGCAAAACTTGTCGGGAGCGTCTGCTTCAACGGAACAAACCCTGGGTTTGCCGAAGCAGACTGCTCCCCAGCACTCTTGGTGTTGATCTTGGGGACCTTTTTGGCGGCGGCTTCGGGAAGCTCTGCCGGAAAATAGTCACCAGAAATTAACTTCCTCTTCTTGATCTATCCAGTTGATGGCGTCACAGACGGTTGAGTCAGCTTGAGCACAAAGATCCCTGGTTCCACAGGTAACTTAAGTGCTGCGCACTTTGACAGGCGATCGACAATGTCGTTCTGAGCTCTTGGAACATGTTCCATCTGTAGGCCGACAAAGTGCTCTTCTAGCTTCCTCACTTCATCAACATAAGCTTCCATCAACGGACTCTGATAATTCTTGTTCACTTGGCGGACGACAAGCTGCGAGTCACCCCTGACAATGAGCTTCTTGATCCCAAGGTCTGCCGCGATCCTGAGACCGGCAAGCAAACCTTCATACTCTGCAGTATTGTTCGTTGCTTGCTCCTTGGGAAAGTGCATCTGGACTATGTACTTGAGGTACTCTCTGGTGGGCGCGACAAGCAGCACGCCCGCCCCGGCGCCTTGCAGCGAGAAAGCACCATCAAAGTACATCAACCACTCTTTGCTTGCTTCCTTGACGGGGATGCTCGTTTCTGGAATTTCTTCATCTGGTGTTGGCGTCCACTCTCCTATGAATTCTGCCAATGCTCTGCTTTGGATAGTTGAAGTGCTCTCAAACTTGAGGCCAAAGCTTGACAGTTCCAGTGCCCACTCAACAATCCTGCCTGTTGCTTCTGGATTCTGCAGTATCCTCTTCAGCGGAAAACGAGTGACAACTGTTATCTCATGTGCTTGGAAGTAATGGCGCATCTTTCTCGAGGCCATAAGAAGGCCGAAAAGCAATTTCTGCACACCAGAGTACCTTGACCTAGCCCCCTGCAGAAGGGAACTGACAAAGTAGACTAGGCGCTGCACCATTTTCTTCTATATCTCCTCGGGTGCCTGCACAGATCCATCTTTGCCGGGACCAGAGCTTGTCGGGGAAGCCCCCTGCTTGTCGCTGGATGCGCTCGCCGTGGTTGCTGGCTCATCATCTGCCTCCCTCTCTACTACTAACGTAGCACTAACCACTTGATTGGTTGCCGCCAAATACAGCAGCAACTTCTCTTGTGGCTTAGGTGCGACAAGTATTGGAGTGGAGGACAGGTATCTCTTCAAGTCCTGCAGCGCATCCTCCACTTCCGGAGTCCATTTCATTGGACCTGCCTTTTTCAAAATTTTGAAAAACGGCAGGGCGCGCTCAGCAGACTTAGAGATAAACCTGCTGAGAGCCGCCACGTAGCCGGCAAGTCTCCGTACATCCTTGACGCGCTTCGGTGCTTCAATCTGCTCAATGGCCTTGATCTTGTCAGGATTGGCTTCAATTCCCCATTGAGACACGAAGAACCCGAGAAGCTTGCCGGAAGGGACTCCAAACACACACTTCTCGGGGTTGAGCTTGAGGCTGATCTTGCGCAGATTTGCAAAAGTCTATTCTAAGTCTTGAATCAGAGTTGCTTTGTCCCTGCTCTTGACCACTATATCATCCATGTAGGCTTCCACATTTCTGTGTATTTGTGGCTCAAAAGCGGTATGGACGACCCTTGCAAATGTTGAACCAACATTCTTTAAACCGAAAGGCATCCGTATGAAATAGTACATGCCACATGGAGTGATGAACGCGGTCTTTTCCTCATCCTCTTCTGCCATGACGATCTGATGATATCCTGAGTATGCGTCAAGAAATGAAAGCAAATCACATCCGGCCGTGGAGTCAACAATCTGGTCAATGCGCGGCAAGGGAAATGGGTCTTTGGGACAAGCTTTATTAACATCAGTAAAGTCGATACAAAGCCTCCATTTCTCGTTTGCCTTGCGCACGACTACAGGATTGGCCAACCACGTAGGATGGAGCACTCCTCTGACAAGGCCTGCTGCTTCCAACTTCTTGATCTCTTCTGCAATGAATTCTTGGCGCTCCACTGCTTGCTTTCTGACTTTCTGCTTGACGGGCCGCACATGAGGACAGACGGCAAGGTGGTGCTCAATTACTTTCCTGGGAACACTGGGGATGTCAGATGGTTGCCATGCAAACACATCGACGTTCGCCCGCAGGAAAGTAATGAGCGCGCTTTCCTATTTAGGGTCGAGAGTGGCACTGATGGTGAAGGTACCACCAGTGCCGTCCTCCTTGGCGGACACTTTCTTGGTCGCTGGCGGAGCTGCCATCGTCTTCTTACACTTGCCGGTGGAGCTCGATGGTGCGTCCTCGACGGTAGCGCAGCACTCCGAAGAGGTGCGCTTGCCGGAGTGGGCATCAGAACTCTTGCCGGACTTGGCCTTCTTCTTCCCCCCGGGAGCTTTAGTGGCAAGTGTCTCGTGATCCATTGCGGCTGCTGCTTCCCGGTAGATCTTGTCGGCACAGATAAGAGCATCTTTCTTGTCGCCAGGGACAGAGATGACACTTATCGGGCCTGGCATCTTCAGCATGTTGTACGCGTAGTGAGAGGCCGCCATGAACTTGGCGAGCGCTGGACGGCCGAGAATCCCGTTGTAAGGCAATGGGAAATCGGCAACGTCAAAAGTGATCCTCTCAGTCCTGAAGTTCAACTCGCTGCCAAATGTCACCGGCAGCGTGATCTTCCCCTTCGGCTTGCTCCTTCCCGGGTTGATTCCTTGGAATGTGCCGGTCTCTTCGAGCTCGCTGTCAGGGACTTGGAGTTTCCGGAGCACAACGGAGGAGATCAGGTTCGAGACGGCCCCGCCGTCAACTAGCATCTTAGTGACCTTGAGGTTGCGGATAGTTGGTGAGACCAACATCGGCAAACACCCGACCACAGTTGTGTGATCAGGGTGGTCCTCAATATCAAAGATGATAGGCGTGCTGGACCATTTCAGAAGCTTGCGTGACTCGACGGGTGGTTCTGCTGCATTGACTTCCCGCACCCACTGCTTGAGTTGGCGGTGTGAAGTATGCAGAGAAGCACCACCGTCAACGCACAAGACCTCTGTGGCTTTCTGGAATTCCTGCTCACTGGTCTCGTCATCATCCATGTCTTCGTCGTCGTCATCTTCATCCTTGTCGCAACCGCGGGGGGGTCTGTCACCTTGCCGCTGCTTGGCCTTGCCGCGGCGTCCTCCCCGGCCGGTGCGCTTCGTACCGGATCCTCCAGCACCTCCTTGGGCTTTCTCCTTGTCGCGTCGCTCGTATTCGGCCTTTTGCAGCTCGACAAGCTGCTCGACCTTCTTGCAGCTCTAGAGGTCATGGCCCTTGGTGTGGTGGATCTTGCAGTACTGTTTGTTGGTGCCGTCCTGCTTGTCGGCGGCCGCCACAGCCTGGCAGTTGGCGCATGCGGCAACCTCCTTGCCGGAGCTACCATCCTTGGCTTTCTTGGCGCCACCTTCGTTGCCGGACTGCTCAACAACTAGCACGTCTTTGCCTTTCCTCTTCCTGTTTTTCCGCCGCCGGCTTTTCTTTGCCGGGGCAGCATCATCGCTGTCAGATCCTCCTGTTCCTGTATTCTCTCAGGGGAGTTTCCTCCCTTCCTCAGCACATGCACATCTGTCGGCCAGGGCATACAGCTCACTGACGTCTCTGATCTTGCACATCGCCATCTCCTCCCGCATCCTATGGTTACGCACGTTCTGATGGAACGCGCTGATGACTGCGGCAGGGTGGACATCTGGGATGTTGCGTTGCACATGGCTGAATCTCTGGATGTACTTGCGCAGGGGCTCTCCTTCTTTCTGGGCAAGCAGATGAAGATCACTCTCCTGGCCATGAGGTTTGTGGCCGCCTGTAAAGGCGCCGACAAACTGATGGCATAGGTCTGACGAGGAAGATATGGAGTTGTCCGGCAAGTGCATGAGCCAGGACCTGACGTTGGGCTTGAGCACCGGCGGGAAGTAGTTGGCAAGGATCTTGTCGTCGCGCCCCCCAGCAGCTTGCACCGCGATGGTGTAGAAGCTGAGGAACTCCGACGGATGCAACTTGCCGTCGTACTTCTCGGGTACGTCTGGCTTGAAATTCTTCGTGCTGGGCCACTGGACTTGCCGCAGCTCACGGGTAAACGCAGGGCAACCTACCGCGTACGGCAGGTCGCCTGGTTCCCCTGGCGCATGCATGTCGACAGTGGGCCCAGCGCGCTGGTCTGACTGACGCCGCGCTTCTCTCCGGCGCTCGATGCGAGTACGAGCGTCTTCTTGCTGTCGTTCGTGAAGAACTTGGCGTTGATCGCGACGAGCTCGTGGATCCGATGATGCGGTGGAGTCGCTGTCGAGGTGGATTCGGTGAGGTGGCGATCTTGGCCTCCGGGGCGGAGAGTGCACGGTGGTTGCACCCCCACCGGTCTTGTCGCCATCGGGTCGCGCCTGGCTGACTTGCCGCGGCTGCGACGTAGATGGCTGCCGTGGAGTGTCGCCGTTGGCGAAGCCGATGAGACTCTGAATGGTGGCCCTCCAGTCGTCGATCTTGTCTGGCGTTGGAGGGAAGTCTAGGAGCAGTTGAGCTCATGCCAAAGCTTCTGCTGGAGTGGCGGGTAGCGGTGGCGAACGGTGTGTGGAGCGGGATATGCTCGAACTTCTAACTATGTTAGAAGGAGCAGTATCCCGTCCAGGCGACCGTGCCTCGCTCGTGCCAGCATGTTGGCGTGCATGCTGGCCTTGAGCATCCCGAGATCCACCAGCTCGATCCGGGTCCAGCGAGCGGATGGTACTGTGAGTACCATGTCGCTGCCGGTTCCGCGCCTCCTAAGATGAGCGCGATGGATGTGCGGACGCCGAGGTCTGTGCAGCCTTGTCCTTGGACCTGGCGGCACCGTGAGCTCCCTCGTCGATGCCCGTTCTTCCGCCGGCGTCTTCCCCACCAGCCGTTTGCTCCGGCGGTGGTGGGTTTGTCGCGGACGGAGCAGCCGCCTCCGAAGCCTTCTTCTTTGGCGGCATGTTGATGAAGATGATGAAGATCTAGCTCGTGTGAACGCCGGATCAGGTTCACACAACCTCGACGCCCCCTACCTGGCGCGCCAAAGATGTCGGGGAAACTGATCCACGAGCACCTATGGGGACAGAGCCCCTTTCGGTTCGGCAGGGGGCGGAGGTCGCACGAAGAGCAGATCGAGGCGGAGCACACGAGCAGTTTACCCAGCTTCGGAGCTCTCCGGAGAGATAATACTCCTACTGCTGCTTTGTGGTTTGTATTGAGTTCTTGCTCGGGAGCGCTGAGTGCTACAGTACACACAAGCGGCTAACGAAACCGAGCGTTCTTCTGTCGTCTCCCCCTCTACGTTGTGCATGGGCCTCCTTTTATATGCTCAAGGGGTCTCCAACAGGTGGCAACATAGACAAGGGTAAAAATGGAAAGGTGCTGCGGTTGGTACAGCTACCTGTACAGTGTATCCTACCTAACCCTAACGGCAGGGGACAAGGGCATTAAATGCCTATCTACGTCGCCCAAACAGTGCAGAAAAGGGACCGTCAGGGACGC
Source organism: Aegilops umbellulata (assembly GCA_032464435.1). Classification (NCBI taxonomy): domain Eukaryota; kingdom Viridiplantae; phylum Streptophyta; class Magnoliopsida; order Poales; family Poaceae; genus Aegilops; species Aegilops umbellulata. Next base: position 256,653,537 of record CP136057.1, read on the forward strand.
CACCGCTCGCCACGATGGCGATCTTGCCAGCGCCGCTTGCCACAGTGCACCCCTGGCTGCACGGCCTCCCACCACGTACGCCTGGAAGGGTCCCAGAGCGACACGTTGGTGGGTGTGCTGGAGCGCGGGTACAGAGTGGTTGCTAGCCACGGCAAACGCCTTGCCGCGGCCGTTGTCTTGTCGCGTCCGGGAGCTTGTCGCTCGCCGGGTCTTGCCGGGACGCGTGGCGCGTCGCGGCAAGTTCCTTGAGATGCCTTGGGTGGCCTCCCCGGCAAGCTCCTCTTGCCGGGGTCTTGTGCCTTGAGTGGCCTTCCCGGCAAGCTCCTATTGCCGGGGTCTTGTCTCCTTGGCTTGAATACTTTGTTCTTGAATGGCTCCAAAGGAACCACAGAGGATATTGGCGGTCACCCGGCAAGCCTTGCCGCGGGACGCTGCGACTGCCCGTGCACAAGTTCGGGATACTAGGGTACCCCTACTCTAGTACACCGGCACATATATCCTTTACATACTGACCCGTGGCTCTGGCAAGACCATTTTGAGCAGCACGGATGTATGCGTCTCCTGAGTTGAAGGCGTCAAAAGCCTCTTGGGAGAAACAAGCGTCGCGGAGTACGGCCCGGCGACGCCTGTGATTCATGGCGCTCTCCACTTCGGAATTTGTGGCGGATATTTTATCCGCATCCTCTGTCGGAGGAGCATCTGGCAGGTGCCCCGTGTTAGCTTCCGCCTCTGTGTCCGGCCCCGGAGCCCGGCTAGTAGAGGCGTGATCGGCGATCTCCCCAGGTGTAGTCCGACGAGCGCTTTTCCTTCTCGAAACGTGGGTGTTACTGCGTTTTAATTACAACGATCACGGAGTAAGGTATTGTAAAATACCTCTATGCCGGTGTCTCCGTCCGGACCGCCTTCCTTTTCAGCCCGCCCGGCTTCGGCGCCCCTCGTTGGCAATTCACCACGGGCTCAGCATGGTGTCCCGAGGACCTTCCCTGTAGAACACTGTACAGATACGGTAGGTGAAGTGCGTGAAAAGGGATACTTCTCAAAGGTTGGGACCCTGGTCTCACTTACCTGCGAGGTAGGGAGTAGCCCCGGATAGTCGGCTATAATAGCCACCATGGCCTCATCGCGGCTTAATTGATAAAATATCCTGTCAATCAGCTCCACGAATATGTCCGGATCCTCTTGAAGGCCAGGGTCGAGGGACCGTTCATGATCCTCTAGATGTGGATGTGGGCTGTGGATCTCCCTTACTGCGTTACGCAGCTCCTGCGGTGAACGGGCAAAGTAAGATAATTTGTTGCAAAAATGCGAAAGGGAAGGGTATAAAAAGTGGCAGCTTACCCAGCTCGGAGGATTGTACATGGAGAATCCGTCCCGCGGCTTGATGTGGAGGAACTACTCTTCCTCTCCCTTGTACAGACCGGACATAATTTTTGCCAGAGCGACAACTGAGTCCGGCCCCTTACGGCCGCAGCGGGTGGCATCATCTTCCTTGTTGAAATCCCACATAGGGTGGCCTCGATATTGAAGCGGCTGCACCCCTCGCATCATGCATATTGACATAACCTCGGTTGTAGCCAGTCCTGATAGAGCCAACGCCTTTATCCGGCCCATCAGGTAAAAAACGTCTCTATCATCTTCCTCCTGAGGGCTCCTTGGTCACCAACTTAGGCGCTTCTTCAAAGGTGTATTATCAAACTCAGGAAGGCCGATCCGAATAGGATCCGGGAGGGGGACGTCCTCCATATAAAACCACTCTAAAGGCCAGTCTTCGGGCGTCTTCTTCGGGGTACCGAATAGGTATCCGGTCCCGGCGATGCGCCATATTTCGGCCCCACCTACTTGATATATTGACCCCCTCTGAGTATGGGGCACAAGGTAGAACAGCTTCTTCCACAACGCGAAGTGAGCTTCGCAGCCCAGAAATAGCTCACAAAGGGCTACATAACCAGCGATGTGTAGTATGGAGGCAGGGGTGAGATTATGCAGCTGGAGACCGTAAAACTCCAGGAGCCCTCGGAGGAACGGATGGATGGGAAATCCAACCCCCTTAATAAATAAGGGACGAGGCATACTCGCTCCCCCTTGGAGGGGTTTGGGAAGCTCTCCGCCTGCTCCCCGCCATTGTAGGTGGCAAGCCCGGCTCGAACAGGGAACATGTATGCTGGAGGGATAAATCCCTGGGTCTGTAGCTTCACTAGTTGACTGTGTGGGACGGAACACTTCTTCTAATCTCCGGGCTTAGGGCTACAGGAGAGAGATGAGGGGCTGCGCTGGCCGACCATGTTGGAATGGATTTTTTCGGGCGCGCTCCGATGAAGGCTCGCCAAGGGAGGATGGTGTGATTTGGATCTGAGAATCCCCGTCTCTTTAAATAGACAGTCTGTTCATGCAGCTAGGGTGGTAAATGTAAAAACGCCCTGGCCGCTCGCATTCGTTCGACACGTGGGAGATGGCCATTATTGGACACGAAAGCCGAAAAGTGCAACATTTATGAGAAACCGGACACTATTTAACAGGTATTCGGGATTTGGAGAACCCGCCTTGCAATGCCGAAGACAATTTGCACGTCGGACTCATCGTCATTGAAGCTTGGTTCGGGGGCTACTGAGGGAGTCCTGGATTAGGGGGTATCCGGATAGCCGGACTATATCCTCTGGCCGGACTGTTGGACTATGAAGATACAAGATTGAAGACTTCGTCTCGAGTCCGGATGGGACTCTCCTTGGCGTGGAAGGCAAGCTTGGCGATATGGATATGTAGATCAACTCCCATTTTAACCGACTCTGTGTAACCCTAGCCCCCTCCGGTGTCTATATAAACCGGAGGGTTTAGTCCGTAGGACAAAAAAAATCATACCATAGGCTAGCTTCTAGGGTTTAGCCTCTACGATCTCGTGGTAGATCAACTCTTGTAATACTCATATCATCAAGATCAATCAAGCAGGAAGTAGGGTATTACCTCCATAGAGAGGGCCCGAACCTGGGTAAACATCGTGTCCCCCGCCTCCTATTACCATCCGCCTTAGACGCACAGTTCGGGACCCCCTACCCGAGGTCCGCCGGTTTTGACACCGACACACCCTATGTTATAACTGTTGCATGAGGAATCGCATCCGACATAATTATCTATGATCCAATGCCTATGAGCTTTTCACATATTGATCTTTGCTTAGTTACTTCACTGTTGCCACTGTTACAGTTACTACAAAACTGCTACTGTTATTTTTGCCACCGTTACCATTACTTCCATAGTACTTTGCTGCTAAATACTTTGCTGCAGATATTAAGTTTTCCATGTGTGGTTGAATTGATAACCCAACTACTAATACTAGGGAATATTATTTGGCTCCCCTTGTGTCGAATCAATAAATTTGGGTTGAATACTCTACCCTTGAAAACAGTATCAATAACCCACAAGTATAGGGGATCGCAACAGTTTTCGAGGGTAGAGTATTCAACCCAAATTTATTGATTCGACACAAGGGGAGCCAAAGAATATTGTCAAGTATTAGTAGTTGAGTTATCAATTCAACCACACCTGGAAAACTTAAAAGTAATATGGAAGTAACGGTAGCGGTGGCAAAAGTAAGAGTAGCAGTTTTGTAGTAATTGTAACAGTGGTAACAGAATAGTAACTAAGCAAAGATCAATATGTGAAAAGCTCGTAGGCATTGGATCAGTGATGGATAATTATGTCGGATGCGATTCCTCATGCAACAGTTATAACATAGGGTGACTGCTACCTCTTGAGCACTGCATTGGTTTTCCCTTGAAGAGGAAAGGGTGATGCAGCAAAGTAGCGTAAGTATTTCCCTTAGTTTTTGAGAACCAAGGTATCAATCCAGTAGGAGGCCACACGCAAGTCCCTCGTACCTACACAAACAAATAAGAACCTTGCAACCAACGCGATAAAGGGGTTGTCAATCCCTTCACGACCACTTGCAAAAGTGAGATCTGATAGAGATGATAAGATAATATTTTTGGTATTTTTATGATAAAGACTAAAAGTAAAGAAAGCAAAATAAATGGCGACTGAGATAGCTTGTTGACAGGAGAATAATATGATGGAAAATAGACCCAGGGGCCATAGGTTTCACTAGTGGCTTATCTCAAGATAGCATAAGTATTACGGTGGGTGAACAAATTACTATCGAGCAATTGATAGAATTGAGCATAGTTATGATAATATCTAGGTATGATCATGTATATAGGCATCACGTCCGTGACAAGTAGATCAACTCATGCCTGCATCTACTACTATTACTCCACACATCGACCGCTATCCAACATGCATCTAGAGTATTAAGTTCATAAGAACGGAGTAAGGCTTTAAGCAAGATGACATGATGTAGAGGGATAAACTCATGCAATATGATATAAACCCCATCTTTTTATCCTCGATGGCAACAATACAATACGTGTCGTTTCCCCTACTGTCACTTGGATCGAGCACCGCAAGATTGAACCCAAAGCTAAGCACTTCTCCCATTGCAAGAAAGATCAATCTAGTAGGCCAAACCAAACTGATAATTCGAAGAGACTTGCAAAGATAACCAATCATACATAAAAGAATTCAGAGAAGATTCAAATATTGTTCATAGATAATCTTGATCATAAACCCACAATTCACCGGATCTCGACAAGCACACTGCAAAACAAGATTACATCGAATAGATCTCCAAGAGAATGTAGGAGAACTTTGTATTGAGATCCAAAGATAGAGAAGAAGCCATCTAGCTAATAACTATGGACCCGAAGGTCTGAGGTAAACTACTCACACATCATCGGAGAGGCTATGGTGTTGAAGTAGAAGCCCTCCGTGATCAATGCCCCCTTCGACGGAGCGCCAGAAAAGGCCCCAAGATGGGATCTCATGGGTACAGAAGGTTACGGCGGTGGAATTAGGTTTTCGTGGTGCTCCTCGATGGTTTCGGGGTACGTAGGTATATATAGGAGGAAGAAGTAGGTCTGTGGAGCCACGAGGGGCCCACGTGGGTTGAGGGCGCGCCCGGGGGGTAGGCGCGCCCCCTGCCTCATGGCCTCCTCGGTGATTTCTTCACGTCCACTCCAAGTCCTCTGGATCATGTTTGTTCCAAAAATAACTCTCCCGAAGGTTTCATTCCGTTTGGACTCCATTTGATATTCCTTTTCTGCGAAACACTGAAATAGGCAAGAAACAACAATTTGGGCTGGGCGTCCGGTTAATAGGTTAGTCCCAAAAATAATATAAAAGTGTATAATAAAGCCCATTGAACATCCAAAACAGATAATATAATAGCATGGAGCAATCAAAAATTATAGATACATTGGAGACGTATCAAGCATCCCCAAGCTCAATTCCTGCTCGTCCTCAAGTAGGTAAATGATAAAAACAGAATTTTTGATGTGGAATGCTTCTTAGCATAATTTTCAATGTAATTATTTTTATTGTGGCATGAATATTTAGATCCGAAAGATTCAAGATAAAAGTTTAATGTTGACATAAAAACAATAATACTTCAAACATGCTAACCAAGCAATTATGTCTTATCAAAATAACATAGCCAAAGAAAGCTTATCCCTACAAAATCATATAGTTAGGCCATGCTTCAATTTTGTCACACAAAACGTTCTCATCATGCATAACCCCGATGACAAGCCGAGCAATTGGTTCATACTTTTAACGCGCTTCAGCCTTTTCAACCCTTACGCAATACATGAGCGTAAGCCATGGATATAGCACTATGGGTGGAATAAAGTATAATGATGGGGGTTATGTGAGAAGACAAAAAGGTAGAAAGTCTCACATTGACGCGGCTAACCAATAGGCTATGGAGATGCCCATCAATTGATGTCAATGAGAGGAGTAGGGATTGCCATGTAACGGATGCACTAGAGCTATAAATATATGAAAGCTCAACAAAAGAAACTAAGTGGGTGTGCATCCAACTTGCTTGCTCACGAAGACCTAGGGCATTTTGAGGAAGCCCATCATTGGAATATATAAGCCAAGTCCTATAATGAAAAATTCCCACTAGTATATGAAAGTGATAACATAGGAGACTCTCTATCATGAAGATCACGGTGCTACTTTGAAGCACAAGTGTGGAAAAATGATAGTAACATTGTCCCTTCTCTCTTTCTCTCTCATTTTTTTCTTGGGCCTTCTCCTTTTTTGGCCTTTTTTTTTATTTAGTCCGGAATCTCATCCCGACTCGTGGGGGAATCATAGTCTCCATCATCCTTTCCTCACATGGGACAATGCTCTAATAATGATGATCATCACACTTTTATTACTTACAACTCAAGAATTACAACTCAACACTTAGAACAAAAATATGACTCTATGTGAATGCCTCCGGTGGTGTACCGGGATATGCAATGAATCAAGAGTGACATGTATGAAAAAATTATGAATGGTGGCTTTGCCACAAATACGATATAAACTACATGATCTTGCAAAGCAATATGACAATGATGGAGCGTGTCATAATAAACGGAACGGTGGAAAGTTGCATGGCAATATATCTCAGAATGACTATGGAAATGCCATGATAGGTAGGTATGGTGGCTGTTTTGAGGAAGATATAAGGAGGTTTATGTGTGATAGAGCATCTCATATCACGGGGTTGGGATGCACCGGCGAAGTTTGCACCAACTCTCAAGGTGAGAAAGGGCAATGCACGGTACCGTAGAGGCTAGAAAATTGTGGAAGGTTGAGAGTGCGTATAATCCATGGACTCACATTAGTTATAAAGAACTCATATACTTATTGCAAAAGTTTATTAGCCCTCGAAGCAAAGTACTACTAAGCATGCCCCTAGAGGGATATATTGGCAGGGAAAGACCATCGCTCGTCCTCGACGACCACTTATAAGGAAAGCAATAAAAGAACACCTTATGTGTCAAAATTGTCACAGAACTTTTACCATACGTGCATGCTACGAGACTTGCCAACCTTAACACAAGTATTTCTCAATTTCACAATTACTCAACTAGCACACTCTAATATTACCACCTTTATATCTCAAAACACTTATCAAGTATCAAACTTCTCATGATATTCAATGAACTCAATATGGAAGTTTTTATTATGCTCATCTTGGATGCCTATCGCATTCGGATTAATTTCACAATTAAAGCAAATTACCATGCTGTTTAAGACTCTCAAAATAATATAAGTGAAGCATGAGATATCAATAATTTCTATAAAATAAAACCACCACCGTGCTCTAAAAGATATAAGTGAAGCACTAGAGCAAAAACTATATAGCTCAAAAGATATAAGTGAAGCACATAGAGTATTCTAAAAAAATCCAAATCATGTGTGTCTCTCTCAAAAGGTGTGTACAGCGAGGATGATTGTGATAAACTAAAAAGCAAAGACTCAAATCATACAAGATGCTCCAAGCAAAACACATATCATGTGGTGAATAAAAATATAGCCCCAAGTAAAGTTACCGATAGATGAAGACGGAAGAGGGGATGCCTTCCGGGGCATCCCCAAGCTTAGGCTTTTGGTTGTCCTTGAATTTTACCTTGGGGTGACTTGGGAATCCCCAAGCTTAGTCTCTTGCCAATCCTTGTTCCATAATCCATCAAATCTTTACCCAAAACCTGAAAACTTCACAACACAAAACTTAACAGAAAATCTCGTGATCTCCGTTAGCGAAAGAAAACAAAACACCACTTCAAGGTACTGTAATGAACTCATTCTTTATTTATATTGGTGTTAGACCTACTGTATTAAAACTTCTCTATGGTTTATAAACTCTTTTGCTAGCCATAGATTCATCAAAATAAGCAAACAACACACAAAAAACAGAATCTGTCAAAAACAGAACACTCTGTAGTAATCTGTAACTAACGCAAACTTCTGGAACTCCAAACATTCTACCAAAATAGGACGACCTAGATAATTTGTCTATTGATCTACTGCAATTGCAATAAGTATTTTATCACGTTCTGGTGATTTTTAACAATTGTTTTCATGAACAAAAAGTTTCTGGAATTTTCAGCAAGATCAAATAACTATCATCCAAGAAGATACTATAGGTTTAACTTGGCACAAACACTAATTAAAACACAAAAACACATCTAAACAGAAGCTAGATGGATTATTTATTCCCAAACTGAACCAAAAAACAAAAAAACTAAAATAAAATTGGGTTGCCTCCCAACAAGCGCTATCATTTAACGCCCTAGCTAGGCATAGAAGCAAAGATAGATCTAGGTATTGCCATCTTTGGTATTTATCTTTTTAGTGGAGTTATGCTCAAATCCGGGAGGTTCCTTACGTTTCCCTTCATACTCAGAGATTCTTAGATCTAGAGGATCCAACCGTTTATTGCAAAGTGTGATGAATGTATTCATACGATTGAGGTTTCCTCCAACATTTTTAAGAGGTTCAAGAGATTTTTGCAATTCGCCTAATTTTTCTAAGATTTGGGTTCCCTCTTGGGTAAGAGTTAGTCCCTTTTGTGGGGGAAGTACTCCTACTATCCCTTCTATGATTTCATAAGCAAAACTAGGGTCATTTTCAATAAAATTCCCTTTGGCGTCAAAATCAAGGAGTTGTCTATGGGATAAGGTTAGCCCAACATAAAAATTATGAAGTAAAGCCTTGAAATCTCCCTCTATAGTGCAACCACGATAGGATTCTATCATCCTATACCAAGCATCTTTTAAATTTTCTCCTTGTTTTTGTTTGAAGTGAAGAACTTCAAACTCGGGGGACAAAGGAGTAGATAAAGGACTAGCCATAACGACGAAGCAAGCAAAAAAAAGAGGGCGAATAAAACAGCAAGGGCGAAGTGGGGGAGAGGAAAACGAGAGGCAGATGGCAAATAAAATAATGCGAGGGATAAGAGTTTGTGATGGGTACTTGGTATGTCTTGACTTGTGCGTAGAGTCCCCAGCAACGGCGCCAGAAATCCTTCTTGCTACCTCTTGAGCACTGCGTTGGTTTTCCCTTGAAGAGGAAAGGGTGATGCGGCAAAGTAGCGCAAGTATTTCCCTCAGTTTTTGAGAACCAAGGTATCAATCCAGTAGGAGGCCACACGCAAGTCCCTCGTACCTACACAAACAAATAAGAACCTTGCAACCAATGCGATAAAGGGGTTGTCAATCCCTTCACGTCCACTTGCAAAAGTGAGATCTGATAGAGATGATAAGATAATATTTTTGGTATTTTTATGATAAAGACTAAAAGTAAAGAAAGCAAAATAAACGACGACAGAAATAGCTTGTTGACGGGAGATTAATATGATGGAAAATAGACCCGGGGGCCATAGGTTTCACTAGTGGCTTCTCTCAGGATAGCATAAGTATTTCGGTGGGTGAACAAATTATTGTAGAGCAATTGATAGAATTGAGCATAGTTACGAGAATATCTAGGTATGATCATGTATATAGGCATCACGTCCGTGACAAGTAGACCGACTCCTGCCTGCATCTACTACTATTACTCCACACATCGTCCGCTATCCAGCATGCATCTAGAGTATTAAGTTCATAAGAACGGAGTACGCTTTAAGCAAGATGACATGATGTAGAGGGATAAACTCATGCAATATGATATAAACCCCATCTTTTTATCCTCGATGGCAACAATACAATATGTGTCGTTTCCCCTACTGTCACTGGGTTCGAGCACCGCAAGATTGAACCCAAAGCTAAGCACTTCTCCCATTGCAAGAAAGATCAATCTAGTAGGCCAAACCAAACTGATAATTCGAAGAGACTTGCAAAGATAACCAATCATACATAAAAGAATTCAGAGAAGATTCAAATATTGTTCATAGATAATCTTGATCATAAACGCACAATTCATCGGATCTCGACAAACACATCGCAAAAGAAGATTACATCGAATAGATCTCCAAGAGAATCGAGGAGAACTTTGTATTGAGATCCAAAGATAGAGAAGAAGCCATCTAGCTAATGACTATGGACCCGAAGGTCTAAGGTAAACTACTCACACATCATCGAAGAGGCTATGGTGTTGATGTAGAATCCCTCAGTGATCAATGCCCCCTCCGACGGAGCACCGGAAAAGGCCCCAAGATGGGATCTCACTGGTACAGAAGGTTGCTTCGGTGGAATTAGGTTTTCGTGGTGCTCTTGGATGGTTTCGGGCTATGTAGGTATATATAGGAGGAAGAAGTAGGTTAGTGGAGCCACGAGGGGCCCACGAGGGTGGAGGCGCGCCCAGGGGGTAGGCGCGCCCCCTGCCTCGTGGCCTCCTCGGTGATTTCTTGACGTCCACTCCAAGTCCTCTGGATCACGTTTGTTCCAAAAGTAACTCTCCCGAAGGTTTCATTCCGTTTGGACTCCGTTTGATATTCCTTTTCAGCGAAACATTGAAATAGGCAAAAAAATAGCAATTTGGGTTGGGCGTCCGGTTAATAGGTTAGTCCCAAAAATAATATAAAAGTGTATAATAAAGCCCATTGAACATCCGAAACAGATAATATAATAGCATGGAGTAATAAAAAATTATAGATACGTTGTAGACGTATCAGTGACACAAAACTAGCTCCAGTTCATCAATGTAACGTAGGCATGTATTCTGAATATAGTCATACATGCTTATGGAAAAGAACTTGCATGGCATCTTTTGTCCTACCCTCCCGTGGCAGCGGGGTCCTATTGGAAACTAAGGGATATTAAGGCCTCCTTTTAATAGAGTATCAGACCAAAGCATGAACACTTAGTGAATATATGAACTCCTCAAACTACGGTCATCACCGCTAAGTATCCCGATTATTGTCACTTCGGGGTTAACGGATCATAACATGTAATAGGTGACTACAGACTTGCAAGATAGGATCAACAATTCACATATATTCATGAAAACATAATAGGTTCAGATCTGAAATCATGGCACTTGGGCCCTAGTGACAAGCATTAAGCATAGCAAAGTCATAGCAACATCAATATCAGAACATAATGGACACTAGGGATCAAACCCTAACAAAACTAACTCGATTACATGGTAAATCTCATTCAACCCATCACCCTCCAGCAAGCCTATGATGGAATTACTCACGCACGGCGGTGAGCATCATGAAATTGGTGATGGAGGAAGGTTGATGATGACGATGACGAAGGATTCCCCTCTCCGGAGCCCTGAACGGACTCCAGATCAGCCCTCCCGAGAGAGATTAGGGCTTGGCGGCGGCTCCATATCGTAAAACGTGGATGAATCCTTCTCTCTAATTTTTTTCTACCCGAACGTGAATATGTAGAGTTGGAGTTGAGGTCGGTGGAGCTCCAGGGGGCCCACGAGGCAGGGGGCGCGCCCCCACCCTCATGGACAGGGTGTGGGGCCCATGGTCTTGATTCTTACGCCAGTATTTTTTATACATTCCAAAAATATTCTCCGTGAAGTTTCAGGTCATTCTGAGAACTTTTATTTCTGCACAAAAATAACACCATGGCAATTCTGCTGAAAACAACGTCAGTCCGGGTTAGTTCCATTCAAATCATGCAAGTTAGAGTCCAAAACAAGGTCAAAAGTGTTTGGAAAAGTAGATACGATGGAGACGTATCAACTCCCCCAAGCTTAAACCTTTGCTTGTCCTCAAGCAATTCAGTTGACAAACTGAAAGTGATAAAGAAAAACTTTTACAAACTCTGTTTGCTCTTGTTGTTGTAAATATGTAAAGCCAGCATTCAAGTTTTCAACAAAGATTATGAACTAACCATATTCACAATAACACTTAGGTCTCATGTTTACTCATATCAATGGCATAATCAACTAGCAAGCAATAATATTAAATCTCGGATGACAACACTTTCTCAAAACAATTATAATATGATATAACACGATGGTATCTCGCTAGCCCTTTCTAAGACCGCAAAACATAAATGCAGAGCACCTCTGAAGATCAAGGACTGACTAAACATTGTAATTCATGGTAAAAGAGATCCAGTCATAGTCATACTCAATATAAACTAATAGTAATGCATGCAAATGACAACAATGCTCTCCAACTGGTGCTTTTTAATAAGAGATGATGATTCAACATAAAAATAAATAGATAGGCCCTTCGCTAAGGGAAGCAGGGATTTGTAGAGGTGCCTCGATTTTGAAATAGAGATAAATAATATTTTGAGAGGCATGATACGTCTCCAACGTATAATTTTTGATTGCTCCATGCTATATTATCTTCTATTTTGGACATTATTGGGCTTTATTATTCACTTTTATATTATTTTTGGGACTAACGTATTAACCGGAGGCCCAACCCAGAATTACTGTTTTTTGCCAATTTCAAAGTTTCGCAGAAAAAGAATATCAAACAGAGTCCAAACGGAATGAAACCTTCGGGAATGTGATTTTTGGAACGAACATGATCCAGGAGACTTGGACCCTAAGTCAAGGAAGCTTCAAGGAAGCCACGAGGTAGGGGGGCGTGCCTACCCCCCCAGGCGCGCCTTCCACCCTCGTGGGCCCCTTGTTGCTCCACCGACGTACTCCTTCCTCCTATATATACCTACGTACCCCCAAACGATCAGATACGGAGCCAAAAACCTAATTCGACCGCCGCAACCTTCTGTACCCACGAGATCCCATCTTGGGGCCTGTTCCGGAGCTCCGCCGGAGGGGGCATCAATCACGGAGGGCTTCTACATCAACACCATAGCCCCTCCGATAAAGTGTGAGTAGTTTACCTCAGACCTTCGGGTCCATAGTTATTAACTAGATGGCTTCTTCTCTCTTTTTGGATCTTAGTACAATGGTCTCCCCCTCTCTCGTGGAAAACAATGCTTCATTATCCAGACTCGGGGAGTCTTGTAATAGGGTAGAAAAACACTTGATTTTGCCATGCCTTCGCGCATGCTTGTGGTGCTCAACACTTTCTTAAGCTGCCGTCATTATATGTTACCGGTTTACAATGACCTTCTACTTCTTTTATGTTAAAAGAGATTGCTTGTATTGCCCTGCATACAGAACGAACACAAGTCCCTTGGCGATTTATCGCGTCGGGGGTTACATAAGGTATTGATAACTCAGAGTGTAGACCAAAAAATCATATAAAGGCCGGCTTACGACTATATCTTTTAGACGTAATCATAACAGCATACGTGTGATACTTTTGGTGATCTCTCCAGCTTGTGCAACCCAAGTAATGAGGATAAACTTTAACTCCTGAAATTTGGCACATATGATGTTTTCTATGTGCTAACAGCTTTATTTGATCAATATTAAACCGTTGGAACAAGAACCACCCCATAAATGCTTTCAAGAGTATCTCAAAGCAGTCAGATAATGCATACTTACAAAGTATAATGAGTAATAAACAAAATTTGAAGGCCTCTGATTCGAATACGATCATTGAACCACTCCAAAGGGGTTAAGCTAAGATTCGGATATGATCGTATAGCCCCCAATGGTTTTGGCGATGCCGATCAAGTGGGTATCGACAGCTATGTTCTCTTTGGTTCGAATACGACCTATGTTTGAATAGGAAGCCCCCAAGTGACCATAAGAGTTGTTTAATGACGCTGATTCTAATACGATCCATGTTAGACCCAAACCAAGCTATGATTCAGATATGATCAAGAAGCCCCCTAGTGGGTTTGGCAGTATGCCGATCAAGTGGGTATCAACAGCTATGTTCTCTTTGGTTCGAATACTACCTATGTTTGAACAAGAAGCCCCCAAGTGTTCATGGCTAGATTCAGATACGATCATAAGCCGGACCAAAGGGAAGCCAGATTCAGATATGATCCGCTCCCTGTCGGTTGTTCCACCACCATGATAAAAGAGACATGTAAACTTTGTAGGTGGAAAAAAGGACAGAGGTCCTGCTTTATTGCTTTTCATAATATATACATCGTCGAAATATGTACATCCTGAGAGCCGGCGGCTCAAGTATAGTAAGGCCGAGTATGAGCGATATTCCACAGTCGGCGGGTCTCCTCCTCCGATTTACGTGATTCCTTATGTTCTCGAACATCGATAAGGTAGTATGACCCGTTGTTCAGATTCTTGCTGACCACAAAGGGTCCTTCCCAAGGGGGGATAGCTTGTGCATATCAGACTGTTCCTGGATGAGCCGGAGCACTAAATCACCTTCTTGAAAGGTTCTGGACCTAACCCGGCGGCTGTGGTAGCGGCACAGGTCTTGCTGGTAAATCACTGAGCGGGCTATTGCCAAGTCTCGCTCTTCATCCAATAAGTCAAGTGCATCCTGACGAGCTTGTTCATTATCAGCCTCCACATAAGCAGCCACGCGGGGCGAATCATGATGGATGTCACTTGGCAGGACCGCCTCTGCTCCGTACACCATGAAGAAAGGTGTATAACCCGTAGATCTGTTAGGTGTAGTGTTGATGCTCCAAAGCACAGAGGGTAGCTCCTCCACCCAACAACCCGGCGTCCGCTGTAAGGGGACCAAGAGCCGAGGTTTTATACCTTTCAAGATCTCCTGATTGGCTCTCTCTGCTTGACCATTGGATTGAGAATGAGCCACTGCCGAAACGTCAAGCCGAATATGTTCTCGTTGACAGAACTCTTCCATAGCACCCTTTGAGAGATTGGTGCCATTGTCAGTTATGATGGTATGTGGAAAACCAAAATGAAAGATCACCTTTTTCATGTACTGAACCGCCGTGGCTGCATCACACTTACTGACCGGCTCTGCCTCAACCCACTTTGTAAATTTATCAACCGCCACCAGGAGGTGTGTCTTTTTATCCTTAGACCACTTGAAAGGTCCAACCATGTCAAGCCCCCAGACTGCAAACGGCCAAGTAATTGGAATCATCCTAAACTCTTGAGCCGGCACATGAGCTCGTCGTGAGAATTTTTGACACCCGTCACACTTGCTGACCATATCTTCTGCATCAGCATGAGCCGTCAGCCAGTAAAAACCATGACGGAAAGCTTTGGCCACGAGAGACTTTGAACCGGCATGATGACCGCAATCCCCTTCATGAATCTCATGAAGTATCTCCCGACCCTCCGTTGGTGACGCACATCATTAAAACGCTCTAGTGACACTGCGATGATGCAACTCACCATGAACAATTGTCATGGACTTAGACCGCCGGGTGATTTGTCTCGCCAATGTCTCATCCTCAGGCAACTCTCCCCGGGTCATGTAAGCCGAATATGGTACTGTCCAATCTGGGATGACATGAAGAGCCGCCACCAACTGTGCCTCCGGGTCAGGAACAACTAAGTCTTCCTCTGTAGGTAACTTAACAGAAGGGTTATGCAAGATATCCAAGAAGGTGTTAGGTGGCACCGGCTTACGTTGAGATCCCAGCCGGCTTAGAGCATCAGCTGCCTCATTCTTCCTTCGATCAATGTGTTCCACTTGATAACCCTTGAAATGCCCAGCCAGAACATCAACTTCATGACGGTAAGCCGCCATGAGGGGATCCTTGGAATCCCACTTGCCTGACACCAGTTGAGCCACGAGATCTGAGTCGCCCAAGCATCTTACCCGGCTCAAATTCATCTCTTTGGCCATCCGGAGACCATGGAGTAAGGCCTCGTACTCAGCTGCATTGTTAGTACAAGGAAACATAAGCCGGAGCACATAACAAAATTTTTCACCTCAAGGGGAAGTTAAAACGACTCCAGCCCCCGATCCTTCCAACTGTCTAGACCCATCAAAGTGAATAGTCCAATATGTGTTATCCGGCTTCTCCTCAGGTGTCTGCAATTCTGTCCAATCGTTGATAAAGTCTACCAAGGCTTGATACTTAATGGCAATACGTGGCATGTACCTCAAACCATGAGGTCCAAGCTCAATGGCCCACTTGGCAACTCGTCCCGTAGCCTCTCTATTCTTGATGATGTCTCCCAAGGGGGCAGAACTCACCACGGTGATAGGGTGACCTTGGAAGTATTGCTTCAATTTCCAGCTTGCCATGAACACCCCGTAAACAAGCTTCTGCCAATGTGGATATCTCTGCTTAGACTCAATGAGCACCTCACTGATGTAGTAAACCGGTCGTTGAACCGGATGCTCCTTACCAGCCTCCTTGCGCTCCACCATGATCGCAACACTGACAACCCGTGAGTTAGCAGCCACATATAACAGTAATGGCTCTCTATCAATGGGAGCTACAAGGACCGGCGGCTCAGATAATTGTCTCTTTTTAAATCTTCAAAGGCAGCATTAGCAACATCACTCCAGAAAAAAGTGTATGTTTTCTTCATCATCTGATACAGTGGCAAGGCCTTCTCCCCTAACCGGCTTACGAACCGGCTTAAGGCAGCAACACGACCCGCCATTCGCTGAACATCATTGATGCACGCCAGTTTAGCCAAAGAGGTGATCGCCTTGATCTTCTCCGGATTAGCTTCAATACCTCTGTTGAAAACCAGAAAACCCAAAAGCTTGCCTGCTGGCATGCCAAACACACACTTAGCCGGGTTAAGCATCATCTTGTAAACCCGGAGATTGTCAAAGGTCTCCTTTAGGTCAGCTATCAAAGTTTCCTTCTCTCTGGACTTAACCACTATATCATCCACATAAGCATGAACATTGCGTCCAATCTGATCGTGGAGACAGTTCTGTACGCACTGCCGATAAGTCGCCTGGGCACTCTTGAGCCCAAACGACATAGATACATAGCAGAAGGCTCCAAACGGAGTGATGAAAGCCATCTTCTCCTAGTCCTTAACTGCCATGTTGATCTGATGATAACCAGAGTAAGCATCCAAAAAGCTCAAACGCTCACAACCCGCCGTAGCATCAATGATTTGATCAATACGGGGGAGAGCAAAGGGATCAGCCAGACAAGCCTTATTTAAGTCCGTGTAATCTACACACATCCGCCAGGTGCCGTTTTTCTTAAGCACGAGCACCGGGTTAGCCAACCACTCTGGATGAAAAACTTCAACAATAAACCCGGCCGCCAAGAGCCGGGCCACCTCCTCACCAATGGCTTTCCGTCTCTCTTCATTGAACCGTTGAAGAAACTGCCTGACCGGCTTATATTTCGGATCAATATTAAGAGTGTGCTTAGTGAGTTCTCTCGGTACACCCGGCATGTCAGAAGGCTTCCATGCAAAGATGTCTCGGTTCTCACGGATGAACTCGATGAGCGCGCTTTCCTATTTGGGATCCAAATTGGCACTGACACTGAACTGCTTAGACGAATCGCCTGGAGTAAAATCAACAAGCTTGGTTTCAGCAGCCGATTTAAACTTCATCGCCGGGTCATGCTCCGTGGTTGGCTTCTTCAGGGAGGTCATATCCGCCGGGTCAACATTATCTTGATAAAACTTCAGCTCCTCTGCTGCACAAATAGACTCAGCATAAGCCGCATCGCCTTCTTCACATTCCAGGGCTATCTTTCGACTCCCATGCACAGTGATGGTGCCCTTGTGACCCGGCATTTTAAGCTGCAGATAAACATAACACGATCGTGCCATGAACTTGGCATAAGCCGGCCGCCCAAACAGAGCATGATATGGACTCTTGATTTTGACCACCTCAAACGTTAATTTCTCATCCCTGGAATCATACTCATCTCCAAAGGCCACCTCCAATTCAATCTTACCGACTGGGTACACCGACTTACCAGGCACCACTCCATGGAAAACGGTGTTGGATGTCTTCAAATTTTTGTCAGTCAAACCCATGCGTCGAAAGGTCTCGTAATAGAGGATGTTGATGCTGCTACCTCCGTCCACGAGTACTTTGGTGAATTTATATCCACCAACCTGAGGTGCCACCACCAAGGCTAACTGACCCGGATTATCAACCTGGGGAGGGTGATCTTCCCTACTCTATACAATAGGCTGCTCTGACCACCTCGGGTAACGGGGGACTGCAGGCTCAACAGAGTTTACGACCCTCTTATGAACCTTCTGGTCATGTTTGCACAAGCTAGTGGTGAATACATGATACTATCCACTATTTAGCTGCTTCGGATGGCTTTGATAACCTGACTGCTGCTGCTGTTGTCCTCCTTGACCAGACTACTGTTGATTATAACCGCCTTGATTTCCCTGAAAGCCGGAATTTGAACCACCACCCGGGCCATGAAAGCCGCCGGCACCTGAGCCGCTGCCCGACCCATGATTGCCGTTAAACATGTTGGAACTCTTGAAAGCCTTCATGATTGCGCAATCCTTCCATAAGTGGGTGGCGGGTCGCTCCCGAGTGCCGTGTCTCGGGCAGGGCTCATTGAGTAGCTGCTCAAGAGATGGACCTGACCCGCCAGACCGAGGGGGTGTCTTTCCCTTGCGCCTCTGATTGTTACCCTGCGCATTAGCATTGGCCACAAACTCCGGGTTACCATCGGCCTTGCGTTTGTTGCTTCCTTGATTCATCGGGTTATGCTGCTGACCCTTTCCATTGCCGTTCTTCTTTCCCTTCCCTGTCTTTTCCTCATCAGACGCGGGATCCTTGGTACTGTCAGAATCGGCGTATTTGACTAAAGCCGCCATCAGCGTACCCATATCATTACAATCATGCTTGAGTCGCCCCAGTTTCTGTCTTAGCGGCTCAAAGCGGCAATTCTTCTCCAACATGAGGACTGCAGAGCCGGCATCCATCTTGTCAGACGAATGTATTATCTCCTTGACCCGGTGCACCCAATGAGTTGTGGATTCACCCTCCTCTTGTTTAAAATTTGTTAAGTCCACAATCGACATAGATTGCTTGCAAGTGTCCTTGAAGTTCTGGATGAACCGGGCCTTTAGCTCCGCCCATGAACTCATCGAATTGGGCGGCAAGCCCTTTAACCAAGACCGGGCCGTTCCATCCAACATCATGGTGAAGTACTTAGCCATTGCTGCGTCACTGCCCTCCAACAGTTCCATGGCCATCTCATAACTTTTGATCCATGCCCCGGGCTGTAGGTCGGCCGTGTAATTTGGCACCTTTCGGGGTCCCTTGAAGTCCTTGGGCAAACACACATTACGTAGAGCCGGCACCAAACAAGGAACGCCGCCGGTTCTGGTGGCTACTCCTCCCTCAACAGAAGTCGTCTGGTAATCCGGAAGAGCCTCCTGAGCCGTCAGCTCAGCCGCCAGTTGAGCCGCCCGCTCGTCCTCCTGACGTATCCGGTCCTGCACTTGGTTATAACCGCCGGGCTGGTTACGTCGCTGGGCGTTGCTTGACAAAGCTTCTGACTCCATGTGCCTACTGTAACTCGGACTCCGGTTCGGACGAGACGGAGCTAACCAGGGCGGAGGAGTTGAATGAATCCTGTCTCGGCTATAGGAATAAGTCTCTTGCTGAGCCAGGGCCGTTTGAACGAGTTCTCTAATCCTTCGGGTCTCCACTGCTGTTGGATCGTCACCGTCCACTGGGAGAGCCGCCAAACGTGCCGAAGCTGCAATCAGGTTCTCCATGGGGTTGGAAAAGTGACCCGATGGTATCGGTACATAACGGGGCGGTGCCATATTCCCATGAGGAGGTGCCGTCACCCGACTTTGAATCGGTCATCCTGCTCCGGATGTCATGAACTGATTTGCTTCTGGCGGGTTACTAGGACCGGCTCCGGGTGTAGCGAAGAGGTTGTGAGGATCATAAATCGGAGGCAAACGGGACTGAGTTTTCTAGTGTCTCCTTCTCATCACCTCGTTAGATGCGTTCAGGCTCATCGTAAGCTGGAAGGCCTCTGACTGGAGCCGTTGCGCCCGCGCATCCAAAGCCGCCCGGTCTGTGGCTAACCTGGTGTCCTCAGCTGCCAAGGCCTCCTTGGCCCGAGCTATCTCCTCACGCACCTGTGCCACCTCCGCATTATGCTCATCTTGATTCACAAGGATGACTGTGGCGGTTAACAGGGCTGTCAGTTTATCCATGAGATCCATCAGCACCTGAGCCGGCGGGCGCACAGGGCCTCCTACCCCGGCTGCTCCAGACCCGGACATTATTGCTGCTGCGGCTGTAGAGTTTTGGCTGGGTTGAGTCCCAGCCATGAAGACTCCCACGCAGCTTGGCGGCTCAAAGGGGTCCGGAATACTGCTGTCATCGGAACATCCCCCTAGCCTGCCGTCTTGCAGTTGATACAACGAATCCGTCTCACCAGTGGACGAATCACCATCGGAGTGGACGGCCGTCTCACTACCATCTACGGATCCTTCAGAATGTTCCCCTCCGTGGATGCAACCCACGAAGGCACGCTTCCCGCCGGGTTGAGCCCGGGCGGGTCTCGCGCCCTGAGCCATCTCGACGAGGTCGGTGCAGTTGTCCGGCTCAGGGCCCGGCTCACCAATCCGGCCGATGAAGACGTGGATTCCGCCAAAGGGGACCCGGTATCCGTACTCAATTGAGCCGGCATCGGGGCCCCAGCCTTCGTCGTCGATGTAGATTGAGGGAGTCCTGGATTAGGGGTGTTCGGATAGCCGGACTATACCTTCAGCCGGACTCCTGGACTATGAAGATACAAGATTGAAGACTTCGTCCCGTGTTTGGAAGGGACTTTCCTTGGCATGGAAGGCAAGCTTGGCGATACAGATATGTAGATCTCCTACCATTGTAACCGACTCTGTGTAACCCTAGCCCTCTCCGGCTTCTATATAAACCGGAGGGTTTTAGTCCGTAGGACGAACAACAGAACAACAATCATACCATAGGCTAGCTTCTAGGGTTTAGCCTCCTTGATCTCGTGGTAGATCTACTCTTGTACTACCCATATCATCAATATTAATAAAGCAGGAGTAGGGTTTTACCTCCATCGAGAGGGCCCGAACCTGGGTAAAAACATCGTGTCCCTTGTCTCCTGTTAACATCCGCCTAGACGCACAGTTCAGGACCCCCTACCCGAGATCCGCCGGTTTTGACACCGACATTGGTGCTTTCATTTAGAGTTCCTCTGTGCCGTCGCCATCAGGAAGGATGCCTCATCCCGTCTTTAAAGACGACACCGTCACTAAGGGAGCTTTGGCTATCGGCCAAACTCTCCGGCTAGGTGGTTTTCTTATGACCGCCTGCTCGGCTGCTGCGCCGACGAAGACCTCTCAGGTCATCAAAAACAATCTTCATGTCAGCCTGGAACTTGCGCAGTTAGATCCAATGGAGCTCTCTTCCAGAAATGAGCTCTTGGATCGCATCGCCGCCCTGGGAGTCGCTACGGATTAAGACCAGATCGTGCCTAAACCCGATCTGAGAGAGATCAACTCTCCCCAGGTCACCCATCACGTTGCCGTGGTAGAGGGACAGTGCGGCGACCCTTCATCTATCTTAAGGACCAGCTACGTCCAGATTCCCGATCCCTCCAAGCCGGATACCCGCGGAGGGGAGGACATCACTCAAGACCCGAACTTAGAGTCGGGCAACGAGCTAGATTCATTGGACAACATCCAAGAATCCAAACTTTCGAGTTCGGAAACTCCTTGGCCTCTGAGTCTCAGATTGGGTGAGGTTTTGGATTTAATTCCACCCACCTACCCAAACATATGCGATCTATCCCAAATTAGGCAAAGGCCAGAAGAAACAGTACATCATTACTGGGCCAGATTCCTCCTGGCTATGAAGAGGATCAAGGACTGCCGCGAGGAAGACGCAATCTCATTCTTCTACAATAACTGCACGGACAAGGGAATCCTCAACGCCATAAGTCGCCGTGATATTACACGCTTCGCTGACTTGGCGTCCATAGTACGAAAGTACTGTGCGATGGAAAGCACCTGGAAAACCGAAGTAAAATTTTGGGTTAATCCGGCCCTGAATACAAACCCAGTCCGAAATAAAAGGGGGCATCATCGCCGGACACCCGAGTTAAACACCAAAAAGCAAAAACCCTCTACAGGGCATGGAACCGTACTGGAAGGATGGCTTAATGGACCCTGTAAAATTCACAGTACAGAGGGCGCCACACCAACTCACAGCCTTAGAGCATGTTGGATACTCCGGCAGGTGGCCAGAATTGGCGAAGATCTTCTAATTCCGAAGGCCATAGAAAGCCACCCCACAGACACCGGTACGGTATTAACAGTCCTCGAGACCTTCGCATCAAATAATATGCGAAAAATAACACTCCGCAGCCTTGCCGAAGTCTACCAAGTAGCAACAGTAAACCCATGGAGTGACACGACTATTACTTTCAATGCCAGTGATGAACCTAAATTCCGAACAGCCCGAGCACCAGCCGCATTGGTCCTCAGTCCAACAGTGGATGACTTTCGCCTTACCAAGGTACTCATGGATGGAGGCAGCGGATTGAACCTCATTTACGAGGAAACCCTTCAAAAAATGGAAATAGACTAGAACCGCATTGAGCGAAGTAGCACAACCTTTAGAGGAATAATCCCCAGTCGGGAAGTGTGCTGCACAGGAAAAATCACACTAGATGTGGTGTTCAGCACACCGGATAATTACAGGTCCGAAGAGGTCACGTTCCAAGTGGCCCCGTTCAGTAGCGGATACCACGCTCTGCTAGGGCGGGAAGCGTTTACAATCTTCCAAGCAATACCCCATTACGGGTACATGAAGCTCAAGATGCCCAGGCCAAACGGAATTATTACTCTCGCTAGTGATCCGGAAATAGCACTCCGCGCCGAAAATAAGACGGCCGCACTGGCCCTTGAGGCACTCTCCGAAGCCCTAGCGGCTGAGGAGCTGACTGTGCTGCGCTCCACGGTGAACAGGGACGATGTGATACTCGACAAAAGATCCAAGTCCACCTCCTTTAAACCAGAGGACGGAATAGTCAAATTCCAGGTCCATCCAACGGACCCCAACAAAACAGCTTCCATCGGGGCACAGTTAAGCCTTAGTGTAGACGCCGCACTGCGAGAGTTCCTACGTGGGAACTGGGACATTTTCGCCTGGCACCCTTCAGATATGCCAGGAATCCCACGCAGGCTGGCCGAACACAGCTTAAATATCCTAAAAGGATTCAAACCCGCCAAACAGGCTCTCCGGCGTTTTTACAAACCTAAGAGACAGGCCATGGGAGAAGAGCTAGCCAAGCTATTGGAGGCCGGATTCATCAGAGATATAAAACATCCGGGCTGGCTAGCAAACCTGGTGATGGTACCAAAGAAGGACAAATCCTGGCGCCTGTGCATTGATTTTAAAGACCTTAACAAGGCTTGCCCAAACGATCCCTTCACTCTACCCCGCATCGATCAAATTACCGACGCTACCGCAGGACACGATTCGTTGTGTTTCCTCGACGCATATTCCAGTTACCATCAAATCAAGATGGCAGAGTCCGACCAAGCCGCAACGGCATTCATCACACCATATGGCCCATTCGGCTTCAACACGATGCCCTTCGGGCTCAAAAACGCCGGCGCAACATATCAGCGCATGATTCAGACATGTCTGGCAAACCAGATTGGCAAACCAGTGGAGGCATACGTGGATGACATGGTCGTTAAAACAAGACACGTCGAGTCCCTAGTAGACGACTTGAGGCTCACATTTGATAACCTCCGAACATACGATATCAAGCTCAATCCAGAGAAATGTGTTTTCGGCGTTCCAGCCGAAAAGCTCTTGGGCTTCATTGTATCCGGTAGAGGAATTGAAGCAAATCCGGCTAAGATCCGAGCTCTGGCACAACTGGATATCCCAAAGGACCTCAAACAAATACAAAAATTAACCGGATGCGTGGCGGCTCTAAGCCGCTTTATCTCCCGCTTGGGAGAAAAGGCACTACCCCTCTACCGCCTCCTTCGGCGCACCGAACACTTCGAGTGGACGGACGCCGCCACGGCCGGACTCGACGAAATAAAAGCCGTATTGGCAACAAACCCAGTCCTGGCCGCGCCGAACATTGGCGAACCAATGCTATTGTACATTGCAGCAACCCATCAGGTTGTAAGCGCAGTGCTCGTCGTCGAACGAGAAACGGACGGACACAAATTCCCCCTTCAAAAGTCGGTCTATTATGTGTCCACTGTCCTCACTCCGTGCAAATCACGGTACCCGCATTAACAAAAGATTGCGTACGCGGTATTCATGGCATCCCGGAAGCTGCGACACTACTTTCAAGAGTGTTCAATAATAGTAGCCTTGGAAGTACCACTTAACAATATTATAAACAACCGCGACGCGACGGGCCGGATTGCAAAATGGGCCATCGAGCTCCTCCCGTTCGACATAACTTATAAGCCACGGTGAGCTATCAAGTCGCAAGTTTTGGCCGACTTTGTCGCAGAATGGACGGAGGCCGAACTCCCTAAAGAGTACGACACATATTCAAACTGGATCATGCATTTCGAAGGCTCCAAAATGTTGGCCAGTCTAGGGGCTGGCGTCATTTGGACGTCCCCCACAGGAGACACAGTTCAATACGTCCTCCAGATTATGTACACAATGCAGCCGAATATGAGGCCCTTTTACATGGTCTCCGGATGGTAGTATCCATGGGCATTCAACGCCTAGAGGTGCGCGGGGACTCGAATCTTGCGATATCCCAAATAAATGGAGACTTTGATGCCAATGATCCAAAAATGGCAGCTTACCGCAACACCGTCTTAAAAATGTCAGCTCGGTTCGAAGGGCTCGAATTTCACCATATATCCCGGGAAAATAATCAGGCGGCGGATGTCCTGGCACGCATCGGCGCAAAACGCGATGTAGTCCCCCCAACATCTTCTTGGAAAGGCTGTTCAAGCCATCCGTAGCTTGGGACAGGGAACCCGACAATAACAGCCCGGACCCAACTGCACTGCCCGATACCAAACAATCTGACACAATTGGAGGCTCTGCCAATGAAACCACACCTTCAGCCCACGCAATAATGGTCGTCATCGCCCGGTGGACAGAACCTTTCCTAGCCTACCTTACTAAGCAGGAACTCCCCGAGGACCAAAACGAGGCATGCTGCATAGTGCGGCGATCTAAAGCCTACAAAGTCCATGAGGGAGAGCTTTATAAAAAAAGCACTGCCGTAGTCCTTCAAAGGTGCATCTCCGAAGAGGAAGGGCGGAACCTTCTGGCTGAAATTCACGCCGGACTCGGTGGTCATCACGCCGCAGCTCGGTCCCTTGTAAGCAAGGCCTTCCGTACAGGCTTTTATTGGCCGACGGCCCGGGCAGACGCCCAGGACTTAGTCCAACGATGCGTCGGTTGCCAGCTTTTTGCAAACCAAAGCCACATGCCACCCACCGCCCTCCAAACTATCCCCATAACTTGGCCCTTCGCGGTTTGGGGGCTTGACATGGTTGGACCCCTTAAAGGCGGAACCCACAAGAAAAAATACTTACCGGTCATGGTGGATAAATTCACCAAATGGATAGAAGCCAAGCCTGTTAAGATGGCCGAATCCGGACCGGTGATAGACTTTATATCCAGGGTTGTACACCGTTACGGCGTCCCCCACAACATGATCACTGATAACGGCACGAACTTTACGGCCAACGAGGTAAAACTCTGGTGCAAAAACATGGGCATCAAGCTCGATTATGCTTCCGTCTATCACCCACAAACTAACGACCAGGTCGAACGTGCAAATGGTCTTATCATGAGCGGCATCAAACCCAGATTAGTGCGGTCCCTCAAGGAATCTAACACGCACTGGGTAGAGGAGCTCGACTCCGTACTCTGGGGGCTGCAGACCACGCCGAATCGCACCACCGGATACACACCATTCTTCATGGTGTACGGCGCAGAGGCAGTTTTGCCTTGCGATATAATTCATGGCTCACCTCGAGTGCGCATGTACGAAGAAAGAGAAGCCGAGCTCGATCGGCAGGACAGTTTGGATGCCTTGGAGGAGGAGCGTGACGTGGCAAAAGCCCGTTCCGCATTCTATCAATAGCAGGCTCGAAGATACCAAAGCAGAGAAGTACGGGCCATAAATTACAACGTTGGCGAATTAGTTCTACGCCTGCCGGACAAGAAAAAGGACAAACTCAAGCCCAAGTGGGAAGGTCCCTTCATAATTGACCAAGTCCTGACTGGTGGAGCGTACCTCCTGCGAGATGCATCGGATAACCGACTCGAGCCGAACCCATGGAACGCAGCCCGTCTCCGAAGATTCTATGCGTAGCGCCGGACTCTGTGTTCGTCTCCTTCCTCTGTCCATTTTTTATATACTGTCTGTCTTACATTTCTCTCCTTCTCCCCTCCCTTTCTCTTATAGCCTTTAAAGGCTCATCAAATGACGTGCTATTCGCACTCATTAAACCTGGGGGCTTCTTTTAAACAGAAGCTTATTTATATGGGCTTTATGCCCAACACATGTGTCATACTTCCGCATGTACCTTTTATTTCACCATTATATGCATCGATATGACTTAAGTTTTGGCCAAGCTGGGTTGCCTGGCTCCTGTGCTTACCCCTACGTTCCCGATTGTTCCGCTAGGTGGTAAAGGGAGCACCTCCGCGATTGTTACTGCTGGGTCAGCCGGATGTGTACCTCAGACTGGGTGAAGCCAAAAGCTAGCATTCTTAAGAGAATATTCAGTTGGTGACCTAAAAGACGATCTTTTCACTTATTTATTTATGCGCCCCCAGATGCTTTTACTGCGTCTTTTTCGTAGAATGGACATGCACTTTAGGGCATGCCTCCCAAGGAAAGGAATCCTTAACGGAACTATTCTCCCTGGAAGATGTTTCTTACTAACCATGTAATATAACATAACTAGTTGGGCACTTGTCTGTTCAAGCACTAATGACCCCTACGCCTGATCTCCATGCATACCCGGGCTCTTATATAACCGTGAGGGTATTCGGACACACTCCGGACCGTCAGGTCCCGAGGTTGAAGCAAAAAGGTCGGCCATGACAAACGATCTACAATCTGGCTAGAAGGCATTACAAATGTCAGTTACATAGTCATTCTGACTGATTGTATTCCTCTTCAATACCATCTAACAGGATGTCTATTTTACAGTCCTCCTGGGAATACTTTGCGGCCAATTCTACTTGGCCGTATGCTAAGCTTACAGGGATCTCCTTCCCATCGGGCCCCATAGGTCCGACCTCGGCCATGTGGTTGGGGTCAGCCTTCGTGTACCGCGTCTTCACCATGGCCCAGGCCTCCCTAGCGCCTTGACGGCATGCCGATATCTTCCACAATCAGAAGCGCCACTGCGCTCCCTTCAGCTTCTCCGCAAGATCTCCAAGGCCTTCGGGCATGGAGATGGATGGCCACAAGGCCTGGGCAATGCCTTGCATCACCTGCCGAACTAGCTCGTGCAGTTGCGAGAGCTCGGGAAGAAGGTCACCCGTAGAACCGGGCATCTCCTCTGCAGGACGACCTGTTAGCACACCTACAGACATTACTCTTTTAGTCAACTTCCTCGCCGAACTTTTTTTTCTCTTCAAAGGTTCGTTTAAGCACTTACTAAATATGTCGCGCCGAAGCCGCTGATTCTCCTTAACGGAGTCTGACAGTTGGACACGAACATCTTTCAGTTCAATGCCCAGCTTGGTGTTGGCATCTTGGAGATCATTCTTCTCCCGCCTCACCTTTGTCAGCACGCTCTCACCTGCCTCTAATCGGCGTAGGAGCTGTTGCCTTTCCGGATCTAATCCGGCGCCATCTGCAATTTTATTTGTCAGATTTGCACACACGCCGCACTTCGCAAAATACTTATCTTCTGGAAGTATATATTACCAACAGGGGTCTCCTTGGGCTCCCCTGTCGCGGCTAGTGCGGCCTCAAGTTGGGCTTTGCACTCTTCTAGCTCCTCGGACACTTGGGTATTCTTTTCTGCAAGACCCTGCATTTTTAAATGATCCTTAAATCAGTTCTTCTAACTGTTTCAAGTCTCGGGGGCTACTAATATATATATAACCATTAAATTTTCTCACCCGTATGTATTTTACATATTGCTCCGTGGCTCTGGCTAGACCCTTTTGAGCGGCACGGAGGTACGCATCTCCCGAATTGAAGGCATCTAAAGCCTCTTGGGAGAAACAAGCATCGCGAAGAACTGTCCGGTGACGCCTGTGGTTCATGGCACTCTCCACCTCGGAATTGGTGGCACATAGCCTATCCGCATCCTCTGTTGGAGGAGCGTCCGGTGCGCGCCTCGTGTTCGCCCCTGCCTCCGGACCAGGCTTTGGAGCCTGGCTGGTGGAGGCGCGATTGGCAGGCTCTCCGGATATAGTCCGGCGAGGTCTCTTTGTCCTGAAGAGAGCAAGAGTGTTAATATGCCTTGAAGGAATAACACCTGGAATAAAAGGGCGCGCTATACCTTTGCGCTGGCGCCTCGGTCCGGACTGCACTTCTTTTCTGCCCACGGGGCCCTGCAGCCCCTCGTTGGCTTGTCGCCGCAGGCTCGACCTCCCGTCTCAAAAACCTCCCCTGCAAAACACGGTTGTAATCAGGAAACTGAAAACACGCGAGGGTGGACCCATTTTGGAGGTACTGGGACTTCGGTCTCAGTTAACTGGGAGGCCGGGATTAGCCCTGGGTAATCGGCCGTAATGGCCACCAAGGCGTTGTCCTTGCTCAATTGATGGAACACTCCATCAATCAGCTCCATGGATAAGTCCGGATCCTCTTCGGAGGCCGGGTCGAGGGATCGTCCCGGATCCTCGGGCTGTGGAGGAGGGCTGCTTATTTCTTTAATAGCCTGGTGCAGTTCCTGCATTGAAGTCGTTAGACTATATACTTAAACGATGGGAATATAAAACGGATGGGCAAGTAAAAGTGTCCACATACCCAACTCGGAGGGTTGTACATAGTAAATCCACCCTGTGGGTTGACGCGGAGAAATTCCTCCTCTTCTCCCTTGTACAAAGCGGACAAGATCTTTATCAGAGCGGCAGCCGAATCCGGCCCCTTACGGCCGTGACGGGTGGCGTCATCCTCCCCGTTGAAGTCCCACATGGGATGGCCTCTATACTGAAGCGGCTGCACCCCCCGCATGATGCATGCGGCCATGACTCCTATCATGGTTAGTCCGGAATGA
The DNA here is from genome assembly GCA_032464435.1 of Aegilops umbellulata. Classification (NCBI taxonomy): domain Eukaryota; kingdom Viridiplantae; phylum Streptophyta; class Magnoliopsida; order Poales; family Poaceae; genus Aegilops; species Aegilops umbellulata. The sequence continues at coordinate 256,682,319 of CP136057.1, forward strand.
GCTAATAATCTTATCCGGCCCATCAGGTAAAGGACGTCCCTGTCACTTTCCCTCTGAGGGCTCCGTGGACGCCATCTTAGGCGCTTCTTCAGGGGAGCAGTGTCGAACTCAGGGAGGCCGATCCGAATAGGATCCGACAACGGGACGTCCTCTATATAAAACCATTCCGAAGGCCAATTCTCGGACGCCTTCTTTGGGGTTCCAGATAGATATCCGGTCCCGGCGATGCGCCACACTTCGTCTCCGCCCACTTGATATATTGACCCCTCCTCAGAACGGGGCACCAGGCAGAATAGCCTCTTCCACAGCGCGAAATGAGCCTCAACACCCAAAAACAGCTCATAGAGGGCTACGAAGCCCGCGATGTGCAATATGGAGGCAGGCATGAGGTTGTGCAGTTGGAGGCCATAGAACTCTAGGAGCCCCCGGAGAAACAGATGGATTGGAAATCCGAGCCCTCTTATTAAATAAGGGACAAGGCATACCCGCTCTCCTTTGGAGGGATTGGGGGCACTCTCTGCTTGCTCTCCGCCATTATAGGTGGCAAGTCCGGCTCGAACCGGGACCATATATGCCAGGGGGAGAAATCCCTTGGTCTGGAGCGTCACTAGCTCGCTGTGCGAGACGAAACATCTCTCCCAATCTCTAGGCTGAGAGCTAGAAGGGCGAGGGGAGGAGTTGCGGCGGCTGGCCATGGTAGGGTGGACCTTTGTCGGATGCGCTCTGATGAATACTCGCGGAGGGGAGAAGGTGTGGTTTGGATCTAAATCCTCGTCCCCTTAAATAGGCGGCTCATTTGCGTGACTAGGGGTGTGAATATAAAAACACCCATACTTTTCGTATTCATTTGACACGTGGAAGACAACCATTATTGGGCGTAGAAGCCAAGGAGCGCAACATTTACAAGAAACTGGACATTATTCAACAGGTACATGGAATTTGGAGGAGAGCCCGCCTTGCAATGCCGAAGAAAATTTGCACGCCAGACTCGTCGTCATTGAAGACTGGTTCGGGGGCTACTGAGGGAGTCCTGGATTAGGGGGTGTTGGGATAGCCGGACTATACCTTCAGCCGGACTCCTGGACTATGAAGATACAAGATTGAAGACTTCGTCCCGTGTTCGGAAGGGACTTTCCTTGGCGTGGAAGGTAAGCTTGGCGATATGGATATGTAGATCTCCTACCATTGTAACCGACTCTGTGTAACCCTAGCCCTCTCCAGCGTCTATATAGACCGGAGGGTTTTAGTCCGTAGGACGAACAACAGAACAACAATCATACCATAGGCTAGCTTCTAGGGTTTAGCCTCCTTGATCTCGTGGTAGATCTACTCTTGTACTACCCATATCATCAATATTAATCAAGCATGAGTAGGGTTTTACCTCCATCGAGAGGGCCCGAACCTGGGTAAAAACATCGTGTCCCTTGTCTCATGTTACCATCTGCCTAGACACACAGTTCGGGACCCCCTACCCGAGATCCGCCGGTTTTGACACCGACATAGATCTTGCCACGATGACTTTTGGTTCATCCGGCCGACTGCGTATCCCTTGAGCCCTTCGAAGTTGCCCTTCAAGAACTCAAATCCACCGTGCACTGGCCCCACGGTGGGCACCAACTGTCGTGGAATTGTCACGGCAGATGTCCTCTTGCAAGGACTTAGTCGTGGAGCCATCGCAACTAGGAAGCTTAAGGGGGTTAATCGGGACAAAGGACACGAGGGAGTTATACTAGTTCGGCCCCTTACGGTGAAGGTAAGGCCTACATCTAGTTGGCTTGGTATTGCTTGGGGTTTCGATGATCAGGGAGCGAGATATGCTATGCTTGGTTCTTGATGAGTTGTTTCTTGCCCTAAGCCGCCAGCGGGTCGTCCCCTTATATACACGGGTTGATGCCCTGCGGTCTATAGAGTCCCGGCCGGCTCATAAACAGTGTCCGGCTCGGTGACTAGTTAATTCTACCTTATGTTACAAGTCATGCCATCATGGCGGTTTACCACTACGGGCCTTAAGTCGCCTGTGGGCTTTAGACCCTTTGTTGAACCGCCATCTTCATGCTTGGTCTTGGGCTTCTTCTGATGAATCTCTCCTTGGGTAACATGGCCCTTCATGGGCGGCTTACTCAAATTGTTATATCCCCAACATTATCATATCTATCAGATCTCACTCTCGTAAGTGACCGTGTAGGGATTGACAACCCCTTATCGCGTTGGTTGCGAGGATTTATTTGTTTTGTGTAGGTGCGAGGGACTCGCGCGTAGCGTCCTACTGGATTGATACCTTGGTTCTCAAAAACTAAGGGAAATACTTACGGTACTTTGCTGCATCACCCTTTCCTCTTCAAGGGAAAACCAACGCAGTGCTCAAGAGGTAGCAAGAAGGATTTCTGGCACCGTTGCCGGGGAGGTCTACGCGAAAGTCAACATACCAAGTACGCATCACAAACCCTTATCTCCCGCGTTACATTATTTTCTATTTGCCTCTCGTTTTCCTCTCCCCCACTTCACCCTTGCCATTTTATTCGCCCTCTCTTTTCCATTCGCTTCTTTTTTGCTTGTTTCTCGTTGCTCGTGTGTTCGATTGCTTGTTTGTCATGATGGCTCAAGATAATACCAAATTATGTGACTTTACCAATATCAACAATAATGATTTCCTTAGCACTCTGATTGCTCCTCTTACCGATACTGAATCTTGTGAAATCAATGCTGCTTTGTTGAATCTTGTCATGAAAGATCAATTCGCCGGCCTTCCTAGTGAAGATGCCACTACTCATCTAAATAGCTTCGTTGATTTGTGTGATATGCAAAAGAACAAAGATGTTGACAATGATATTGTTAAACTGAAGCTATTTCGTTTTTCGCTTAGAGATCGTGCTAAGGCTTGGTGTTTGTCTTTGCCTAAAAAAAGTATTGATTCTTGGAATAAGTGCAAAGATGCTTTTATCTCTAAGTATTTTCCTCCCGCTAAGATCATCTCTCTTAGAAACGACATTATGAATTTTAAGCAACTTGATCATGAACATGTTGCAGAAGCTTGGGAGAGGATGAAATTAATGATACGTAATTGCCCCACTCATGGTTTGAATTTGTGGATGATTATACAAAAAATTTACGCCGGATTGAATTTTGCTTCTAGAAATCTTTTAGATTCGGCCGCGGGAGGCACTTTTATGGAAATCACTTTAGGAGAAGCTACTAAACTCCTAGATAATATTACAGTTAATTATTCTCAATGGCTCACTGAAAGATCTACTAATAAAAAAGTGCAAGCGATAGAAGAAATTAATGTTTTGAGTGGAAAGATGGATGAACTTATGAAATTATTTGCTAGTAAGAGTGTTTCTTCTGATCCTAATGATATGCCTTTGTCTACTTTGATTGAGAATAATAATGAATCTATGGATGTGAATTTTGTTGGTAGGAATAATTTTGGTAACAACGCGTATAGATGAAACTTTAATCCTAGGCCTTATCCTAGCAATTCCTCTAATAATTATGGTAATTCCTGCAACAATTGTTATGGAAATTTTAATAAGATGCCCTCTGAATTTGAGAATAGTGTTAAGGAATTTATGAATTCGCAAAAGAATTTCAATGCTTTGCTTGAAGAGAAACTGCTTAAAGTTGATGAATTGGCTAGGAACGTTGATAGAATTTCTCTTGATGTTGATTCTTTAAAGCTTAGATCTATTCCTCCTAAGCATGATATCAATGAGTCTCTCAAAGCCATGAGAATTTCCATTGATGAGTGCAAAGAAAGAACCGCTAGGATGCGTGCTAAGAAAGATTGCTTTATGAAAGTGTGTTCTTCAAATTTCTATGAAAATAAAGATGAAGATCTAAAATTTATTGATGTGTCCCCTATTAAATCTTTGTTTTTCAATATGAATCTTGATAATGATTGGACTGAATATGATCTACCTTTACCTAGAAGGCATTCCAAAAATTCGGAGTTTTTAGATCTTGATGCTAAATTTGACAAAAGTGGGATTGAAGAAATCAAAACGTTAGATATTAATAAACCCAGTATTTTGGATTTCAAGGAGTTTAATTATGATAGTTGCTCTTTGATAGATTGTATTTCCTTGTTGCAATCCGTGCTAAATTCTCCTCATGCTTATAGTTAAAATAAAGCTTTTACCAAACATATTGTTGATGCATTGATGCAATCTTATGAAGAAAAGCTTGAGTTGGAAGTCTCTATCCCTAGAAAACTTTATGACGAGTGGGAACCTACTATTAAAATTAAGATTAAAGATCATGAATCCTATGCTTTGTGTGATTTGGGTGCTAGTGTTTCCATGATTCCAAAAACTTTGTGCGATTTGCTAGGTTTCCGTGATTTTGATGATTGCTCTTTAAACTTGCACCTTGCGGGTTCCACTATTAAGAAACCTATGGGAAGAATTAATGACGTTCTTATTGTTGAAAATAGGAACGATGTGCCCGTAGATTTTATCGTTCTTGATATAGATTGCAATCCTTCATGTCCTATTATTCTTGGTAGACCTTTCCTTAGAACGATTGGTGCAATTATTGATATGAAGGAAGGGAATATTAGATTCCAATTTCCATTAAAGAAAGGCACGAAACACTTCCCTAGGAAGAAAGTTAAATTACCTTATGAATATATTATGAGAGCCACTTATGGATTGCCTACCAAAGATGGCAATACCTAGATCTATCCTTGCTTTTATGCCTAGCTAGGGGCGTTAAACGATAGCGCTTGTTGGGAGGCAACCCAATTTTATTTTTAGTTTTTTTGATTTTTGCTTCTGTTTAGGAATAAATATTTGTTCTAGCCTCTGGTTAGATGTGTTTTTATGTTTTAATTAGTGTTCATTCCAAGTTAAACCTATATGATCTTCTTGGATGATAGTTATTTGATCTTGCAGAAATTTCCAAAAACTTTCAGTTCACGAATATAATTGTTAAAAATCACCAGAACGTGATAAAATATTGATTCCCATTGCTGCTGAACAATAAACAAATTGTCAAGGTCGTCCTATTTTGGATGATATTTTGGAGTTCAAGAAGTTTGCATTAGTTATAGATTACTACAGACTGTTCTGTTTTTGACAGATTCTAGTTTTCGTGTGTTGTTTGCTTATTTTGATGAATCTATGGCTAGTAAAATAGTTTATAAACCATAGATAAGTTGTAATACAGTAGGTTTAACACCAATATAAATAAAGAATGAGTTCATTACAGTACCTTGAAGTGGTCTTTTGTTTTCTTTCGCTAACGGAGCTCATGAGATATTCTGCTGAGTTTTGTGTTGTGAAGTTTTCAAGTTTTGGGTGGAAGATTTGATGGATTATGGAACAAGGAGTGGAAAGAGCCTAATCTTGGGGATTCCCATGGCACCCCCAAGATAATCTAAGGACACCAAAAAGCCAAAGCTTGGGGATGCCCCGGAAGGCATCCCCTCTTTCGTCTACTTCCATCGGTAACTTTACTTGAAGCTATATTTTTATTCACCACATGATATGTGTTTTGCTTGGAGCGTCTTGTATGATTTGAGTCTTTGCTTTTTAATTTGCCACAATCATCCTTGATGTACACACCTTTTGAGAGAGACACACATGATTCTAAAATTATTAGAATACTCTATGTGCTTCACTTATATCTTTTGAGTTATATAGTTTTGCTCTAGTACTTCACTTATATCTTTGAGCACGGTGGTGGATTTGTTTTATAGAAACTATTGATCTCTCATGCTTCACTTAGATTATTTTGAGAGTCTTAAATAGCATGGTAATTTTGCTTAAATAATCCTAATATTCTAGGTATTCAAGATTTGTAAAAACTTCCTGATGAGTGTGTTGAATACTAAGAGAAGTTTGATGCTTGATGATTGTTTTGAGATATGGAGGTAGTAATATTAAAGTTTTGCTAGTTGAGTAGTTGTGAATTTTAGAAATACTTGTGTTGAAGTTTGCAAGTCCCGTAGCATGCACGTTATGTAACAAATTTGAAACATGAGGTGTTCTTTGATTGTCCTCCTTATGAGTGGCGATCGGGGACGAGCGATGGTCTTTTCCTACCAATCTATCCCCTTAGGAGCATGCGTGCAATGCTTGGTTTTTGATGACTTGTAGATTTTTGCAATAAGTATGTGAGTTCTTTATGACTAATGTTGAGTCCATGGATTATACGCACTCTCACCTTTCCATCATTGCTAGCCTCTTCGGTATCGTGCATTGCCCTTTCTCACATTGAGAGTTGGTGCAAACTTCGCCGGTGCATCCAAACCCCATGATATGATTTGCTCTTTCACACATAAACCTCCTTATATCTTCCTCAAAACAGCCACCATACCTACCTATTATGGCATTTCCATAGCCATTCCGAGATATATTGCCATGCAACTTTCCACCATCCCGTTTGTCATGACACGTTCATCATTGTCATATTGCTTAGCATGATCATGTAGTTGACATAGTATTTGTGGCAAAGCCACCGTTCATAATTCTTTCATACATGTCACTCTTGGTTCATTGCATATCCCGGTACACCGCCGGAGGCATTCATATAGAGTCATACTTTGTTCTAGTATCGAGTTGTAATCATTGAGTTGTAAATAAATAGAAGTGTGATGATCATCATTTAGTAGAGCATTGTCCCAAAAAAAGGCCAAAAAAAAGAAGAAGGCCCCAAAAAAGAGAGAAATAAAAAGGGACAATGCTACTATCCTTTTTTCCACACTTGTGCTTCAAAGTAGCACCATAATCTTCATGATAGAGAGTCTCTTGTTTTGTCACTTTCATATACTAGTGGGAATTTTTCATTATAGAACTTGGCTTGTATATTCCAACAATGGGCCTCCTCAAGTGCCCTAGGTCTTCGTGAGCAAGAAAGGTGGATGCACACCCACTTAGTTTCTTTTGTTGAGCTTTCATACATTTATAGCTCTAGTGCATCCGTTGCATGGCAATCCCTACTCCTTGCATTAACATCAATCGATGGGCATCTCCATAGCTCATTCATTAGCCTCGTTGATGTGAGACTTTCTCCCTTTTTGTCTTCTATACATAACCCCCCTCATTATTCTCTATTCCACCCATAGTGCTATATCCATGGCTCACGCTCATGTATTGCGTGAAGGTTTATAAAGTTTGAGATTATTAAAGTATGAAACAATTGCTTGGCTTGTCGCCGGGGTTGTGCATGATGAGAGCATTCTTGTGTGACGAAAATGGAGCATGACTAAACTATATGATTTTGTAGGGATGAACTTTCTTGGCCATGTTATTTTGAGAAGACATAATTGCTTAGTTAGTATGCTTGAAGTATTATTATTTTTATGTGAATATTAAACTTTTGTCTTGAATCTTTCGGATCTGAATATTCATACCACAAGTAAGAAGAATTACATTGAAATTATGCCTAGTAGCATTCCGCATCAAAAATTCTGTTTTTATCATTTACCTACTCGAGGACGAGCAAGAATTAAGCTTGGGGATGCTTGATACGTCTCCAACGTATCTATAATTTTTGATTGCTCCATGCTATATTATCTTCTGTTTTGGACATTATTGGGCTTTATTATTCACTTTTATATTATTTCCGGGACTAACCTATTAACCAGAGGCCCAACCCAGAATTGATGTTTTTTTTACCTAGTTCAGAGTTTCGCAGAAAAAGAATATCAAACGGAGTCCAAACGGAATGAAACCTTCGGGAATGTGATTTTTGGAATGAACATGATCCAGGAGACTTGGACCCTAAGTCAAGGAAGCTTCGAGGAAGCCACGAGGTAGGGGGTGCGCCTACCCCCCAGGCGCGCCCTCCACCATTGTGGGCCCCCTGTTGCTCCACCGACGTACTCCTTCCTCCTATATATACCTATGTACCCCCAAACGATCAGATACAGAGCCAAAAACCTAATTACACCGCCGCAACCTTCTGTACCCACGAGATCCCAACTTGGGACCTGTTCCGGAGCTCCGCCGGAGGGGGCATCGATCACGGAGGGCTTCTACATCAACACCTTAGCCCCTCTGATGAATTGTGAGTAGTTTACCTCAGACCTTCGGGTCCATAGTTATTAGCTAGATGGCTTCTTCTCTCTTTTTGGATCTCAATACAATGTTCTCCCCTCTCTCGTGGAGATCTTTTCGATGTAATTTTCTTTTGCGGTGTGTTTGTTGAGACCGATGAATTGTGGGTTTATGATCAAGTTTATCTATGAAAAATATTTGAATCTTCTGAATTCTTTTATGTATGATTGGTTATCTTTGCAAGTCTCTTCGAATTATCAGTTTGGTTTGGCCTACTAGATTGATCTTTCTTGCAATGGGAGAAGTGCTTAGCTTTGGGTTCAATCTTGCAGTGTCCTTTCCCAGCGACAGTAGGGGCAGCAAGGCACGTATTGTATTGTTGCCATCGAGGATAACAAGATGGTTTTTTTTATCATATTGCATGAATTTATCCCTCTACATCATGTCATCTGGCTTAAGGTGTTACTTTGTTCTTATGAACTTAATACTCTAGATGCATGCTGGATAGCGGTCGGTGTGTGTCGGTGTACTAAAGTAGGGGTACCTTAGTACCCCGAACTTGTGCACGGGCAGTAGTAGCGTCCCGCGGCAAGGCTTGCCAGGGGAGCGACAAGAGTCTCCAGGGCCCTTTTTGGGCCGGACAAGGGCCAAGTGATCGAGCCGAGAAGACCAAGCCCCGGCAAGAGGCGCTTGCCGGGCCAAGAAGGCGAGGTCCGGCAAGAGGAGCTTGCCGGGCCAAGGCGACAAGGCCCCGGCAAGAGGAGCTTGCCGGGACGACCAAGCCGAAGCACCAAGGCCCCGGCGGGAGGAGCTCGCCAGGACGGCCAAGCCAAGGCACCCTAAGAGAAGCCCGCCGCGGCGCTCCGCGCGCCTCGACAAGGCCTGACGAGCGGCAAGCTCTCAGGTACGGCACGACAACTACCGCGGCAGGCCACTTGCCGCGGCAAAACACCACATCAGGCCTGCGCTCCAGCTCATCTGCCCACGTGTCACTCTGGGGCTTCCCCAGAGGCACGTGGCGGGGCGCCGCGCAGCCTGGGGCGCGCGCGTGGCATGCGATGTTGGCGGAGTTGCCCCCGTGGCAAGCGGAGGCACACCTAACGGTCCGCCTCGGCACTGTTCAGGCGATCCAGACAGGCATTTAATACCTTTGTCCCCCGCCATCAGAGTTAGGTGCGATAGCACTGTGCGGCCACTGTTCGCATAGATCCTTGCCATTTTTACCCCCACCTACGTCGCTACCTGTGGGAAACCCCTTTGCATATAAAAGGAGGCCCCTACGCACGTAAAAGAGGGGGAGATCCAGACCCAGGGGGGAAGATCCAGACCCGGGGGGGGGGGAGATCCAGACCCGGAGAAAAACCCTAGAGGGATCGAGACCAGAGAGGAGGGAGACCCAGTAGACCCTCGTCTACGTCCAGCTCCAACTTACTGTAGCTTCTTGCGCTCCAGAGCAAGAACTCCAATCAACCAGACATGCAGCAGTAGGGTTTTACGCATCCATGCGGCCCGAAGCTGGGTAAAATTGTTGTGTGTGTGTGTGTCGCCTCGATCTGCTCTTTGTGCAACCTCCGCCCCCGCCGAACCGACAAGGGGCTCCGTCCCCATAGGTGCTCGTGGAGGCTAATATCCCCCGACATCTTTGGCGCGCCAGGTAGGGGGTGCGTCGAGGTTGTGCGAACCAGATTTGGCGACCACAGGCAAGCTCAGGTATGGCCAGGTACCTTTCGGTTCCGACCCGCGAGGCGGAGGCATTCCTCCTCACGGACTCGCGCACGGCCCTCCTCGAGTACCCACTCACGCAGAGTCCGGGCAAGAGCAGCTGCTCCTTGAGGAGGACCGCCTTTCGGCCGCTGAGCGAGTTTCTCGCCTCCAGCAAACTCTGCGCCGCTCCCGTAGCCGCAGAAGTTAGCGCCGGAAGTTGCGGGAAAGGCGACCTCGTTCTTCGGCGAGCCCAGGCCGCCAAGATCCAAACGAGTCGACGCCGACCGTGGGAGGAACCTTGCCAGCGCGGCCGTCAGAACCCGTTCCGCCGGCCATCCTCTCTGTCCAAGTCTTGCCGCAGTTGCATGTAATCCTTGGTACAGAGGCGGGTGCAGATCCCAAGCATAGCTTGTGTGCCCCGCACATCTTGTCGATTTCGCGCCTCTCCGCTTGGCGCATGCGTCATTCGACATGATTGTGCAGCACTCGACTCCGGCAAGCGATGGCGGGCCGCGGAGCCCCGAGCCTTCGTTATTCCCTTACCTCGAGAAGGGGAGAAGACAGGATAGGCTGAGCGTCGCCCGAGGAAGCTGCGCCTTGCCGGACTGCAAACGACAGAGAAGCTAAGTCGCCAAAGTTTGAGCGATTAAGCTCCTTTTTATTCTTAAGTTATCTTCCTCGAACGACCGAGCTCCGTATAGGAAACCTGTGCGCGGAGGGGCCGGCTCGTGGCTGGTTGCGCCCTTATTTCGTTTCGAGTCCGCTCAATGACTTAAGTGTGCTACATCCCGAGTAGCGTCCTTACTTGTTTCGAGCTCGCTCGGCGACTTGAGTGTGCCGCGACTGCAGTCGCCACACCTACCTCGCCCTGAGCCTGCTCAACATTTAAGTGAGTGGCGCCAGCCGCGGCAAGGTTTCTTGCCGATGGAAGCCCCGTCAGCGGTTTGCCAATGTCCCGCACTCGGCACCCGTGGCAAGGCGGAGACTTTCGCCGACAAGTTCCCAGAAACGTAGGGCGTGAATGTACGAAGCACAAGGTCGAACGAGGGAGATAACAGCGCAATGAACTGCCTAAGATAAAAGTTATATTACAAAATAACTTGCCGCTGCTCTAATCAGCTGTTTCTATGGCGTGCTCAGCAGCGACAAGGGAAGAAAAGAAAGAGGTGGGCGGCCTAATCCGCGCGGTCGCCCTCGACCCGCCTGATCCCCGCCACCCTTTCCACAATGGGGGTGACGAGGGCCCTGATCTCCGTCAGGTCGGCGTCTTCCAGCAAGTGCCTGAGGACGTTGGTGAGCCTGATGGTGGGGTTGCGGAAGACGATCTTCACCAGCACCCTCTCGAGGGCCCCGGAGACGGCTTCCCGCGTCTCCTCGGCCAGCTTCTCTGGGATCGATTCCCGGAGATGCCGGAGCACCCCCACCAAGCCCTTGAAGAAGGAAGTGAGCTTGGCGCTCGGCGGGACGTCCTCGCCGGAGGGGTACTCGTGGCCCTCCATCCCCAGCAGCTTCAGCTCCTGGTCGATGGTGGTGGCGATGTCGACGAGGCCTTCGGTCCACCGCTCCACCGTCTCCTGGAAGTCGTTCTGGGTAACGGCGGCGCGCTTCAGTAGCTCCTCGTTGCCAGCAACCTCCTTCTGCAAGGCCGCTTCCTGCTCCTTGGCGCTCTCCAGCGCCTTGGCCAGGGTGTCCAGCTTCAGCTCGAGGACAGCCTTGGAGTCCTTGGCGGCGTCGAGCTCCTGGATCTTCTCGGCGAAGCGGCCCTGCAGCTCACCGAGGGTGTGAGCGCCCTTCTCGCGCTCCTGTTTGAGCGCGGCAAGCTCCTCGCCGCTCGCCTTGAGGTCGCTGGCGAGCTGCGCCACCCTCGTCTCCAGCTCCCCCTTGGCGACCTCGGCGGCCGCGGCAGCGTCCTGCGCTCTCTGCAGGGCCCCGCCAAGCGACTGCTCGCGCGCGGCAACCTCCTCCTCGTGGCTGGCGAGGCTGGTCTTCTGCTGCACCAGTTCGCTTTCCCGCGCGGATAGCCCCGCGGTGGCAAGCCTCTGCTGCTCTTCGGCCTCTGCCTTCTCGAGGAGGAAGGCCGTCCGCGCCTCGTCGAGCAGCCTCCGCTCCTCCGCCAAAGACCGGAGAGCCTCCTAGTTGAGCTCCCGGAGCTCCCCGGCACGCTTCTCCATGTCCGCGCCGGCCTTCGCGACGAGTGCCTCCTAGCGCTCCACCTTGGCCTGCCGGGCGCAGTAGAGCGACACAAGCTTCCGGAGCAGCCGCTCCTCCTCGGGCTCGCCGCTGCCGGTGCTTGGCGCGTCGACCACTGTCAGCCCGACGGAGGCGAGCACTTCTCCGTCCAAGGCCTCCCCCTCGACCGGCGCCCTGGAGCTAGGCTCCCAGGGGAGCCTGATGAAGACGCCATCGCCGGCCTGCAGGTAGGCGCCTGCCGGGGGCTCCTCGGGGTCCGACGCGGTGGCAGCAGCGGGATCGCCGGACTGCGGAGTGCTTGACGCCCCGGCCTCCCCGGGGCCGTCGGCGCGGTCGCCGGTCCCCTCGCCGCCTGCTGCCGCGGCGGCCTTGCGGCTTCGGCCTCCCTGCCGCCTGCGGGGTCGTCGGTGCCTTCCGCCTCCTCGATGACGACGACGTCGTCGGCGTCGCCACGCGCGCCCTCCTCGACGACGACCTCGGTCTCCATCGGGTCCGCGGTGGGCGGGTCTGATGGCCGGAAGAGGGGAGAAGAGTCAGTTGAACAGCCGACAAAAAGGCTCATAAGGAAAGATGACCAGGGAAAGTCTTCCGTGCAGGGGAGCTTACCGGTGGCAGGGTCCGTGGCCGCGGCTTCCGTTGTTGGGGGATCGCTGGCCGCGTTCCTCGCCGGAGATCCCTCCCTTGCCGGAGAGGACTTCCTTGCCGGGGCTCCTCCCTTGCCGGGGAGGTCTCCCCTGCCGGGGGCTCCTCCCTTGCCGGAGATTTCTCCCTAGGCGGGGTGGTCGACGCGGACGGCGCGGCAGGAGTGCCCCCCGGGGTCGCCTGCCGGGGCTGCTCTGCTCCTACCCAACGACAACAACAACAGTCACATGTCGACAGAGAGAAGGGAAGCTCACGTGCGCGCCAAACGGCAAGAGCTAGCCGTGCACTCACCCTGGAGGCTGCGCTGTGGGCTCCCCCACGGACCCGCTGTCGAGTCCGGCAAGGTCGCCTCCGGCACCTCCCCAGTTGCCGGGGGAGATTCGTCCTCAAGGACGACCAGCGGGACCTTGGCCCTCTTCGCCCTCCTCTGGGCAGAGTCCTGAAAAGGGAACGGTTTCGGGGGAGGATGAATGGGCTGCGAAACAAGACGAAGCAACAGAAATCAAGAAGATACAAGCTCTACCAGGAACTTACTCTCCGTCCTCCTCTTCGTCGTCGGAGCTGAGCGCGGAATAATCAAAAACCGCCTTGCTCCAGGCGCGGGGAGACAGGGGAGTGGGTTCCCGGGACCGCTTGGCGGGGGCGGTGGACGACCCCGCCCCCGTTGCCGCCGCGGAACGGGGAGCGGCAGGAGCAGAAGCCGTGGCCCGTGAGGACCCCGCTCCCGCTGCTTCGGAGGCGCGTGTCACCCGGGGCTGCGGTTGCTGGTCGGCCTGCCGCACCACCTCCCCGGCCCTGCGGAGACGCCTCCTCGGCTGGGCAGGGGGCTCCGCCTGCGACGAGCTGCCCGGGAGCTGCGAGGAGGGCGCGTCAGCCTCCGGCAAGCCACCCGCGTCCTGGGCGGGCTCGCCCGCACCACCGTGCCCGGCTGGCTCCTCCGCGCCGGCGAGCTCCATTTGGTCGGCGAGGCTCTCCGCCTCCGCCGCGTCTGCCTCGGCCAGGGTGAAGCCAGACTCGCCCGCGGCCGCGGCGGCGGCCGCCTCCTCCATCCTGGAGGCGATGTAGGCCAGCTCCTCGGGGGTGGTGTCCCGCGTGAGGCCCCTCTTCTCGTCGGGGTCGACCGGCACCTCCTCCAAGTTGTCGAAGAAGGCCTGCACGACGTCGTCCGCCGGCTCCTGCCAGGTCGCGTCGATCCCTTGCGAGTCGCACAGTGGCATCATCGCGAGGATGCGGCTGAGCGCCGAGCTATTTCACAGGGGGACGACGCCCGGCGGCAACCTGAACCATTCTGGGTGCTCGGAGTCGTGCTTGAACAGCTCCTTCAACACTCCGTCGAGCTCCAGAACGGTGAAGTTGTAGTTGAGGCCCGGGCGCAGCCTCATGATGTCCGCCGCGTTTGGAATTCCCAAGCCGGCTTCCCCCTCTCCTGCAGGGGGGCGATACGCCGGCGAAGGAAATCCGCGCCGATGGCGCCGACGGTGAGCCCGGCAAACCTGAGGCGCAGGATTCGGGTGGCGGCAATCTTCAGCTTGGCGTCGTCCGGGGCCAGGTCGCTCCAGTCGCGGCCGCGCACCATTGGAGTTCGCCGCACGGCGGTGAACGGCGGTGGGTTCTCCTCGACGATCAGGCACCACTCGGCCCTCCACTGCTCCCATCTGCCACGGAGTTCCCCCTCCAATCAGGCCTCTTTCTTGCCGGTCCTGGAGATCCAAGCGACTCCGCCGGACAGCGGCTCTCCTTTCTCCACCGGGGGAGTAAAGAAGTGCCGGAAGAGGGCTACATTGGGGTGGACTCCGACAAAGTTCTCGCAAAGGTGTGCGAAAACCGCCATTGTCAGAACAGCGTTGGGGGTGAAGTCAAGGAGGTGGAGGTTGTAGGTGTGCATGATGTCGCAGAAGAACTCCGAAAAAGGCGGGCAGAGCCCGCAGAGGAAGAACACGGCGAAGAAAGGGTACCCGGTCGGGTACAGCTTCTGGGCGATGGCGGGAAGAACTCGCGTGCGCGGATGCGCTCGCGTCGCCGTCGACCAGAAGAGGAGGTATTCGTTCTTCAGCCTCAGCGCATCAAGCTGAGGGGGGAACGTCGCCGTCTCCTTCCGAAGCGCTTCCAGCTGCAGCGCCTCGGCTGACTTCACGGCCTTCCCCTTCGCCTTGTCGCTCTTCGGGGCCATGGCAGAAACGGGGAGGGGGAGTTGTCGGCGTTGGTGGCACCGGGGGCTGCGAGGGCGAATCGCTGCTTTCTCTAGCAAGGAGGAGGTGGCGGAGATTTTCGAGGAACAACAACCGGCAGAATGGCGAGCTGCCCCTGTTCCCCTCCGCTTATAAAGGGGGGAAGGAGCGGGGGCGGACGTTCCGCCTTTCCAAATAAAGGAGTCGTGCCCGACGTGACGCATGCCTGCGGGCCTCAAGCCCCGCGCACGCCACCCACGTCACACACGTCTCGCACGCCTCTCCCCCCCCCACGATGTCGCGATAAGCGCGCGCCAATTGGGGAGGGCGCGACGCGCGCGGAGTTAAGGAGCAGCGCAACCCAGGCCACGCGTGCCCGTGCACTGTTAGGGTTGGCCCAACAATGCTCGGCACCGTGTATGGCCCAGACCCGGGGGCTCCTGTCGGTGTACTAAAGTAGGGGTACCTTAGTAGCCCGAACTTGTGCACGGGCAGTAGTAGCGTCCCGCGGCAAGGCTTGCCAGGGGAGCGACAAGAGTCTCCACGACCCTTTTTGGGCCGGACAAGGGCCAAGTGATCGAGCCGAGAAGACCAAGCCCCGGCAAGAGGCGCTTGCCGGGCCGAGAAGGCGAGGTCCGGCAAGAGGAGCTTGCCGGGCCAAGGCGACAAGGCCCCGGCAAGAGGAGCTTGCCGGGACGACCAAGCCGAAGCACCAAGGCCCCGGCGGGAGGAGCTCGCCGGGACGGCCAAGCCAAGGCACCCCAAGAGAAGCCCGCCGCGGCGCTCCGCGCGCCTTGGCAAGGCCTGACGAGCGGCAAGCTCTCAGGTATGGCAAGGCAACTACCGCGGCAGGCCACTTGCCGCGGCAAACCACCACATCAGGCCTGCGCTCCAGCTCATCTGCCCACGCGTCACTCTGGGGCTTCCCCAGAGGCACGTGGCGGGGCGCCGCGCAGCCTGGGGCGCGCGCGTGGCATGCGACGTTGGCGGAGTCGCCCCCGTGGCAAGCGGAGGCACACCTAACGGTCCGCCTCGGCACTGTTCAGGCGATCCAGACAGGCATTTAATACCTTTGTCCCCCGCCGTCAGAGTTAGGTGCGATAGCACTGTGCGGCCACTGTTCGCACAGATCCTTGCCATTTTTACCCCCACCTACGTCGCTACCTGTGGGAAACCCCTTTGCATATAAAAGGAGGCCCCTGCGCACGTAAAAGAGGGGGAGATCCAGACCCGGGGGGGAAGATCCAGACCCGGGGGGGAGATCCAGACCCGGAGAAAAACCCTAGAGGGATCGAGACCAGAGAGGAGGGAGACCCAGTAGACCCTCGTCTACGTCCAGCTCCAACTTACTGTAGCTTCTTGCGCTCCAGAGCAAGAACTCCAATCAACCAGACATGCAGCAGTAGGGTTTTACGCATCCATGCGGCCCGAAGCTGGGTAAAATCGTTGTGTGTGTGTGTCGCCTCGATCTGCTCTTTGTGCAACCTCCGCCCCCGCCGAACCGACAAGGGGCTCCGTCCCCATAGGTGCTCGTGGAGGCCAATATCCCCCGACAGTGTGTGGAGTAATAGTAGTAGATGCAGGTAGGAGTCGGTCTACTTGTCTCGGACGTGATGCCTATATACATGATCATACCTAGATATTCTCATAACTATGGTCAATTCTGTCAATTGCTCAACAGTAATTTGTTCACCCACCGTAAAATACTTATGCTCTTGAGAGAAGCCACTAGTGAAACCTATGGCCCCCGGGTCTATCTTCATCATATTAATCTTCCAACACTTAGTTATTTCCTTTGCTTCTTTATTTTGCTTTTATTTTACTTTGCATCTTTATCATAAAAATACCAAAAAATATTATCCTATCATATCTATCAGATCTCACTCTCGTAAGTGACCGTGTAGGGATTGACAACCCCTTATCGCGTTGGTTGCGAGGATTTATTTGTTTTGTGTAGGTGCGAGGGACTCGCGCGTAGCCTCCTACCGGATTGATACCTTGGTTCTAAAAAACTAAGGGAAATACTTACGCTACTTTGCTGCATCACCCTTTCCTCTTCAAGGGAAAACCAACGCAGTGCTCAAGAGGTAGCAAGGCGTACTTTCATTGTCAACATAACAACCGAGAGATCTCGATATCTTCCATGCTACACACATTATGAGCTGAGATGACCAGCCATTTTCTCGTGAGTGAGGAGCGGGCTCCACTCCTCTTGAGAATAACCCGCCTAGCATGGGAGATACAGACAACCCTAGTTGATACATGAGCTATTCAAGCATACAAAACAGAATTTCATTTGAAGGTATAGAGTTTGGCACATACAAATTTACTTGGAACGGCAGGTAGATACCGCATATAGGAAGGTATGGTGGACCCATATGGAATAACTTTGGGGTTTATGGAAGTGGATGCACAAGAAGTATTCCCGCTTAGTACAAGTGAAGGCTAGAAAGAGACTGGGAAGCGACCAACTAGAGAGCGACAACAATCATGAACATGCATTAAAATTAATAAACATTGAGTGCAAACATGAGTAGGATACAATCCACCATGAACATAAATCGTGGAGGCTCTGTTGATTTTGTTTCAACTCATGTGTGAACATGTGCCAAGTCAAGCCACTTGAATCATTCAAAGGAGGATACCACCCTATCATACCACATCACAACCATTTTAATAGCATGTTGGCACGCAAGGTAAACCATTATAAACTCCTAGCTAATTAAGCATGGCATAAGCAACTATAATCTCTAATTGTCATTGCAAACATGTTTCATTCATAATAGGCTAAATCAGGAATGATGAACTAATCATATTTACAAAAACAAGAGAGGTCGAGTTCATAGCTTTTCTCATCTCAATCAGTCCATCATATATCGTCATTATTGCCTTTCACTTGCACGATCGAACAATGTGGATAATAATAATAGTGCACGTGCATTGGACTAAGCTGGAATCTGCAGGCATTTTAATACACATGAGAAGACATGGTAATATGGACTCTTGGTTAAATAAACACTAATGCATATAAGAGCCACTTCAACATTTTAATTATGGTCTTCTCATCTTGACCCCCAAAGAAAAGAAAAGAAATAAAACTATTTGCACGGGAAAGCTCCCAACAAGCAAAAGAAGAACGAGAAATCTTTTTGGGTTTTCTTTTAATTATTACTACTACAGGCATGGAAAGTAAACTAGCTAAAAGCTACAACTATTTTTTTGGTTTTTCTCAAGGTTATTCAAACACACAAGAAGAAAGCGAGAAAAAGAAAATAAACTAACATGGATAGTACAAAGAAAAAGTATGAGCACCGACAACTAGAATGAGTGTGTGTACATGAATGTAATGTCGGTGAGAATACGTACTCCCCCAAGCTTAGGCTTTTGTCCTAAGTTGGTCTATGCCCATGGATCAAAGTTGTAGCTAGGGTCATACTGAGATGCAACAGCTATTGCCTCATGAGCTGCAGCTTGGAGGCAAGCTGCCTCCGTCCTCCTCTCATGCTCGTTCACCTCCTCCCTGTTTATAATATATCTCCCTTTTTCCTGAGAGTCAAGGAAACCAGGAGCAGGGAGAGCAACATGGACAATGCGACGTCTGTCAAAGATTAGTCGGTATTAGAGGAACTGTCTATTCCTCTCAATAAACTGATGACAAACCATAGCATCATAATCTAAATAAGCAGGAGGCAATTCCATATCATTTTCATGTATGGGTATCTCAAGATAATTAGCTACACGGGTTGCATATATTCCACCAAATAAATCTCCACTAATACTGTTATGATGCAACCTTCGTGCAACAATAGCCCCCAAGTTATATTGTTTATCTCCTATCACATCACTCTTGAGAACACTAAGATCTGGAACACACATGTGACATGCCTCATCCTTACCGTTTATGCATCTTCCTATAAAGAGAGCAAAATAATGTATAGCAGGAAAATAGATGCTCCCTATGGTAGCTTGTGTTATTTCTCTAGATTCCCCGCAGTGATACTAGCAAGAAAATCTTTAAACTCAGATTTGCGAGCTTCACTAGCACTACCCCATTGCGGGAGTTTACAAGTAGTATTAAAATCTTCTAAGTCCATGGTATAAGATTTATCATAAAGATCAAATAGGACAGTGTGAGAATTGCGTGATGATGTAAATTTAGATCTTCTCACAAAGGAATCAGTTAGGTAGTGGTATTGGGGGCACTTATCTGACACGAAGCCCTCAAGTTCAGCGTTACGCACATATGCTCCAAATTCCTCTTTAATTCCTGCTTGGACCATGAAATTTTCTGACGGCCATTCACAAGGCCACACTTGAGCTTCTCTTGGTAGTTCATAGTTTGGCTCATGTATTGCGGGCCTGGGTCCTTGCTTCCTTGAAGAACCACCTTGGTACATTTTCCTAAACATATTTATTCCTCTGAAAAATTTCTGAAATTTTTAGTGACTCAAAATAAAAGTGAACCAAACTCAACAAGATTGATAGGAACTACTCCCACGAGTGCCTAGAGACTATATCATGCATTAGAACTACTTGGGACTAAATAAATTTGACATGCAAGCTCAATAACATGGTCACCTAAGCAGCAAAAATTTGCAAAAAATAAAGCACTAGAACAAAAACTAATTGGACCATTGGAGGAGTCACATACCGAAGAACAATCTCCCATAGCAGTTTTGTGAGTGGAGCTTTGAGCAAGGAGATTAAAATCGTAGCAAGATGAGATAGAACACGGGTTTGAGCTAGGTGGTGATAGGAAGACGAAGTGTGTGGGTACAGGAATAAGTGGAGGGGGGCCATGCGGGGCCCACGAGGCAGGTGGGCGCACCCAGGGGGTGGGCGCGCCTTGCACCCTCGTGGCCAGGTGGTTGCCCCCACTGGTGTGTTCTTAGTGCCAAATATACTGAAATATTCTACAAAAATTCATATTTCATTTTCGGGACATTTGGAGAAATTTTATTTTTGGGGTATTTTTTATTGCAAGGATAATTCAGAAAACAGACAAAAAAAACTATTTTTGCTTTATTTATTCTAAATAACAGAAAGTAAAAGGAGGGTACAGAGAGTTGTGTTGTCTAACTTCATCCATCTCATGTTCATCAAAAGGAATCCATTAACAAGGTTGATCAAGACTTGTTAACAAACTCATTCCGAATCGCATGCAACCGGAGAATTTTCGAATAGCACTAGGTTACCTCAACAGGGATATGCACGTCCCCGACAATAAGAATATCATATTTCTTTTTGACAGTAGGAAGAGGAAATTCAAAACCTCCAATAGTAATCATTGGAATATTTCCAAAGAATTGATACCGTGGACTTGAGGTTGTTTCCTCGGGAAGTGTACCGTATGCTCATTACCATTAACATGGAAAGTGACATTGCCTTTGTTGCAATCAATAACAGCCCCTGCGGTATAAAAAAGGGTCTACAAAGGATAATCGACATACTATCGTCCTCGGAAATATCAAGAATAACAAAGTCTGTTAAGATAGTAACGTTTGCAACCACAACAGGCACATCCTCACAAATACCGACAGGTATAGTGGTTGATTTATCGGCCATTTGCAAAGATATTTTAGTAGGTGTCAACTTATTCAAATCAAGTCTACGATATGAAGAAAGAGGCATAACACTAACACCGGCTCCAAGATCACATAAAGCAGTTTCAACATAGTTTATTTTAATGGAGCAAGGTATAGTTGGTACTCCTGGATCTCCAAGTTTCTTAGGCATTCCTCCTTTAAAAGTATAATTAGCAAGCATGGTGGAAATTTCAGCTTCCAGTATCTTCCTTTTATTTGTAACAAATTCTTTCATATACTTAGCATAAGGATTCATTTTAAGCATATCAGTCAAACGCATACGCAAAAAGATATGTCTAATCATTTCAACAAAGCGCTCAAAATCCTCATCATCCTTTTTCTTGGATGGTTTAGGAGGAAAAGGCATGGGTTTCTGAACCCATGGTTCTCTTTCTTTACCGTGCTTCCTAGCAATGAAGTCTCGTTTATCATAACATTGATTCTTTGATTGTGGGTTATGAAGATCAACAGCAGGTTCAATCTCTACATCATTGTTATTGCTAGGTTGAGCATCAACATGAACATCATCATTAATATTATCACTAGGTTCATGTTCATTACCAGATTGTGTTTCAGCATCAGAAATAGAAATATCATTGGGATTCTCACGTGTGTCAACAACAGGTTCACTAGAAGCATGCAAAGTCCTATCATTTTTCTTTTTCTTCTTCTTAGAAGGACTAGGTGCATCAACATTAGTTCTCTGAGAATCTTGCTCAATTCTCTTAGGCTGGCCCTCAGGATACAAAGGTTCCTGAGTCATTTTACCCCCTCTAGTCATAACTCTAACAATATTATCATTTTTCTTATTATTTAATTCATTTAGAAAATCATTTTGAGCTTTAAGCACTTGCTCTACTTGAGTGGTAACCATAGAAGCATGTTTACTAATGAGTTTAAGTTCACCTTTAATTCTATACATATAATCACTCAAGTGTTCAATCATATAAGCATTACGTTTCAATTGTTTACCAACATAAGCATTGAAGTTTTCTTGTTTAACAATAAAATTATCGAACTCATCTAAGCATTGGCTAGCAGACTTATAACGAGGAATATCACCTTCATCAAATCTATAGAGAGAATTTACCTTTACTATCTGTGTCGGGTTATTAAGACCATGTATTTCTTCAATATGTGGTAAATTCTTAACATCTTCAGTTTTAGTACCCTTTTCTTTCATAGATTTCTTTGCCTCTTGCATATCTTCAGGACTGAGAAATAGAATACCCCTTCTCTTCGGAGTTGGCTTAGGAGTTGGTTCAGGAAGTGTCCAATTATTTTCATTACTCAACATATTATTCAATAGCAATTCAACTTGATCAACTGTTCTTTCCCTGAAAACACAACCAGCACAACTATCCAGGTGGTCTCTGGAAGCATCGGTTAGTCCATTATAAAAGATATCAAGTATTTCATTTTTCCTGAGAGGATGATCAGGCAAAGCGTTAAGTAATTGGAGAAGCCTCCCCCAAGCTTGCGTGAGACTCTCTTCTTCAATTTGCACAAAATTATATATTTCCCTTAAGGCAGCTTGTTTCTTATGAGCGGGGAAATATTTAGCAGAGAAGTAATAAATCATATCCTGGGGACTACGCACACAACCAGGATAAAGAGAATTAAACCATGTTTTAGCATCACCCTTTAATGAGAATGGAAATAATTGAAGGATATAGTAGTAGCGAGTTTTCTCATCATTAGTGAATAGGGTGGCTATATCATTTAATTTAGTAAGTTGTGCCACAACAGTTTCAGATTCATAACCATGAAAAGGATCAAATTCAACCAAAGTAATTATCTCAGGATCAACAGAGAAATCATAATCTTATCAGTAACAGAGATAGGTGATGTAGCAAAAGCAGGGTCATACTTCATTCTAGCATTCAAAGATTTTTCTTTAAGCTTAGCTAATAATTTCTTAAGATCATATCTATCATTGCAAGCAAGTAAGTCTCTAGCAGTTTCTTCATGCATAACATAACCCTCAGGCACAATAGACAATTCATATCTAGGAGGAGAATTTTCATCATCACTTTCATCAATATTATCAGTTTCGATGATTTTATTCTCTCTAGCCCTAGCAAGTTGTTCATCAAGAAATTCACCTAGTGGCACAGTATTATCAAGCATAGAAGTAGTTTCATCAAAAGTATCATGCATAGCAGAAGTGGCATCATCAATAACATGCAACATGTCAGAATTAATAGCATAAGCAGGTTTAGGTGTCGCAAGTTTACTCAAAACAGAAGGAGAATCAAGTGGAGAGCTAGATGGCAGTTCCTTACCTCCCCTCGTAGTTGAGGGATAAATTTTGGTTTTCTCTTCTTTCAAGTTCCTCATAGTGATCAGCAGATATAAATCCCAAGTGAGTCAAAGAATAGAGCTATGCTCCCCGGCAACGGCGCGAGAAAATAGTCTTGTTAACCCACAAGTATAGGGGATCGAAACAGTTTTCGAGGGTAGAGTATTCAATCCAAATTTATTGATTCGACACAAGGGGAGCCAAAGAATATTCTCAAGTATTAGCAGTTGAGTTGTCAATTCAACCACACCTAGAAAACTTAATATCTGCAGCAAAGTATTTAGTAGCAAAGTAATATGGAAGTAACAGCAACGGTGGCAAAAGTAACAGTAGCAGTTTTGTAGTAATTGTAACAGTGGTAACGGAAAAGTAACTAAGCAAAGATCAATATGTGAAAAGCTCGTAGGCATTGGATCAGTAATGGATAATTATGTCGGATGCGATTCCTCATGCAACAGCTATAACATAGGGTGACACAGAACTAGCTCCAGTTCATCAATGTGACGTAGGCATGTATTCCGAATATAGTCATTCGTGCTTATGGAAAAGAACTTGCATGCCATCTTTTGTCCTACCCTCCCGTGGCAGCGGGGTCCTATTGGAAACTAAGGGATATTAAGGCCTCCTTTTAATGGAGTACCGGACCAAAGCATTAACACTTAGTGAATACATGAACTCCTCAAACTAAGGTCATCACCGGTAAGTATCCCGATTATTGTCACTTCGGGGTTAACAGACCATAACACATAATAGGTGACTATAGACTTGCAAGATAGGATCAAGAACTCACATATATTCATTAAAACATAATAGGTTCAGATCTGAAATCATGGCACTCGGGCCCTAGTGACAAGCATTAAGCATAGCAAAGTCATAGCAAAATCAAACTCAAAACATAATGGACACTAGGGATCAAACCCTAACAAAACTAACTCGATTACATGGTAAATCTAATCCAACCCATCACCGTCCAGCAAGCCTATGATGGAATTACTTGCGCGAGACGGTGAGCATCATGAAATTGGTGATGGAGGAAGGTTGGTGATGACGACGGTGACGGATTCCCCTCTCCGGAGCCCCGAACGGACTCCAGATCAGCCCTCCCGAGAGAGATTAGGGCTTGGCGGCGGCTCCGTATCGTAAAACCCGATGAATCCTTCTCTCTGATTTTTTTCTCCCCGAAGGTGAATATATAGAGTTGGAGTTGAGGTCGGTGGAGCTCCAGGGGGCACACGAGGTAGGGGGGCGTGCACGGGGGGGGGGGGGGGGTAGGCGCGCCCCCACCCTCGTGGACAGGGTGTGGGGCCCCTGGTCTAGATTCTTTAGCCAGTATTTTTTATATATTCCAAAAATATTCTTCGTGAAGTTTCAGGTCATTCCAAGAACTTCTATTTCTGCACAAAAATAACACCATGATAATTCTGCTGAAAATAGCGTCAGTCCGGGTTAGTTCCATTCAAATCATGCAAGTTAGAGTCCAAAACAAGGGCAAAAGTGTTTGGAAAAGTAGATATGGTGGAGACGTATCAGTTATCCTGGAGCTGTTTTTTTACTGTACACAGTAGGGCAAAACTCCACTGCAATTATTAATAAATAAGAAACATAGAAAATAAAGGTATCATTGTACAAAAGGCTTGAGATAAGCCAAAGAGAAGAAGAGGAAAAAAAGAAAAGAAAAAAAGAAAAAAGAAAAGCTATGGTCTAGGATTACAGTACAAGATTATCAAGCCAGTAACAATAAACTCCAGCATAACTCTTCTTAATTCTAAATCTTAGAAGATTTAGTTCTTCCAGGAAAATAGCTTTCCACCTCTGAATGCTAGGTTGTACTGCTTGGAAGATCAAGTTGTTCCTTGAGATCCAGATAGCCCAGGAAGCAAGGATGATTATTTCCATGAAAAAAGGTACATGTAACTTCTGCTTGAGATCAAGGAAAGCTTCCAGAATTGAAGCATCTGGCTGTCTTGAAGGGCAAATCAAGTCCCAACATTGAGCTGCAAAAGGGCAGGTCCAGAAAAGATTGTGAAGAGTTTCTTCCTGTGGGCAATTGTTGACAGCACAATTGTAATTGGGCAAATGGAAAGTTTTCCTTCTCAAAAGGTTTCTGGTATCGAGCCTGTCGTGCAACAATCTCCAAAAAAACACCTTATGTTTTGGTTGACAAGAGGAATTCCAGATCCAGTTGAACTGCTGTGGCACAATTTTTACTCCCATCATAACTTTATATGCCTTAGCTACTGAGAAGTGTTCATTTCCCCAAATGTAGCTCCAAGTATCAGTGCAATCTAGTGTATCTGATGCCCTGAGATTAATACAAATCTCTTCCATAGCCTCAAATTCCTGGAAAGCTTGCACAGTCAGGGGAAGGTGGAATAAATCCTCTAAATATTCTACTTGGAGAATGTTGTGGACAGTAGTATTCTTGTTTTTCACAAAAGAGAATAAATGAGGGAACATGTCTTGCATACAAGTAGTGTGCCATAGATCAGTCCAAAAGAAGGCACTCTTGCCATCACCTATGTTGCATTTGGCTAAAGACTTGTAGTTATCAATAATCTTAAGGTTTGCCTTCCACCAAAAGGATCCAATCCAGTTATTACCAGGCAGTGTATCATTGTTGTAATATGATTCCCATATCAGGTTTACCCAGGGGGTGTTGTGTCTGTTATAGAACTTGTGCAGATTCTTAAGCAGCAGAGCCTTATTCTGGATGAAGATATCCATGACACCCAATCCTCCTTGATTTTTGGGTCTACACACAGTGCTCCAAGCCACCATGGCAGGTCTGTGGTCCTCCAGGTCAGGGCCTCTCCACAGACAATGTCTCAAGTACTTTATGGTCTGGGTTTTGATTGTGACAGGCACATCAAGGCATCCCATGAGGTAGATCAACAAAGAATTGAGGACAGATTTCACCAACAACAATCTTCCAGCCATTGTCATAAATGAGGACAAACCCATAAGTTTCTTTTGCAGTCTTGTGACAAGAGGGAAACATTGCTCAACAGTAGGCTTATAAAGACCTAAAGGTTTTCCCAAATATTGAATTGGAAAAGATTCCTTCTTGCAATGAAAAGTATTTACCAAAATCTCCATCTTCTCTTCTGGCACATTTATTGGAATCATACTGGATTTATTATAGTTTACTTTAAGTCCAGTGAAATCTGCAAAAGTATTGAGGAGGGCTTTAAGACAATGAAGTTGCTTTGCATCTGCTTGTAGAATAACCAGGGTGTCATCAGCATACTGGACAATTGGGAAATCAGGACATGACTGCACTTGTAAGGGGGCAGATAACAATCCCATGTGCATAGCCTTGTTGAGAACTGACTGAAGGAGATCAGCAGCAAGCACAAACAGAAGAGGGGAAAGGGGGTCTCCCTGTCTCACACCTCTAAGGCAGTTAAACTTTTTTCCAGGGACACCATTAAGCAAGATAGCAGATGAGGCAGAAGTGAAGAGCATTTTGATCCAAGAAATCCATCTGTCCCCAAAACCTTTGGCCTTTAAAATATCCAGCATTGCCTGATGCTCAATTGTGTCAAAAGCCTTTTCAAAGTCCAATTTAAGCACAATAATCTCATCTTTAGATTTGTGACATTGGTGGAGGTATTCATATGCCCAGCCCAAACAATCTTTTATTGATCTTTCTTTTAGGAAACCATATTGGTTAATATGAACCAACTTAAGGATCACTTTCTGCAACCAGTTAGCCAGCAGTTTAGTGATAATCTTCAGACATCAATTTAGGAGGGATATTGGTCTAAAATCATTTGCTGTTAATGGAGTACTTCCCTTAGGAATGAGAGTAATGTATGAAGTATTTATGCTCTCAAGAGAAATTTGTCCTGAATGAAAGTTATAAATGAATCTGAGCACATCTCCCTTGATAATGTCCCAGCAAGATCTGAGAAATTCATTATTAAATCCATCTGGGCCCGGTGATTTGTTTGTTGGAAGATTTTTGACCACATCATCAATTTCCTCTTCAGTAAAAGGCAGTTCCAGATTAGCAAAGATATCTGAGTGTTGTCTCTGCCCAAACAAGGGAGCCAAGTCAAAATGCATTGAGGTTTTTTGGGATGTGCCCATTCTTTTTTTGTAAGTGTCCAGAAGGATTGCAGCTTTCCCAGCATGGTCAGATATCTCAACTTGGTCATCATTTTGTAGAACAACAATGTGGTTATGTCTGTAATTAATTGAGGCTTTAGTGTGGAAAAACTTTGTGTTCTCATCTCCAAACTTCACTCCTTTGATTTTCCCTCTTTGTTTCCAATAAATCTTCTAGTTCTTCAAAAGAATAAGCAGATGCTCTTTAATAATATCCCTGCAATTCCATTCATGGATATCTAATTCTCTAAATTCTTCAAAGAGGTCCCACATGAAAATGAGCTCATTTAGCTTTGCAATTTGAGTTTTCAGACAGGATAAGGTTTTTGCCCACAGCTTCAGAGCTCTTCTTAAGTTTTTTAACTTAGCATTCAAGGTTTTGACAACATCAAGATTGCCCACTGGGATATTCCATGCATTTGCCACTATTTGTTTAAAATCAGAATGTTGGAGCCAGTAGTTTTCAAATCTGAAGACTTTTGCCTTTGGAATAGAAGTACCAACTTTAATTACACATGGCAGATGATCTGAAATAGGTTTTGCAAGGGGTAGCACCATTGTGTTTGGGAAGGTAGTCATCCAAGAGGCAGAAGTGAAAAACCAATCCAATTTGACCAACAGAGGATCATGCTGCATATTGCTCCAACTAAACTTTCTGCCATGCAAAGGTAATCCAATTAAACCTTGATTTCTTATAGCCTCATTAAACAAAAGCATATCATTGACATCTCCCCTAGGTCTGTTCCTATCTGATGGTGCTCTCATAAGATTGAAATCTCCCATTAAGATCCAGTCAATAGTATCAGACATGTGAATATTTGAGAACCAGTTAATAAACTCAATTTTTTCTTGTGGATCACAGGGCCCATAAATGTTAGAGATAATCCAAGACTGGTTAGAGAGTAGACTGGTAAACTGCACAGAAAGTGAAAACCTGTTTTGTGCAATAACCTCTCCAGAGAATTGAGAGCCATTCCAAACCACAAGGAGACCCCCAGAAGCTCCAACAGAGGGCAAGAATGCAAATTTATTAAGTCTGGAAGGGCAAACGTTTTTTAAGTAAGCCGTGTCAAAATTTTCCCTTTTGGTTTCTTGAAGACATAAGATGTTGCAGTCACTCTCATTAATTTTTTGCCTCAGGGCCAACCATTTGTCCTCAGAATTTATACCTCTAATGTTCCAGTTGAGTATATTCCAGCTTCTGTTTGTGTTATTCATGGAAACACCTATTTTTTTGCACCAGAGATCAAGTACCAGCACTTGATCTTGCCTACATAAAGGAGATTTAAGCAAAATCCAGATCCACAGCCAGACACATAACCAGTAGTTCAACCACTCATACAGCAAAGAGTTATTAATAGGATAACATATCACCAGATCTACAGAGTTCATAAAGTTCCAATATCCAAGTCTTACATCAATCAAAAGCAGCATCAAACTAGGTATGAAGGCACAAGCACACACCCTCCCAACAGTTTTCCAATAAAAGGCCCTAAACATTATGAATGGTTGGAGGTGTGCTCTTCTCCTTTGGCCAAGGGCACCTTGTCCAAATCAACCTCTTGCCTTCTCTTGGGCTTCTTGGCCAGCTTGTCCTCCAGCTCCCCCTCAGCAACCTTACAGAAAGAGGCAATGAGGTTTTTAACAACTGATTTTTGTATAGCAGGAGGGACAGCATTGCAAGGCAGGCAATTATTATTAGAGCAGGAGTTTCTCTTGAAGCCAGCATTTTCATTCTTAACTCTATCGCTTCTCCTTACCTCTATTTCCACTAGTGGAGTCTTTCCACTAGTGGAGTCTTTCCACTTCTTCTCTTCCTCAGATTATCTTGACCAAAAGGCTGCAACAAGGCCTGGGACTCCTCATCCTGCATGTTGGCTGCCCCACCAACATTTTCTTTTCCCTTGCCCCCATCCTCCATGGCCTGACAAATTGGAGCATGAGAGGTGGGACACTTATTAGGTATATGAAACAAAAAAGCTTGATCCATATTTTCCACAACAGTCAACAGTTCCCACATTCCAGATTTTAGCATATTAACAGTCCAATCAAACTTGTCAGGTGACAGAAGCAAGTGAACAATGAAATTGAACCAACTTACAGGAATGCTGACTGAGAAAGTGCTCCTGTTTCCCAAAGAGTGGTCCTTAAAGTGGTGTTTCCACAGGTGCATGCCTTCTTCAGAGACAGAAGAGGCATTAGAAGCAGCATCAGCCATTTGAATACGTTTTAAACCAAGGAGAGAAGGGGCCATGCTAAAATGCTCATTAATTTGAGTAGCCCAATTACCTGGTAACCCAGACTGAAGGTCCTCAATGTTCTCCACTAACTGTAAGCTTCCCCTGGCAGTATTGACATGTTCAGGACTGTTAGCCACAGCCTCACATGAAGGTCTAGCTGTAAGGTTAGCTTGCCCAACTGATGACACAGGTGGGTCAGAGCCCAATGGAGCCTCCAGTGCAACTTCTAGCATTACAGGTTGTGCAAGATCCAAATGAGGAGGAGCAGGAACACCATCAGTAGCATGAGCTTCATCATTGTTGGGAGAAACAAGTTGCATTTGCTCTGCAGCAACCTGAACTTGATCAGGAAAAACAGCATCAACTAATGCAGCAATCTGGCTGTTCTCTTGCAATAGAGGAGGTTCCTCATCATCTGACTGATAGGCTTGGATGATGTTCTGCAGTACATTAGCAATCACCAAGACAGGGGGAGGAGGGATAGCAAGCACTGCCTCCCTTGTAGGAAAAACCTCCACTGCAACAGGGGCCATAATCATATTTGAATTGTCACCCTAAGAGAAAGACATATCAGAAGATAAGCTGCTGTTACTTGGAGCAGGATGCAACTCTTCTCCATCTGCCCAAGCCAATTCATCCTGTTGCACAGCGTCCAAGAGATTCTCAAGGGCATCATTCTACTCATTCTGTTGAATCTCTTCCCAGTTATCCCAGTTCTCTGCAACCTGAGCATCCATAGCATTATTGTGGGCAGCATCATCATGAAAAATATGAGCCTGCTCAGCATCTTCGGGGAGAGGGTGTGGGTCCACATTGGCAGGATGAATAGGGTCCTCATCTGCAGGGCCTCCACCAAGAAGCTCACTTGCCAGCAGTTCAATGGAGGAGGACCAGCCCTCTTCCTCAAATTCATCTCCTTCAGACCAGCGCATACTTTTAGGAATGATATCTAGGTTCATAACTCGGGCCTTGACCACAATACGGCCCATATGATCATCCTCCTTGTCCCAGGAGATCATGCGGCCAAACTTACTGACAGCGCAAGCTAAATCTTCACTATTGCGGAAGTCAAAAGGAACTCCCGTCAGAAGCAACCAAACAGTTCGATTGAAATGAACCCTCCTGTGGTTTCTGCCCTCATCATGCTTAACAAAGGTAATGAACACATCACCAAATTCGTGAGGACTATCTAGCACCAATTTATCCCTGTCTCTAACCCTTGTGAGCCGGACATATGCCTCGCCGAACGGGCAACGCTGGACGTCCCTCAATCCTAACTGCCTATGCTCAACAATAAATTCTTCAAGAACATCTCTTACATTGTTGAAAGGAGCATCAGCAGGGAGCGGATGGATGGTCGCAATCGCCCAATCTTCATGGCGACAAGGACGCTGCGGGAGTACCACCCGAGCCACACCATTGCGGCTAGGGACTTGCTGAATGTCAAAGCCATGGGGCACGAAAGGACGCGGATCAATCGGGATGTTTGCCATCGGAGCTGCAGCGCTCGCCGGCACAGACAAGCTCAGGGTGGAGGTGGCGAAATTCGGGCAGTGTGCTGAAACAGAGGCGCAGAGCGTAGAAGTTGAGGAGGCAAGAGTAGGACGAGGCTGGAAATTAGGAAAAGATCCCAAACATAGCTCGCGAAAAGAGGAAACTCGCGAAGGGTCGCGGGCGGGGCCAACGGATCTGAACCAATCTTTTACCGCATCCTGGTCCCAGGCCTCCTTGGGTGGGCTGGGGAAGGTCGCAAACCTGAGAGAGGAGTAGAGCCCAGGAAGGCGAATGTCACGACACTCCCGAGCAAAGTGGCCCAACTTGCCACATGCGTAGCACTGAACCGAAGCATTTGAACGACCCAAATTCCCGCTCGCAGCAGTCGCTGCATGATCCTCTCCTGAGGTATTAATAGTGGGCATTGAGGGCACATTAAAGCCTGTGACCACATTATTGCTGGTGGTCGGAATATCCGCTAATCGAGCAAAAACTGACTACCGGGGTTGCTCGCCGGAGAGACTGCCGGCGACAGCACGGGGACGCGATCCATTGACAACTCTAGTCCAGGAAGCTTCATCCTCATGGTAGTAGAGTTGTTCTTCACGTAACCAATTAGGTCCACCAAAACCCCAAAGATTGAAAACTAACTCAAAGTCCTTCTCAACAATCCGGCCATGATTATAGATCTCAAAACCCAGTGCTTTTGAGGCAACAGAAAATTTGAACGTTCTGTCTTTGAGATGAAGCACACGAAAACCTTGAGGATAACCACCAAAACATGATTGCAACGTGATGCTAACCGTGTGACAATCCAACCAAAAATGAGCACGGCAGAAGGAAACCGCCAAAGAGAATTCACGTTGACGAAAACCAGGCGAAAACACTACAGGGTGACCAAACTTTTGCCTCATGGATAGCTGGAAATCTTTACCTCGAGCAAAGTTGAGAGAAGGAGGATCCATGGCCATCCTAGGAGCCACACTTCCCGTAAAGTAACCGGAGAAGAAGGGTGGCAAGCACCCTCAGGGTGACAAGAGGCAGAGGGGAGGTGGCCCCGGGCGCCGGAGTGGCAGCCGGAGGGAGGGGAGGTGGCCGCCGGGGCCGGAGTGGCCACTGGCGGTGGTCGCCTAGGGGTCGCCTAGAGAGAGCCTAGAGAGAGCGTGTTAGTCTCCTTTGTCTGATTCTGATCCACCATTATCATGGAGCTGTTAGTTGGTGCAGTTCCAAGAAAAGCGTCGTGGCGGGATCTACGTGTGAAGCGGAGTACATAGCTGCTTCGGAAGCAGCAAATGAAGGAGTCTGGATGAAGGAGTTCATATCCGATCTAGGTGTAATACCTAGTGCATCGTGTCCAATGAAAATATTTTGTGACAATACTGGAGCAATTGCCTCAGCTAAGGAATCCAGATTTCACAAGAGAACCAAACACATCAAGAGACGCTTCAACTCCATCTGTGATCAAGTCAAGGAGGGCGACATAGAGATTTGCAAAATACATATGGATCTGAATGTTGCACACCTATTGACTAAGCCTCTTGCACGAGAAAAACATGATCAACACCAAGACTCCATGGGTGTTAGAATCATTACAGTGTAATCTAGATTATTGACTCTAGTGAAAGTGGGAGATTGAAGGAAATATGCCCTAGAGGCAATAATAAAGTTGTTATTTATATTTCCTTATATCATGATAAATGTTTATTATTCATGCTAGAATTGTATTAGCCGCAAACTTGATACATGTGTGAATACATAGACAATACATAGTGTCCCTAGTATGCCTCTACTAGACTAGATCATTAATCAAAGATGGTTAAGTTTCCTAACCATAGACATGTGTTGTCATTTGATGAATGGGATCACATCATTAGGAGAATGATGTGATGGAAAAGACCCATCCGTTAGCTTAGCATAATGATCGTTAAGTTTTATTGCTATTGCTTTCTTCATGACTTATACATATTCCTTTGACTATGAGATTATGCAACTCCCGAATACCGTAGGAATACCTTGTGTGCTATCAAACGTCACAACGTAACTGGGTGATCATAAAGATACTATACAAGTATCTCCGAAGGTGTTTGTTGGGTTGGCATAGATCGAGATTAGGATTTATCACTCCAAGTATCGGAGAGGTATCTCTGGGCTCTCTCGGTACTGCACATCATGGTAAGCCTTGCAAGTAATGTGACTAATGAGTTAGTTGCGGGATAATGTATTATGGAACGAGTAAAGAGACTTGCCAGTAACGAGCTTGAACTAGGTATGAAGATATCGACGATCGAATCTCGGGCAAGTAACATACCGATGACAAAGGGAATGACACATGTTGTCATTGCGGTTTGACCGATAAAGATCTTCGTAGAATATGTAGGAACCAATATGAGCATCCAGGTTCCGCTGTTGGTTATTGACCGGATGATGAGGACATCAATACCATTGTTACACCCATAGCCCCTACTGTTACACATACTTGACCAAGTACTAGAGCTCGCGCACGCCAATTAAATTGCCAAGTACTTTCGTTTCTTGGTAATGATTCTAATGTTCATGAGAATATGATGCTGCCTAAATTGGATACATTTGTTTTGCTTACAAATGAAGGGCCTATCTTGGAGAAGGATGAACATTGGAGCAAGAACAAGCATGGAGTTGATGGCATGCGCGAGGGGAACAAGAACGGAGTTACAAGTGATTATTTCAGGACTTTAAAGCCACCATAAAAAGTGCATGAAGCCTTGGACGAAATATACAAGATGCCACTTCATAAATTTCGTCCAGAGGCTATTCTAGGTGCTGCGTCACCTTATTATTGGGCCAGGCCCATGTAATTTCGAAATACTTAAGTATAGGCTATTTTTAGAGTCCGTATGTGTGGGGAAACAAGAGTTAGGGTTGGTTTCGGACCCCTCCTCCAAGGGCCACGAAATTCCCCCCTCTTCCTCCATATATACAACCCTTAGGGCGTCGTTTAGACTTTGGGTTTTGTTTAGATTAAAATTTCGCCATAGCTGCAACTTCGCGTACTTCGTTTGTGTTCAACGACCAGACAAAGGCGTCACAGAACCCCACCTTGATCAATAAAGCTTTCCTCTTATATTTGCAATATCCAGATTGCAATCTTAGTTTCTTGCTTGTTCTTCGTTTGCCTGCAGGAAACAAACCTTCGTGGTCAGGTTGATCATGCTCCGGCATGGTCAATAACCTCTCGGAGTTGGTTTAGCGATTGCTAAGGCGTGACGTCCTCGCACGTTCGTAGTCGGGTCATCAAAGTCGACTTCCTCCAAAACGATAGCCACCATCTCATAGAAATACGAGACACCTTTGCCTCTATCACCGGAGATGTGTCTCGGTCATTTCTACATAGTTCTCGAACCCGTAGGGTCCACACGCTTAATGTTCGATTACGATTTGTATTATGAGTTATGTGTTTTGGTGACCGAAGATTGTTCGGGGTCCCGGATGAGATCATGGACATGACGAGGAGTCTCGAAATGTTTGAGAGTTAAAGATTGATTTATTGGACGATAGTATTTGGACATCGGAAGTGTTTCAGAATGTATCGGGTACATATAAGAGTACCGAGGGGTTACCAGAACCCCCCGGGGGAAGATATGGGCCATATGGGCCATAGGAGGGAGGCAAGGCAGCCCACAAGGGGTGGCGCCCCTCCTAGGGAAGGAGTCCGAATTGGAGTAGGGGAGGGGGCGCGGCCCCCTTTCCTTCTCCTGCTCCCTTTCCTTCCCCCTTTCCCCTTTCGGTAACAGGAAAGGGGGGAGGATTGGACTAGGAGTCCAAGTGCGACTCCTCCCACTTGGCACGCTCCTAGGCTGACCTCCTCCCCTCTCCCTCCTTTATATACGGGGGCGGGGGGCGGGGGGGGGGGGTCTCTAAGGCACATCAATTATTCTTTAGCCGTGTGCGGTGCCACTTCCACCATTTACTCCTCCGGTCATATTGTCGTAGTGCTTAGGCGTAGCCCTGCGCGGATCACTTCACCATCACCGTCATCACGCCATCGTGCTGACAAAACTCTCCCTCAACACTTTGCTGGATCAAGAGTTCGAGGGACGTCATCGAGCTGAACGTGTGCAGAACTTGGAGGTGTCGTACGTTCGGTGCTTGATCGGTTGAATCGAGAAGACGTTTGACTACATCAACTGCATTAAGCTAACGCTTCCGCTTTCGGATTACGAGGGTACGTGGACACACTCTCCCCCTCTCGTTGCTATGCATCTCATAGATAGATCTTGCGTGATTGTAGGATTTTTTTGAAATTGCATGCTATGTTCCCCAACACCAAGGGCACATGATGACACGTTAGGCTGTAGGTGGGACTGAACGTGGGAGTCCCACCACAGCCCACTTAGTCGCGCCAAGGTTTGGCGGGTGTTAACTAACAACCTACTAAAAATAGGTGGCTTAGCTCGTCATAAGTGAGATTCCATTGAACAAATGTATAATTGATTCGTTTCCACAAACTTAGATAGAGACTGTCGAGGAGGTAGCTCTCATGGTCAAAGATCCTAGGCGAGCGGTCGGGATGGAGCTCTAGTTCAGCAAGTCGTTGCGGCAGCACTTGAGGTGGTCCAGGAGGAGGTGCACCGCCGTCATGGCGTAGGACAAGTATTCATCATCATTGGCTGTCGGGGTAGGCTACCGGGTGACCACCACGTCCAACAACTGGTCGGGTGAGGGAGCAGCGGAGTCCGAGGGTGTCATTGCGGATGTCAAGGCGAGGAAGCGTTGGAGGTCCGTGCGCACGTCGTTGAGTTCCGGGATGGCAATGTCCGGCGCCATCGCCGGGAGCAACGTCAGCATCTCCAGCAGGCGGCTGCGTATCTCGCGAGAGGCGTTGGTGGCGCTCTCCATCGAGAGAAGCATGGCTGTAAGCGCGTAGATGCTGGTCTCCAGCGCGAGGGAGAAGATAGGCGGCTGGAGGAGCAGCGTTCGCCGGCTGCCAGGTCGGAAGGGCGGCGGCTCAACCCGAACCGTACGCGGGAAGGGAAGGCCGGAGGAGAGTGGGTTAGTGGCGTGGTGGGTTCCGAGCGGGCTAAATGGGACAGCCCACTTATTTTTTTCTATTGTCCAACGGGTGCCCACTGAGATGATTAAGTGGGATGGGCTTAATTAGTCCCACTTATGCCCACTTCCACCTGCAACCTAAGTGACACGGTAGGCACGAGGAAAAAATTACTCCTCATGTGGTAAACATTCGTGGAATTAAAAAATTAAAAAATAAATTCAGCACGAAATGAGATTCGTGAAAGTCGTGAAAAAAACAAAATCAATGCTCCAAAGATGCTAGTTTTAAAACATTTCGGAGTGCTGTTTTTTTTACCACGACTTCCACGAATGTCATTTCATGCTGAAATTTGGTATGCATACAAAAAATTTGTTAAAGTATATACCACAAAAAAATTCAGAACCTTTTTTTTTAAATTAGTATTTTTTGATTTTACTGTTCATGTGGATGCATTTGAGCTCGAGATCAGAATAAGGTTTTTGGTTAACTATGGTGATTACTCACGCCAACTACAAGAACTAACCGGCGTCTTAACTCTACGTGTTAGCCTTAAATAATGATTGAGTTGCTTCAGTTATTTCCTCGGGCTGTCACGCTTCTCATGACCGAGTAAATACCCATCCGAGTGAACATCTGATACTCATCCGAGTGAGGTGATACCGTGAAACTATTCAACTAAACTTTACCTTATTGGGCCATGGATGATACTCTAATACCTTTTTGTTGTGGTTTTGGGCTTTACATGGCTCTATGTAGTTCAGGTCATTGTGGGCCTACCCCTTATAGGTATCCCCATCATTAGTCCCCTAATCCGTCAGGATCTTGAGGGGCGGGTTTTGCAAACTGTTGAATTCGCCCGAATGCTCAGAGCTAACCTTTTGAGAGGTTGAGTCTTGGTAGTTAGTTTATCAGGAAAAGCTTGGTGATACTCGTTCATCTCTCGGAGGAAGCCGATTAGTGATTGGAATGAAGGATGTAACATAATATCAGAGTGGCAGTCTTGAGGCATGGATTGATTCTCTCGGGGATATGCCATTGCTACTCCCGTAGGAGTTGTTGGATTTCCTCGAAGAGGAAGGGTGATGTAGCATAGCAACAGAAAGTATTTCCCTTAGTTGAGAATCAATGTTTAATTGAACGAGCAGGAGTCTACGAGCTAACAAGATAAGTCGCATCTGCACACAAATGGAATAAATGCTTGCACCCAACTTGGCAAGGGTGAGGGAGTCCTGGATTAGGGGGTGTCCGAATAGCCGGACTATACCTTCGGCCGGACTCCTGGACTATGAAGATACAAGATTGAAGACCTCGTCCCATGTCCGGAAGGGACTTTCCTTGGCGTGGAAGGCAAGCTTGCCGATACGGATATGTAGATCTCCTACCATTGTAACCGACTCTGTGTAACCCTAGCCATCTCCGGTGTCTATATAAACCGGAGGGTTTTAGTCCGTAGGACAGAACAACAATCATACCATAGGCTAGCTTCTAGGGTTTAGCCTCCTTGATCTCATGGTAGATCTACTCTTGTACTACCCATATCATCAATATTAATCAAGAAGGAGTAGGGTTTTACCTCCATTGAGAGGGCCCGAACCTGGGTAAAAACATCATGTCCCTTGTCTCCTGTTACCATCCGCCTAGACGCACAGTTTGGGACCCCCTACCCGAGATCCGCCGGTTTTGACACCGACATTGGTGCTTTCATTGAGAGTTCCTCTGTGTCGTCACTTTTAGGCCGGATGGCTTCTCCGATCATCAACAACGATGCGATCCAGGGTGAGACTTTTCTCCCCGGACAGATCTTCGTATTTGGCGGCTTTGCACTGTGGGCCAATTCGCTTGGTCATCTGAAGCATATTGAAAGCTATGCCCCTGGCCATCAGGTCAGATTTGGAAGTTTAAACTACATGGCGGACGTCCGCAGAGACTTGATCTTCGACGGATCTGAGCCACAGCCGAGCGCGCCGCACTGTCACGATGGGCATGATCTAGCTCTGCCGCCGAACAGTGCCCTGGAGGCCGCACCTGCGTCCGCTCCGACCCTTAGCTCAGAGCCGACCACACCAATCGAGGATGGGTGGTTAGGCACCGCCTCAGGGGCTGCAATCTCTACGGCGATCAAGCCGAACACCAGCCTTGTCCTCTGCGAAGCCCGTGACTCCAAGGTGACGGACTCCTCTCCGGACTCCGAGCCCTCCGGGCCCCTACCAATCGAATCCGATTGGGCGCCGATCATGGAATTCACCACCGCAGACATCTTTCAGCACTCGCCCTTCGGCGACATTCTTAATTCACTCAGGTCTCTCTCTTTGTCAGGAGAGTCCTGGCTGGACTATGACCGGCAGGATTGGGATGCGGACGGCGAAGAAATTCGATGCCCACCCACCACCCACTTCGTAGCCACTGCCGATAATTTAAACGACGTGCTCGACTTCGACTCCCAAAACATCGACGGTATGGATGGCGATGTAGGAGACGAACAGGAACCAGCGCCTATAGGGCACTAGACAACCACCTCATCTCATGATGTATACATGGTGGACGCACCCAAAGGAAGCGACGACGAGGAACACAGGGATGCAACGAGGGATCGTTCACTCGAAAAGCAATCAAAGCGGCGACGTAAGCACCGCTCCAAGCCCCGCCTCGACAGAGACAGCAACCATACAGACCCAGCCATAGAGCAGGACGAGCCGACGGACGACGAACATGCCCTCGAGCAACCGTCCGAATAGGGCAACTTGGACAAACAAACCGAACAACCCGTCCCCGGCGAAAAAAACAGTCCGGACGACCTTACACCGGATAAACTCATGGAGTAGAAGAACCCCCACAAAAGGCTCGTCGGCACTGCGCGTAGCCTGAAAAAGCAGAAGCGGAAGCTCAAAACTGCAGAAGATGCACTCAGAATCAGATGGAGCAAAGTACTCAACACCGTAGACAAACATGGCGGCAGTCGCCGCACAAAAAGCTATCCCAAGCGAAAGCTACTGCCTGAATTTGACGAGGAGGCCTTAGAGCCCCCGCAGTCAAAAAATAAGAAAGCCAACTGGTCGGATAGACGACCCCATGGCCAGCATGGAGCGGCAAGCGGCGCCGCACACAAGCCGACACGCGATCCACTCAAGGATTCACATCAAAAAGATGGCCCAGCCAGATCTACCTATGGGCCAAGAAAGCAAGCTCTAGTAAGCAATGCAACACAACAAATATCCGAAGATCACGACACACCCAAATACAGGGGTGCCGCACACCCCTATGTTTCACCGATGAGGTTCTGGACCACGAATTTCCAGCGGGATTCAAGCCCGTAAACATAGAGGCGTACAACAGAACAACAGACCCTGGAGTCTGGATTGAGGATTATATCCTCCACATACACATGGCCAGAGGAGATGACCTCCACGCCATAAAATACTTACCCCTCAAGCTTAAAGGGCCAGCCCGACATTGGCTCAAAAGCCTTCCCGAAAACACCATTGGAAGTTGGGAAGAGCTCAAGGATGCTTTTCGGGCAAATTTTCAAGGAACCTATGTCCGCCCTCCGGATGCAGATGATCTAAGTCATATAACTCAATAGCCCGGAGAGTTAGCCCAAAAATTCTGGAACAGATTTCTTACTAAAAAGAATCAGATAGTCGACTGT
The DNA here is from genome assembly GCA_032464435.1 of Aegilops umbellulata. NCBI lineage: Eukaryota > Viridiplantae > Streptophyta > Magnoliopsida > Poales > Poaceae > Aegilops > Aegilops umbellulata. The sequence goes on from CP136057.1 coordinate 256,721,429, forward strand.
CCGGACGCCTAAGCCCTAGCAGCTTTTAAGCATAACGTTTGAGACGAATGGCTCGCCAGACACCTCGGCCAAGAAAAGCTAAGAACAGTGGCCGCATTAACAAGCCTCATGACCCGCTTTTGCGCAGGAGAGGACAGTTGGTTGGCAAGATGTAGCACCAGCGACCCAAGTACATCCGAAGTTAGAGACGGAAACGGAAAACCCCGACACAGCAAGGACCAGCGCCGGAATAAGGGAAACAGCCCAAAGAGCACGACAGTCAACGCCGGATTCAAAAGCTCGCGGCAGAGTCAGAGAAAGCCGCCCCTCAAGGACAACAAGGACGAGCTGTCCAACCTAAACAAAATCTTGGACAAGATATGTCAAATACATAGTACTCCCGGGAAGCCTGCAAACCATACCCATAGAGATTGTTGGGTCTTCAAGCAATCCGGCAAACTCAATGCTGAACACAAGGGGCTCGACACACCAAATGAACACCATGCTATGCCCGTCCAGGATACGGCACAACGGAGACACAGGCGCAGACGTGCAGCAGGGACCCGTGCTAAGGATTCTTTTCAGATTAAGACCCCGCGTAAACCTTTTTTACTGTCTCTTGTTGATACACATCCCTTGGTTTTTTTGTATAACCGAGGAGGAGGCTGGTGTTTTGGCATGTGGCCACGTCAGAATTTTGCGCGTACCTAGACACTAGGGGCTTATTACCAAGGGCGTTGTTCCGCCCGCCCTCACAAAGACCGAATACCGTAGGGAGTGTTCGCGAGTTTGGCCTTATATACATCAGCTCCGAATCATGTCTTTGGTCAAATGTTGGGTTTGCCCGGCTCCTGTGTTTTGCTGCCTTACGTTCCGCTCTATCGGCTAAGGCGGCACCAGGAGAACTACTGTGATTGTGCCCCGGTTCGGCCAGGAGAACACCTCAGTAGACAAAGCCGAAAATTGACTGTCATGATATAGTGTGAGACTGGTCAACCACTCGATGACTTACCGGAATCTTTAGGATTCCTCCGCATTAACGAAGGGCCGTTTCCCGACCAGGCACATAAGCGCCCCGAGTTCGGGCGAGCGCAGGCGCCACTAGGGGCTATATAAGTAGCCTCACTGTCAAACTCCTATGGCTAAGTGAAAGTGATAAAGCATTATAGTCCGATTGCCTAGTTCACTGCACTATCACCTCCTTTGTAGGACTAAGACGTTGGATCAAGTGTGAAAATGTGCCTTCTGCGAACACCCCCGCATTATTTGCGTGGGGGCTGAAGCCGACGACTGCCATCTTTCAGGTTATATATACATATATCTTAAACGGCCGCAGAGGAGGTATTATAATACTTGCAGGCACAAGTATAAAAAGCTTCTACAATTTATCAAAACATTGTTTTGCAATAATATATGCTATTCGAACATAGTATCCTTCGAGCACCGCGTCTCTATTAAACGAGCGCCTTGCAGAACTTCTTGAAAATAGTGCTCGGCAGGTACTCGGCTTTCGTCCGAGTCTTGGGATGCAACAGCGGTGGTCTCCATCTCCGCCCAGTATGTCTTGACACGGGCAAGAGCCATCCGCGCACCCTCTATGCACGCTGATCTCTTCATCGCATTAATATGCAGCACCGCACCAAGGAACTGCTGCACCAAGTGGAAATAACTTTTCGGCTCTGGCCTCTCCGGCCACAGATGACTCGTGACATACTTCATGGCGAGTCCGGACAACCTATTTAGCTCGGCCCATTCGGCCAAATGATCGGCTAATGACAGTGGACGCTCTGGTTTGTGGAACTGCGACCAGAAGAGCTTTTCCACTTCGCGATCTTCTTGATCTCGAAGGTGTTCGGCCGCATCTGCAGCACTCACTGCCAAATCCAGATAGGTGTCCGCCGTACTCCACATCCGGTCTAACGGAGCATGTTTAGGATCACGGAACTTCCTCCGCAGCATAAAGGGCTTTCCAGCCGTGATATCTCCGGCCTGACATAGCTCCTCCTTCATAGCTCTCATCGCAGAGCGAGCATCCTTGGCATCTGCAACGGCCTTCTCCAGGTCCGTCTGTTCCACCCGGTCTTATTTTTCAAGAAGCTTGCAACGGTCAGCAGCGCTCTTCAGCTTCACGGCCATTTCGGCCATTTCCTTCTTGCTTCGGCAGTGAGCAGCCTGTTCAGCTTTCAGCTATTCAATTGCCTTTTCGGCAGCCGCATCACTTTTCCTGGCTTGCTCCTTGGCTCGGGCAAGTTCTGCCCGAAGATTCTCCATGGCAGCGGCACCATCTGCATCAAGCGCACACATTGTAAGATACTGGCATAAAGCTCCTCTTACCAGGTGCCGCCGGAGGAATTACAAACCTTGTGCCTCGTCAAGCCGCTTGTTGACAAGCGCGATGTCAGCATCTGCCACGTCAAGTTGCCGCTTTAGCTCGGCAAATTCATCAATCCGGCTGGCCACCGGACACTTCGCCACCTACGTATGAAGGCAGCATATTAGACCTGGGATTATGATCCTCTGCGCGTCGTCACTCTTGACAACACACAGAGTCTCAGGGGCTACTATCTACACAGGGCGCATCTTATTTATGCGCAACTGTCCAAAAAGGGTACATTATTTTGCGTACCTCAAAACCTGTCAGTAAACTCCTGACGGCCTCGTGCAATCCGCTCTCCGCGGATGAAATCCTGTCAATCACCGTACCCATCAATGCGCGGTGTTCCTCTGAGATAGATGCTCGCCCTAGCAGATCCTTCAGCTCCTTCGACCGCGCACCGGACGGTGCAGGACTCATCTGATGGCCCTTCTCGAAGGTCGGACGCGGAGGGATTTGGGGGCCCATATGACTACCTTACGGCCCTGCCGGATTCGGAGAAACCCTCTGCGACGATACCTTAGGGTCTCCCGCCTCGCAAGGCGGTACGGCAGGGGGAGGCGTTCCGCTCTCCATCATCTCCGGAAGAAGATCCCCCGAAGACGAGCTCTGCTGAGAAGGACTGAGGTCCGAGCTACAAGGTAAATTTTCGGTTACTCTTCTCAGATATAAAGCGAGGATTCCTCTCATTTCTTAAAAAGAAAACTCCTCTCTACTTACGGCTCGGTGGAGGGCCGATCCCCTTGAGGGCATAATTCGGCCGAAGTATCCCCCGGCGCAGGACCCTCTGACGAAGATTTCTTCCCCCGCTTTGAGGCCATGGTCTCCGGGTCGTCAGAGGCGGTCCTCTTCTTCCCCTGAGGAGAGGAATTTTCGATTCCTCCCTTCCGAACAATCTCCTTCGAGGAGGCCGTAGCTTCCTTGTCCCCTCCCTCGCTTTCCTCCGAAGGCGCAACCTCCAACATCCTAACTAGCACGGGATCCGGCGTGGTCTCGGGGAGGGGGGTCGGACACCTGATTAGCTTTGCTTTCGCTATCCACTCCTGTTTAAAGGACAACTCTTTTAGGGGAAATTTTATGATAAATATACGGATAGCTAGTCCGGGCACAAGGCTACTTACTTGAGTATCCGGGCGATTGCAGTTCAGACCTGCATCCTCGGTCAAGTCCGTACACATTGCTTGTGATCTAAAGAACAATTTGTACATCTCCACGGGCGTCGCGCCTATGAAATGCTGGAGAGCTCGTGGTCCCTCCGGAATGAACTCCCACAGGCGAAGGGGGCGACGTTTGCCGGGCAAGGCTCGGCGGATCAACATGACCTGCGTCACCACGACCAGGCTGATGTCTCTTTCTAAGAGATCTCGAATGCGGCCCTGCAACAAGGGCACGTCCTTGGATGGCCCCCAGTCCAGTCCTTTATTGACCCATGAAGCCAGCTGTGGTGGGGGACCCGAGCGAAAGGCAGGTGGCGCCACCCACTTGGTGCCCCTGGGAGCGGTAATATAAAACCACTCTTGTTGCCATAAGCTGGACTCCTCTTGAAAAGAGCCCTCGGGCCATGGAGCATCAGCATTCCTGCTTATAACAGCGCCTCCGAACTCCGCGTGCCGTCCCTCGATCATCTTCAGCTCTACTTTGAAGGTCTTGAGCCATAGTCCGAAGTGAGGAGTAATACGGAGGAAGGCTTCACACACGACGATGAATGAGGAAATATGGGGGATGGACTCCGGAGCTAAGTCGTGAAATTCCAGCCCATAATAAAACATGAGCCCCCTCACGAAGGGATCCGTCTGGAAGCCTAGCCCTTGAAGGAAGTGAGACATGAACACCACACTCTCACCAGGCTTGGGAACGGGAATGACCTGCCCTTGAGTAGGCAGCCTATGCGAGATTTCACCGGTCAATAACCTGGCCTCTCTCAACTTTAGCACGTCCTCCTCCGTGACGGAGGAGGGCATCCATCGGCCTTGAAGGCCGGAACCGGACATTGTCGAATGTCCGAAGCGCCTGGAATCTGGAGCCTTGGGTGTTGGAACTCGAGGCGAAGGGCGAACTCGTTTGAGATTGAAAGAAAGGAGTAAGGCCTTGGTCTCTTTATAAGAGGTTGAATACCAAGGGCCCTCCCCGTGACCCTTTGGGACTCGCCTTTGATCGAGAAAACATACCAACGGGCACGACTGGGTTACTCACGTCCGTATTGATGAGAATCCCATAAATAAAGGGGACACGATCTCTGTTTTGAAAGGACATGCCAAGGAAACCGCCTCGCAAAACGCGCTGAGGTGGGACAGTAAAAACGATTCGAATAAAGGCTTGGTCGTGGTGTGATGTCACGCTACGGAATACGTCAGCAGATTAGATTTGTGTAAATATTATTCTCTCTATGGCAATATGTGGAAACTTATTTTGCAGAGCCGGACACTACCTTTGTGTTCAAAATCTTCTATGAAGTACTTGGAGGAGGAACCCGCCTTGCAATGCCGAAGACAATCTGCGCGCCAGACTCATCGTCATTGAAGCCTGGTTTAGGGGCTACTCAGGGAGTCCTGGATTAGGGGGTGTCCGGATAGCCGGACTATACCTTCAGCCGGACTCCTGGACTATGAAGATACAAGATTGAAGACCTCGTCCCGTGTCCGGAAGGGACTTTCCTTGGCGTGGAAGGCAAGCTTGGCGATACGGATATGTAGATCTCCTACCATTGTAACCAACTCTATGTAACCCTAGCCATCTCCGGTGTGTATATAAACCGGAGGGTTTTAGTTCGTAGGACAGAACAACAATCATACCATAGGCTAGCTTCTAGGGTTTAGCCTCCTTGATCTCGTGGTAGATCTAGTCTTGTACTACCCATATCATCAATATTAATCAAGCAGGAGTAAGGTTTTACCTCCATCGAGAGGGCCCGAACCTGGGTAAAAACATCGTGTCCCTTGTCTCCTGTTACCAACCGCCTAGACGCACAGTTCGGGACCCCCTACCCGAGATCCGCCAGTTTTACACCGACAAAGGGGGTAGTCAATCCCCTCATCTTGCTAGTTGCAAGGTTAAAATAGTGGCATCTCTCTCGAAAGCAAGTAATGGAATGGTAAACAAATTACTGTTGGGCAATAGACACATAAACAACATTCATAATTATGACTATTCATTGTATAATCTTGTGTAGGCATCACGTCGGGACAATTTGACCGTAATCTAACTTCATCTACTAATATTATTCCACCCCAAAACCGCCATCCAGCATGCATCATGAGGTATTAAGTTAATTGAAAATAGACTAATGCAATAAGCAAGGTGACATGATTTTGACAGAAATAAACCTAACAATAAGATCAATCCCTGACTCCCCGTCATTTTATCCTTAGTAACAACAACACATCACATGCTTTCTCCCCATTCAGTCACCGGGATATAGATCACCGTGAATTTGAACCCACTACTATGCACCATTCCCTCTAAAGAATTACCCATCTATCATGGCGAGAGAAGACAAATAACTCGGAAAACATACATAGCTACTTGATTATGCAACAAAGAAACTTCAAAAGATTCAATTATATTCAATGAAGAATTTGATTAATCGACAAATTAGCAGATCCCAACAAGCGCACCACAAGAATTACATCAAATTGATCCCAGAGGAGATCATTGTATTGAAGATCCAAAAGAAAGAGAGAAGAAGCCATCTAGCTACTACTATGGGCCCGTAGGTCCTAAAGGAACTACTCCCACATCATCATGGAGGCGGCAAGGTTGATGATGAGGCCTCCCATGGTGGCTTCCCCCTCAGGATGGGATCGCTTCAGACAGAGGTTTGTGGCAGCGATAAAATTATTTCGGGTTCGCTTCTCAGAGTTTCGGGAATTGTAGGATTTATAGACAGAAGAATTAGGTCAAACATAGGCTCAGGCCCCCCAAATGGGCAGGTTACGCAGCCACCCTTTGGTCATGCCACATGTCCACTTGGCTGGCTCGTGGGTCCCCTTGATCTCTCCCGAAGCTTCTAGGGCCGTTCATTGTCCAGAAAAATCGTCAAAATTTGGCATCCTATTTGGACTTTCCAGGAACTGCACTAGGTGCTAAATTAATAGGTTAGTGTAGAAAAGTAATCTTAAAAAAGCATATAATAGTGGTAATATAATAGAATTAAACAAATAAAAATTGTAGATGCTTTGGAGACATATCAGGCATTCATTGTCCTGAAGGAACATAAATTTCTACCGACTCAAGATCCAAACTTGTGAATTCCAGGCTTTGGATCTGGAAGAAGGCCCAAATATATCTGCTGGAGAGCGCGATGAATTCACCTTATCTCAACTATCCCAAGTGGTTTAATTTTTATGACAATAAATTTTCTTGAGTGATGGTTGATACGTCTTCGACGTATCTATAATTTTTGATTGTTTCATGCTATTATATTATCAATCTTGTATGCTTTATATGCCATTTTATATCATTTTTACTATTAACTTAGTGCACAGTGATGGTTCCTATTTTTTTCCTATTTCTTTGTTTCGAAGAAAAACCATACCAAACAGAGTCTAAACACGATGAAACTTCATGGAGATCTTTTCTGGACCATAAGTGACCCTAGAAGCTTTGGGGGGGGGGGGTTACCAGACATTGATCAAGGGAATCCTAAGCTCAGGGGGTGCGCCCCTAGGGGGCACCTTGTGAGCTTGTGGGTCCCACGTGGCCCTGTTTGACCTAATTCCAACACTGTAAATTCCCTAAAATCTAGAAACACCCAGAGAAAGACCTCAAACAATTCTTCCACCACTCCAAGCCTCTGTCCTTCCATGGTTCCATCTGGAGGCCTCCATAATGATGTGTGAGTAGTTCCCACAGGACCTACAAGTCCATAGCAGTAGCTAGATGGGCCTCTCTCTGTTTTTGATCTTCAATACAATGGCCTCTTCGGAGATCTATTCGATGTAATTCTTGCGGTGCGTTTGTTGGGGTCTGATAAATTGTGGGTTTATGATCAGATTATTCATTGAAAGTATTTGAGTCTGTTTTGAGATTTATTTGTGTGATTTCATAGCCTTGTTATTCTCTCTGACCTATCTATCTTCTTTGGCCAATTAGATTGATTTATCTTCAGTGGGAGAGGTGCTTGGTAGTAGGTTCAATCTTGCGGTGTCCTTACTCTGTGACACGAGGAGTAGCAACGCACGTAATTGTATTGTTGCTACTACGGGTAAAACGATGGGGCTCGAACATATTTATTTGGCGTTGCTTTGTGTACATTATGTCATCATCCTTCAAGCATTACTCTCTTTGTTATGAACTTAATACCTTAAGATGCATGCTGGATAGTGGACGAGGGGTGGAGTAATAGAAGTAGGTGCAGATGAATTTCAGTCTACTTGTCTCAGATATAATGCCTATATATTGATAATGCCATGAAGAATCATCATAGCTATGTGTTATTCTATCAATTTACCACACTACAAAATCTGCTCTATCCTGTGACAAAAACCCTAGTGATGAAACATGAAATGTCACCTAAAATCATTTTTTGTGACGATCTACCGACATGAGGTGTTTTCGTCCCCGGGTAGCACCCTCGGTAACTTTTATGACATTCCAGGCTGACTTTCAGCAACGTATTTGGTCGTCACTAGGCATGTACATCTAATGTCATGGATAATGTTTCATGTCACAAATGTTCAGCGGGTTAAAATGATTAAAAGAATAGTGTGTTGGTGTTCAAAACGTAGTACCTTATAAATTCTACCACGTCAGAGTTTATAACATATTAGAATCAAATTTTCAAGGTTTTGGGTTTGGATGCTCGTATCGAAATCCATCTATTTTTTCGTGCGTGTTATCATTGTAGTGAACAACGAGAGCATGAACGGGAAAATATGATCACATAAGTATGTTGCATTATGTACGAGTTAATCTAAAATGTCTTCAAGCCAAAAGGTGGTCAACAAGAAAGTTGTTTGTTTCCTACAAACAAACAACTTTGCCTTTTGGATCATCTCAATCCCATGTCATGTGGACGTCATCTGCTTGCATCCGTAGTCGGACAATACTCACATGTAGAAATTGCAGCAGGACATTTCAAAGAAAAAAACACAATGCCATTGCAATGATTGTATCACAAATACTAGAAATATTACAAGGTTAAAATTCCAGTGTTACAAGGCTCAAATTTAAGGATTACAAGGTTCAAACTGATATTAGAAATGAAATTTAGCTTCTAGAGAACCTTTGTCATGCAGTTGTAGACGTCCGGGCTGATCAGCTGATCATGAACATATAAAGTTTTAAATTGATATTGCGAATAGTGTATCCATTCCAATATTTGTGCGAAGGGATCAGCCACTAAGAAGTCGTGTCACCGCCATCGCAAGCATGGAGAGGACCTATGACGAGGTTAACTCTTTCCTCTTCGAAGTTCATTCGGTTTCACATGAGAGTCAGGTCCTATCTCAAGTAGAAACATCATGCCTTGTTACGTACCAAGGAGATGACCGGGAGGAAACGAGGACGGAGATTCAAGCAACCATGGAGAAGGAAGAGCACCAAAGGAATGAGGAGAAGGAAGCAACGGAGGTCACGGACCACTCCGGGTGCCTGGTCACCAAAGGCCCCGGGTGCCCGGCCACCTCCACCCGCCGGCTGGCCAAGCCGCTGGCCACCCCGGGTGCCCGGCCCCAAGCCCCGGGTGCCCTGCCTCCACCTGGGCCACGCCCTGCCCTTGACCCAGCCGCCGCCTGGGCTATACCCCAGATGCCCGGCCTCTAGCCCTGGGTGCCCGGCCCTTGGCCTAGCCACCGCCTGGGCTGCACCCCGGGTGCCCGACCCCGCCTCCTGCCTCCACCCCGGGTGCCTGGCCTCACCAGCACCAAGGCCACGGCGCCCCTGACCGGTCCGGGCGCCCAGGCCCTCAGCCCCCGGGTGCCCGACCACCTATAGCCGCACCACCTCCGGGTGTCCGGACCCCTCCTCCGTGCCTGCGTGCTTTTCGGGCTAATTGTCCCTTGTACCCCTCTCTCCCTCATGTTTCGTCCATAGGCTGTAAGTACCCCTTCCCTATCTCATTAGAGGGGATAGAAAAGTATTAGGTAGACAAAGAGAGAGCTTTTCTCATCTTCCTCCTCATGAAGATCATGACCTCCTAAAGGAGAAGATCCTATTGTGGATATCAAGACCCCATCTAGGGAAGGATCCCCATCATAGGATCATCAAGACCTCTCTCCTCATAGGATTGGGATGAACTAGTACCTTGTATCTTTCCTTTGTTGTCCTTGAATCATTGTGACCTCTTGTGTCTTCTTGGATCAAGCATATGTGTGATTGGATCTAGTCAATTTGAGTGTTTCCCCTCTCTTGTGTTCTTCGTGTTCTTGGGGATTTCTCTCCAATTCATGAAAGATCTCCATCTAGGGTTCCACCCTACAGCATCTTGGTATCATGATCCATGGTTTCTCACGAAATTGGAGCCCCTTTTCTTGTTCTCTAGCCTAATTTTGTTGTTTTTTTCCCCAATTTTGAAAATTCCCCACCAAAAATAGCCCCAATTTTTTTGATTTGTTGGTTTGATGAGGTTTTGTTGGATTTGATCCATGTATTTGCTTGGTTTCAAGTGGACCTAGCCTTCCCCCATCCATCTCCACCTTTCCCTCCATGAAATCCACCAATTTCTTTCATTTTACCACAAATTTTCACCCAAATCCGCGACCCGCGGGCACCCGGACCTCAAACCCCGGGCATCCGGTCCCCCCGCCCATCCCCGCTGACCACCCCGGGTGCCCGCACCTCTTACCCCCGGGCACGCGGACCCCCAGGCCATCTTTTCCGCCCAACCCCGCTGACCACCCTGGGTGCCCATACCTCCAACCCCCGGGCACCCGCACCTCCCAGTTTCAGCTCACCAACAAAAACCGTTTCGGCCATAACTTTCACTCCCGAAGTCCGATTTTGACGTTCTTTAGCTCGTTGAGTAGCTATTGACATCCCCCATCCATCTAATAGGTTCCAACATCATTTCACTCCATCAAAATATTGGTATTTTAGCATCTTTGCCTTGTCCATCCAACATATCATCTGCAAAACCACCATAGCATTCCGCAACCTAACCCATTTTAATCCATATAGCATTTGTGGTTGCTTGAGTGGTGACTTGAGTCTCCTAAGGTGTTTCGGCTACTTAGGGACAGTTGCTTCTTCATCCACCACCACCACCACTTCCTCATTGCTAACTCCAGAACCACCTACGCATTCCGCTACCACCATTTGACATTTTCCTTTGAAATTTTGAGTTTGCGGTTTTTCCCGTTTCCTAGGGTGTTTCGGCTAACTAGGAACGGTTCGACATCAACAACACCGCCACTCATCTTTGACAAGGATTCGACATCGACCACTTCACCATTTTGAAAACCTAACCGTAAGCAAGAACGGTAACCTCTATATCATCTTGGTATCGTGGTATCCCATGATTGTACATTCTTGCCATTACATTGTTAACCACTTAGCCCATTCTGCGTCACTTGCCTATCGAGACTAGCCTTTGAGTATTGCTGGCAACGTTACTTGTGCACATTAGTGATCCGTACCTTCCATTGCATACATACCATATCATATTGGTATCATCTTAGTATCATCATATCATCCCTTGTGTCACAAGATTGTTCCCGCATATACACAATTGCTATCTTGGTTTGTGCATTTCGCATATGTGGCCATACAAAAAAAGGGATAAGCTTTTAAGCAAAAGAAAAAGAGAGCAAAGAGCTTGTAAGCAATAGCCATAACATCTTACCACATTACACATAAGATTGTCATATCCGATCACCTTGGATCATCTTGAGAAGAAAACGGGGAACATCATACAAATAGCATACTTGGGATAGAAAGCTCATATATTTTGCATCTTATAGGTTGTGCACAAGTGTCGTATCCGCCAATTGAGCAATCGTGCTAGCGTCTCTCTTGAGTTGTGCAACACGAGCGTTTTCCGTGGTTTCCACATTTTGGGCTCATTCCTTGGTTGCACGACCCCATTTATCTATCCGTTTGTGTGTTTCCGTGTGCCACAGTAGCGACCCGACCCAAATGGATCAAGTCTCTGTGCTTAAGTGTCATCCCTGGATCGGTATGCTGACACACATAGTACTCGAGGATTTATAACAGAGGTAAATCACATGTATAAAGTAACGTAAATACTATTACCTCAATCCATATAGCGAAAGTAACAACAAAGCTGTGGAGTCCCAATAACACCAACAACAAAGTTGAGTGTAGACATCGTAACCCTAACGTATCACTTACTCGTCGTATGATTCCTGCAACATGAGACGTTGTAGCCATGTAGGTCAGTACATTGAATGTACTGGCAATTTCACACCATAGAATAATAATGAGAATATCTATCTCTATATGCATATTTGGCTGGTGGAGGCTCTAAGTTTTTTTTGCATAAAGCCAATTTTCCCCTAAAACAAAGGAATAGATTTTATTTAACTACCAAGTTTAAATTACCCATATTGAGAAGGTAACCCCAACTCAATCCCAAATCATTAATAACCCAACAATATCGTTAAAATAGAGTGATGAGATCAAATCAATAATTTAAGTACCAGATACTCAAGATGTCCATAACCGGGGACACGGCTAATCATGATTAGTTTGTACACTCTGCAGAGGTTTGCACACTTTTCCCCACAAGACTCTATCTCCTCCGTTGAATTTCTTGCACTGCATGATGTTTGAGAAACGGATGATCGAGACATTGTCTTTCCGAAGAGGTCCCCTTAACCGATAGATAGGCCAGTACACCTACAATTCCCCTACATCTGCTAGCCCATCATGGAAAGGTTTCCCACAACTTACTCAACTATGCCAGAGCCCATAATGGCTTGTGGCTGCACACGGAAGTTTCTAGCATGAATAATCCTATGATCCTTTGAGCCTGGGTGGCATTCCATAGGATGCTCACACGGGTACCCCGAGATCTCCTAGGACAACACTGGATTCCCCAGGTGCCCGCAACCAATCCACCCAGATGTTTATTAAAGTAGCCGCCTTAAGTTAACCCTTAATTATTATAACTCTCGAAACTTTCATGAATCTCACATACTAATCCACGTCTACAAGGATCACTAAGCAATATCTAACACAACGAATATCCCGGGGTGTTTCAAGGATCATAGGTTCCTACCTCATGAACTACATAGAAAACCCAATTCCCAATCCTACTCATGCAAATTTGTAAGGGTGAAACTAATGCAAGTAAAACTGGGTATATGAAGAGTATGATCAAAGTGTGAACTTGCCTTGTACTATGGATGCAGATTCTTCACACTCATAATTCCTGACAGTTCTAATCGTCACACTCCGATCAATCTATCGTAAGCAAGCAATTATAACAACACATAAGCAATCACTCAAATATCCAAAAGAAAAGGCAAAGAAATATTGCAAAAACTCCAAAAGAACCAAATCAAATTATTTTGCAAGACCAGATCCTAATTTCGGTGAAAAAGTGTGGTGATGGCTCTAGATGTTAGATTACGCCTAGGGATTTAATTGCAATAAGGAATCTATTGAAAATGCGCTACCGTTTAGAAGATATGATCAGAAGAAGTTTGAATATGAATCTGATCAAATTTCAAATTTGAAAGCTGCAAGAAAGTTTATTTGATAGATTAACTAGATAGGTGGAATCAAGACGAAAATGTAGGCGTTGGTTTATCTAATTTGGATGAATGAGTAAAAGTTATGGCCATTTGAAAAATCAGGGCCAAGTTGTTTTACAGAAGAAAAATAGTTACGGGTAAAAGAATTCTCGGTCTAATGTATAAATACAGAGACTAATTGATAATCTAATTATTCTATCGTACACTAGTCGAAAAATAATAAGCTATGGAAGTATAAAAAAAATACAAAGAGAGATACATCTATAAGGCAGAGAAAAGACGACTTTGGAGAGAGGAGACAACTTCCAGAAGTCCTGCCGGAGATGATAGAGGCAAAGGTGTCCCGTCTTTCGATGAGATGGTGGCCATCATTTTGGAGGAACTCGACTTTGAGGATCCGACTACGAACGTGTGAGGACGTCGCGCCTTAGCAATCGCTAAACCAACTCCAAGAGGTTATTGACCACGCCGGAGCACGATCAACCTGACCATGAAGGTCTGTTTCCTGCAGGCAAATAAAGAACAAGCGAGAAACTAAGATTGCAATCTGGATATTGGGAATATAAGAGGAAAGCTTTATTGATCAAGGTGGGGTTCTGTGACGCCTTTGTCTGGTCGTTGAACACAAACGAAGTGCGCGAAGTTGCAGCTATGACGAACTTTAATCTAAACAAAACCCAAAGTCTAAACGACGCCCTAAGGGCTATATATATGGAGGAAGAGGGGGGAATTTCGTGGCCCTTGAGGGAGGGGTCCGAAACCAACCCTAACTCTTGTTTCCCCACACATACGGACTCTAAAAACAGCCTATACTTAAGTATTTCGAAATTACATGGGCCTGGCCCAATAATAAGGTGACGCAACACCTATAGTAGCCTCTGGACGAAATTTATGAAGTGACATCTTGTATATTTCATCCAAGGCTTCATGCACTCCTTATGGTGGATTCAAAGTCCTGAAATCATCACTTGTAACTCTGTTCTTGTTCCACTTGCGCATGCCATCATCTCCAGGCTTGGTCTTTCCCTAGTGTTCATCCCTCTTATCCATGCCAGGCCCTTCATTTGTAAGCAAAACAAATGTATCCAATTTAGACAGCATCATATTCTCATGAACATTACAATCATTACCAAGAAACGAAAGTACCTGATAATTTAATTGGTGTGCGTGAGCTCTAGTAATTTGTCCAGTATATGTAGCAGTAGGGGATGTGGGTGTAACGATGGTATTGATGTCCTCATCATCCTCCTCTTCTTGAAATGAAGTCGTCCTCGACGGAAGCTCATCTTCCTCACCCAAATAAGGCTTCAAATCTAAAATGGTAAAAGTGGGACTAACCCCAAAATCTGCAGGCAGCTCAAGTTTATATGCATTATCATTTACTTTCTCTAACACCTTAAAAGGACCATCAACACGTGGTATTAGCTTTCATTAGTGCAAATCAGGAAATCTAACCTTACGCAAATGTAACCAAACATGATCTCCAGGTACGAACACAACATGTTTTCTACCCTTGTCACCAACAAGTTTGTATTTAGCATTCATACGCTCAATGTTTTCCTTAGTTAACTCATGCATTTTTAAAATCAATTCAACACGTAGTTTAGCATCAAAATTAACCTTCTCCGAAGATGGAGGAGGCAAGAAATCAATAGGTTCACGAGGGAGGAAACCATACACAATTTCAAAAGGGCACATCTTAGTAGTAGAATGTAATGAACGATTATAAGCAAATTCAATATGAGGCAAGCATTCTTCCCACATTTTCTTATTATTCTTCAAAACAGCCCTAAGCATAGTAGACAATGTTCTATTGACTACTTCAGTTTGTCCATCAGTTTGGGGATGACATGTAGTACTAAAAAGAAGTTTAGTCCCCAACTTAGCCCATAAACATCTCCAAAAGTGGCTAAGAAATTTAGTATCATGATCCGAAACAATAGTATTTGGCACACCATGCAAGCGAATAATTTCATGAAAGAACAAATCAGCAACATTAACAACATCATTGCTTTTATGACATGGTATAAAGTGTGCCATTTTCGAGAACCTATCCACGACAACAAATATGCTATCCCTCCTGTCGGTATCAAAACCGGCAGATCTAGGGTAGGGGGTCCCGAACTGTGCGTCTAGGCGGATGGTAACAGGAGACAAGGGACACGATGTTTTACCCAGGTTCGGGCCCTCTTAATGGAGGTAAAACCCTACGTCCTGCTTGATTAATATTGATGATATGGGTAGTACAAGACTAGATCTACCACGAGATCAAGGAGGCTAAACCCTAGAAGCTAGCCTATGGTATGATTGTTGTTCTGTCCTACGGACTAAAACCCTCCGGTTTATATAGAGAACGGAGAGGGTTAGGGTTACATAGAGTCGATTACAATGGTAGGAGATCTACATATCCGTATCGCCAAGCTTGCCTTCCACACTAAGGAAAGTCCCTTCCGGACACGGGACGGAGTCTTCAATCTTGTATCTTCATAGTCCAGGAGTCCAACTGAAGGTATAGTCCGGCTATCCGGACACCCCCTAATCCAGGACTCCCTCAGTAGCCCCTGAACCAGGCTTTAATGACGACGAGTCCGGCGCGTAGATTGTCTTCGGCATTGCAAGGCGGGTTGCTCCTCCAAGTACTTCATAGAAGATTTTTAACACAAAGGATAGTTTCCGGCTCTGCAAAGTAAGTTTCCACATATTGCCATAGAGAGAATAATATTTGCACAAATCTAATCTGCTGACGTATTCCGTAGCATGACATCACACTACGGCCAAGGCTTTATTCGAATCGTTTTTACCCCCCACCTCCACGCGTTTCGCGAGGCGGTTTCCTTGGCACGTCTTGTCAAAGCAGAGATCATGTCCCCTTTATTTACGGGATCCTCATCAATACGGACGTGGGTAAGCCAATCGTGCCCATTGGCATGTTTTCTCGATTAAAGGCGAGTCCCAAACGGTTACGGGGAGGGCCCTTGGTATTCAACCTCTTATAAAGAGACCAAGGCCTTGCTCCTTCTTTTCAATCTCAAACGAGTTCGCCCTTTGCCTCGAGTTCCAACACCCAAGTCTCCAGATTTCAGGCGCTTCGGATCTTCGACAATGTCCGGTTCCGACCTTCGAGGCCGATGGATGCCCTTCTCCATTACGGAGGAGGACGTGCTAAAGCTGAGAGAGGCCAGGTTTTTGACCGGCGAAATCTCACATAGGTTGCCTGTTCAAGGGCAGGCCATTCCCACTCCCAAGCCTTGTGAGAGCGTGGTGTTCATGTGTCACTTCCGTCGGGGGCTAGGCTTCCAGAGGGATCCCTTCGTGAGGGGGCTCATGTTTTATTATGGGTTGGAATTTCACGACTTAGCTCCGGAGTCCATCCTCCACATTTCCTCATTCATCGTCGTGTGTGAAGCCTTCCTCCGTGTTACTCCTCACTTCGGACTATGGCTCAAGACCTTCAAAGTTGAACCGAAGATGATCGAGGGACAACACGCGGAGTGCGGAGGCGCTGTTATAAGCAAGAATGCTGATGCTCCATGGCCCGAGGACTCTTTTCAAGAGGAACTCGGCTTATGGCAACGGGAGTGGTTCTATATCACCGCTCCCATGGGCACCAAGTGGGTGGCGCCACCTTCCTTTCACTCGGGTCCCCCACCACAGCTAGCGTCATGGGTCAATAAAGGACTAGACTGGGGGCCATCCAAGGACGTGCCCTTGTTGCAGGGCCGCATCAGGGATCTCTTAGAGAGAGACCTCAGCCTGGTCAAAGTGACACAGGTCATGCTGATTCACCGAACCCTACCCGGCAAATGTCGCCCCCTTCGCCTGTGGGAGTTTAATCCGGAGGGACCGCGAGCTCTCCAGCATTTCATGGGCGCAATGCCCGCGGAGATGTATGAATTGTTCTTTGGATCACAAGCAACGTGTCCGGACTTGACCGAGGATGCAGGTCTGAGCTGCAATCGCCCGGATACTCAAGTAAGTAGCCTTGTGCCCGGACTCGCTATCATTATATTTGTCATAAACTTGCCCCTAAAAGAGTTGTCCTTTAAATAGGAGTGGATAGCAAAAGCAAAGCTTATCAGGTGTCCGGCTCCCTTCCCCGAGACCACGCCAGATCCCGTGCTTGTCAGGATGTTGAAGATTGTTCCTTTGGAGGAAAGCAAGGGAGGGGACAAGGAAACAACGGCCTCCTCGAAGGAGGCTGTTCAGAAGGGAGGAATCAAAGATTCCTCTCCTCAGGGGAAGAAGAGGACCGCCTCTGAAGACCTAGAGACCATGGCCTCAAAGCGGGGGAAGAAATCCTCGTCAGAGGGTCCTGCGCCGGGGGATACCTCGGCCGAATTATGCCCTCAAGGGGATCAGCCCTCCACCGAGCCGTAAGTAGAGAGAGGTTTTCTTTTTAAGAGATAAGAGAAATCCTTGCTTTATATCTGAGAAAAGTAACCGAAATTTTACCTTGTAGCTCGGACCTCAGCCCTTCTCAGCAGGGCTCGTCTTCGAGGGACCTTCTTCAGAAGATGATGGAGAGCCGAACGCCTTCCCCTTCCGTACCGCCTAGCGAGGCGGGCGACCCTGAGGTATCGTCGCGGAGGGTTTCTCCAAATCCGGCAGGGCCGGACGGTAGTCATTTGGGCCCCCAAAGCCCTCCGCGTCCGGCCTTCGAAGAGGGCCATCGAACGAGTCCGGCACCGTCCGGTGAGCGGTCGGAGGAGCTGAAAGATCTGCTAGGGCGAGCATCTATCTCAGAGGAGCACCGTGCCTTGATGGGTATGGTGGTTGAGAGGATTTCGTCCGCGGAGAGCGGATTGCATGAGGCCGTCAGGATTCTACTGACAGGTTTTGAGGTATACAGTTGCGCATGAACAAGATGCCCCCTGTGTAGATAGTAGTCCCTTAGACTCTGTGCGTTGTCAAAAGTGACAGCGCGCAGAGGATCATAACCCCAGGTCTAAAATGCCGCCTTCATGTGTAGGTGGCGAAGTGTCCGGCAGCCAGCCAGACTGATGAATTTGCCGAGCTAAAGCGGCAGCTTGACGTGGCAGATGCCGACATCACGCTTGTTAACAGGCGGCTTGACGAGGCACAAGGTATATAGTTCCTCCGGTGGTACCTAGTAAGAGGAGCTTTATGCCAGTATCTTACAATGTGTGTGCGTAATGCAGATGGTGCTGCTGCCATGGAGGATCTTCGGGCGGAACTTGCCCGAGCCAAGGAGCAAGCCAGAAAAAGTGATGCGGCTGCCGGAAAGGCAATGGAAGAGCTGAAAGCCGAATAGGCTGCTCACTGCCGAAGCAAGAAGGAAATGACCGAGATGGCCGTGAAGCTGAAGAGCGCTGCTGACCATTGCAAGCTTCTTGAAAAGGAAGACCGGGCGGAACAGACGAACCTGGAGAAGGCCGTTGCCGATGCCAAGGATGCTCGCTCTGCGATGAGAGCTATGAAGGAGGAGCTGTGTCAGGCCGGAGAGATCGCAGCTGGGAAGCCCTTTTTGCAGCGGAGGAAGTTCTGTGATCCTAAATATGCTCCGCTGGACCAAATGTAGAGTGCGGCGGACACCTATCTGGATTTGGCAGCGAGTGTTGCGGATGCGACCGAACACTTTCGAGATCAAGAAGATCGCAAAGTGGAGAAGCTCTTCTGGTCGCAGTTCCATAATCCGGAGCGGCCGCTGTCTGTAGACGATCGTCTGGTCGAATGGGATGAGCTGAATAGGTTGTTCGGACTTGCCATGAAGTGTGTCATAAGCCACCTGTGGCCGGAGAGGCCGGAGCCGAAAATTTATTTCAACTTGGTGCAGCAGTTCCTTGGTGCGGTGCCGCATATTAATGCGATGAAGAGGTCAACATGCATAGAGGGTGCACAGATGGCTCTTGCCCGTGTCAAAACATACTGGGCGGAAATGGAGATCACCGTTGTTGCATCCCGAGATTCGGACGAAAGCCGAGTACCTGCCGAGCACTATTTTCAGGAAGTTCTTCAAGGCACTCGTGTGATAGAGACGCAGTGCTCGAAGGATGTTATGTTTAAATAGCGTATGTTATTGTAAATTTTTTTTGATAAATGGTAGAAGCTTTTTTTACTTGCGCATACAAGTATTGTAACACCTCCTGTGCGGCCGTTTAGAATATATGTATATGTAATCTGAAAGATGGCAGTCGTTGACTTCAGCCCCCACGCAAATATTGCGGGGGTGTTCGCAGAAGGCGCGTTTTCACACTCAATCCAACGTCTTGGTCCAACAAAGGAGGTGATAGCGCAGCGAACTAGGCAATCGGACTATAATGCTTTAACACTTTCACTTAGCCATAGGAGTTTGACAGTGAGGCTACTTATATAGCCCCTGGTGGCGCCTGCGCTCGCCCGAAATCGGGATGCGTATGTGCCTGGCCGAGAAACGGCCCTTCGTTAATGCGGAGGAATCCTAAAGATTCTGGTGAGTCATCGAGTGGTTAACCAGTCTCTCGCTATATCATGACAGTCAGTTTTCGGCTTTCTCTACTGAGGTGCTCGCCTGGCCGAACCAGGGCACAATCGCAGTAGTTCTCCTGGTGCCGCCTTAGCCGATAGAGCGGAACGTAAGGCAGCAAAACACAGGAGCCGGGCAACCCAACATTTGACCAAAGACATGATTCGGAGCTGATGCATATAAGGCCAAACTCGCGACACCGAACACTCCCTAAGGTATTCGGTCTTTATAAAGGCAGGCGGAACAATGCCCTTAATTATAAGCCCCTGGTGTCCAGGTACGCGCAAAATTCTAACGTGGCCACATGCCAAGACGTCAGCCTCCTCCTTGGTTATACCAAAAAACCAGGGGATGTGTATCAACAAGAGACAGTAAAAAAGGTTTACGCAGGGTCTTAATCTGAAAAGAATCCTTTGAACGGGTCCCTGCTGCACGTCTACGCCTGTGTCTCCGTTGTGCCGTATCCTGGACGGGCGCAACACGGTGTTCATCTGTAAAAGAGAGGAACTTAGTTGAAGAAAGGTTGTGCCAAACAGAAGTTATAGTAAATAAACAAAGTATAAATTGAAATGGTTGAAATTGAGCTTGATTATCTCTTTCTTTATATGCGCGGAGCCCCTAGTACAGGGGTGTATGGCTATTGAGCCTTTATCCATTGTATTTTTATGCCGGACTCGTCTAGCCGTGTCCGTGGTCTTAACGACCTGTTTAGATGTTTTTAGCTGGTGAAGCCATTTTATTGTGGGGCTGTTAAGGCAGCCGCACAATCTCCCGCGCGGGAGGCGTACTCAATGCTTTCCCTTTAATGAGATGATGCCGCGTGGACCAGGCATCTTAAGCGTAAGAGATGCATAGTGCGGAATTGCGTTAAAGCGGGCGAAAGCTTCGCGTCCCATTAGTGCTTGATAGCTTCTTGAGAATGGGGTGATATGGAAGGTTTAACCTTTCGCGACGGAAGTTGTCGGGGGAGCCAAATTTAACTTCTAGCCGGAGAGAACCCGTGCAATGGGCGTCCGGGCCTGGTGTTACACCTTTAAAAGCTGTTTCGCTATGGCGAATTTTTGCTGGGTCTATCCCCATGTGGCGGATTGTGTCCTGATATATCAGGTTTAGACCACTGTCGCCATCCATCAGGACATTTGTAAAGTGGAGTCCGCCGATTATTGGATCTAATACCAAGGCAGTCCAGCCTGCGTTCCGGATACTTCCAGAGTAATCCAGATGATTGAAGGTGATCGGTTTTAACAACCAGTGGCGGGACTCCTCTGGGATAGGCCGTATGGTGCGTACCTCTATGGGCGCCGCTTGTTTTGTTATGTGAAGTAAGTTTACCGTTTTGACTTCTTGTGGAAAATTCTTTTGTTCCCTGGTGCTCTGCTTTTGGGGTTCGTCATCGTCTTCACTTGGTGTGTTGAGCCCCTTATGTTCGGTGTTGAGTTTGCCGGATTGCTTGAAAACCCAGCAATCTCTGTGGGTATGGTTTGCAGGCTTCCCGGGAGTACTGTATATTTCACATATCTTGTCCAAGATTTTGTTTAAGTTGGATAGCCCATCCCTGTTATCCTTGAGGGGCGGCTTTTTCTGATTTTGCCGAGAGCTGTTGAATCCGGCATTGACTGCCGTGCTCTTCGGACTGCTTTCCTTAGTCCGGCGCTGGTCCTTGTTGCGTCGTGGTTTTCCGTTTCCAACCCTAGTTTCGGATGTACTTGGGTCGCTGGTGCTACATCTTGCCAACCAGTTGTCCTCTCCTGCGCGGGTCAAGAGGCTTGTTAATGCGGCCATTATTCTTGGCTTTTCTTGGCCGAGGTGTCTGGCAAGCCATTTCGTCTCGAACGTTATGCCTAAAAGCTGCTAGGGCTTCGGCGTCCGGACAGTCGACTATCTGATTCTTTTTAGTAAGGAATTTGTTCCATAATTTCCGGGCTGACTCTCCAGGTTGTTGAGTTATGTGACTTAGATCGTCTGCATCCGGAGGGCGGACATAAGTCCCTTGAAAATTTGCCCGGAAAGCGTCTTCGAGCTCTCCCCAACTTCCAATGGTGTTTTCGGGAAGGCTTTTGAGCCAATGCCGAGCTGGCCCTTTGAGCTTGAGGGGTAAGTATTTTATGGCGTGGAGGTCATCTCCTCTTGCCATGTGTATGTGGAGGATGTAATCCTCAATCCAGACTCCAGGGTCTGTTGTTCCGTCATACGCCTCTATGTTTACGGGCTTGAGTCCCGCTGGAAATTCATGGTCCAGAACCTCATCGGTGAAACATAGGGGGTGTGCGTCACCCCTGTATTTGGGTGTGCCGTGATGTTTGGATATTGGTTGTGTTGCACTTATGAGAGCTTGCTTTCTTGGCCCATAGATAGATCTAGCTGGGCCATCTTTTTGATGCGAACCCTTGAGTTGGTCGCATGCCGGCTTGTATGCGGCGTCGCTTGCCGCTTTATGGTGGCCATGGGGCCGTCTATCCGACCGGGTGGCTTTCTTATTTTTTGATTGCGGGGGCTCTAGGGATCTCCTCGTCAAATTCCGGCAGTAGCTTTTGCTTCGGATAGCTTTTGGTGTGGCGACTACCACCGTATTTGTCTGCGGTGTTGAGTACTTTGCTCCATCTGATTCTGAGTGCATCTTCCGCAGTTTTGAGTTTCCGCTTCTTCTTTTTTAGGCTACGTGAAGTTGCAACGAGCCTTCGGTGGAGGTTCTTCTGCTCCCTTAGCTTGTCCGGCGTAAGATCGTCCGGAATGCTGTTCTCGCCGGGGGCAGGTTGTTCGGTTTGTTTATTCGAGTTGCCTTGTTCGTCGTCCGTTGTCTCGTCCTGCTCTATGGCTGGGTCTGTATGGCTACTGTCTCTGTCGAGGCGGGGCTTGGAGCGGCGTTTACGTCGCCGATTTGATTGCTTTTCGAGAGAACGATCCCTCGTTGCATCCCTGTGTTCCTCGTCGTCGCTTCCTTTGGGCGTGTCCACCATGTACACATCATGAGATGAGGTGGCTGTCCAGTGCCCTATAGGCGTTGGTTCATGTCCGTCTCCTACATCGTTGTCCATACCGTCGATGTCTTCGGAGTCGAAGTTGAGCACGTCGTTTAGATTATCTACAGTGGCTACCAAGTGGGTGGTGGGTGGGCTTCGAATTGCTTCGTTGTCCGTATCCCAACCTTGCTGACCGTAGTCCGGCCAGGGCTCTCCTGATAGAGAGAGAGACTTTAGTGATTTCAGAATATCGCCGAAGGGCGAGTGCTGAAAGATGTCCGAGGCGGTGAACTCCATGATCGGCGCCCAATCGGATTCGATCTGCAGGGGCGCGGAGGGCTCGGAGTCCGGCTCCTTGGAGTCAAGAGCCTCACGGAGGACAGGGCTGGTGTTCGGCTTGATCGCCATAGAGATTGCAGCCCCCGAGGCGGTGTTTAACCACCCGCCCTCGATTGGTGTGATCGGCTCCGAGTTAAGGGTCGGAGCGGACACAGGTGCGGCCTCCAGGGCACTGTTCGGCGGCAGAACTAGATCATGCCCAACGTGACAGTGCGGCGCGCTCGGCAGTGGCTCGAATCCGTCGAAGATCAAGTCCCCATGGATGTCAGCCGTGTAGTTTAAGCTTCCGAATCTGACCTGATGGCCAGGGGCATAGCTTTCGATCTGCTCCAGATGGCCAAGCGAATTGGCCCGCAGTGCGAAGCCGCCGAAGACGAAGATCTGTCCGGGGAGAAAGATCTCACCCTGGACTGCGTCGCTATTGATGATCGGAGGAGCATCGGGCCTAAAAGTGACGACACAGAGGAACTCTCAATGAAAGCACCAATGTCGGTGTCAAAATCGGTGGATCTCGGGTAGGGGGTCCCGAACTGTGTGTCTAGGCGGATGGTAACAGGAGACAAGGGACACGATGTTTTACCTAGGTTCGGGCCCTCTTGATGGAGGTAAAACCCTACGTCCTGCTTGATTAATATTGATGATATGGGTAGTACAAGAGTAGATCTACCACGAGAGCAAGGAGGCTAAACCCTAGAAGCTAGCCTATGGTATGATTGTTGTTCTGTCCTACGGACTAAAACCCTCCGGTTTATATAGACACCGGAGAGGGTTAGGGTTACATAGAGTCGGTTACAATGGTAGGAGATCTACATATCCGTATCACCAAGCTTGCCTTCCACGCCAAGGAAAGTCCCTTCCGGACACGGGACGAAGTCTTCAATCTTGTATCTTCATAGTCCAGGAGTCCGGCTGAAGGTATACTCCGGCTATCCGGACACCCCCTAATCCAGGACTCCCTCACCTCCCCTTCTTTGTTCGAAGTAAACCTAAAACAAAGTCCATAGATATATCCTCCCAAGGAACATGAGGTATAGTCAAAGGCATATATAAACCATGGGGATTGAGTCGCGACTTAACTTTTTGACATGTAGTGCAGTGAGCAACAAAACACTCAACATCCCGTCTCATCTTTGGCCAAAAGAAATGTGTAGCAAGTATATCCTCCGTCTTCTTCACGCCAAAGTGTCCCATTAATCCTCCTCCATCACTACTAGGTAAAATCCTAGCACCAGCGCGGGTTTTAGGCCTATCAGTAGCGCGGCCAGGAGCGCCACTGGTATGGCGCTACAGCTAAAGGTTAGCAGTAGCGTTGGTTAACCAATGCTACGGCTACACCGACTTAGTAGTAGCGCTTTCTCGAAGCGGCGCTACTGGTAATTACTAGTAGCGCTTCTCCCAGCCCGCGCTACTACTATTATTCTGTATTTTATTTCTTTTTTAGTTCTTGTTGTATTCATACACCTCTATAAAAGTTTTAATACAACAACAATTTAGAGATTGTTTTTACATCATAATGAGTTATTACATCATTGGGTGAAAGAACCGTGGACTAGTTTCAAGTGGATGGACATCCACTTGAAACTAATCTGCGGTTCTTTCATGAAATGATTTAATAAATATCATCATCATCATCATCATATCATTAACAACTTATCATCATAATACATCATTGTCATATAACACCTCCTCATGATCATCGTTTTCATCGATGAGACATCACATAACAAGTTGGTCACTAGTCATAATCACAACTACTCCTCATCATCAACTCTAACACATTGTACCACATAATAAACATATTGTACCTCATAGGACCTACTACATTCTCTTAGGACCTACTATATTCTCTAAGGTAAAATAGCAAAAAACAAGATAGCCCCTGGCTCTCCATTATGGAGAATGCAGATTATCCTGTCTCCAATTCTTGCCTTTCACTTAATGTTGCTTCCAAGAACCTCCTTATGAATGTCCAAACATTTTTTCCACTCTTTGATTAGCATGTGTTCACCGGTTTCAGAAATCCGATATGCACAGCTGAGATCTGTAGGATGACCTGGCTGTAGGTTCAGAACTTCAAGGCGACCATTGTAATACATCAGATGAGGCACACAATCCATCGGGATTTTCTGTTGAAAAACATAGTAATAACTTCTTAGTTAGCAATGATGTACTAGTTTTAGAAGTATGCAAAAGATGCACGGATGTCGTAATAGTAAAAAATCTTACCAGGGTATCTCCATAGAAGTTATCGTGGTTCAACGCGTGCACTAGTGGCACGTATTCACCATAGTTTGGAGGAGTTCGATAATAGGTATTGTAATTCTCAAAGAAAGTACAAAATGCAATCAGATGATTTTTCTCCTTATAAGTTAATTCGGAGCCATCGGTGTAGTGGGTTTTGTCTACCATCTTCCGCACATTCTTTGAAGAATGAAAATAAGCTGTCAATGGAAATAAGCTGTCAACTATTTTGAAATAAACAATATAAATTAGTAATAACTATGTTTGAGAAACTCACATAGCGGTAGAATCGGAAGCGTATCAACAAGGACCCAAATGTCCATATTGTTTTGCTCGATATCACGATCACCAAGATCCATGGTGACAATCATACCCTCATAAAAACCATACATTTTGCAAAGTGCTTCCCAATTTTGGCAACCAAAATGGGTTATGCTTTGATAATTGTACAGATTTACTTCAAAATCCATATCATGATGGGTCCTTAGGTGTATTTTCTTTGTTTCAAAATTTTCATGGTCTTCAAAACCCATCCTCTCCAAGACATAGCGTCTTGCATGGCATGGGATAAGCTAGTCGAATTGTAAAAGATGAAAATTAGACGTTGAAATAGTTGAAGTCGTGCTTAATTACGAAAAAACACTTGTCGTCGTTGCGTACCGTTTCAACGTCGAAGGTCTCCTCGAGCTTAATGCTGAAGCGCCGATCATCGTCCAGGTGAGGGCACCTGTCGCACAGACCTCGATCGTCGTGGCACTAGCCGCACTCCCCCGGGAGACTTTCGTCATCCGAGTACGACATTTCCTACGTTCATAATTCAAAGATTAAACTTGTACAATTAAATATATGTACTAAAAAACCTAAATTAGATCATTATTTTCCGAGAAAATCCAGGCCACTCGATATTTCCTACATATTCTAGCACAAGTCATACCAGAATTCACGAAAAATCCGGCATGACCTTTGCTAAAAATGGACATATCGAGCGCCTAAAATTTGCCGGAACGGAAATTAATCAACACTCCGGCAAAACATAGGCCAATCGGAGGTGTAACCTGAACATGACCGGCCACTTGGGCAACCACATATCCTATTTGAGCAACACAGGATTTACATGTTTTTATCTACATCATATATATCTTATAGGACTCATATTGACATGGAGATCTGGCTGGTCTCACGTCGAGGTCGGAGGGGTTGGTGACGGGGACGACGACGGGGATGATGGAGGGACTCCTTGATTTCTGCAAAAGAAAAAACCCTATTAATTCTATTAATTCAACTTGTTCTTACTAAATATAAACTAGTTCTTACTAAAATAAAAAATAACAACAAATATGACATGTTCAACTAGTTCTATTAATTCAACTAGTCCTTACTAAATATAAACTTACTATAAATAGAAAAGAAAACTAGTTCTTTCTAAAAATAAAGTAGTTCAACTAGTTATATTAATTTTCTTACTAAAAATGCATTAGTTCTATTAATTCAACTAGTTCCACTAGTTTATTAATTTACTTACTAAACTAGTTCAACTAAAACTAAACTAGTTCAACTAGTTTATTAATTTACTTACTAATTATTTTAAAACGCTTACTAATTATCTACATTTAAATTACCTACAATTTGCAAGAATAGAGACACGGGGGGGGGGGGGATGGAGGAGAGAGGAGGGGGAGGGGGCGTCCGGAGGTGGAGGGGGAGGGGCCGGTCGGAGGAGGAGGAGGGAGGGGCGATGGGAGGAGGGCTGCCGGCGGAGGAGGGAGGAGGGGGCGGCCGGAGGCGGAGGGAGGAGGGCACGGTGGGAGGAGGAGGGAGTACCTCGGTGGAGGACGGACGATTGTGGCGGTTGCGGCGAAAGACGGGTATCGGCGCGGGCGAGAGTGATTGAGAGGGAGAGTGAGTGAGAGAGGGTCGGCCGCGTGGGGAGGATAAGGTAGGGTTAGTAGTAGCGCGTGTCCGAGAAAAGCTCTACAGCTAAGGAGAATAGTAGTAACGCCGGATGGGGATACGCGCTACTACTAAGTTGGGCTAGGCATGTGCGCCCAGTTCAAACATAGCAGCAACGCTTTTTGCTAGTACGCGCTACTACTAAAGTTATAGCAGTAGCGCGATTTATTTTCGGGCGCTGCTACTAAGTAGCAGTAGCGCATTATTTTGTCCAGCGCTACTGCTAAGATGTTGTGTATAAGGTTTTCCCTAGTAGTGCATGCGCCTCCTGCAACAACAAAAGACGAACGGAGCTAGCTGGAATGCATAGCTTGTTAGCATGAAACACAAATCCATCGTTAACGATGAACTTGTTCCATGTTCTCCCTTCTTTACAATTCTGCAATACATCTTTAAATTCAACATCATGCAAATATTGATCTTTGATGGTCTCCAAACCAAATATTTTAAAGTCAAGTTGTGAAAGCATAGTATAGCGACGAGACAATGCATCAGCAATAACATTTTATTTACCCTTCTTGTGTTTAATGACATAAGGGAAAGTTTCAATGAATTCAACCCATTTAGCATGTCTATGATTCAGTTTGGCTTGACTTTTAATATGTTTCAAAGATTCATGATCACAATGCATAACAAATTGGGCATAAATAATGTTGCCATGTTTCTACAGTCCGAACAAGAGCATATAATTCTTTATCATAAGTAGAATAGTTCAGACTAGGCCCACTCACTTTTTCAGAAAAGTATGCAACAGGTTTGCCATCTTGTAATAACACACCTTCTAATCCAATTCCACTAGCATCACATTCAAGCTCAAAAGTCTTATTAAAATCAGGAAGTTGGAGTAAAGGAGCATGTGTCAACTTATCTTTCAATACCGTGAAGGCTTCTTCCTGTGCGGTACCCCAAACAAAAGGCACATCCTTCTTTGTAAGCTCATTGAGAGGTGCAGCAATGGTGCTGAAATCTCTCACAAAACGCCTATAGAAACCAGCGAGGCCAAGGAAACTCCTCACTTGTGTGACCGTTTTGGGCTGCGGCCAACTCTCAATAGCTTCAATCTTGGCTTTATCAACTTCAATTCCCTGTGGAGTAACAACATAGCCAAGAAAAGATACTCGGTCGATGCAAAAGGTTCACTTTCCAAGGTTACCAAACAAACGTGCATCACGTAGAACAATAAAAACATCACGTAAATGTTCCAAATGTTCCTCCAAAGATTTACTATAAATCATTATATCATCAAAATAGACTACCACAAATCATCCAATGAAAGCACGTAAAACTTCATTCATTAATCTCATGAAAGTACTAGGTGCCTTAGTTAACCCAAAAGGCATGACTAACCACTCATATAAACCAAACTTAGTTTTAAATGCAGTTTTCCATTCATCTCCCAATTTCATATGAATTTGATGGTATCCACTACACAAATCAACTTTGGAGAAAATTGTAGAGCCACTCAATTCATCAAGCATATCATCTAGCCTAGGAATAGGATGACGATAACGAATAGTAATATTATTAATGCCTCTACAATCAACACACATACGCGATGTACCATCCTTTTTCGGCACTAGTATGGTAGGAACAGCACACGGACTAAGAGATTCACATATATAACCTTTGTCGAGCAGCTCCTGTACTTGATGCATAATCTCCTTCGTCTCCCCTGGATTGGTATGGTATGGTGCACGGTTGGGTAGCGATGCACCGGGAATTAAGTCAATCTGATGCTCAATCCCTCGAATAGGTGGTAATCCCGGTGGCACGTCTTGTGGAAAGATGTTAGCGAACTCTTGCAAAATGTTAGTAATAGCAGGAGGCAAAGAGGAAGGCACGTCCTCGAATGAAAATAATGCCTCTTTGCACACAAAAGCATAGCAAATAGATTTGCTAAAATCTAGCTGATCAATATCAGATTTGGTGGCAAGTGAACATGCACTTTTCAAATTAATTTCAGAAGCAACACTAGATGGTTTACTATCAGGCTTCATTTGTTGCTCAAATACTTTTGCTACAATCTGATTATCACTCTTATTTTTCTCCTGTTTTTCTTTATTAGATCTATTAATATCATCTTTCAAAATGGAATCAGGAGACATAGGAAGCAAAGTAATATGTTTATCCTTATGAACAAGAGTATATTGATTGTTTCTACCATGGTGTACCGAATTTTTATCAAATTGCCATGGTCTATGAAGTAATAAGGAACACGCTTGCATAGGTACCACATCACAATCAACATAATCAACATATGTAGAGATACTAAAATGCACATGAACAGTACGTGTTACCTTAACCTTGCCACTGTTGTTGAACCATTGGATGTAATAATGATGTGGATGTGGTCTTGTGGTGAGGATAGCTTCTCCACCATATCCATGCTAGCCAAGTTGTTGCAGCTCCGTCCATCTATGATGATGCAAACAGAACGTTCCTTCACAACTCCCTTTGTATGGAACAAATTATGCCTCTGATTTTGCTCAGCTTGTGTAACCTGCACACTCAAAACACGATGAGCAACTAAACATTCATACCTGTCAACATCTTTTGGAGCCATGTATTGCGTCTCATGTTCAGAATCATCTCCACCGTGTTCTTCACGTGTAATAAGAACCAAAGTCTCCTCATCATAGTCACTAGCGGACTCATACCCATCATCCTCAGTAGCAATCATCACACGCTGAGATTTGCATTCTGTCGCATAATGACCTCTTCCCTTACAACGATGACAAATAATATCACTTGTGCGCCCTATTGATGCCATTGAAGAAGAAGAGCTCTGTACAGGCCCGACAGGTGTGCTCTTGGTAGATAGTAGTGGTTGTGCCTGCTTTCTTGTATCACGACTGGAGGTGGCAGCTGATGGAGGTGCCGATGTAGTAGAATGTGTGGAAGTAGAGGATGCACGCGGTGTCCATGAAGAAGGTCGACCTGCAGAAAAGTTAGTTCGTGCCAATGCCTATCGATCCTGCACTTCACGTTCAGCTTTACAAGCAAGACAAAATAAACAAGTGATATTATTATACTCCTTATACTCTAGAATGGTCTGAATCTCTCTATTTAATCCACCCATAAAACGTGCAAGCATAGCTTCATTATCCTCAACAATACCACATCTAATCATGCCAGTTTGTAATTCCTGATAATATTCCTCTACAAATTTTTTCCTTGTCTTAAACGCTACAATTTATGAAGTAATTCACGTTGATAATATGGTGGAACCCAACGAGTACGCATAGCAGTTTTCATAGCAGCCCAAGTAGTTGGAATATTATTCGGATATAATCTACGATGTTCAGACCGCCACACATAAGCAAAACTAGTGAAAGCACAAAGTGCAGCGGCAATACGTTTCTAACCCCCAAGTAAGATATATATTAGGAACGTATCTACTCAAATGGTGGAATATTCAATTTCAATTTAGGGAGATGGTCATGATCTCGTACCTGAGGGGGTGGTGCAGCCCAACCATTGAGATTATTTGCATGTGGACGACCTGGTGGTTGTGGTGCTGGTCCTAGGCCTTATCCTAGCAATTTCTCTAATAATTATGGTAATTCCTACAACAACTCTTATGGAAATTTTAATAATATGCCCTCTGAATTAGATATTAGTGTTAAAGAGTTTATGAATTCGCAAAAGAATTTCAATGCTTTGCTTGAAGAGAAATTGCTTAAAGTTGATGAATTGGCTAGGAACGTTGATAGAATTTCTCTTGAGGTTGATTCTTTAAAACATAGATCTATTCCTCCTAAGCATGATATCAATGAGTCTCTCAAATCCATGAGAATTTCCATTGATGAGTGCAAAGAAAGAACCGCTAGGATGCGTGCTAAGAAAGATTGCTTTATGAAAGCGTGTTCTTCAAATTTCTTTGAAAATAAGGATGAAGATCTAAAAGTTATTGATGTGTCCCCTATTAAATCTTTGTTTTGCAATATGAATCTTGATAATGATGGGACTGAATATGACCCACCTTTACCTAGAAGGCGTTGCAAAAATTCGGAGTTTTTAGATCTTGAAGCTAAATTTGATAAAAGTGGGATTGAAGAAATCAAAACATTAGATGTTAATAAACCCACTATTTTGGATTTCAAGGAATTTAATTATGATAATTGCTCTTTGATAGATTGTATTTCCTTGTTGCAATCCATTCTAAATTCTCCTCATGCTTATAGTCAAAATAAAGCTTTTACCAAACATATCATTGATGCTTTGATGCAATCTTATGAAGAATAACTTGAGTTGGAAGTTTCTATCCCTAGAAAACTTTATGATGAGTGGGAACCTACTATTAAAATTAAGATTAAAGATCATGAATGCTATGCTTTGTGTGATTTGGGTGCTAGTATTTCCACGATTCCAAAAACTTTGTGCGATTTGCTAGGTTTCCGTGATTTTGATGATTGCTCTTTAAACTTGCACCTTGCGGATTCCACCATTAAGAAACCGATGGGAAGAATTAATGATGTTCTTATTGTTGCAAATAGGAACTATTTGCCCGTAGATTTTATTGTTCTTGATATAGATTGCAATCCTTCATGTCCTATTATTCTTGGTAGACCTTTCCTTAAAACGATTGGTGCAATTATTGATATGAAGGAACGGAATATTAGATTCCAATTTCTATTAAAGAAAGGCATGGAACACTTCCCTAAGAAGAAAACAAAATTACCATATGAATCTATCATGAGAGCCACTTATGGATTGCCCACCAAAGATGGCAATACCTAGATCTATCCTTGCTTTTATGCCTAGCTAGGGGCGTTAAACGATAGCGATTGTTGGGAGGCAACCCAATTTTATTTTTAGTTTTTTGCTTTTGCTTCTGTTTAGTAATAAATATTTTATCTAGCCTCTGGTTAGATGTGCTTTTATGTTTTAATTAGTGTTTGTGCCAAGTTAAACCTATAGGATCTTCTTGGATGATAGTTATTTGATCTTGCAGAAATTTCCAGAAACTTTCTGTTCACGAAAATAATTGTTAAAAATCACCAGAACATGATAAAATATTGATTCCAATTTCTTCTGATCAATAAAAAAAATTCCTAGGTCATCCTATTTTTTCTGATTTTTTGGAGTTCCAGAAGTTTGAATTAGTTACAGATTACTACAGACTGTTCTGTTTTTGACACATTCTGTTTTTCGTGTGTTGTTTACTTATTTTGATGAATCTATGGCTAGTAAAATAGTTTATAAACCATAGAGAAGTTGGAATACAGTAGTTTTAACACCAATATAATTAAATAATGAGTTCATTACAGTACCTTGAAGTGGTATTTTGTTTTCTTTCGCTAACGGAGCTCACGAGATTTTCTGCTAAGTTTTGTGCTATGAAGTTTTCAAATTTTGGGTAAAAGATTTGATGGATTATGGAACAAGGAGTGGCAAGAGCCTAAGCTTGGGGATGCCCATGGCACCCCCAAGATAATCTAAGGACACCATAAATCCAAAGCTTGGGGATGCCCCGGAAGGCATCCCCTCTTTCGTCTACTTCCATCGGTAACTTTACTTGGAGCTATATTTTTATTCACCACATGATATGTGTTTTTATTGGAGCGTCTTGTATTATGTGAGTCTTTATTTGTTAGTTTACCACAATCATCTTTGCTGTACACACCTTTTTATGGAGACACACATGATTCGGAAATTATTAGAATACTCTATGTGCTTCACTTATATCTTTTGAGTTATATAGTTTTTGCTCTAGTGCTTCACTATATCTTTTAGAGCACAGTGGCGGATTTGTTTTATAGAAACTATTGATCTCTCATGCTTCACTTATATTATTTTGAGAGTCTTAAAATAGCATGGCAATTTGCTTTAATTAATATCATGAGGAAATTGATGCTTGATAATTGTTTTGAGATATAAAGGTGGCAATATCATAGTTGTGCTAGTTGAGTAATTGTGGAATTAAAAAATACATCTGTTGGAGTTTGTGATTCCCGTAGCATGCACGTATGGTGAACCACTATGTAATGAAGTTGGAGCATGAAGTATTTTTTGATTGTCTTCCTTTGTGTGGCGGTCGGGATCGCGCGATGGTTAACTCCTACCAACCCTTCCCCTAGGAGCATGCGTAGTAGTACTTTGCTTCGAGGGCTAATAAATTTTTGCAATAAGTATATGAGTTCTTTATGACTAATGTGAGTCCATGGACTATACGCACACTTACCTTTTCGCAATTTTCTAGCCTCTTCGGTACCGCGCATTGCCCTTTCTCACCTTGAGAGTTGGTGCAAACCTCGCGGGTGCATCCACACCCCGTGATATGATACGCTCTACCACACATAAACCTCCTTATATCTTCCTCAAAACAGCCACCATACCTACCTATCATGGCATTTCCATAGCCATTCCGAGATATATTGCCATGCAACTTTCCACCATTTCATTTATCATGACATGCTCCATCATTGTCATATTGCTTTGCATGATCATGTAGTTGATATTGTATTTGTGGCAAAGCCACCGTTCATAATTATTTCATACATGTCGCTCTTGATTCATTGCATATCCCGGTACACCGCCGGAGGCATTCATATAGAGTCATTTTTTGTTCTAAGTATTGAGTTGTAATTCATGAGTTGTAAGTAAATAAAAGTGTGATGATCATCATTATTAGAGCATTGTCCCAAGTGAGGAAAGGATGACGGAGACTATGATTCCCCCACAAGTCGGGATGAGACTCCAGACTAAAAAAAAAGAGGCTATAAAAAAAAGAGAAAATGCCCAAATAAAAAAATGAGAGAAAAAGAGAGAAGGGAGAATGTTACTATCCTTTTACCACACTTGTGCTTCAAAGTAGCACCGTGATCTTCATAATAGAGAGTCTCTCATTTTGTCACTTTCATATACTAGTGGGAAATTTCATTATAGAACTTGGCTTGTATATTCCAATGATGGGCTTCCTCAAATGCCCGAGGTCTTCGTCAGCAAGCAAGTTGGATGCACACCCACTTAGTTTCTTTTTGAGCTTTCATACACTTATATCTCTAGTGCATCCGTTGCATGGCAATCCCTACTCCTTGCATTAACATCAATTGATGGGCATCTCCATAGCCCGTTGATTAGCCTCGTTGATGTGAGACTTGCTCCTTTTTTTGTCTTCCCACATAACCCCTACCATTATACCTTATTCCACCATAGTGCTATATCCATGGCTTGCGCTCATGTATTGCATAAGAGTTGAAAAGGCTGAAGCGCGTTAAAAGTATGAACCAATTGCTTGGCTAAAACCGGGGTCGTACATGATATGAATATTTTGTGTGGGGAAGATGGAGCATAGCCAGACTATATGATTTTGTAGGGATAACTTGCTTTGGCTATGTTATTTTGATAAGACATAATTGCTTAGTTAGTATGCTTGAAATATTATTGTTTTTATGTCAACATTAAACTTTTATCTTGAATCATATCAAATCTGAACATTCATGCCACAATAAGATGAATTACATTGAAATTATGCCAAGTAGCATTGCGCACCAAAAATTATGTTTTTATCATTTACCTACTCGAGGACGAGCAGGAATTAAGCTTGGGGATGCTTGATACTTCTCCAACGTATCTATAATTTTTGATTGCTCCATGCTATATTATCTTCTGTTTTGGACATTATTGGGCTTTATTATTGAGTTTTATATTATTTCTAGGACTAACCTATTAATCGGAGGCCCAGCCCAGAATTACTGTTTTTTGCCTATTTTAGAGTTTAGCAGAAAAAGAATATCAAACGGAGTCCAAACGGAATGAAACCTTCGGGAACGTGATTTTCAGAACGAACATGATCAAGGAGACTTGGACCCTAAGTCAAGGAAGCTTCGAGGAAGCCACGAGGTAGGGGGGCACACCTACCCCCCCAAGCACGCCCTCCACCCTCATGGGCTGCACGTTGCTCCACCGACGTACTCCTTCCTCCTATATATACCTACGTACCCCCAAACGATCAGATACGGAGCCAAAAACCTAATTCCACAGCCGCAACCTTCTGTACCCACGAGATCCCATCTTGGGGCTTGTTCCGGAGCTCCGCCGGAAGGGGCATCGATCATGGAGGGCTTCTACATCAACACCATAGCCTCTCTGATGATGTGTGAGTAGTTTACCTCAGACCTTCGGATCCATAGTTATTAGCTAGATGGCTCCTTCTCTCTTTTTGGATCTCAATACAATGTTCTCCCCCTCTCTCGTGGAGATCTATTCAATGTAAACTTCTTTTACGGTGTGTTTGTTGAGACTGATGAATTGTGGGTTTACGATCAAGTTTATCCATGAACAATATTTGAATCTTCTGATTCTTTTATGTATGATTGGTTATCTTTGCAAGTCTCTTCGAATTATCAGTTTGGTTTGGCCTACTAGATTGATCTTTCTTGCAATGGGAGAAGTGCTTAGCTTTGGGTTCAATCTTGCGGTGTCCTTTCCCAGTGACAGTATGGGTAGCAAGGCACATATTGTGTTGTTGCCATCGAAGATAACAAGATGGTTTTTTATCATATTGCATGAATTTATCCCTCTACATCATGTCATCTTGCTTAAGGCGTTACTCTGTTCTTATGAACTTAATACTCTAGATGCATGCTGGATAGCGGTCGATGTGTGGAGTAATAGTAGTAGATGCAGGCAGGAGTCGGTCTACTTGTCTCAGACATGATGCCTATATACATGATCATACCTAGATATTCTCATAACTATGCACTATTCAGTCAATTGCTCAACATTAATTTGTTCACCCACCGTAAAATACTTATGCTCTTGAGAGAAGCCACTAGCGAAACCTATGGCCCCCGGGTCTATCTTCATCATATTAATCTTCCAACACTTAGTTATTTCCGTTGCTTTTTACTTTGCTTTTATTTTACTTTGCATCTTTATCATAAAAATACCAAAAATATTATCCTATCATATCTATCAGATCTCCTCGTAAGTGACCGTGTAGGGATTGGCAACCCCTTATCGCGTTGGTTGCGAGGATTTATTTGTTTTGTGTAGGTGTGAGAGACTCGCGCGTAGCCTCCTACTGGATTGATACCTTGGTTCTAAAAAACTGAGGGAAATACTTACGCTACTTTGCTGCATCACCCTTTCGTCTTCAAGGGAAAACCAACGCAGTGCTCAAGAGGTAGCAATATGCCATCAACATAAACCCAATTTGCACATATGGCATAGATAACAAGCCCATGGTTATTGGCATTTGTCTTTCTTGTGATGATATTGATATGCTCCCTTTGCATCATTTATCTCATATGCCATGCAATGACCACCTAGCTTCTGATATGCATTGTTTTGGATGTTGTTCATATTCTCCATATGATGTTTCCACTATTGCTCATGAGGAGACCTCCATAGTTTCCTCATACATTTTAGGAGATTTTGATTCATCCTATCCATTGCATGATCCCACTACTTGTGTGCACCATATGCTCCCCATGAATAAACATGCTAGTGAGGTGCCATATACTTGCAATATCAATTTGTGTCCCCATCGTGCCATACATAAAAACTCTTCTTTCATGATGGATGACATGTTCTTATACCATGCATTAAGTTTTTTTGAGCGATGCTTATCTTGTGCTAACTCACACATGCACATACACATCATGATGGATGATGTGTACATTTATCACGGACACAATTTTGTCTGTTTGTGTCTCTTTTGTGTAGGTACCCATGAATACTTGTCAACCTCGCAATCCCACGAGTTGACAAAATGAGCTCTAGAGAGCAATGATGACTTGGGATCCCATGGATTGTCTTTCCCACCACTCTCTTCGCGCAAAGACTTCACACATTTCTTCTACATGGCCCTCACTTGGTTATGGGTTATATACCACTTCTCACTTTATGCCCATATTTCCATGTTCACTTTGCATGATAGGCTCATTTCTATATATTTTCCATGCATTTGTGACCCATGCTTTGCATTACACATGATGATTGATTCTACTACTTGTATGTGTATTTGCAAGCTTGGTGGAGATATTGCTTGTTATCGCCATGTTTGCTATGTGCCCCATGCCAATGATGATATATTGATCTTTCTTTGTGTTCATGCTTGCGATATGTCTTGTGCATTGTCTATGCCTATTATTTGCTCACATGACATGATTGGCATGATTTTCTCTAGTGGGTTGCATCTTCGCTCCACTAGTTTGTGCGACATGATTTCTATGCTTGCTTCGTGTAGTGCACCACCCATGATTCATACTTGCTCATATCACATGTTTGGTTGCACCATTGTCATCACTTCACATATGCCATGTGTTGTAGGGTGGAGACCCTAAGTGGAGATCTTTCACGAATTGGAGGGGATTCCACGAAGAACGCGAATAACAAGAGGGTAAATCACAAGAGGAACACTCAAGAACAAGTCCAATCACACATCCACTAGACTCACAAACACATGAGATTCACAAGGTACAAGAACAATCAAAGGGAAACAAGATACATGGTAAAGTTCATCCCAAATCCTATGAAGGAGATGAGGTCTTGATGATCTAGATAGATCCTTCCCACAAGGGGGTCTTGAATCCCTAAGGATCTTATCCAATGGAGGCCTTGAACTCGAATGGAGTCTTCTCCCTCAAGAGGAATCCCACAAGGGGAGATACATGAGCTAAGCTCTAATGTCTAATTCTAATCTTACCTAACCCAAAAATGGAGGAGAAGGAGGGATATATATATAGGTCCAAGGCAAGGAAGTGGTAAGTGAGGGTGAAAGGGTAAAGTTACATGTGCCTTGCCCAAATTTGGCCCGCAGATGCACTACCGCACAGTCCGGTACGGGGGGCCAGACAGTCTGGTGGAAACAGAAACTTTTGGGCGTCCAAAAATTGTACTACCGGACTGTCCGCTTAGGGGACCGGATTGTCTGGTAGTGCAATTTCTGCGCATACCGAAACTACTCTCTGGATGGACCGGACAGTCCGGTTGGGCGACCAGACAGTCTTGTAGTGCAAATTTTGTACCATCTTCTTCCGTTGTCGCTTTCAAGCCTCCCTCGCGGACTGTGTAGGCGTACACTTGCGCTTGCACTCCTACTCATCATTTGTGGTGCTCCGATGATACCTATGAATGCACACGAGAGGAGTGTCAAGTAGTATACCATCCTCGATGGGGTCAAGTGAACACGTGTAAAGGAGATGATTCACCTTCTGTGTATGTGAAGTGGATGTCGCACGTGTCACTCGCCAAACGGACTCTTGACATTGTGATGTCTGTAGGATGCTCCGCATCATCCTCTCCCCATTGGGAAAGATCTGACCTCGGATCAAAAACCAAATCACCATGGGAAGAGATGGCCTCGTCGTGTAGAAGTGGACGTTCACGAAGTAGTCATCATCTTGAAAATCATAGTGGTCACTCTCAGATGTCGCACCATCGTGTGGTTCCTTTGAAAGGAGTAAGCACAACAAACACTTGGAAAAATAAATGTGGTTAGCATTAGTGCAAAACCAAGCATTCAAGTGGTGATTCACCGAACAAGTGTCATCATCATGCATAGCATAAGGCGTGACATGGCATGTAATAATATGAATTGAGCACAATCAAGGTCATCATGGAAACAAGCATGTAAATGTGAGGTAGTGATGCACATACTTGGGACAAGAGAATAAGCATCTAGCTCATGGTCATAGCAATCATGCATAAAGCGCTCGACATATGGTCGATGGTAGGCATACAAATCATTCACAACACAAACATAAATGAAGTGTCTAAACACATGGTCAAGTGCAAGACAAACCAAGCATAACAGGCATAGGGTGTAGTGAAGACAGTGTGGCACTCAACACAATAGAAAGGGCAATTGTTCATCATGTGTGAGGTAATCAAGTAAAGCAGGTAGCGATCAATGGGGCATGGCATATGTGAAGTGGTGACATTGTTGCAACCAAGCATATTATAGGAGCAAGTAATCCAAGAATTGGATGCAACACACAAGGTATATATGTCATGAGGCATGGCAATGTGGCAATGACAAGTCGAAGCAAGATCTCTAGCATGTGTGCAATATGTCAAGGTGCAAGCAACACATGAAGTAGTTTCCACAATAATCATGCTCATAGTTTGGGGGTTCTCAAAAGAGAAGGATATCACCTTGAAAGCATGTCCTTGTGCATCCTTCACAATGCCGAAGCCCAAGCAAGTGCGATGTAGAAGCGAGTCGGTCACAAGTGGTTCGCTCTCAAGAGCTCAAATGGTCAACTCATGGGAAGTGGAAGTTGACACCAAGTCGGAGTATCCTACACATGCACAAAAGAAAGCAAACAACGTATGTGCATGGTAGATGAACACATCATCCATCATGATGGTTCTCTTCTTTTGCACATAACCATTAGAAGCGCAAGTGCACAAATAATATGATGCAACAGTGGCGATATTCATGGCACTAGGTGTATGGTGCAAAGAAGTAAGACAAGCACGCTTCACAAGAAATATGTCAAAATTGCCAAATATATGCGAGAATGCTATCGGGGCAGTCTCATAAGCAAGACTAAAAGTATTGTTGCACTCAATGCATGGCAAATCATCTAGCATGAGAGAGGCAACATATGGAGACATGTGACAAGAAACGATAGCAATCATATGCAAAGAATGTAGATGGTTGTCATCAACTGTATGAAACGAGCAAGTATGAATCATGGGTGATGCAACATAAGAACGCATAGAAATCAAGTCATGAAAACTAGTGGAGCGAAGATGCAACACACTAGGGGTAAACAAGGCAATCATGTCATGTGGGCAAATAATGGATATAGGAAATGCACATGACATATCGCAAGCACGAACACAAAGCAAGATCATAGTATCATCATAGGAATGGGGCACAAAGCAAACATGGCAATAACAAGTGATATCTCCACCAAGCTTGCAAATAGACATACAATTATGAGAATCAATCATCATGTGTAATGCAAAGCATGGGTCACAAATGCATGTCAAAGGCATAGTAATGAGCATATCATGCAAAGTGAACATGGAAAGATGGGCATAGAATATGTAATAGCCAATAACCCATAACCATGTGAGGACCATGTAGAAGAATTGCGCAAAGTCTTTGCGCGAAGAGAGCGGTGGGAAAGACAATCCATGGGATCCCAAGTCATCATTGCTCTCGTTTTGTCAACTCTTGGGATTGTGAGGTTGACAAGTATTCATGGGTACCTACACAAAAGAGACACACACCAAAGAAAGTGTGTGCGTGGTAAATGTACACATCACCCATCATGATGTGTATGTGCACATGTGAGTTAGCACAAGATAAGTGTCGCTCAAAGAAATTTGATGCATGGTATAAGAACATGTCATCCATCATGAAAAAATAGTTATTCTGTATAACACGATGGGGACTCAAATTGAGCATGCAATACAAAGAAATACACTTCCGTGATGATGCGTGTTTGTCACAGTAGGTCGCGTTTTCTGTCATGCATGTACATCCATGACAAATTTATGATAGAATGAAGATAGTCATACCTGTGCTGTCGTAGAAGTGTTCCATGACATTGCCAAAATTATCATCACGGAAGTGTCCACTTCCATGACGATAAATCGCGCGTCACAGAAGTGCTTTCGTCAAAGGTGACCGACACGTGGCATCCACCATAACGGAACGCCGTTAAGCTATCGGGTCGGATTTTGGATCCGATAACCCGTTAATTGCCACGACCAATGCCGATTTTCCACGTGTAAAATTCTCATTGGCTAACAGATCCACGCGTCAGCTCCCCGTTGGCACAGGTGTCAATCATCCAACGGTCGAGATGGGCCTATGATATGTTGACACGTGGACCGGCCCAAAAGTGGCCCACAAAGTTTAAATGGGCTGGCCCAACCGAAGGTCCATAAGATTTAGCGGACCGTAATGGGCCGGCCCAGCTAAAGGCCCACAAAATTTAGCAGACCATAATGGGCCGGCCCAGCTAAAGGCCCACATGATTTTGCAGACCATAATGGGCCGGCCCAGCTAAAGGCCCACAAGATTTTGCGGACCACAATGGGCCGGCCTAGCTAAAGGCCCACAAGATTCCGCAGACCATAATGGGCCGGCCCAGCTAAAGGCCCAACATTCTCTGTCAAATCAGCCCGTCAACGGCCTGTCCTAAACTTGTCATCAACGCGGCCCATGGTCGCTTCTGGCCCGTTAACAGTCCGCTAAGTAATTGGGCTGAATTACGGCCCGGTGTATTTCCGGCCTGTTAAAGATCCGGCTTCATTTGGGCCCATTTACAGGCCATCAAAACTTTCGGCCCATAAACGACCGTGAAGGATTTGGGTCATATTCGGCCATGTATGACATTCGGCCTGTTAGAGGCCCACTATAGCTTTGGGCCACTTTCGGCCTGTTGTCATTTTCGGCCTGTTGTCATTTTTGGCCAGTTAACGCCGGACGTAAACCATGGGCCATATGTGGCCCAACGTCATATCGGGCCCATTAATGGCCCATATAAAAATGACGATAATCTAGCTCGACCAAACTTCCGGCCTGTTAAAGGCCTGTGTATTAGGTCGGCGCATTTACGGCCCGTCCGAATTTCAGCATGTCAAAGATCCGCATCGTAAATGGGCCACCATTTCGGCCTGCTAAGTCTAGTGGGTTATTTGGCACAATCAGGGCCCAATCTCACTTTCGGTCTATTAAAGACCCATGCTTTTCATGGGCTTGAGATATTTACACCTGTAAATGACCTATTTTACTGAGGGCCCAAATTATGTTTAGGCCTGTTAAAGGCCCACTATGGGCACATGTCTACCAAAAAATATGAAAGCTTATGCTGATTTAGGCCCAAATATTTTTAGTGGGCTACATGCCAATTTCGGCCCGTAATCGTTTTTAGCCCAATTGGAATGGGCCCGATGAATGTTGGCATGTTGGGCTCCTACGAAGCTTTCGGCCGAATACATTACTAAGATAAACCTACACTATACAAAAATAGCATCGTAATTACTGCAGCCTCAGGCAACATCATAAATGTTGTATCACAACAAAATAAATTCCAACCATACAACAAAAGGCCTGTTGGCATAAAGTTTACAGTCCTTCCAGATAAAAGCACCATCAGATGTATAGAAGCACATATCATTTGACCTGAGTGCTAATGTTTCAGGCTATAGAATCTGATGGAGCAGCACGATCTCCACCTTTTTTCCGCCATTGCTCTTGAACAACGAAGCGAATGTCTGATAGTCTGGTTTCAAAACCATTCATATCTTGACGACATTTCTCAACCACTATTCTTGTTTCCGAAACAACGTCCATTAGGGATTGGACTTGTGTCTGGAGCACAGATATATCACTCTATCTAGCAGGAAGATATTGTTCAGTAGACGATTTGGATGAGGTTACCTTGACAACCAACCCAGAATTACGCACGAAGGTGCTTTTTGCACTGTTAGTGGAGAGATACTGACGCACTGCAGCAAGAGGTGACATTGTGCCTGTAGTAGCCTCGTCACCTTCAGGTGGTTGTGGCTGTTCAATCATTTGTTCCATAGCTTCCTGAAAGTTTGAACTTGTAGATTAGTGTACCAGATAAGTTACTAATGAGACAAAAACAAACAAAGTAGGTTAAACATTTATACATAACTCATTTTGGTGAACTACTGTAATACATTAGCATGTATTGTAGTGCCAACTACATAATAAAATCACTTTCGGAACATATGTCCATGTAGCATGCCTACTGGATTGTCTATTTCCTCACATTCGTCGACATCTAAGGATAAAGAGACATGGTTTAAAGTAGGATGAACATAGTATGCCATCATTCATATCATGGGAAAATAAATATAAAACAAACATGCTTTTTTATCATTGTGTGCGTATGTGAACATAACAACTAGATTACAGATCAAGACCAAAATAATATCCTTCATCTCATTTAAACCATGTAAGGTGAAATGATACGTTAAGACAACTGTGAATAAAAGTGAACATAGTAACTGACATTGGCTGCAAACCAAGTAGTTAAATGAACACATCACAGTACCAATCAGTTCAAGGCAGGAGGAGTAAGGACTTACAATAGTGGCTTGAATTGGTGTGCTCATTCCCTTTATCTTGATGGTGTGGCAATCCTTGAAGATTTGCACTGCATTCGATTCAGGTTCTTTTTGGTACGCACGGGCTTTCCTCTGTATTTGGAACAAGTCAATATAGATACGATAATATGGCACAAAAAAAAGAAGGAAGTAGCAGCTATTTACAAGAGCCTCGCAGTGTGCAATATAGCTACGAGATCCTGTTGTCTGTTGGAATTTCACTTTAGAACGGTTGGTTTTGTTCTTCAAACAGTTAGCCTAGAAGAAGATACACTTGTAAGTCACATACATAAATACAAGTTCAATATGTGGTCTGATCAAAT
Source organism: Aegilops umbellulata (assembly GCA_032464435.1). NCBI lineage: Eukaryota > Viridiplantae > Streptophyta > Magnoliopsida > Poales > Poaceae > Aegilops > Aegilops umbellulata. Next base: position 256,764,763 of record CP136057.1, read on the forward strand.
ACATATAGCCTACCTGATACTTTGGATCAGACCAGTGTTTAACGAGGGCTGTCCAGTCTTCATCTGTAATATATTCCACTGGAGATGTTTGGGTGATTTCATTGTTAGCCTTGCCTTCAAAGTGAGATTTTCTAAGGTGGTACCGATACTTTCGCAGAGCAGACTGAAAAACATGAGTGCATGCTTGTTTAGTTGCATCATCTTTTGGATCCAACTTGAACCTCATCTATTGAAAAAAGAATGTGAGTCTTATTAGGAGGAAGCTAGAAAGTATGGGACAAAGCAAGACAATATTACTAATTGCGATGAATAACATTACTTACGGATAAATGGTCAAGGAAGGTGTTAAACTAGGTATTGTTTTTCTCATTCCTGTACTGGATCCACGTTGGGAGGATACGTGCATGACACCTAACGGCAATGGCTGCCTCTGATACTAACTTGGCTGACTTTGTAGCATCACGTGGCCTTTTTAAACCTGCCTCAAAATGGATCTCCATTCTTCCTCCTTTAGATTTTTTTAATCTGTCAAGCATTATCCCTGATGTCTGTTTCCGCTTGCGCCGTGGTGCTAGTTCAACAACGAATATGGGAAGTGTTAGTGTACATCAAACTGTGAGAGTACATATAAAGGAGCATGCAACTTCAACTTGACTCTGTCAGGTACCGTCTTGGTGTTGATGCTCATGAGGTTCATCTGATCTTGCCAAGTCCTGTTGTGTCAGCAGTGCTTCGGAAGTAGTGTTAGGTGTGAGGGAATCTTGGGAACTGGCCAGTTCCGGAGCAAACAAACGAGTAACTGGTTGAGATACTGGTACAGTTGAAGCGGATGCTGCAGCTGGTGGAGCAGGTGATACTGTGTTTGTAGATTTAGCCGGTGGACTTGGACCTTCTACTGCACTATAAGTACGAGCACAATCTCGACGGCAGAACCTTTTCCGTTTCACCCGACGAGTAACAACACTCCCTACTATAGTATTTTCCTTGCTCTTTTTTGACTTTGCCATGTCAAGCTATACCCACAACACAAAAGAATAAAATCACTCTTCAGAACTCATTGATGCATGATAAAGACAAGCAATACTTTGATGTAAGACAACCGTATGAGGATGGAATATGTAAGAAAAACAGGACAACATGACATATTCACAGCTACGATGTGCAAACTAAGCAGAAGGATTTTCAAGAAAATAGAAGTAATGCAAGCTAGACACCATATGAAAGATGCAACCAATATTACTCTGCCAAGTTAAAAGTGTCTTGTCATAAGTGGCAATTTCCAAAAATTAGAAGCAGTACAATGTAGAAATCAATGGAAGATGCAACCACTATCAAACTGCCATGTTAAAAGCGTCCAATCATGAGTGACTGATGCGGGATACACAACAGCAGTACTTTGATGTAAGAACATGGTATGATAGATAGATGCAGTGTATTCTAGACACAAAAAGCCATGTCATATGCACATGTATAACGTATAAACTCAACAGGTGCAATTTAATCAAAATAGAAGAAATACAGGCTAGACAACATATGCAACATGAAACCAATTATCACACTGTCAACTTAGAGCAAGCACCTGCGATGGTGGAGTATGGGAGATGAACTCATCATGTAGACTTGGGACTTCAACTTCATTAGTAGTAGCAGTGGCAAATCTAGAGAGTCTCTGTTTGCGTCGGTGCGGAGGACCACCAACATCCCCTAACTTACTCTTTTCCTTCCTATTTCCTGATATTGCCTTATGAAGTCAAAACTACAAGAAGATGAATAAAATTAGCTCTGCATAACTGGTTGATGCATGATACAGACGGACACTACTTTGATGTAAGGCAAGCGCAGGATAGGAGGATGGAATATATACAAAAAAAGACAACGTTTCATATTCACACGTACGATAGGAGGATGGAATATGTATGAAAAAAAGTAAGCGGAAGGCATTTCAACAAAATTAGAAGAAATGAAAGCTAGGCACCATATGAACATGCAACCAATATCACTCTATCAGGTAAAAGGTGTCCTGTCGTAAGTGCCATTTCAAGAAATTAGAAGCAGTACAAGCTAGAAGACAATGCAAGATGCAACCTACACCACAATCCCAAGTTAAATGTGTCTTATGGGTAAGTGATCGTTGCAGGTATAAGTTGTAAGCTACGCAGATGCAATTCAACATAATCAGAAGCAATACAAACTAGACATCATACGGAAAATGCAACCACTTATAACAGTTCCAAGTAAGAGCAAGCACCTGCGATGGTGGGGTAGGGGAGATGTGCTCATCGTGTACACGTATGTTCTAGAAACAGGAACACGTGTCATATTCACAGGCATTATGTGTAAAGTAAGCCGATGCAATTCAAGTTAGAGGCAATACAAGCTAGACATCATACGCAACATGCAACCACATATAACAGTGTCAAGTTAGAGCAAGCACCTGTGATGGTGGAGTAGGGGAGATGTGCTCATCATCTACACAGCTACGTTGACTGTCTAGCCTTGTGTTGTCTTGCGAATTTTGTTGGGAGGATGGCGGAGTAGAATCTGTAGAGACCCCTTGTTTGAGTTGCTCCGAAGGACCACCATCATCCACTGCTGGACATCATACGCAACATGCAACCACATATAACAGTGTCAAGTTAGAGCAAGCACCTGTGATGGTGGAGTAGGGGAGATGTGCTCATCATCTACACAGCTACGTTGACTGTCCAGCCTTGTGTTGTCTTGCGAATTTTGTTGGGAGGATGGCGGAGTAGAATCTGTAGAGACCCCTTGTTTGAGTTGCTCCGAAGGACCACCATCATCCACTGCTGGACTAATTTCCTTCAGCTGTAATGATTTTGCATTGTGAAGTCAAACCGATAAGAAAAAGGAATAAAATTCGCTCTTCAGAACTCATTCATGCATGATACTGATGCACTACTACTACACTCTAACACAATAAATCATATGTGTTTTTAGTTTTACTAGATATCAAATTGTTACTTATAATTATTCAGTTTGCATACATTAAAATTGCCTTTGAAATGTATGGCCAGTATCATCTACCGCGCGGGAAAAATCCCGCCCTTTCCTGTTTAATCGGGTTTGTATCGATGGATCGTGCGAAACAGCAAAACTATACTAGTACTATACAGTACAAGTGACAGTTCACTGGGCCGTCGTGTCGTCTACTCCTCCGTCGTAAGAGTGGAGCGCTCGCTTTCATAAATCTTCTAGTCCCTTTCGCCGACATGTGGGACATCAAGCTACCGGGTCCACGTGCCATACCGGAATACAGTGCAGAGCAGCCGGGGTGAAGCATCCCAGTCATTGTGCCGACATAGTAATGAGCAATGAGGCATCAAATCGCAAAGCTGGACCTTTCCCGCAGTTAAGTTGGAGGGACGAAGCAACCATCATTTCACTCGTTTCTGAGTCCGCTTCTCCATCATCTTCTTCAACTTAACAACGTGTTGCTTCTGCCGTTGTTCTGCCTCATGTGGGACGCGGATCGGCTTGGTAAAGCACTGACACGTGGGACCGCATGTTAGCAAACCGCCAGGACAACGTCCTCCGAAAATAATAAGCCTAACCCTAGACTTACAAAGGGCCACGTAGCTGCTACGTATACTTTGCATCTAATTTATATATGCCCCCCCCCTGATTTTCAGGTGGGGTGGGCCTAATCCTCTCCTTTAATCCAATCAAATAGTCCCACATCACATAAGTTTGTAACTTTACGTAAACCATTACATGGATGTAGCATTGCTCAAATAAGAAACCTCCCCCGCCATCCGCGTGGCAAAATCACCTCCTTTTTGCTAATCTTGATTCTATAATTTTTAGATCAATATAATTGAGATTTGTATAGATAGCACAAAGGAGCAAAACCAAGTGGTACGGTTAAGGGCATCCACAATGTGTAGCCAAATGTGAAAATAGCTTTTGGCATCGTGGGAACCATTGTGGACGGTGTTGCCAAAGCCAAAAAGATGGAACCGAAGCTCCCTGATTGATTGATTGAAGGAATAGAAAAATGCAACGTCTCTCCTCTTTCTCCCATGCTTGGACGCATGTAGTACAGTATAGAGCATAAAGTCTACTCCCCTGTCCCTTCTATCACAAAGCACAAAGCAGTGAGGCGTCAAATCACAAAAGCACGGACGAAGGAACCATCATTTCACTCTTCGCTGACTCCGCTTCTCCATCGTCTTCTTCGAGAAGCCATCTCACCGCATTAGTTACTCCTAGTAGTACTAGTAAAGGACTTCCTGGATGCAAATAAGGCGGTTGTCTCGGCTTGCAGGCGGCACTTGCGAACGACTTACCGTGGTCTCCCTCAATGGTGTTCTCCGTCGAACGCACTTTGCCAAACCACTAAAAAAAATATCGTCGACGTCACCGCAATGGGGAAGGAAGTCAAATATAGTTACTACCTCCATTTTTTTGTACACAAGGCCAGTATATCAAAATTACAATTTGGAAAGGGCCACTAACACTAATCGAGGCAAAATTGATGGGGTTAGCAACCAAGGACATTAATATCCCCTGCATGCATGCGGAAGTGAGAAGGTTGGTTTGCATGGCACTGCATTAATCAAGCGATGAGGAGTGAGATGGTTAGCTCTTTGGTCTTTGGAGAAGAAAATACGCATTAATTGACACGTGAAACGAGGATTTGTATCGATTAAATCCCGCGAAGGAAAACCCAGCCTTTCTTTTTTAACACTAGTACTCCTATTACGTACGTACTTATCCTGTTTGGGTCTAGGCCTTGCATTGCCAAACTTCACCACACATTTTTGCCAAGCTTGACTAAAGTTTTTAAAATGAGAAGGAGGTACACTTGCGCACGGCTATCGCGATCTCACCACACCCTCACACGGTTGCTCCTGCACACCGCGGTCGCACCGCACCCTCACACAGTCGCTCCTGCACGCCACAAACACAACCAAGGGAACGCACCCTCACTGACATGTGTTGTCGCATGTGAACACACCAAACTCAGCCATCCTATCGCTGACACATAATTTTCGTTCATAGAGTATGTTTATCCAACCGCATGTTGGGGAGTATCCGTACGGCCCGTGCGGTGGTCTGTTGGGGAAGAAGAAGAGGTGAGGAAGAAGGAAAGAAGGGTTAGGAGACGTAGGATATTCATCCAACCGCCTGAAATGGTAGACTGACCCAAGTCAGGCGACTTGCATAACAAATATATGTTTTTACATAGCAAAAGATCCTTGAAAACAACAACATAAAGAAAAACTATCACTGCTCGCGGAAAGAGACGGCCTCGTCGTCTTTGGCTGCCGGCGCGAACCAGCCGTCGCTGCCGATGTGTGTCTCCGCACCGTGGTTGTCCTCAGCCTCCAGCTACTCGTTCAAGCGGAGTGTGCGGGCGCTCTGCGCGGACGAGAGCACAGCCCGGTTCAAGTCGAGGACGTCCGGTTCCGCTTGCAGGAGGGCCTCGATGGCAGCGGCATCTGCGCGCTCCGTGTCGAGTCGAGCCTCCGCCGCCCGGTTCAAGTCCAGGACGTCCGGTTCCGCCTGCAGGAGGGCGTCGATGAGAGCGGCATCCGCGCGCTCTGCGTCGAGTCGAGCCTCTGCCGCCCGGTTCAAGTCCAGGACGTCCGGTTCCGCCTGCAGGAGGGCCTTGATGGCAGCGGCATCCGCGCGCTCCGCCTCAAGTTGAGCCTCTGCCGCCCGGTTCACATCCACGACATCCGATTCCGCCTGCAGGAGAGCCTCGATGGCAGCGGCATGCACGCACTCCGCGTCGAGTTGAGCCTCTGCCTCCCGGTCCTCCTATAGTATTGCCATGTTGAACCGCTGGTCCGCCTGCACCATGGGGGACTCGGAGGCCGGCACGAAGTCGACGTCCATCGTCTCATACCCATCGGGGGCCTTCTGCGCCGCGACCTCCGCCATGAACATTGGACCGGCTTCCTCCTCCTCATAGCTTGGCTCCAGAGAACTCGGGGATTGGCTCGCCGCAAAGCGAGCTTGGGAACGGAGGTTTGTGGCGCCGACCGCCGCCGCGATTTCTGCGCGGCACTCCGGCGTCAGCATCTTGTAGTAAGTGATCTTGCGGCGCACCATGGCTTTCCGACGAACTAGTGGACGCTTGATGCAGGCTAGGGGATCGAGAGGTGGGGGGATGGGCTAGAGATTTGGTGTGGTTTTAGGGCAGTGGTTGGCGTAGGCCGAGCAGCGAAGGTTCTGGTGTGAATAGTGGTTCCGGTGACGACCGGTCAATCGGTTTTGACTGTACATCGCTCTTGTCGCGTTCGCGTTGCAGCCCGGCACGCTGGACCCTCCACGTCGCTCACCAAATGGAACACACTTTGTCTTGCGTTTTCGCTCGCTTGTGGGACCGCAGTTGAGAGCAAACCGACGTCCCTCCCCCTCCCCCGCCCGCGTCATTTATTATACCACCACTCCCTTCGTTTTATGCGGAGTAAATAAAAACAGAGGGAGTATACTACGGATGAGGATCCCCTGACGTGGCCGAACCCATTGAGTAACTGACATGCGGGGCCTAGCAAGCATGGGGTCCGCCAGTAAGTGACCGAAAGGGAGGGTAAGGCAGGGATACCTATGTCAGAGGATCCACTTCCACTATACTACTTTGACCAAATGTTAGAGTAATAATATATGACATGCAACTTACAGTCTTACACAAATGTTAGAGTAATAATATATGACATGCAACTTACACAAAGCATACAGGGTCTAATGCGTTTTTCGAGGCTAACTTTGACCAAATGTTAGAGTAATAATATATGACATGCAACTTACACAAAGCATACAGGGTCTAATGCGTTTTACGAGGCTAACTTTGACCAAATGTTAGAGTAATAATATATGACATGCAACTTACACAAAGCATACGGTCAAATTCATATGTGAAAGGAGTTTCCAATGATATAATTTTCACATTATACATCTCATGTACTATTAATCTTGTCAATAATCAAATTGGATACCATCTCGAGTTCAAATCTAGGAGTACGTACGAATCTAACAATATTGATTGGGCGTTGTTGAATGTTGATACCTTTTTTTATCAAAGTAGATGTACTTTGACTACACATAAAACTTATATGTAAACTACTCCCTCCTTCCATCTGTATAGGGCCTAATGCGTTTTCGAGGCTAACTTTGAACAAAAGGTAGAGCAATAATATATGACATGCAACTTAAACAATGCATACCATCAAATTCGTATGTGAAAGGAGCTTCCAATGATATAATTTTCGCATTATACATGTCATGTACTATTAATCTTGTCAATAGTCAAAGGCGGTCTTGAAAAATGCATTAGGCCCAATATAGATGGAAGGAGGGAGTATATTATATGTTCAAAAACGAAACGAACATTGAATACCCTTTATATATGATTTGCGGATGCTATGATCACCGGTTCAAAATTTTGAATCCGCCTTAGGTATCACATGCCCCCACTCGTTCCCTCTCGATTTCATCTCGGGGTCCGGAGATCTATTGAAAGAGGACTAGGGTGGGTACATGCGAATGATACTCGGCGGAATGTTCAAATGAGGCATGCGGGAGGATGGACTCGACTAGAGGGCGGCATGATCGATGGAGAAGAGGGTTGGAGAGGAATGAGAAGTAAGAAAACGCCACATGATTATACTTGAACGGCTCAAATAAACAATAAGTTGTCTCACTTGGCCTACATATTGAAAGGCCTAATGCGCAACGCAGAGCACTGACGCTCGAATATGGCCGGGAAAACAGGGAAACAGACATGTGGGGCACAACCGTCGGGACGACGTAGCGTAGACTAGGCCAATGGAGGAGCTGGCCCACGACCTCCTCGCCACCGACAACCGTTCATGTGGGTCATTGGGGCCAACAACGGGGCGCAGATCCAGCACCGCCTCTGGACACGGCGACCGCGGTGAGCGACACGCTCATATCGTTGCTAGACACGGTCGGTTTCAGTTTGCCGAGGGTGGCGTTAGTGCTGTGGCACGACCAACGGTATGTTCGGTTTGTGCCCAAGGTTGCCCCATCAAAGCATTGGGTAGCCAAAATTTTGGTTGAGGTATTTGTTTCCCATGATTTGGCCGACATTGGCAAGAAAAATGAACTTGAGTTGGCTAGAGTTCATTGGCATGCCAAAGAAATGGCAACCATCCAAACAAAGACCAATCTTTGGGTCATGACCAAAATTTTGGTTGAGGTATTGGTTGCCTATGATTTGGCCGACATTGGCAAGAAAAATGAACTAGAGTTGGCTAGAGTTCATTGGCATGCCAAAAAAATGGCAACCATCCAAACAAAGACCAATCTTTTGGTCATGACCAAATTTTTGGCAAGGTGCACTTTGGCCACAATCCAAACACACCCCAACACCCGGCTCATCGAGGATGCACGAGGCACCACGACGCGTCCGCGGAGTGGTGTAGCACAGCCAACTGCATCCTCTGGACCTGAGAACATGCCGGGTCGTCTTGCTTTTTCAATGACATGCGGGGATCGCATGTGAGAAAAGGGCATCTCCAACGTTGCCACGATCGCAGCTGATTACCCTGGCACACCAAAACCCTCGTCCCTCACGCCGTCGCGTGGTGCGTTCCCAGCCGGCGCCAGCTGCCCGCATTCATGCCGTCCGTTCGTATGTCGTCGTTAAGAGGTTCGGTGCCCGAGGAACCAACTCCGGCGACTTAATGACGCACCCGGACGCTTGGCCTCACTGGAATGCGCTACTTAAAGTGGCAACGCCCAGCTAACCTCCACACCATAGCGCATCGTCCTCCTACCTGGAACCACATCCGCCATGACCGCAAGCGCGAACGCTCTGCGGGAGAGCTTGTCTTCGGGGATGGAGCTCGAGGTCGCCACCCTCACTCAAGTCACCACACAAGCGGTGGCCACGCTAGCGGCCGACGACGGTAGCACCATCAGCCACGCGTCCTACTTGCCGCCGTCCAACGTCCGGCACCGCCGAGGTCGGGAACTCCTCAGGATGAGTAGGGCATGGGAGGCGGCAGGGCATGGTGTGCCAACTGGCCGGTCCGTCTCCTGTGTTCTACTTTTCCGTGCCGGAGACCGCACATGCACTTCACGGGTCTTGTACCCCGCCCCCGTACATGGAGATCATAGATGGAGGACGTCGGTCACCGCCGTAGAATAGGTTTAGGGTCGGGTTTCTTTTATATTTTTGTCCTATAAAAGTTTGAAATTTAATGAAAATCTGCCGTGTTTGCATTAATCTCGGCCGGTGTATATGAACTTTCACAATAATATACATATTGTAGGAGTACTAGCAAGATGCCCGTGCGTTGCACGGAAGATCAAGATCTTGTGGGAGAAAAGGATGAACGAGGGAAAGCCTTATCTGCAAATGTGGAGAGGAGTGTGGGTAAATTGTCATAGTTTCCTTCCTATCCGTTAGATATAGATCGAACGGTCTATATTGCAGGATCGGACACATCTTTCTACATCTACGGGAACCTACGAAAGGGTTAACGTAAATTGCCTCTCTCTCTCCTCCACTGATTTTCATGGTGGTGGGCCCCTCCCTCCCCCCAATCTACAATCAACAGCTCACACGTTTCACATTACGTTAATTATGTAACTGGGATTACGTAGGTGTAGCATTACTCATCCTAAAAAACCCAACTTAGCCAACCTCCCAGCATATCGCGCGGGAAAAGACCCGGCCGCGCCGTTTTAATCGAGATTACCGTATTACTAGTAGTAGTATCGATGGATCGCGCGAAGCAACCGATTTTTTTTAGGGGGCGAAGCACCTAGTTTTAAAGGAAAAAATGCAGTACACTCACAGCACTCCTGTCGCGGTCGCATTGCACCCCACACATGCTCGGTCCTGCACACGGCTCATGCAAACGGAACACTCTTCGGCTTGCCACTTCATTGACACGTGGGACTGCATTGGAGAAACCGACCATGCGCCAAACTCCCCCCGCCCACCGCGTGAAAATCCTCCCCCCCCCCCCCACACCCAAAAATCCCCCCCCCCCCAAATCCGATTCAACCGCCCTTCGGCCAACTAGCCAATAATATTCCCCAAACCCCCCTCCCCCTGTCCCCTCCACTCCATTCGCTCCGCCAAAGCCGCCCTCCCCGCCGCGCCGATACATCGGCGCCGCGGTTCGGCGATCCTCTCGCTCCCACAGTACGCTCTCGTAGACTGCCGTCCTCTAGCCGCGCCGCCACCTCTGGCTACGTTCTTGTGGAGGCGCACGGCGGTCAGCACCGCCACCGCTGGTGACGTTCGTGTGGAGACGCATGGCGGTCAGCTTCTCCCACGGTACGCGCATTCTAGACTGAGGCCTCGTTCATGTCGGTGTAGCGCTGAATGTTAGCTGATAGATGCTGTTAATCTCACTGTTTGCCGAAGTAGTTTACTGTCAATATGCTCTGCTTAAGAAGCTTCCTTGCCCTGTTCTGCACTCAATCTGCTTAGCTGAGATGGCATGCCAAGGCCGATTAGTTGCTAAAATATCCTGCCATATATTTATTGTGACGTAGATTGCCATGGTCTAGTAGCTAATCTGTTAGGTGAAATAGCTCTACACCGTTTTATACTCGATCTTTGTTGCTGCGATGGCCTTTGATAGTTTGATGGCTGTGTGCTCGGCCTCATTGACTGTTGAAATAGCCTACCATAATTTGGCACTCCAATCTGTTTGCTGAATTAGCTTTACATATATTTCGTTACTTAGACCTGCTCGTCCAAATATCTTGCCATAGCTTTAGACATCGACCTAGGTATTTTTTTCTGGACTTCATAAAAAAGCATATATGTTTTTCCTGTAATATCTAGTAGAAGAACTAATTTGTATGTCTAACAGATGGACATGACTTGGATAACTTCTGCTCGAAGATTCTCCGCAGCATATGTCGAGGGGGTTGAAAACTTCATGAACTTTATCAGAGCTGAGTACGGTGGTCCGAAATCAGATGTGCTCTGCCCGTGTAGCAGTTGTATGAATTCAGTTACAAGACCCCAGTCAACTGTGCAAAATCATCTACACTTGTATAGGATGTCGATCACATATAATAGGTGGGTTCATCATGGTGAAGCTGTGAACGTCAATGTTATTGACTACGTGGAAGCAACAGATCACCATCTTGATCTGCCTGATGCTCAGGTGGAAGAGGAGGAGGAGGTGGTGGTGGCTGAGCCAGTGAGTTTGACCAACATTGAAACAATGCTACGAAATGCTCGTGCATTCCGTGAACTTTCACCTGCAGAAGAAAAACGGTGGGCCCGCATGTTGGAACAATGCAACGTTGCAGTCACCCCAGGAAATAAGCTGTCAGTATTCTCAGCTATGGTCACCTTTCTTCAGGTGAAGACATCTGAGCGGATGACCAACAAATCATTCGATGTGATGTTGGCTGCTTTCTGCGAATCTTTCCAGATGTGTCTGAGCTGCCACACACCTACAGTAAAATGAAGAATTTCCTTCATGCATGATATGATCCATGTTTGTAAGAATAATTGTGTTCTGTTCCGGAAGGATTATGCCAACTTAAGTGAATGCCTGAAATGCAAATCATCAAGATGGAAAGATGGCGTTTCTATGAAGAGGATTCCTCATAATGTTCTGAGACATTTTCCAATTACACCAAGATTGCAGAGGTTGTTTCATGATGCTGAAACAAGAGAGGATGTACTGTGGCATTCTAGGAACCAGGAGTACAGAGATCAGAATGTAATGAGCCATCCATCTCATGGTAGTGAGTGGAAAAGCTTCAATGATAAACACAAAGAGTTTGCTGCTGACCCGAGAAACATTATACTTGGCTTAGCTTCAGATGGATTTAACCCATTTGGCCACCAGAGTGCCAAATATAGCATGTGGCCAGTGCTTGTTATCCCTTACAACATTCCTCCAAATGTCTGCACCAAAGAATGAAACTACATGATGGCCTTGCTCATCCCAGGTCCAAAAAGTCCTGGAAAGGATTTAGATTTGTTCATGGAGCCTCTTGTGGAGGAACTTCAACAGCTATGGAAGGGTGTTCTCACTCGAGACCTATATAGCAGCCCACCAGCTGATTTCTTTCTGCTTGTTGTTATAATTTGGTGCACCCATGATTATCCAGCTTTGGGCACTATGTCAGGGCGAACGACACATGGTTACAATGCATGTGTTCGCTGTGACAGGAATCCGCTGTCATACGCAATACTTAGCAAGATCTGTTACATTGGACACTGCCGTTTCTTTGCCAAGGACAAGCCGCTTCCTAGAAAATACCGAATACATGTGTTCAATGCAAAGCATGAAAACCGTGATGCGCCAAAGAGGCTCACTGCCGATGAGTTGCAAGTGGAATTAGAGAAGGTCAGGCATATTACACCAGGAAACCATCCTGATAATGGTAGCGGGAAAAGAAAGCGTGGCAGGGCAAAAGAGAGATTATTTACCCGCAGGTCCACTTTGTGGGACTTGGAGTATTGGAAAGATTTGGATCTTTGGCATAATCTTGATGTAATGCACATCGAGAAAAATATATGTGACAGCATTATTGGCACACTTCTTAATATTGAAGGCAAGACGAAAGATACCTTAAAATCTAGGATTGATTTGACACACCTGGGTATCAGACAGGATTTGCAGGTGCAAGATGAAGGTAAACCATGGGATATGGCACCAGCTGTGTACGTCTTGGACAAGGTAAAAAGAAAAGAATTCTGCGAGGTCCTGTCACGTGTGAGATTCCCACATGGATTTGCTTCCAACCCTGAAAGGAGAGTTAGTGCAGATGGAAACAAGGTACAAGGGTTAAAAACTCATGAGTGCCACGTCCTACTTCAAAGGGTTTTACCTATTATCCTTAGAGGATTGGGCCGCCCTGACTTATACATAGCAGTTGCAGAGTTGGGATAATTCTTCAGGGAACTCTGCAGTAGGAATATTAGGATAGACGCTTTGGAGCGTCTTAGAGACAACATACCAACTATCCTATGCGACCTTGAGAAGATATATCCTCCAGCCTTCTTTGATGTGATGGTGCATTTGGCTGTTCATCTACCTAATGAGGCACTACTTAGAGGTCCAGTACAGTATGGCTGGATGTACCCTATTGAAAGGCGGCTAGGCACTTTCAAGGGCTATGTTAGGAAGAGAGCTAGACCCGAGGGTTCCATTAAAGAGGCCTACATTGCTACAGTACCGTTGACATTCTGCTCACAATACATTGAAACAGCTGATCAGCTTAGCAAAGAGGTGGGTGAAGACAATCCCGGGCTCAATGTTTTCGATTATTCTGTTCGAGTTACAGGGAAGAGTCGACAAGAGGACAAACCGAAAGATTTGGACAAAATGGTTTGGTATGTGTTGAATAACTGTCCTGAGATACTACCTTATATCAAGTAAGTGCAGTACTGCAGCTTATACATCGTAATCTACTAAACTTGCAGCACATTCTTGTATATTTAGATGTTTGACGCGATCACTATGTTGTGCAGCATCTACAAAGAGGAGTTACTGCCACAAAATCCAAGAAACATTGACAAACTGGTTATGGCAGGATTTGCGAAATGGTTCAAGAACCATGTAAGCTTTTGAAGTGCACTGTCAGTTTTTTTAATATATTGAGTACATAAGTGTGACGCCCGGATAATCAAGCTACAGTAACCTCTGCTAATGACGCCTTGTCAACTCCATTACTGTCGCTAATCTCACGTTAGTTCAAAACGATTCGAATTCAAATTTGAATTTTTGGCAAACAAACAAAGTTTTGAAACTTTAAAACAAAAATGTTCAGACCGTGTCAAATATTGCACAGATAATTACGGTGAAGTAAACACATTTTTAGAAAATGCATAAATATTTTGAATTGAATAAAACAGAAAGGAAAATAAATAAATAAAAAGAAACAAATGAAAGGAAAACAAAATAAAACAAAATCAACAGACACACCCCCCGCTGGGCCAAGTGGCCCAGCTGGCCTCCGCCGCCCGAACGGGCCGGCCCAACCGGCCAACCCCACTCCCCTCTTTATTCCCCCCCCCCCCCCGCAACCCTAGCCGCCACCCCACTCGTCCACTCCCCCCCCACTCGCTCCTCCCACCTTTCCCTCTCTCCCTCGCCTGGATCGTGGCGGGGGGAACTAGATCCCGCGTCGCCGGCGTCGCCCGTCACCACCCCTCCCTCGCCGGACGCCTCCTCGCCTCACCCCGAGTTGCCCCGGTGCCCGTCCACGCGCCGCCCTCGATCTGGAGTTGGGACTCGGTCCCGACGCCACAACCGCTTGGGGTCCCCCTCACCGGAACCACGTCGCCGCGCCGCTCGTCCCCGCCGCCCGTCGCCGGCGCTCCCCCACCGGACTGCCTCCTCTCCGACGCGCGTCACCGTTCACCTCCCCGCTCCCCACTGCCCCGATCCCTGCATCCCGCAGTGAGCCCCGACTCCTCCTCCCCTCCTCTGTCTCACGTGCTCACCGCGGCCGGGTCGCGCCCTGGCCGAGCGCGGCACTCCGTCCGGCCGCGCCACTTTGCGCTCGCCTCGCCCGAATACGCCGCTCCTTCGTCCCCTGTCCCCACGTCCCCGTGCCACCTCCCGCCGCGGCGGTCGCCGCTCCGGCCGGCACCGTGGCCTCCGGCCCCGCCTTGCGCCATCACCTTCCCTGCTCCGGCCACCTCGGCCATGGCCTCGCCCCTCTCCTGGCGTCGCCGCTGGTCATTGGTCGCGCGCGCCCCGCTGCCTGCTGCCGTTCTTGCCGGGCCCGCCGCTCGCCGGCGCTGGCCGCCCCTCTCCCCGACCCCATTGGCGCCCGCGCGCCCCACCGGGTGCGTCCTCGTGGCTGCGCCCGTGCGCCCGAACTCCCTGTGCCCGTAGCCCACACCCGCTATGGCCCCCTTGCCTATGACATGTGGGGCCCTGACCCCCCACAGAACTTATACAAAATAATAATTAATTGATTAATTAATTAATTAAATAAATAAATAACTTAATTAATTTTGATTAATTAAACTAATCAAATAACTAAACTAACTAAACTGTTAGTCAATTAATTAATTACTCAATGACAGTGGCCCCCTCCTAATTAATACTAATTAGGTTAAATTAGATGACTAATTAAAATGTGTCACTGACCAGTGGATCCCACTGATCAGGTTGACCAGTCAACTCTGTTGACTGCTGACGTCATCATGACCTCATGCTGATGTCATAAATATATTTTCGAATTAATATAAATAATTAATTAAATTCCAAAAATTAATAAAATCTTTAGAAAATCATATCTTTTAATCCGTAACTCGGATTAAAATACTTTCTACACGAAAGTTGCTCAGAACGACGAGACGAACCCGGATACGCAGCCCGTTCGTCCGCCAAACACCCCTAACATATCAAACTCGCAACTTTCCCCCTCCGGCTCCTCTGCCCAAAAACGCGAAACACCGGGAATACTTTCCCGGATGTTTCCCCCCTTCACCGGTATCACCTCATACCGCGTTAGGGCACCCCTAGCACCGTTACTTGTCATGTCATGCATCGCTATGCCTCTGTTTGCTTAAATATTTATTGTTTCTCCCCTCTCTTCTCTCGCTAGACACCGAGACCGACGCAGCTGCTACCCAGTACGACTACGGAGTTGACGACCCCTCTCTCTTGCCAGAGCAACCAGGCAATCCCCCCCTTTGATCACCAGATATCGCCTATTCTTCTCTATACTGCTTGCATTAGAGTAGTGTAGCATGTTACTGCTTTCGTTATTCCTATCCTGATGCACAGCCTGTCTTTGATACTGCTGTTGATACTTGTACCTGCAATCCTACTGCTTAGTATAGGATGCTAGTGTTCTATCAGTGGCCCTACACTCTTGTCCGTCTGCCATGCTATATTACTGGGCCGTGATCACTTCGGGAAGTGATCGCGGGCATATACTATATACTTACACTGTTACATTGTCTGTGATACTGTTCGGAGTTGGGGGCTGAAGGGGCAGGTGGTTCCACCCAGGTAGTGGTGGGCCTGGGTTCCCGACGGCCCCTGACTGTTACTTTGTGGCGGAGCGACAGGGCAGGTTTGCGACCACCTAGGAGAGAGGTGGGCCTGGCCTTGGTCGGCGTTCGCGGATACTTAACACGCTTAACGAGATCTGGGTATTTGATTTGAGTCTGGCCATTTGGTCTATACGCACTAACCATCTACGCGGGAGTAGTTATGGGTATCCCGACGTTGTGGTATCAGCCGAAGCCTTCATGACGTCAGCGACTAAGTGGCGCGCGCCGCATTGGATTGTAAGCTCGCTCTTGTATTAAGGGGGCTAGATCTGCTTCCGGCCGCGTTCGCAACATGCAGGTGTGCTCAGGGCGATGGGCCCAGACCCCTACGCGCTTAGGTTTAGACCGGCGTGCTGACCTCTCTGTTGTGCTTAGGTGGGGCTGCGACGTGTTGATCTTCCGCGGCCGGGCATGACCCAGGAAAGTGTGTCCGGCCAAATGGGATCAAGCGTGTTGGGCTATGTGGTGCACCCCTGCAGGGAAGTTTATCTATTCGAATAGCCGTGTCCCTCGGTAAAAGGACGACCCGGAGTTGTACCTTGACCTTATGACAACTAGAACCGGATACTTAATAAAACACACCCTTCCAAGTGCCAGATACAACCCGGTGATCGCTCTCTAACAGGGCTTCGAGGAGGGGATCGCCGGGTAGGATTATGCTATACGATGCTACTTGGACGACTTCAGTCTACTCTCTTCTACATGCTGCAAGACGGAGGCTGCCAGAAGCGTAGTCTTCGACAGGATTAGATATCCCCCCTCTTATTCTGGCATTCTGCAGTTCAGTCCACTGATATGGCCCCTTACACATATATCCGTGCATATGTAGTATAGCTCCTTGCTTGCGAGTACTTTGGATGAGTACTCACGGTTGCTTTCTCCTTCTTTTCCCCCTATCCCTTCTACCTGGTTGTCGCAACCAAATGTTGGAGCCCAGGATCCAGACGCCACCGTCGATGATGACTCCTACTACACTGGCGGTGCCTACTACTACGTGCAGCCTGCTGACGATGATCAGGAGTAGTTAGGAGGATCCCAGGCAGGAGGCCTGCGCCTCGTTCGATCTGTATCCCAGTTTGTGCTAGCCATCTTATGGCAAACTTGTTTAACTTATGTCTGTACCCAGATATTGTTGCTTTCGCTGCCTCGTCTATGATCGAGCACTTGTATTCGAGCCCTCGAGGCCCCTGGCTTGTATTATGATGCTTGTATGACTTATTTTATTTGTAGAGTTGTGTTGTGATATCTTCCCGTGAGTCCCTGATCTTGATCGTACACATTTGCGTGCATGATTAGTGTACGATTGAATCGGGGGCGTCACAAGTTGGTATCAGAGCCGACTGCCTGTAGGAATCCCCCTTCCAACTCATTGGCCGAAGTCGAGTCTAGACATTGCAAAACTTTTACTATCATGGTTGTGTGTCTTACGGGCACACGTCGCCATTGGGTGGTATTAGGATCTTTTACTCCTCATCTATACTCTAGGACTCTGACATCTCTTCTATTCGGGTTAAATGATTTTGCTAAATTCTAACTCTAGGTTCTCGTTACCACTTCCTGCCGGAGAGCCCTTTAATACGGATGATCGACTGCTTCAACGGAAGATTTTGACAATACTCTCGGATGTTCCCTCGATACTTTGTGCCATCCCTCTTGCAATTCCCCTTCCACCGTAAACCCTTAAGGATAACTACTTACAGTTGTTATTCTTACATTCCTCCCCAGTTGGTCTTGTTATTACAAGATACCCCGAAACACTCGTCCTTGTTTCGATAATCCGTTGAGCTTACTGCCTCGCAGTTCTCGACACATGAATATCCCTACGGATAATTTCTCACACTTACCGAGTATCCACTCATCCCCAGTTGATTTATGTATGTCATCAATCTTCGAAATACCATTCGATCTTCCAAAAATCCTCAGGAGCCTATTGCTCTTGAAATTCTCGCTTGCTTACATTTTGGTTAATCCCATAAGTCTAGTAATCTTATTGGCATCCTTTGTCACTATCGTTTAAGTCCGTTGATTCTATATGTGTGCGAATGCACGCAATCATCAGGTGATCCTTTTAAATTATCTTTCCGGCTCAGACTGAACTGGTTCGCAACCAATCCAATTGTCGTCGATTGTATTCCTAAGCTTACTCAACTTATCCATCCTTGATCAGAGTGTTTGCCTTTGATCCCTTGATTTGGAACTCATAATTCCTTTGCATTTGAGCTTTGAATTAGTCAGTTGTTTTGATATTCCGATCGCCTGGCTTCCTTTCTTATTTTGGGTGAGTACCGATGCTCACATACGATCCCTTGAGGACCACCAGAACCTTTATTGGATTTTATCCGACGACGTCCTTCATATTCAATAACTTTGTGGGTCTTTTCTCGGATACATAATGCCTTGGGTAAATTGTATCCTCTGCTTTGTCAACCATGCTCTGCTATCGAGCTTGTGTTATTTACTTCTGAAGTTTGTGGTATATGTTCCTAAGAGGCCCCGATGGGTTGGACATATGCCTTCTCTAATCTGTGTGAACCCGGAAACTACTACGGGTCATACTCTACTAGTGTTATGTCAGATAAAATTTCAACACACAACTTCGTTGAAGGCGAGAAGTGAATGAAAGGTTATGCATTAAAGAAGTGGGAGTCGACCTTGAACTTTGTGTTCACGCCCATGGACGCGATGTATATCCTATCATGGAAGCTTCTTGTAATAATAACTAATTCCTTGATATAATATCCTTTAGTATCGGTGAAATTGATCCTTTGCAATCGTGGTTTCGACCATATGTTCTTCTTGGATCCCATTTCTCGGACAAGTTGAAGCACTTGTCTTCTATAGAACAATACCCCAGTCCAACCTCTACTTTGATCTGTCGTCGAGTATTACCCCCTGGTATCTCGAGATTATCTTGGAACATCATAATTCCTTATGAGTTCTTCACCAAGTACTACATACTCACTGATTACAATTTTTCATGGGCTCTGAGTTATTAAACACTCAAAGGCACCGATAACTGAATCGAGTCTGCACCGTGATTAAACAACTATTAGTAATCTTATTAACTTATGAGTTTTGTACTCGATCACATCATTCCTAGCCTACTCGGCTACATCATTATCGTGCTGATTTTCAACTGTGCTACCTGGTCCTTAATCCCGGAGCACAAACTTCGACGGCGAGCTAATCTTATGTCGATCTTCCTCGTCATATGAATTCTCCTTGAACAGCCAACATGATTTCAAGTTGTGTCGTACCCATGGTTCTAATAACCTTTCGCTTCATCATACCTTTGACTTGATGTCATCGCTGCTCGATTACATCTTCATGGAATCTCTCGACAAATGTGTCGTGATCATCATCAGCATTCTGAGCTCTTCCAGGTTATTAATCGAATTCATGATGGGAAATACCATCCTTGCCCCTCAATGCTTTGTGTTGTCATCGGCAACATTCTTGCCTTTCCCCAACACAAACTTGTTTATTGTTTTGTGTTGTACCTTGAGCTCCTCGCTATATAGCTCATGATCTATTTTACCTTGGATAATTACCATCTCTTTTGTCAAGAATGTGTTGAGAATTTCACCACCTCTTAAGAATTCTTGGTATAATAATACTTCTCGCCATCTCCGTTCATTTCTTGGTCCCCGTGTTGTTTTAAACGAAATACCGACAATTGAGCTATGATGTGTGAATTCAAAACTTCTAGCAACCCTATTGCTTTGAAGTGAATGGGCAATAGTTTCATTCGAAGTCTTTCGATAATTGTATCACCATTCTAAGATTGGTCGTGCAACCCAGCCCATTTTTTGAGTGCACCTTTCCACAATGATTAATTGTGTATGTTTTCCTCGAGCATACGTCATTATATCATTTGATCTGACAAATGTTATCTCCTTGTTCACCTACTTGTGGAAATCCATTTTTATGGAAATCTCGATGAATTATCACCGAGTCCATCAGCACCTCCTCATCCTCTCTTTGGCATGATGAACTCTTGTTTCGGCACTCGCTTCCATAGATCATTTCTCAAGAATTTTACATTGTCATCTCGTCAATTTGTGTTGCACCTTTTCTTCTCTGGCATCCTAAGTCAGAGGTATCCTGACACCAATCAGGTCTGAATCTCGGTCAGATATGATGGTTGGAACATATTTCCAAGAATTATAACAATGGTCTTTATATCACCCGGTAAGGTGCTGTCATGCCTAGCACACCTGGCCGGAGGCCCTATTTTTATAGATTCCTTTTCAGCAAGGTTATCATTCTTCCATGAAGAAAGTGTAAGACTTATTCTACAAGTTATTCCTGATGGATCCTTTGTGTTTCCAAAGTCTGATCTTCACCTGATGACCATGTCAATGCTATCTCGAAGCATGTCTATGGTACTCCGATTTTCAACAAGAAAATTTGAAGCCCAATGCTAAATGTTTCCCGCTCAATTATCCAAACACAGCTGTATGGGTAATGTCATGAAATTTCTCTCCCCTTAACTAAATAGTTTTCTACCTTATATCCTGTCATGGATATCATGCCCTACTTGTCCGTGGGAAGGATATACCCCTGAGATATCTGATAATCATATTTTCCTTGCTATTATTTGGTTTAACCTTTCTGGTGATCATTAAGGTCTAAGCAGTATTAATTCCCTGCTTATGTAAACCCCTCGTGTACAATTCTGTCAGTAAGACCCTATTACTTTTGTTGATGACATTTCGGTAACCACCGATGGACGAGAACTTTGCCTATTGGTCCGCCTTGTTGCAACGAGCAGGAAAATGGTTCTCTTCGTCCCTCGCCCTTGGTATCGATGTTGTTGTCGACGTAAATGACAGGCTACCCTCTAACGCGCCTTGCTATCGCGACCGTGCAAGATGTCACTGCTCCTATTTAAAAAAAACATGGTGGGCCCATAACCCACAGTTCCACAGGATCGAAACCTGACTCTCCTACGCACCCCAGTTTCCAAAGTTATTCCTCCCGCATGGACTCGTATGTAATTCATGAGCCACCTTCCGATGAGATCATCAATTCTGGCATCGGACACATTAATTATCCCGTTGCTTTGAAACCACTTTCACCTTCTGACTAGGCATTGAACGATTGCCTGGTTGCTTGAAACTTCTTATTGTACCTCCCAACTTTACTCTCGATGTCTTTTAAATGTTCAACTCGAGAGGTACTCATATGCTCATTCATGGGTTAATCCCAAATTATAACCCTTATAACATTCTGTCGTTGCCGACCTGCCCCGTTACCTATTCGTAATTACGATGAAGATCCCGAAGAAAGGATGCCGACTTCCTCATGATGACCCGAAGAAGAGGATTGAAGACATCAATGTATTGGACCGGTCTCTTCGAGAAGAGCAAGCCAGAATGAGAAGACCCGCTAGAATCGTTACCAAACCTTTTCCCCTTTTCACTACCTCTTAAATCTCGGGACGAGATTTCTTGTAGTGGAGGAGAATTGTGACGCCCGGATAATCAAGCTACAGTAACCTCTGCTAATGACGCCTTGTCAACTCCATTACTGTCGCTAATCTCGCGTTAGTTCAAAACGATTCGAATTCAAATTTGAATTTTTGGCAAACAAACAAAGTTTTCAAACTTTAAAACAAAAATGTTCAGACCGTGTCAAATATTGCACAGATAATTACGGTGAAGTAAACACATTTTTAGAAAATGCATAAATATTTTGAATTGAATAAAACAGAAAGGAAAATAAATAAATAAAAAGAAACAAATGAAAGGAAAAGAAAATAAAACAAAACCAACAGACACACCCCCCCCCCCCCCGCTGGGCCAAGTGGCCCAGCTGGCCTCCGCTGCCCGAACGGGCCGGCCCAACTGGCCAACCCCACTCCCCTCTTTATCCCCCCCCCCCGCAACCCTAGCCGCCACCCCACTCGTCCACTTCCCCCCCACTCGCTCCTCCCACCTTCCCCTCTCTCCCTCGCCTGGATCGTGGCGGGGGGAACTAGATCCCGCGTCGCCGGCGTCGCCCGTCACCACCCCTCCCTCGCCGGACGCCTCCTCGCCTCACCCCGAGTTGCCCCGGTGCCCGTCCACGCGCCGCCCTCGATCTGGAGTTGGGACTCGGTCCCGACGCCACAACCGCTTGGGGTCCCCCTCGCCGGAACCACGTTGCCGCGCCGCTCGTCCCCGCCGCCCGTTGCCGGCGCTCCCCCACTGGACTGCCTCCTCTTCGACGCGCGTCACCGTCCTCCTCCCCGCTGCCCACTGCCCCGATCCCTGCATCCCGCAGTGAGCCCCGACTCCTCCTCCCCTCCTCTGTCTCACGCGCTCACCGCGGCCGGGTCGCGCCCTGGCCAAGCGCGGCGCTCCGTCCGGCCACGCCACTTTGCGCTCGCCTTGCCCGAAAACGCCGCTCCTTCGTCCCCTGTCCCCACGTCCCCGTGCCGCCTCCCGCCGCGGCGGTCGCCGCTCCGGCCGGCACCGTGGCCTCCGGCCCCGCCTTGCGCCATCACCTTCCCTGCTCCGGCCACCTCGGCCATGGCCTCGCCCCTCTCCTGGCGTCGCCGCTGGCCATTGGCCGCGCGCGCCCCGCTGCCTGCTGCCGTTCCTGCCGGGCCCGCCGCTCGCCGGCGTTGGCCGCCCCTCTCCCCGACCCCATCGGCGCCCGCGCGCCCCACCGGGTGCGTCCTCGTGGCTGCGCCCGTGCGCCCGAACTCCCTGTGCCCGTAGCCCACACCCGCTATGGCCCCCTTGCCTATGACATGTGGGGCCCCGACCCCCCACAGAACTTATACAAAATAATAATTAATTGATTAATTAATTAATTAATTAAATAATTAACTTAATTAATTTTGATTAATTAAACTAATCAAATAACTAAACTAACTAAACTGTTAGTCAATTAATTAATTACTCAATGACAGTGGCCCCCTCCTAATTAATACTAATTAGGTTAAATTAGATGACTAATTAAAATGTGTCACTGACCAGTGGATCCCACTGATCAGGTTGACCAGTCAACTCTGTTGACTGCTGACGTCAGCATGACCTCATGCTGATGTCATAAATATATTTTCGAATTAATTTAAATAATTAATTAAATTCCAAAAATTAATAAAATCTTTAGAAAATCATATCTTTTAATCCGTAACTCGGATTAAAATACTTTCTACATGAAAGTTGCTCAGAACGACGAGACGAACCCGGATAAGCAGCCCGTTCGTCCGCCACACACCCCTAACATATCAAACTCGCAACTTTCCCCCTCCGGCTCGTCTGCCCGAAAACGCGAAACACCGGGAATACTTTCCCGGATGTTTCCCCCCTTCACCGGTATCACCTCATACCGCGTTAGGGCACCCCTAGCACCGTTACTTGTCATGTCATTTATCGCTATGCCTCTGTTTGCTTAAATATTTATTGTTTCTCCCCTCTCTTCTCTCGCTAGACACCGAGACCGACGCAGCTGCTACCCAGTACGACTACGGAGTTGACGACCCCTCTCTCTTGCCAGAGCAACCAGGCAATCCCCCCCTTTGATCACCAGATATCGCCTATTCTTCTCTATACTGCTTGCATTAGAGTAGTGTAGCATGTTACTGCTTTCGTTATTCCTATCCTGATGCATAGCCTGTCTTTGATACTGCTGTTGATACCTGTACCTGCAATCCTACTGCTTAGTATAGGATGCTAGTGTTCTATCAGTGGCCCTACACTCTTGTCCGTCTGCCATGCTATATTACTGGGCCGTGATCACTTCGGGAAGTGATCGCGGGCATATACTATATACTTACACTCTTACATTGTCTGTGATACTGTTCGGAGTTGGGGGCTGAAGGGGCAGGTGGTTCCACCCAGGTAGTGTTGGGCCTGGGTTCCCGATGGCCCCTGACTGTTTCTTTGTGGCGGAGCGACAGGGCAGGTTTGCGACCACCTAGGAGAGAGGTGGGCCTGGCCCTGGTCGGCGTTCGCGGATACTTAACACGCTTAACGAGATCTGGGTATTTGATCTGAGTCTGGCCATTTGGTCTATACGCACTAACCATCTACGCGGGAGTAGTTATGGGTATCCCGACGTCGTGGTATCAGCCGAAGCCTTCGTGACGTCAGCGACTGAGTGGCGCGCGCCGCATTGGATCGTAAGCTCGCTCTTGTATTAAGGGGGCTAGATCTGCTTCCGGCCGCGTTCGCAACATGCAGGTGTGCTCAGGGCGATGGGCCCAGACCCCTGCGCGCTTAGGTTTAGACCGGCGTGCTGACCTCTCTGTTGTGCTTAGGTGGGGCTGCGACGTGTTGATCTTCCGCGGCCGGGCATGACCCAGGAAAGTGTGTCCGGCCAAATGGGATCAAGCGTGTTGGGCTATGTGGTGCACCCCTACAGGGAAGTTTATCTATTCGAATAGCCGTGTCCCTCGGTAAAAGGACGACCCGGAGTTGTACCTTGACCTTATGACAACTAGAACCGGATACTTAATAAAACACACCCTTCCAAGTGCCAGATACAACCCGGTGATCGCTCTCTAACAGGGCATCGAGGAGGGGATCGCCGGGTAGGATTATGCTATACGATGCTACTTGGAGGACTTCAGTCTACTCTCTTCTACATGCTGCAAGACGGAGGCTGCCAGAAGCATAGTCTTCGACAGGATTAGATATCCCCCCTCTTATTCTGGCATTCTGCAGTTCAGTCCACTGATATGGCCCCTTACACATATATCCGTGCATATGTAGTGTAACTCCTTGCTTGCGAGTACTTTGGATGAGTACTCACGGTTGCTTTCTCCTTCTTTTCCCCCTATCCCTTCTACCTGGTTGTCGCAACCAGATGTTGGAGCCCAGGATCCAGACGCCACCGTCGATGATGACTCCTACTACACTGGCGGTGCCTACTACTACGTGCAGCCTGCTGACGACGATCAGGAGTAGTTAGGAGGATCCCAGGCAGGAGGCCTGCGCCTCGTTCGATCTGTATCCCAGTTTGTGCTAGCCATCTTATGGCAAACTTGTTTAACTTATGTCTGTACCCAGATATTGTTGCTTTCGTTGCCTCGTCTATGATCGAGCACTTGTATTCGAGCCCTCGAGGCCCCTGGCTTGTATTATGATGCTTGTATGACTTATTTTATTTGTAGAGTTGTGTTGTGATATCTTCCCATGAGTCCCTGATCTTGATCGTACACATTTGCGTGCATGATTAGTGTACGATTGAATCGGGGGCGTCACAATAAGATGATCAGGTTGTCTATTTTCTAAACATAGGTTAAGAAGATTCGGGAGGATGGGCAGGCATTTGATGATGCCCTTTACTCACTACAATGGGTCCTGATACTCGGGTAAGACATTATGAATCTTGCGTTGTTGGAGATGTGCGCTACAACACCCTTGAACGAGACGAAGGTAGTAAGACACAAAACAGTGCCATCATGAGCACGGATACGTATGACAAAGAGACAACTGAAATGTATGCTAACATAACAGACATTGTTCAGTTGCAGTATATCTCCAGTTTCGAGGATCATCGGTGTGTGGTTCTGTTGTGTTGTCATTAGTATAACCTGTTTTCCAGGATCGCAAAACCCAGAGCTGATGATTATTTCAAATCCATCAATGTCAAGGCGGCGTACCAGACCAACGAGCCTTTTATTTTGGAAAATCAAGCAACACATATTTTTTTCTTGGAAGACACATTTGCACGTAGCGATGACTGGAGAGTATTGCAAAGGTTTGAGCAGAGGAATTCGTTTAATGAAGTTGCACAACAAGATGATGCTTACACTGCTCCTGATGTACAAGATAACACAGATGTTCCTAATATCTTTGAGAACCATCACGTCAATGACGCCAGCGAAAAGATTGCTTGTCGTGCTATGGACATACAAGAGTTGATCAAGAAGAAGCCAACGTTCGAGGATGTTGAGGACGAAGAAGAAGATGACACCGTGGGGAATTACGATTCAGACTGATACACATGGCGAAGATGTTGACGCTGCTGCTGCGGATGATGATTACATTGCTTTTGTCGTATTTGCCTGTCAGAAGACGTTTTTTATCTACTATGTGAAATTGTGTTTGCTATGACAACTGAAACCTGATGAACATGTTGTTTAGTATTTTTCTGTGAGAACATCACCTGTTATGTATGCTGATTTGTGTTTGGTGATTGTATGACAACTAAAACATGATGACATTGTTGTTTAGTTGTACTCATATTTGGCTGTGAAACTTGAATTTGATGACATAGTTTGTTGTTGGACTGCAATTTGCTCGACGTCTTCGAATGAGAACAAAGCTGGCCCGATAGGGCCTCTGCTATTTATTTATTTATATGAGCAAAAGGGGATAACCCCTGATTTCCGTTAATAGAAATCATTAGATGTTCACAACACTACGCCCAGCCTGCTACACAGGTTACAAAGTGCTCATGTCATAGCCACTGAATACATCACGAGTGCTACATACACTGCAAATAAAGAGACAATCATCCTACAGAGCACATCGATTTTTCCCATTATCTTCACAAGCTCTTTCATCTCCTCATTGCTGTCAAGGCCGTTCAGCAGCAGTTGTTTGGCCATGATTAGAGGAACTGCATCTTTAACCTTCTGCTCTGCATCTTCCTCTTCTGTCGTTCCTTCAGTTACTTGTCCAACACCCCAACCTGCTGGTATTGGGATTCCTCG
This sequence comes from Aegilops umbellulata, assembly GCA_032464435.1. Taxonomy (NCBI): domain Eukaryota; kingdom Viridiplantae; phylum Streptophyta; class Magnoliopsida; order Poales; family Poaceae; genus Aegilops; species Aegilops umbellulata. Next base: position 256,791,417 of record CP136057.1, read on the forward strand.
GCTAACCAAATAATCAGCATAGTTGCATTCCCCCACATCAGCAACTTCCCAGAAATACAAATCACACGAATCTTCCCTTCTCTGCACGAATCAAATTGGTGGATCATCAACCAAACTATTAAAAAAATCTGCAACTGAAAGCAGCAGAACAACACTTAAACATATTATTACCCCATGATTCGGGCATTTGTAGAAGACTCGGCCAGGGTTGCGGATTGTGGTTGAGACGCGATGGATGACTCTGCGTGATTTGCAGCGGTGGCACCACACCAATGGCAGCGGGTTGCGATGAGCAATCGGCTGCGGTGCGCGTGCCGGCAAGGGTGTGATGAGACCCACAGGCGATGGTACGGGTTGCGACTTGGCGCATATATGGTTGTTGCCTCCTGAAGAGCAGGTGGACGAGCAGCCAGCGGACATGGTTGCTGCGGCTAGAGCTTCTGATGCTAGGCAGAGTAAGTAGAGAAGAGGAGAAGCGAACGTTGGATATGTCAGTTTCATTACTTGTGGAGTAGCATAGCACCATATATAGTCATAGTCTAGGTTTGGATTCGAACCAGCTACAGGAGCACGTCTTTCTTTTTTCTAAAACTCGGCAATGTCTCTTTACTGGTACACTAGCTTGTTCTGTACGCCTTCCCAAGTCTTTGATTTTCTTTCCCTTTTTTTGCGAGGAAGGAAGGAGGACAAAATTGAGAGTTCCTGGGACTCGAACCCAAGACCTCTCGGTTGAAAACCAAGGGTGCTAGTCACTTATGTGGCGAACGTTCCCAGTGAGGAGGATGGCAGACGAACGCATTTTCCTTGCAGTTTTGTTCCTATATATAAAAAAGTATGCTACTTGGTGTCCGCTTAGTTAACAAACGATTGTGCCAACCTTGACCGTTGGATTGACATTCAACGTCTGTCGCGTTTCTTCAGTCTCTTCTTCCTCGAGCCGCCAAAGCCAAACCAGCGCCGGCAGGACCGCCTGCTCCCGCCTCCCACGGCTGGCTGTGATCTGCCCCGGCTCCTGTTCGTTCCTGTCCGAGGCCTCACCATCGTCCTCCGCCTTGGTTCGCTTGTCGCGGTGCCGCCCTCCGGTGCTGTCAACATGGTCAACAACCGAGAGGAATAAGGATATGACTGTACATGGTGAGGATGACAGTAGGGACCCAGCAGCGCGCAATAATTTTGTTTTTTCGGGACAGAGAAGGGTATCAATTGGGTTGTGCGGGACCCGTGGCCCATCTAGCCCAAGCTTTTATTTCATATGTTTAGCACATGACCAGCCCAGTTTGTTTTTTTCCTTTCTGAAAATTCCTAGCCAGCTATTTTGTTTTTTGCAGAATAACCAACGTAGGCCTACTTGCTTTTCTACGCCCTGCTGGGCCGGGAATCTTTCAAGACGAGGAGGGATGCATTTTGCCCAGAAAATGGGCTATAAGTAATAAGAAATGGGCTATAAGTAATAATAAATGGGCTGTAAAATGAAAAAATACAGCAAGCAGACAATTAGTTCCAAAATACTGTTCTCTTTTCGGATTTTGATATTTTAAATTTCATTGTTTTTGTGCGGGTAAAATTTCATTGAATTTAAATTAAGGTATATTTAGATTTAAAATTAATTTGAATCTGGCTAGAAATTTTGGGTTGTATGCTGTTTGGGACAGATTTGGAGGCTGACTTGTGGGTCTACTAGGTTGACGTGTACTTTGGCTTTGTCAACTTAGTCCACAAACGATTCTAGCAGCAGTGACCGTTGGATGTTAATCCAACGGCCGTGCTGCTTCTTCAATATCTGATCTTCTTGCTCCAGCCGCCCAAACCAGCTCCGGTGGGACTGCCTGCTCCCGCCTCCCATGGCCGGTTGTGCTGCCGCATAGGCCGCACCGCCCCACCCTACTTCATTGCTGGCCAGGCCATTCCTCTACTCACACACACCTCCTGTTATTTTCCGACGACGACAGCCGGACAAGTAAACCCTCGTACTCCCCACCGCATGAGCAATGCCGAGTCTTACCCGGCTCCGTGTCGTTCCCTTCCTAGGCCTCGTCGTCGTCCACCGACATGGTGCTCTCGACGCGGCCTGGTCAACTTGGTCAACGAACGACATCCATCGGCCGTGGACTATACGCGCAAAATAATGATTCCTCCACCTGACAGGTGGGACCCACCGGAAGGGCCTCTATATTTCACGAAAAAACGTTCCCACCACTGACATGTCGGACCCACCAGCTATATCTTCGCAAGCAAGGAAGTGTCGCCTTATTACGCACAAAAAATGAATACCCCCTGCTAGCTGGGACCCACCATAGTGGGAGGATGACTTGTGGGCCAACAAAGTTGACTGGGAGGGAGGGCTTTGTCAACTTAGTCAATATGAACGATTCTAGCTCCAGTGACCGTACGATGTCCATCCAACGGCCGTAGTGCTTCTTCAACCTCTGGTCTTCTTGCTCCAGCCGCCCAAAGCAGTGCCGGTCGTGCAGCATGCTCCTGCCTCCCGTGGTCGGCTCTGCTGCCGCGGAGGCCTCACTGCCCCCTACTATTCCCACCGCTGGCCAGGCCCTGCGGCGACGGCAGCCTCACACCGCAGCCGAACCACTGAACCCTCATACTCCTCTCCGCGCGGGCTTCCACTGTCGCGTCTTCCCCGGCTCCTCGTCGTCCCCTTCCTAGGCCCCGCCGTCGTCCACCGCCGTGGTGCTCTCCGCGCGGCGTGGTCAACGTGGTCATGGAACGACTTCCATCGGAAGAGTACTGGTACTGTACGTGGAGAGGCTGACAGCTGGGTCCACGGCCACAGTCCAGTTTTTTTGTGATTTGCCAAGCAAGTCGCTTTGTCAGGCCTGTTGGGCTGCAAATCTTTCAAGACGAGGAGAGCTTTCATTCGGCTGGCCGAGAAAATGGCCATCAGTAATGAGAAATGGGCTGTACATTTTTAAAACACATCAAACCGGCAATTAGTTTCAAATATCTTTTTTTTCATTTCAAGATTTTAAATTACATTAATTTTTATGCGTGGAGAATGTGTTGGATTTTATATTGATATACATTTATTTTTAAAATTAGTTTGAATGTGATTCGAAATTTTGGGATTAAAAACAGTGCGGACCGCACTGAAATATGCAAAATTTCATATAATTTTTTAACCGTGGCCACAATTTGGGCTGTAATGCTAACAGAAAGAATATGGGCTCCAAAAAACCCTTAAGAATTGGCAAATGGGCTGAAAATTATTAGAAATAATGGCAGATGGGCTTTATGCTGTTTTCCATAGATTTGAGGCTTTCCTAAAAAAAGGTTGTCGCACAAGCAATGATTGTTGGATGTCCATCCAATGGCCGTCGTGCTTCTTCAATCTCTGCTCTTCCTGCTCCAGCCGCTCAAACAAGTGCCGGCGGGACTGCCTGCTCCATCCTCCCCGCGGCCGGCTGTGCTGCCGCGCAGGCCTCACCGCCCCACCGTACTCCCATCGCTGGCCTAGCCATCCCTCTACTCACCCATACATGTTGTTATTCTCCGGTGACGGCAGACGAACCAGTAAACCCTCCTACAGTCGTACTCCCTTCCGCGTGGGAAACAACTGCCGAGTCTTCCATGCCTCCGTGTCGTTCCCTTCCTAGGCCTTGCTGTCGTCCATCGCCCTGGTGCTCTCGGCGCGGCCTGGTCAACGTGGTCAACGACCGACATGCATCTGAAGTGGACTGTACATGGAGAGGCCGACAGCTGGGTTCACGGCCGCACGCAAGGAAATGCCTGCTTATTACGCGCAAAATAATGATTCCTCCACCTGACATCAGGGACCCACCAAAAGGGCCTCTGTGTTTTGCGAAAAAAAAGTTACCACCGCTGACAGCTCGGACCCAACAACTATATCTTCGCACGCAAGGAAGTGCCTCCTTATTACGCACAAAAAATGAATACTCCCCCTATTAGCTGGGACCCAGTATAGTGGCAGGCTGACTTGTGGGCCTACTAAGTTGACGGGGATGGAGGGATTTGTCAACTTAGTCAATATGCACGATTCTAGCTCCAGTGACCGTACAATGTCCATCCAACGGCCGTAGTGCTTCTTCAACCTCTGGTCTTCTTGCTCCAGCCGCCCAAACCAGCGCCGGTTGTGCCTCGTGCTCCTGCCTCCCGTGGCCGGCTGCGATGTGGCGGAGGCCTCACCGCCCTACTACTCCCACAGCTGGCCAGGCCATCCCTCTACTCACCCACACCCCCTGTTACTCTGCGGCCATGGCAGCCTCACACCGCAGCGAACCAGTGCCCTCGTACTCCTCTACGTGTGGGCATCCACTGCCGCGTCTTCCCGGGCTCCGCGTCGTCCCCTTCCTAGGCCTTGCCATCGTCCACCGCCATGGTGCTCTCGGCGCGGCGTGGTCAACGTGGTCAAGGAACGGCTTCCATCGGACGTGGACTGTACGTGGAGAGGCTGACAGCTGGGTCCAGGGCCGCAGCAAGGAAGTGCCTCCTTATTACGTGCAAAATAATTATTCCTCCACCTGACAGCGGGGACCCACCTGACGGGCCACCGTATTTCGTGAAAAAAACGTTTGCCCCTGACTGCTAGGACCCACCAGCTACATCTTCGCACGCAAGGAAGTGCCTGACAGTCAGGACCCACCTGACCGAAGCGTACATAGCGTTGTCATTCTGGTCGCGAACGTGTACGTACATATATACTGGTGGATGTAGAGGCGCGCACATGTCGTAGTAGAGGCGGCCATGGTGCAAGAAAGAAAATACGGCCACATATGTGTACATACGGGCGGGGTCTCGAACGCCTACTCGGGCATACGTACGGCGAGGGCTCGTTGACATGCTGGGTCGGAATGGAGAAATAGGGTTGTCGTCGTGTTCATGGGGAGGCAACAGAATGCGTCGTGTTCATGGGGAGGCAACGGAATGCGTCGTGTTCATCGGGAGGGCTTGGACGGAACAGGCGATGGAAACGAGGTCTGGCGTACATCAGAATGGAGGAAATGGCCTTGTGTTCGACCGGCCAGGTTCGAAACGGGATCCTGTTGATCGGGAGGGGTCTGGCATACCGCAAAACGGAGGAAACGGACCTCCTACGGTCGAAACGGGGGTCCTGTTGATCGGGAGGGGTGTGGCGTACCGCAAAATGGAGGAAACGGACTTGTGTTGGAGCGCTATGGTCGAAACGGGGGTCCTGTTCATTGGGAGGGGTGTGGCGTACCGCAAAACAGGACTCCACGGGATACTGTTCATCTCCACCGTCGACCCCCTCCAGCCTCCATGAGCTACTGTTCATCCACCGCCGACCTCCTCCAGCCTCCACCTGCGACTGTTCATCCACGGGCTCCTGTTCATCCAGCCTCCACCGCGCGCTACTCCACCGGCTACTGTTCAACCACCCCACCACCGTCTACTGTTCATCCAGCCCTCCACACCAACGGGTCCTATTCAACCACCCCTCCACGGTCACCCCTCCATCGTCTACTGTTCATCCAGCCCTCCACACCATGGGGTCCTGTTCAACCACCCCTCCATGGGCACCCCTCCACCGTCTACTGTTCATCCAGCCCTCCACACCACAGGGTCCTGTTCAACCACCCCTCCACGGGCACCCCTCCATCGTCTACTGTTCATCCAGCCCTCCACACCACGGGGTCCTGTTCATCCACCCCTCCACGGGCACCCCTCCACCGTCTACTGTTCATCCAACCCTCCACCACACCACGGGGTCCTGTTCATCTAGAGGCAACGCCACCACTCACTGTTCATCCAAACCCCCCGCAACGCTCACTGTTCATCCCATCGATCGGCTTCAGTTAGCAGCAGTAGCGAAGGAATCGCTCGATCGAGTTCAGTTAACAGCCATCGATCGATTGCTCCGGTTTAGTAACGTGTAGCCTGCAGTGCAATCGCTGGGGTTCAGTTAGAGCCCAACGCCTCGCTCGGGTTCAGTTAGAGCCAACGCCTCGCACACATGCGCGTACGTGTACGAGAGAAACGCGCATCGTTGGGCCCCCGACCTCCCACCGTAACCGGGAACTCCCTGAAATTTTCCTCGCCCTCACTTCTACCACGGTTTTTTCCGTCATGGACGGCCCAAACAATGTCATGCAGCTGTGTCTCAGGCCCGCCCAGGACGAAAAGCCCATTTTCTGTCATGAATTTTTGTCATAGAAGTAGGATCCCACCACATCGATGATGATACCGGGTTTTGTCACAATTATCGTCATAGAAGTGTCATATGTATGACAGAATTTTTTTTCGTTTGGCCCAAAATGTGACGGATGTGTCTTTTTTTTGTTAGTGTCATCTACCTGCAGCTAGTCAGTGTTGACGATCTTCCTCGAAATGCCAGCGACCATCGGCCCAGTATTCCTCCCCTGCCTGCGCCCTCCCCTTGACCTCACCGCACCGCCGTGCTTGGCACCGCCCCCCGGCCATCCACTCAAGCCCCGCCGACCTCCGATCGGGCGCAAGCAGCTCCTGCGCCCCACACCCCTATGATAGACACTGATGCGCCGCTTCCCCGGGAAACAGGCGGACTAGGTGCTCCGCGCGCCTAAGCGGGTGCTGCTTCTTTTAATTGCGGTTCGACTAAGCCTGAATTGAAATCCAGGCGGGCTATTGACCTCTAGCAAAGGTGAAGTAGTAAAAGGGAGGAAACCTTGTGCATTTAGTATCACGAAGAAGATGCAGTAAGAAGCGCTCAACTAGTTTCTTTCGTGGGATGAATACGGTGTGAGCGGAGACGTAAGATTTGCACGAATAAGGGAAGAGGAGTACTTCTGTTTTTCCGACGATCTTCTTGTTGTTCGCCGGAAACCAAAAGTTGTGGAGGACGATGCAGGCTTGGACGAACCCATGGCTAAGTTGTTGAGTGTGGTGCGGTGGCCGTCTGTCGGCGGCGGGGAAGCAGATTCGAGGCGGTGAACGACGGCGTAGCGGGAACAGCTCCTGTTTGGTGGACAGTTGTGACAGTGGAGCCGCAACAGTGAGGTGCAGGACGGCGTGGTCGGAGTGGTTTTGGTACGGCGCACGTCGGCATCGGCGTCGTGGAGGCAGCTCTGCCTCGGCTTCAGCTGCTAAGTCCTTGAGGGTGTTGCGGTTACGGTTGCGTTGGACGACGACGTCGGGGTACCGGCTCCGGCATGATGGAGGAGGGCGGCGGTGGATTGGCCACTATGGGGTGGAGGAAGGAGGAGGCTGGGGTTTCGCGGCTGGTGGAGAGGGCGTTTTCGCACCCATGGAGTGTGAATGGGGAAACGGAGGGAGGAGGGGAACTAAGGGGGAACAATGTTTCAGTTTGAGACGCGCTTGTTCGAAATTTGGGGAAAGTTACTAACTTTGCCCCCATCTAAAATTTCAGACATATTGCGGGTTGGGGGTAGGACAGTCATGTCAGGTGTCCCGAATGTGGGCGGGATAGATTTCGGCCGAGCGCATGGGTAGGCGCCGACGAGTATGAATGCTTCTCGGAGGCGGTTAAGACTGGCGTCTTGGTGAAGTTACAAACCTACCCTGGTTTAGACCTTTGGACATCGGGCCGATATGCTACACGGGCCAGAGTCAGGACAGTAATTTCCTACCACCAAAACATTAGTCTCGCGCGGTTTCGGGTGACCAGAGGCCTATTTGGCGCTTCGTTCAATATTTGGGAGCAGAAGCATTAACATTTTCGGTTCTCTTGAATTGAACTTTTAGGATTTGTCAAACTTCACAAATCTTTACTCTTGAAAATCCTAAAGCTACGATTATTTTGGAATGGAGGGGGTACATTTGAATATACATTGTACACGAGTATATATTAAAAATTATGCAACTTACCTCAGTTCATGCATGGTTCCAGATATAATCTCCTTGGTTGCAAAAAAAGTTAGATATGCGTATGAATATATATAGCATGTTCAAACTCACAACAAAGATTGATGCCCCCTTTTACATCTGATTTACAAATGCCATTATCTCGGGTTCAAATAGATGAATGCACTTCCTATGAATTCGAATCTTCAAAACCCCCTTAATGTTGAATTCGACATGTATTCTATTTCATAGCTAGCAATTTGGAATGTATCCATGCAAGTGACAAATTTATAAAGTGCTTCACACTAACAACATGGAGTGCACTAATTAATGTTTATACATGAATTACAAAAGCATCCATTGCCTGTATTTCAAACCGCTCTCACTCTATGGATCGATAATATGAAATAAACACATGCACATGCTAGAATTCAATAGAGTATGGGTGTCTGATAGACCGATTTTCGTCCATACGCAATTTGCAAAATTCATGATCTCATTCAAAAATAATAATGCCATTTATATTTTAATTTAATGCGTAGAACCGCCTTTTACACGTAGATGCACTATGCCTCGCCCCTTCTCACAAACGCATTATATCTCTCTCTATCTAACGCATAAGTGCACACACTTTATATGCATCGGCATTTCTCTTTCACACATGGTCACAATCTCTCTTAGGGTGTCGGGGTGTCTCACACACATGCTCTCTCTGTTTCTCTCTCTCTCTTTCTGGCTACTATGTACCACTCTTTTCACTAATCTCAGTTGGAAAAGACTATTTCTCTCACATGCATATATACACATGCACGGTCTCTAGCCTACTCCTGGTACTGTATATTAGTGATAGGGGTGTGTACAAAGTACACGTGAATACCAGGCATTGTGCGTGTGTGTATACTATCGACGAACTAGCCCCCAAGCTTGTATAACATACTAATTAAGGGCCTAGGGTTACAAATCATATATAGTCGGCTTATCACCAGTGGGGATAGAGTCCTCCGCGACTCTGGTAGCTTCGTGTTGTACGCCGAGTCCTCCACATGGGTCTTCGTATAACATGTCTTGGTCCAACCTATATTTGGCGCAAGATGGAACCGACCCCATAGTCTTCATGTTGACCCACCACAACTAGAAATGATGTGCCCACCACACCACACACGCAATCGACCACTAAGAAAGTAAGCATATACAATAGTACAACGGTATCTAGCTCACGATAAGTCTCCATATTTTGTTGATGACACTGATGGACTTTGCATTTGATGCGTGCTCCGTATTTTTTTGACGACACTTACGGTCATTGTATTTGAAGCGAAAGCACGATATGGTCACTGGACTTCATAATAAGCTCATCACGGTCACCACATACATTTTGTCGTGCTAACCAACATGTGGTTGGATGGTTAGAGGACAGTGGTTTCTAGAGCCCACCAAGGTTAAAGTCCCGGTGCTCGCATTTATCTTTTGTTAAATTTAGTATTTTCCCGCGATGTACGTTCAGTGGGAGGAGACGTTCCACTCGACTACGAGGCACCTATGGTGACTTCGTTAAATCTCAAGATCATATATGCTGGCCCACTCTCTCGAAGGTGCTCATAGGGGTAGTGTTTGCGTGTGTGCGCTTATAGCGGTGAGTGCTTGCGCGTATATATGTGCCCTTGCATCTGTACCGTGTTAAACAAATACATATCATGATTATACGGTCACTGGCTCACCCGTACAACTCCGTATTTTGTTGATGACACAATTAATTGACCAGTCAAACGTTCCACGCGGCGCAACTAGTATTGCACCATCGGAGCGCGTAACCGTGGGCCCCACTTGTCAGCCCGTATATGAAAGAAAGAAATGGTAGTTTGAGTTTGTACTGTGTTAATAAAATAGGAGTACATTTTAGGGTGATCGTACGGTCACTGGCTCACCATACAGCTCCGTAATTTGTTGATAACACGATCAATTGACCAGTCAAATGGTCCACATTCAGCAGCGCACATTACCATAGGGCCCACCCGTCAGCGCGTATATGAAGGACATAAATGGTAATAAATTAGTGGTCGGTGGGTATTCGAAGTCGTGAGACCTCTGGTTGGCAGTCACCGGCAGTTGGGGGGCGTTCATTGGGCGGTGGGGTGGGGATCCCCGGAGAAAAAGCTCGGTGGGTGGAGGGGGGGGGGCTAGAGGGATGGCCGGTGCGGCGGCAGACCGACAGTGGGGAGTGGTTTCAGGGAGGGCCGGCCGGCCGCGGGCGGCGGGGGCTGGCGGTTCGGCCGGTGGTGGCTGGCGGCTCAGGGCGGTGGAGTTTGATGATAAACTGGAGGCCCTTGATTTTGTATCCAACGGCTGGAAAATCTAATGACCAGAGATGAAAAGGTCAGTCGACTGACGTGTAGCCTCACCCCGCACGTACACATGCACACGCGCAAGACACGCACGCATGTAGGCATGCAACACTGACACATACACACGCACGCATGCTGGCGTGCAACACTGACACGTACACATGCACTCACGAACACAGGCACGTACGCACCCATGCATGCAACACTGAAACGTACCCTTGCACGCACGCAACACTCGCACGCCTGCATGCACACAACACACGACGCAAGACACACGCGCAACCTGTACGTGCATGCACCCTTTGTTAAGGACATGGATTGTTACGGGTATTAATCAATCTTATCTATGATAAGCAGAACATTGATGTTTGCAGCGATCTTTATGAATCACGATGTATCGAATGGGCTATCAGCATAGTAGGCTTATCTACATGAAAAAGATGACGTCACACTCAATGAACAATCATCGGTTTATGAAATGCCTGCTTCTGACCGCCCTGGCCCACCAAAGGTTCCTCTGCTGTGCGCTGCCTGCGTTGGGTCACTGACATGCAGGCCATGAACCCAAAGAGCCCACAAGTCAGTGGAAGAACGGCGCGGTGTGCTAGGTCAGAGTCGAGGGCGCCACTCGCGGCATGCCCGGCTAAACACGCCTCCGTGCCGCATTCAAAGGCCTCCATGAAATCCGCCCGTGTGGTAGCCGAGAAACCCACTCTGGACACACGTCCATTCATGACCAGGCCGGCGTTAAATGCAACGCCGGCCGAGCTCCTCCCGTCCGCCGTCTATTTAATCTCCTATTTAAACGAGGCTAAACGCCGGCCAAGAATCGCACACCTCCGCCGCTCCCCTATTTGATCCACCATTTTGTCCACTCTTACAATGACTTACGAAGAGTAGTTATTCCGCATCCAAGCCGGCTAGGTAGCCCGCCGGATACGAGCTATGCAGCTCGCTGATCCACTTCCCTCCCCTTGCCCGACGGAGCCAGTTGCCGCCCCAAGCCGGCGCACGGTTCAGCAACTCGCCGCTCCAGGCCAGCTCGACAAGGAGCGGCGCACGAGCATCATTGCTGCCGTCCGCGCCGCCGCCTCGTACCGCGTCTCCCGTTTCTGTGGCCGAGACTCCCATGCCGGCAGCCACGCCATGCAAGCAGCGACAGAAGCCGGGTGCGCGAAGAGTGACGAGTCGGTGGCCAGCGCCTCCGTGTCCGCCGCCATCATCGAGGAGAAGTAGAACACGGGAGGCCGCCGCCGCTTGGGTCCCATGAAGGCCACCGCGGAGGTGACACCGGCGTACACAACAGGTGTCTTGCCGGATCCTTTTGTTGCGAGGACCTTCATCGACCCCACATGGGCTCCACAGAAGAGGGAAAGTTAGGATGAACTCGAGCCGGTGCCGGCCATGGCGAAGTAGCGGCCGGTGATGAACTCGAATCGGTGCCGGCCACCATCATCTTCGGCACCAGCCAATGATATCAGTTGGGCAGTGGGGAAGCGAGCCATCCTTTGCGTTGAAGCATATACCTCCGGGGCTCCCGGCAGTCCGATGATCGTGCTGCCGGACATGAGGAACACAAATCGATCGGCGGGCGTCCTTTTAGGCCAGGTATTATATACCTGTGCTGTCCAGAACTAGCACCGCGTAGTTCATTTGAATGTAATGAAATCCGTCATGTTTGTATTAAAATCCGGTATTTTATATGATTTCCATCGTTGTTTATATGAAATATCAGTTTGTCTACGTGTTTGCGTGAATTTCGTTCGGTTGGTTGAGTTGCTGTCATAATGTGTGCGGCTATGGCTGGATGGCGTAATTTGCGGGTCGCTGGTCGGTCTGCGGGCGGCTCGGACGGCGTTGTGGTTCAAAAAAACACAGCTCATGCGAGCTCGTCTCCAACGTGCGCGCTGGAGGATGCATGACAGCATGAGCACCCGAGCCATTCCTCGTTCATCGGTGGCAAAGGCACCGGTGGACAAAAGGGTCGCCAATATTTTGGCTACCCCAGGCAAGATCCAAACAGCCCCTCCCAACAGATTCGAATCCCTCGTTCGCCGTGGAATTTTGCCATGTGTTGTTTTCATGGACTAGCAAGATGCCCGTGCATTGCACGGAACATCAAGATGCATTTTTTTTACAAACTCCCGCATGCATGCAATGGATAATTAATGTCCTCCTTTGCTAGTACCACGACGCAAACACCATTAATATTGCATCGATTAGTGTTAGTGGCCTTGTATATCTGCAAATTGTAATTTTGATAGTGGCCCCTTGTATATAAAAATGGAGGGAGAAAGATGAGATGTAAGGTGAGGAGGAGTGGGGCGTGGTGGTGACTGGTGGTCGGACTGGGCGGAGGCATGGGGATGGACGGCGCATTATGTCTAGGTTTGTATCTCTCTCACACACACCCACGTAGGTAGGGTACGTGCACGAAGAGAAGAGGTGCACGCACGGCGCACGTACTCCCATCTCTTTCCCAACCACACCTGCGCGGGTACACGGTGGAGCTCATTTCTGTACGAAAAAGGCAGCCCACGTGGTAATTTGGCATGTGTACTGGTTGTCCACTTGGTGGAGGGAGGATCGTCTACCATGGGTGAACAAACAAAGTGCGACTTGACGCGTTATGTTAAATTAAAAAAAGAGGCAAAGCATGTGGGGCCTACCTTAGAGGCAAGGATCTATACACTGAAGTACTTTTGATGTGTCCCGTCAAGTCGTAGAATGAGGAGAAGCTTGCTTAGTACGCCGTCTCCCCCGCCCACGGGCGCGGTGGCTCGCAGGGTGAAGCTTGCTTATGAGTACTACTACTACTACTACTACTGTACGCCTTTACGCCCGCTCCCTCGTCCACGCGCGCGGTGGCTCGCAGCACGAGGAGAAAATTTTACTACTCCCTCTGTTTACTCCTCGTCCCTACTACGTACTTTGGTTAGTACTCCCTCCATTTACTTATACAAGGCCACTATAAAAAAATACATTTTGCATCTATACAAGGCCACAAATAGTAATCGAGACAAAAGTTACTACTCCCTCCTTTCCAGTTTATGGCTCAATTTCAAAATCTCTCCAACCAAGGTAGACGGTGAGTGGTCGAATTAATTTCATAGTTTGCACAAGTAATTAGTACGCTCGTTTTTCTCAAGAAGTTATGTTTACCGAGGCATTAATTAGAATGAATGCACGAATGACCACTAAATTTCCATGAACTTGTACATGCATTGGTTAGTTTCCTCTTGACACTGCTTGCGTCGGGTGTTCTAACGCACCTCGAAATCCAACATGTAATGGTACTACTACTAGTATAGTAGAATTGAGACTTATCAAACGGAAAAAACGAATGTTTTTTAGATGAGCCCTATAAACCCTAGTGGGTACGTACTCCGTAAAAACAGATTTTTTTTCCAAAACTAAGTCGCTCCCTTTCATGAATTATGTAGTATACTCCTCCGTCGACGCTCCCTTTCATGAATTCCGTACTTCTTGTCACCGACATGTGGGACATATAGCAACCGGGTTGACGTGTCAAGCACCAAATAACAGTGCAGAACAGCAGGGGGACGCACCCCACTCGTACTGGCCCAATAGTAGTAATGAGCAATGAGACGTCAAATCACAATGCCGCACCTTCCCAGACGGACGAAGCAACCATTATTTCACACTTCGGTTCGCCATCATCTCAAACCACGTAATATTGCTTCTGCCTCAAGAGGGACACGCGCATCGCCTTGGTACATCATGACACGTGGGACCGCATGGCAGGCCATGCTCCCCCGCAGACCGCTCGGTAAAATCACCTCATTTTTACTATACTTCCTCCGTATCGGTTTACTACTCTCTCCGTTCATGGTATGCACGTCGTACATGGCATTCACGTCGTTCTAGGTTGAGAATTTTTACTATACTTCCTCCGTTCATGGTATATTTTTTTACTCCTCTCTATCTCTTTCTTCGTACTCCCTCCGTCCCATAATATAAGAATGTTTTTGACACTAGTGCAGTGCCAAAAATGTTCTTATATTATGGGACACAGGGAGTACTAGTATTTATTGCATTTGCCAAGGAGTGACCTCTTCCAATGAAATGGTGTTGCTAAGTTTGCTTCATTTAATTAGCTATAGACTCAAAACTGTCTTTTCACCTAGGTACACCCGCTTAGCACCGTTTCTTCCTTGGGTCACCAAACTAGCCTCTCTCTTCTTGATTAACTTGCCACATCAGACTTTATGCCTATGTGGCAAGCTTAAGCACCTGTAGGAGCAAGTAAAAGTAAGTACAGTAGTGCGCTTTACATGGCATTTTTGCATATGTGGAGGAAAGAGAGGCAAGGAAAAAGTGGAGAAGTGGGCTCTCATGCAAGAGCCAACCTCTACTACATGGTGGAGCATTGGGAGAGGCACCTGTATGGAGGTGGTCAGGAATCGGGAGACTCACGCCGGTTGTAGCACCGCAGTTAAAATGATAATGGCAAGTCAAATCACGGGGCCCCACCTGTCGAGCAGTAACTCGCTGTCAAATCACACAGCCCTACGTTTGCAGCAGCCTACTCCCTCGTATTCTCGCATCTCTGTCAAACCGACTAGGCGGAACTGCCCCGCCTACCGCGCAGGAAAAGCCCCGCCCTCGACTTTTAAATACAACTACATCCGCTTAAGAATCCAATGATATACTTTTTGTGACATAGTAACTCATATTTAGTTAGTCAAATGGATGACTTAGAACTACATGCAGGCCCTATAAACCGAGACGCCTAAAAATAAAAAAACCGAGACGGAGAGGGTAGTTCATCATGTATCTTTTTAGATCAATATAGTCGGGATTCACCAAGGACCAAAACCAAGTGGTAGGCTGCTCCTGTCGTGTTGGCGTAGCAACTCAAGCAGGGCCAGTCCGCACACGAAATGGCGACACACTTAACAGGACCCCTTTGGCCGACATGTGGCTCATCCACCGTCTTGTTCCACGTGCAATGCACCAAATTACAGTTCGGAGCAGCGGTTGGAATTGGAGGCACCCCGGTCGTAGCGCTGCAGTAGTCGAAAATGAGCGATGAGGGGTCAAATCACAAAGCCCCACCTTTCCCGCATTAAGCTGGACGGATGAAGCAACCATCATTTCACTCTAGGGCGCAAGAGCATAAAGAAAAGAGAAAACAGTGATGCGTGCGGCAGCTACCTAGGGCACCCTAGGGTAGGGGTCTCCACTACAGATCCTTTTTTTTGAAAGCGCCTCCACTACAAATCGGCTTCTCCCTCGTCCTCTTGAATAAAACCGATGATGAGTGCGGCGGTAGGGTTTGTAGGAGTACTAGGACGTGCGGGGCCACGTCGTAGTAAACGGGTTCGAGGACCGGTGGAGATATAGTACGTACAAAAAATTGTGTGGGCCGCTTGGTTTCACGGGAACGAGGCAGCATTTTGGGTTCGGGGACCAGTGGAGATATAGTACGTACAAAAAATTGTGGACGTAGGTTTGACCGAAAGGCAATGATGCATGGGCCCTGCATTTTGATATACCCAGGGCCGCGTGAAATTTGGTACTCTACTCAAAACTAGTAAGGTACACATGTATTGAACGCATGAGATTTCGAAACCAAATTATGAATAAATACACACAGCATGTAAAGCTTTGAGTCTTATATGCATGATGTAGATGTTCGTTTAGTTCTTATAGTTCATCTCATTCAAAATCAATTAGTTTTATAAAAATGGTAAGATTCATGGGGTTGTGCATTGTAAATCATAAAGTAAAAAACAAATAATGGCAATTCATTTAGAAAAAAATAATCAGTTATGATACAGAAGATTCTAGAACAAAGGAGAAGTGCTTGTGTTTTGAGGTTTGTGCATTATGCTTAAGTTCAACCATGGAGTCTTCTAAATTGTACATGTAGCAGATCTGGTGGAATGTTGATGATATCCAACGGCCAGTAGTGCTCGGATTTGCCTATCTCTGCACTGTCGGGTTAGCTTCATCCAGCGACCATCTTTCAAAGTTATTGGCACACTATATAGTTCTTGTGCCATAGTTGCATGTTTTGGAAAAAAGCTACTAGTGGGTTGTACTATCTATTTAGGAATAGAAGATGTATACATGGAAGTTGTAGGAAAAGAGATGACATGGAGCATGTCAATTCCTATGAGTAGGGGTTGGAAAAGAGATGTCATTTGGTTCACATCATAGCAACTTTTCTATTGAATCTAGAGATGACATGTATCTCATTTCCTATGAGGAGGGATTAGAAAAGAGATGTAATTTGGTTCATATCATAGGAACTTTTCTATTGAATATACGCTAATGTTTATTTTCCTTTGAAATTAAGGGAGTATAGGAATCCATTCATATGAACCAAGTGGCTCTAAAGCTATAGAAATGATATCATGTTTATTTCCTTTGAAATGTGGAGTATATGAATCTATTCCTATGAACCAATTGGCTCTAAAGGAAAAAATCCTATAAAAATCATATCATATAGAGTTCCTATGATATTCCTCGATACTAAAGGATGCTTGAAATTGCTGCGGGTGATACGATGGTCTTTCTTTGTAGACTCCTCAACCATCTTTATAGTTACCTCTCGAAGATGAATGAAATGATATATACATGGTATTCTACATGTGCAATTTGGTACACGAAAACTCGGTAAAAGTTTGCGAGGTTCGAATTTTCAATAAAGCTATATGCACTGCATTTCAGAATAGAGGGAGCATACGGCAGTTGCTAACACTCACGTGGAAGATTTGGGTGTAGGAGGAGTGGCTGTTCTGTTAAATGACATGGCAAAACTGACACTGTCGGATGTCGATCTAACGGTTCTTACGGTGTTCGTCAGGAAAAGGCTTGTGGCGAACGTCTGTTGGATAATGATTTACGGACACATGCATTGCACTAATATGTGCCCCCTCTCTCTCACGCACACGCACCCTCACGAGTCACAACTCTCCCGAGTCCTCTCGCAGACTCGCACGTCGCACCCACCGTCTATCTGCAGGTAGACGTCACGCACATATGTGCTCTTCACACCCTACCCTTAGAACTTATAAAAAACAAAAGACGGCGCACACATTTTATTTTAGCTCACACGTCACACACTTATACTATTACTCTTGCGGTGAATGTTCTTTGGGCATAGTATATTGTACTCTCACGAAGAGAAGCGGTGCACACACGCACTAGTTCTCTCACACCCACTCGCGGGTACACGTAGGAGCGCATTTTTTTGAAGCTGGTACAACAAAATCACTCCACTATATATAAAAGCAGGAACCTTAGCGCTTGCTTTACTAGGGTTCCTCTCGTTCACTCTCTCATGCTCTCCAGATCTAAGCAACACATAGGTGGCCACACTCTCTCTCAGCTCACGGCTGGTCACAAATCCGCCCGGACAACCTCGACCAGGGCAGGGTGTAGGTGCATCGTTCACGCTGTCGTCGGCGGCGAGGGAGGAGACCAATGGCTACCCGCGCGTCCCGATTGGTGGTCGTGCTGTTCTCTCCGAGAGAGCGCCGGCTCGAGAGGGCCTCCGACCCCTTCTTCCTCCCTGCGGTATTGTGGCCAAGATGCAGCCTCCCGACGCCATCTTTGCCACATGCCGACGACCCTGAGGTATATATTCCTTCGAAACCTTCCTTGCTCTACTGCCCCAGCTCGCTTCGTGTGGATCCTTTTGTACTTCCATCCGCTGTTCCAAAGCCACCTAGACTTCTACTATTATTAGAAGTAAAGCTAGTTCATACAGTCGACTCATAGCGTTGGTTCAAGCAGGGAAGAAAGTGGGAAAGCCGTAGCATGAATCTAGGACTTGGTTCTAAGAGGAAACGGGGGAAAGTAGTAATATCTGTCATTGTTTAAATAGCCGTATTTCTTATTTGCGCAAATAGGGATGTCTGTCTCCATATCTTTTCGGGATGTCTGTCTCCGTATCATTTCTATCCGCGCAATCAAAAGCACACACCTCAGTTTTAGTACAACTGCGCAAAATGAGATGGCTATCCCTCGTTGTCGTCGTCTAACCTGCCGTCTTCAAGGTATCCCTACATTGGTAGTAACTAAGGTAGAATGACTAACGCAATCTAAAAGAAGCTGATTTGTACGTTTTACTTCTTGATTGCAGTGCAGTGACGAGCGAAAACAACTGCATCCTAGTCTGGAATGCACTTTCTACCAGTTCATCCATGGACCAAGGACTAGCTGGCACGGCTGCACAACGGTTTTTTGGACAGGTGCGCGGACAAGAGGCATTGTGGTCTGCTTATTTCTGCAAATAGCGGTGCTTAAATTTAGTGGAATGCACAAGCATTTAAGCTGGTCAGTACACTGCATGGTTCAGTTTAGCATTCCAGCTGAGACCACAATTATAATTGGTTATTCTGGAATGAGAGAACCTAACCCTGAATGGTGGCAACAAGAAAAAACCAGAGTGAACTCCCGGAAATTTAAGCCTGCCGGGAGGCCCTTTGCTCAGAGAAGCCTTGCTTGTTTTTTTCTGATTTGTTAACCTTCTCACAACTTTGTCTTTTGCTGTGAACTAGTATATGTTTGTTATGTTCTATGAATCATTGAGATGTATAAAATTGCTTAACTTATGCTTTTCAAGTTTTTTATGAAGACGAGTTTAATGTGAGTGTTCCACATGAGCGCTGGACTAGCGTGTGAACATTTGGAATTTATTACATTGTGGCCTCAATTAACTGCATGAACCACTGTAACAAGATACATAGTTGCTTATATGTCAGACAGCAGCTTGTTGATTGTTATCTGGTCGATAGCCTAGTGTTGAAGCGAGCTGAGACAATGTGTCGTGTTTTGCACAACTGCTTACAAGTGGGGTAGCACCAACAGTGTTTACAAGTACTTATGTATACGTCGGTGCACGGTTCTCGAACGAGTGCTCTATTTCATCAAAACACACACTGCTCGTATGATAAACCGTGACAACTTATGTATTACCATGCCATATTCATGAAAAAACTAGTGAGGACGCATCTGTTTCGGCAACAATTACGATGGTTCTCACATGATTCACGGGCACACAAAAGTAGCAGCAGTTCCCATAGACGGATTCAAACAGAGTACTAGCCCCAGGGGGGTCGATAACAGGCAAGGTTCTGATAATTAGACACAATCCAAACTACTTTTAAACACTAGCTGGGGCAACTATTTCATGCCTCGATCTAATTTGGGCTGGACACTAGACAGACCTTGCCATGAACATCACCGAGGACGTCCCGCAGTAGCTCAATCCTGTGAACCTTCATGAAGACAACCTTGTGGCCTTGCCACTGATAAACTTGTTTGTGGAGGCATGCCACGTCATCTTCCTGCATAAGCTTGACAAGAACATTATGCCTCACAAACGAAGGAGTAGCTTTGAACTTCTTGTGCTTCAGTACACCCTGGACAACACGCCTAACAACAGTGAGGCTGGAATACAACTCTTCATTAGTATAACCGCAAATGGCTTCCAGGATCCAACAGCCTAAGAACTCTGTTTTCCCAGTGAGTATATTCAGGTCGTCCGCCTCATAGCGAGTGACATGTACAACCACACAATCCTTGTCTGCATCAGGGCTCTAATTGAAACAGAAACAAATTCTGAATTACTTTTCAGTATAAGAAACACAAGTTATTTAAACCACTATGCATAGCATGGCATCGAAGCTAATAAAATTTTGCATTATTAATCACCACATACTTCCTTTTCTAAAAAAATCACCACATACTTAGATGAAAAACCACAATCGAGATCGGTAAAGAAGGAAATCACCTTGGGTAGCTCAGCGGGGGGGGGGGGGGGATACATCCTCGAAGGGGGAAAACTGCTCCTGCAGTGCCACGGGGCCGTAACCTCAAACGGGGCGTTGACCATCTCAGTAGTGGCCGTGAGCGTATTTGGGGTCGCCTCGGTGGTTGCCTCCATATTCTTGGAGCTCTCTGTCTCGTGGGGATCAACCTCCCGCGTCTGCTCCAATATCGATAGATCTTTGCCTGGTTCTCCTTGGTCCATCATGAAACTGACGAATACTAGGAGACCACTGAAAGGAAAACACAATCGCAATGACAATGAAACAAAAAAGAGAGTGAGGATTGGTTACTGCTTTTCAAAAGTTCTTTTTTTTCTCTGAACGAAAATATACCAACATCACGGATCCGCTTACCTTCCCTTCATTCGGAGAGAAGAACAGTGGCAGATGCAAGTGTTGCCTTTCTTGAAGACGGTGAGGGAGAAGGGGATTCAGCGAAGAGTGAAATGATGGTTTCTTCGTCCGTCAAACTTAGACTGCGGGGAGGTGGGGTTTTGTGATACGACATCTCGTTACTGCCGCGCTACAACCGGGGTGACTCTCCGCCTGCATACTGCCTTCTAATTTGGTGGATGGCATTTGGGCCCGCACGCTGCATGGCCCGCACGTCGGTGAACAAAAGTATTAGGGAGACGTTTCAATGACCTAGGAGGAGCCAGAAGCGGTAGAGTGTCTCCACTGTACTAGTAGTAATTGTTTTTTCTGGGTAGCTGTAGAATGTCTACACTGTACTAGTAGTAATTGTTTCATGGGGCCCAAGACAAAACAGCCCATCCACTCTAGTAAATAGTAAAATCAATTCAAAAGCCCATATATTTACTGAATGAGAGGCGCTACCCACACCCAGCACACCGCCCCCACCCCCAAAACCTGGGTGCTCTTCTTCCTCCTCGCTCCCACCCACCTCACGTCAGCTTGCTCCACTCGTACCCCCAAATTCCTCACCTCACTCCTACAGAAAACCCCAGCTCTTCTTCTTCCTCACTGTTACAAAAAAACCCCAGCTCCCCTTCTTCTTCGCTTGCACTAAAACTAGGCTCGTCATTCGTTACTTTGCGCAAATCCATGAGCGCGACGCGATGCCCTCAAGGAAAATAGAGTCAGCTGACCCCAACGCCAAGAAGATGAGGATCCCGCCAGCGGCGACGCGTGTTGTAGATCCCGCACCCGGCAGCGCGGGGAGAATCGGCGACCCCGCCCCACCGGATCCCGGGAACCCGTAGAATCTCGGGTGGACCGCATTAGCGATCTCCCGGACGCCATCCTTGGGGAGATCATCTCGCTCTCCCCACCAGGGATTGCTGCCGCACCCAAGTCCTCTCAATTCGGTGGCGCCCTCTATGGCACACCGTGCCCCTTAATCTCGATTGTCGTCAGCTATCTCTCTTCAATGATTTTGAAATCCCTAGAGCCATCATCTCCTCCCACCAGGGCTCCGTTCAAAGCCTCTGCATCCCGTCATGCTACTTGAGCAAGCATACCATGCCCTGCATGGTGGGCGCCTGGCTGGAACCCCCTGAATTCACAAAACTAAAGCTGCTTGAGTTCTACTATTCCCCTGGAAATCACATACCACATACCGAACGCCATGAACTTGTGCCCTCAGCACCGATTTCCATCACGCGGTTTTCGTCCTCTCTCCACACCGCCACCTTTTCGCAGTGCTACCTACCAGACAATCTGATACTAAACCTTCGACTCCCATTTCTCAAGAAACTTCCACTTGTGCGGGTTCGTATATCGGAGGCCTCATTGCACAACATCATCCACTCTAGTTGCCCTGCGCTGGAGTGCTTGGTGCTTGTTTTCACAGTTAGAATCGGTTGTCTCCAAATAAAGTCGCCTAACCTTGTAAGAATTGGAATTTGTTTTGACGGAAGGCAGCTCATCATCCAAGATGCCCCTTCACTTCAAAGTTTGATCCTTGATTCTAGTTATTCACCGTTGCAAATAACCGTCCTCTCTGCGCCTAAACTGGAGACCTTGGGTGTAATACGTGATCTCTATGCTCATTTCAATATGGTGTTTGGCTCCACAGTTCTTCAGGTACTTTATATTATCATCTACACTTGTAACCATAAGCTGCATTTTAAATTTCTGCGCATAATTTATATATCATATTGGAGTACACATTTTGTACTAATATTATGTTCTATGCTCAATGAAGAGTTTCTCCATGGATGGACTATCAATGGTGCTGGATTCTGTCAAGATCTTATATATCCAAATGAATAGTTTTGATCTGAACAAGATTATTGGCTTGCTGCAATGCTTTCCATGTCTGGAGAAGTTGTATATAAAGGTGATAATTTCACGCACATTGGAAGCCCGCATATAGTGTACTAGAATTAACCGTTCAGCTGTTGCTCTTTCGACACTCTTCTTTTAGACCTTATCTGGTTTCAATCTTCATGTCTATTTAGGCAACAGGACGGGGTAAGAAAGTTATAACCAATCGGTGGATTAAGCATCGGGATTTTCTCACTTCTCATGAGATTCGATTGAAGACAATAACGCTAGAACGATATGTAGCCGACCGTGCAAACACAAGATTTCTCACATTCTTCCTGCTGAATGCGAGGTTACTATTGTCCATCAGGCTTAAGTTTATCAGCAGCATGGTTTTGATGGATGGGTATGTCGAAGAGCAAAAAAAGGAGTTTCAGGTGGGCAAAAGAGCTTCTGAACGTGTCGGGCTTCTATTTACAACATATTGTGGTCATAATCCAGTAAATTTTATGACCCAGGATGTTCATTCTATGGACTTGACCGATCCATTTGACTGTGACTGCCGAAAATAGTGCTGGAGTTAGATGTTGTTGCCCTTTTCAATCTAGTTTTTTTAAACCTGATGAACAATTAACCCTCGTGGTTTTGTACGGTTTGTAAGCTGGAGTTAGATGTTCCCGCCCTTTTCAACTCGGCTGTGACTGTCATATTTTCTTTGAATCAAGGCAAATGACTTGCCATTCATTTAATTTAGCGTGAAATATTGTAACAAATCCCAACCAAGGGAAATAACATCACTCTCGCCGGCTGCTTGAGCTCACTGTGCATTACAGAAGCCAAGTGATTAGCCCCCACCAGCACCCACAAACTTATTTTGAACTAGCACATCAAATGGGCTGTAAATTTTCATAGGAAAGGCTGCATGACCGTGACAGATTTGGATTCTAACATTTGGGACCCGCAAGGAAATAGCCTATCCAAGGTGGTGTCGACTTACTAGCCAGTCAACAAACAATTTTGCCTACCAGCCGTTGGATTGACATCCAACATCTGTCGTGTATCTTCTATCTCTTGTCTTCTTCTTCCTCCAGCCACCCAAACCAAACCACCCCGTCGGCTCCGCCTGCTCCCGCCTCCCATGGCTGGCTGCGCCTCCGCCGCCCTACCGTACGTACCCTCCAACATTGGCCAGTCTGAGGGAGTCCTGGATTAGGGGGTGTTCGGATAGCCGGACTATACCTTCAGCCGGACTCCAGGACTATGAAGATACAAGATTGAAGACTTCGTCCCGTGTCCGGAAGGATCTTTTCTTGGCGTCGAAGGCAAGCTAGGCGTGCGGATATTCAAGATCTCCTACCATTGTAACCGACTCTGTGTAACCCTAACCCTATCAGGTGTCTATATAAACCGGAGGGTTGTAGTCCGTAGGACAACCATCATCATACACAATCATACCATAGGCTAGCTTCTAGGGTTTAGCCTCCTTGATCTCGTGGTAGATCTACTCTTGTACTACCCATATCATCAATATTAATCTAGCAGGAGTAGGGTTTTACCTCCATCGAGAGGGCCCGAACCTGGGTAAAATAAAGTGTCCCTTGTCTCCTGTTACCATCCGACCTTGACGAACAGTTCGGGACCCCCTACCCGAGATCCGCCGGTTTTGACACCGACATTGGTACTTTCATTGAGAGTTCCTCTGTGTCGTCACTTTTAGGCCCGATGGCTCCTTCGATCATCAATAACGATGAGGTCCAGGGTGAGACTTTCCTCCCCGGACAAATCTTCGTCTTCGGCGGCTTCGCTCTGCGGGCCAAATCGCTTGGTCGTCTGGAGCAGATCGAAAGCTACGCCCCTGGCCATCAAGTCAGGTTCGGAAGCTTAAACTACATGGCAGATATCCGCGGAGCCTTGATCTTCGACGGGTTCGGGCCACAGCCAAGCGCGCCGCACTACCTCGAGGGGCAGGATATAGCTCTGTCTCCGAATAGTGCCCTAGAGGCTGCACACGCACCGGCCCCGATCCTTGACTCGGATCCCGCTGCGTTGTTTGAGGATGAACAGTTGGACGTCACCTCAGGAGCCACGATCTTGAAGGCGATCGAGCCGAACGCCAGCCCCGCACTCCGCACGGCCCATGACTCCAAGGAGTCGGATTCTTCTCCGAACTCCGGGCCTTCCGTGCCCCTGCCGATCGAATCCGATTGGGCGCCTATAATCGAGTTCACCGCCGCAGACATCTTTCAGTACTCACCTTTCGGTGATATCCTGAATTCTCTCAAGTCTCTCTCTCTCTCTCTATCAGGAGAGCCCAGGCCGGACTATGGTCTGCGAGGTTGGGATTTGGACGAGAAGAAATTCAAAGCCCACCCACAACCCACTTAATAGCCACTGTCGATGATTTAACCGACATACTTGACTTCGGATCCAAAGACTTCGACGGTATGGACGACGAAGATGGAGACGAACAGGAACCAGCACCTATAGGGCGCTGGACCGCCACCCCACCTAACGATGTATTCATGGTGGATACCCCTAAAGGAAACGACAACGAGGAAAAAGGGGACGGAAAAAGGGATAAACCCTCCGAAAAGCAATCAAAGCGGCGACGAAAACGCCGAGCCAAGCCCCGCCTCGATCAAGACCCAGCCATAGAGCAGGATGAGCCGGCAGACGACGAGCATGCCTCAGAGCAACCGTCCGAACAGGGCAACGCGGATAGAAAGGACAGACAGCCCTCCCCCAGCCATAATAGAACTCCGAATGATCTCACGCCGGATAAAACCACGAAGCACAAGAATCTCCGCGAAAGGCTCGTTGCCACAGCACCCAGCCTGAAAAAGCAGAAGCGGAAGCTAAAGACGGCGGTAGATGCACTCAGAATAAGATGGAGCAAGGTAATCAAGACCGCAGACAAATACGGCGGCAGCCGCCGCACTAAAAGCTACCCGAAGAGAAAACTACTGCCCGAATTCGACAAAGAGGCCCTAGAGCGCTCGCATTCAAAAAATAAAAAAGCCACACGGTCGGATAGACGACCCCACGGCCACCATAAAACGGCAAGCGGCGCCGCACTTAATGCGGCATGCGACCCAATTAAAGACTCGCATCATGGCCCAGCCAGGTCCATTTACGGGCCAAGAAAGCAAGCTCTCACAAGCAATGCAAAAAATCCATCATCAGAATCCGGACACACAAATACAGGGGTGCCGCACACCCCCTATGTTTCACCGATGAGGTCCTGGAATATGAATTTCCAGAGGGATTCAAACCCTTCAACATAGAGGCGTACGATGGAACAACAGACCCCGGAGTCTGGATTGAGGATTATATCCTCCACATACATATGGCTCGAGGAGATGATCTCCACGCCATCAAATATTTACCCCTTAAGCTTAAAGGGCTAGCCCGGCACTGGCTTAAAAGCCTTCCCGAAAACACAATTGGAAGTTGGGAAGAGCTCGAGGATGCTTTCCGAGCAAATTTTCAAGGGACCTATGTCTGCCCTCTGGACGCAGACGATCTCAGTCACATAACTCAACAGCTCGGAGAATCAGCTCGGCAGTTCTGGAACAGATTCCTTACTAAAAAGAATCAGATAGTGGATTGTCCGGACGCCGAAGCCTTAGCAGCTTTCAGGCATAATGTCCAAGACGAACGGCTCACCAGACACCTCGGCCAGGAAAAGCCAAGAACAATGGCCGCACTCACAAGCCTCATGACCCGCTTTTGCGCAGGAGAGGACAACTGGTTAGCACGATGCAGCCCCAGCGACCCAAGTACATCCGAAATCAGGGATGGAAACGGAAAACTGCGACGAAATAAGGACCGTCGCCGAACCAAAGAAAAAAGTCCGAAGAGCACGGCAGTCAATGCCGGATTCAAAAGCTCACGGCAAAATCAGACAAAACCACCCCTTCAGGATAATAGGGATGATCCGTCCAGCTTAAACAGAATCCTGGACAGAATATGTCAGATACACGGTACTCCTGGGAAGCCTGCCAATCACACCCACAGAGACTGTTGGGTTTTTAAACAATCCGGAAGGCTTAACGCCGAACACAAGGGGCCCGATACACCAAGCGAAGACGAGGACGAACCCCAGAAGCAGAACACCAGGAAACAAAAGAACTTCCCACAAGAAGTTAAAACAGTGAACTCACTTCACGTAACAAAACGTGTGGCACCCATGAAGGTACGCACAATAAAACCTATCCCTCAGGTGTCCCGCCACTGGTCATTAAAACCAATCATTTTTTATCAGCTAGATTATTCTAGAAATATCAAAAACGTAGGCCGGACTGCCCTGATACTCGATCCAATAATTGACGGATTCCAGTTTACCAATGTCCTTATGGACGGCGGCAGTGGACTAAACCTGATATATCAGGATACAATCCACCGCATGGGCATAAACCCAGCAAGAATCCGCCACAGTAAAACCTCCTTTCAAGGGGTAGCACCGGGCCCGGACACCCATTGTATGGGTTTTCTCTGGCTCGCAGTCATATTTGGCTCTGCCAATAACTTCCGTCGCGAAAAGGTGATTTTCCATGTCGTCCCATTTTCAAGTCGCTATCAAGCACTAATGGGACGCGGAGCTTTCGCTCGCTTTAACGCAATACCGCACTATGCATCTCTCATGCTTAAGATGCCCGGTCCACGAGGCATCATCTCTTTAAAGGGAGCGCACTAAAATACGCCTCCTCCAAACGGAGGATTGCACGGCCGCTTAAACAGCCGCACAATAAAGTGGCCTCGCCAGCCAAAAGACTTTTTCGATATAAGTCATTAAAGGCCACGGACCCGGACTAAATGAGTTCGGCACAAGTCCATCATCAACGCAGGCTTATAACGCCATATACCCCCGTACCGAGGGCTATACGCAGAGACAATAAAGCTCAACTTTATATATTTTTTACTTTATATTTTGTTTATTATCTTTTTGTTCCGCACGACCCATTTTCAATTCAGTTCCTCTCTTTTACAGATGAACGTCGTGCGGCGCCCGTCCAGGACACGGCACAGCGGAGACATAGGCGCAGACATGCAGTAGGGACCCGTCCTAAGGATTCTTTTTAGATTAAGACCCTGCGTAAACCTTTTTTACTGTCTCTTGCTGCTATACATCCCCTGGTTTTTTCTACTATAACCAAGGAGGAGGGTGGCGTTTTGGCATGTGGCCACGTCAGAATTTTTGCTCGTACCTGGACACTAGGGGCTCTTTTTTTAGGGTGTTGTTTCACCCGCATTCATAAAGACCGAACACCTTAGGGAGTGTTCGGCGTCGCGAGGTTTGGCACTATATGCATTAGCTCCGAATCATGTCTTTGGTCAAATGTTGGGTTGCCCGGCTCCTGAGTTCGGCTACCTTACGTTCTGCTCTATCGGCTAAGGTAGCACCAGGAGAACTACTGCGATTGTGCCCCGGTACGGCCGGGTGAGCACCTCAGTAGAGAAAGCCGAAAACTGACTGTCATGATGTAGCGCGAGACTGGTCGCCACTCGATGACTTATAGGAATTTATCGGATTCCTCCGCTTTGACGAAGGGCCGTTTCCCGGTCAGGCACGTATGCGCCCCGAATTCGGACAAGTGCAGTCGCCACTAAGGGCCTACCTAAAGAGTCCCACTGTCAAGCTCCTATGGCTAAGTGAAAGTGTTAAAGCATTATAGTCTGGTTGCCTAGCCCGCTTCGCTATCACCTCCTTTGTAGGACCAAGACGTTGGGTTAAGTGTGAAAACGCGTCTTCTGCATGCACCCCCGCACTATGTGCGTGGGGGCTGAATCCAACGACTGTAATCTTTCAGAATTTATATATTAAAACGGCCGCACAGGAGGTGTTCTTAATACTTGAAGGCACAAGTCTAAAAAACGCCACTACAATTATATGCTATCATAATGTAGCATCCTTCGAGCACTGCGTCTCTATTACGCGAGCGCCTTCGAGGACTTCCTCAAAATAGTGCTCGGAAGGTATTCGGCGTTTATCCGAATCCCGAGACGCAACAATGGTGGGCTCCATACCTGCCCAGTATGTCTTGACACGGGCAAGAGCCAGCCGAGCGCCCTCTATGCACGCTGACCTCTTCATAGCATCAACACGTGGCACCACGTCTAGAAATTGCTGTAACAAGCTGAAATAACTCTTCGGCTTCGATCTCCCCAGACACAGATGATCCATGACGTACTTCATGGCGAGTCCGGACAACCTATTCAGTTCGGCCCATTGGGCCAGGCGATCGTCCACTGCCAGTGGACGCTCTGGATTGATGAATTGCGACCAAAAGAGCTTCTCCACTTCATGATCCTTTTTATCTCGAAAGTGTTCGGTCGCATCAGCAGGACTAGCCGCCAAATCCAGATAGGTGTCCTCTACACTCCACATCCGGTCTAACGGGGCAAACTTCGGATCACAAAATTTTCTCCGCAGCGAGAAGGGCTTTCCATCCGTTTGTCCGGCTTGACGCAGCTCTTCCTTTGCCGCTCTCATTATAGAGCGGGCGTCCTTGGCGTCAGCAACAACCTTCTCTAAGCTTGTTTGCCTTGCCCGACCCTCTTCTTCAAGAAGCTTGCGACGGTTAGTAGCACTCTTTAACTTTACGGCTATATCAGCCATCTCCTCCTTGCTTCGGCAATGGGAAGCCTGTTCGGCTTTTAGCTCTTCAAGGGCTTTCACGGCAGCCGCATCGCTTTTCCTGGATTGTTCCTTCGCTCGGGCGAGTTTGGCCCTAAGACCCTCCACGGCGGCCGCACCATCTGCGTCAAGCATACACACGGTAAGATATTGACATAAAGCTACTCTTACCAACCATCGCCCGATGATTTCAATAACTTGAGCATCATCAAGCCGCTTGTTAGCAAGCGCGATGTCGGCTTCTGCCTCATCAAGATGTCGCTTCAGTTCGGCAAATTCACGAGTCCGGCTTGATCCGGACAATCCGCCACCTACATATAAAGGTGCCACTTAATGGACCTGGGATTAAGATCCTCTGCGCGCCGTCAATTTTAATGACGCACAGAGTCTCAGGGGCTACTATCTACACAGGGTGCACTTTATTTATGCGCAACTAACACAAGTGTACATTATTTAAAACGTACCTCATGGCCTGCCAGTAAACTTTTGACGGCCTCGTGCAATCCGCTTTCCGCGGATGACACCTTTTCAATCACCGTGTTCATCAACACACGATGCTCCTCTAAGACAGAGGCTCGCCCCAGCAGAATCTTTAGCTCCTCCGGCCGAACACCAGATGGTGCCGGACTCGTCCCATGGCCTCCCTCAAAGGCCGGACGCGGAGAACCTCGGGGGGCCACATGGCCACCTTCCGCCCCTGTCAGATCCGGAGAAATCCTCCGCGATGACACTTCAGCGTCGCCCGCCTTGCTAGGCGATACAGAAGGAGGAGGCGACCCGCTCTCCATCATCTCCGGAAGAAGATCCCCCTAGGACGAGTTCTGCTGAGAAGGACTGAGGTCCGAACTACAAAATAAGGTTTCGGTTAAAACTTCTTAGATATAAATCAAGGATTTCTCTTAAAAGAAAAAATCTTCTTCTACTTACGGCTCGCTGGAGAGCTGGTCCCTTTGAGGGTTTGGTTTGGCCGAGGGGCTCCCCGGCGTCGGGCCCTCTGACAAGGATTCTTTCCCCCGCTTCGAGGCTACGGTCTCCGGGTCATCAGAGGCGGCCCTTTTCTTTCCCTTAGGAGAGGAATTATCGATTCCCCCCTTCGGAAGGGCCCCTTTTGAGGAGGCCATGGTTTCCTTGTCCTGCCCCTTATTTCCCTCCAAAGGCACTACCTCCAGCATCCTGACTAGCACAGGATCCAGCTGGTTTCGGGAAGGGGAGCCGGACACCTGATCAGTTTCGCCTTCGCTATCCACTCCTGCTTAAAAGGAGAAGCGTTGTTCGGAGCAAGTCAATTATGCGGATAGAAGGTCCGGGCACAAGGTCACTTACTTGAGTATCCGGGCGATTGCGGCTTAAACCCACATCCTCGGTCAAATCCGGACTCACTTCTTGTGATCCGAAGAACAGTTTATACATCTCCGCGGGCGTCGCGCCCATAAGATCCCGGAGAACTCGCGGTCCCTCTGGATTGAACTCCCACAGGCGAAGGGGACGACGTTGGCCGGGCAGTGTCCGGCGAATCAGCATGACTTGTGTCACCTTGACCAGGTTGAGGTCTCCTTCCAAGAGATCTTTAATGCGGCCCTGCAACAGAGGAACGTCTTTGGGCAAGCCCCGATCTAACCCTGTGTTGATCCACGATGTTAACCGCGGTGGGGGACCCGAGCGAAAGGCAGGAGGCGCCACCCATGCGGTGCCCTGAAGAGCGGTGATATAGAACCACTCCTGTTGCCATAAGCCAAGCTCCTCTTGAAAAGTGCCCTCGGGCCATGGAGCATCGGCATTTCTTTTTATAGCAGCGCCTCCGCACTCTACGTGGCGCCCCTCGATCATCTTCGGTTCTACTTTGAAGGTCTTGAGCCATAATCCGAAGTGAGGGGTAACACGGAGGAACGCTTCACACACAACAATGAACGAGGACATATGGAGGATGGACTCCGGAGCTAAGTCGTGGAATTCCAGCCCATAATAAAACATCAGACCCCTTACAAAGGGATCCATTGGGAAGCCTAATCCCCGAAGGAAGTGGCATATGAACACCACACTGTCACCGGGCTGAGGGCTAGGGATCACCTGTCCTTGAACAGGCAACCTGTGCGAAATCTCGCCGGTCAGGAATTTAGCTTCCCTCAACCTTAATACATCCTCCTCCGTAACGGAAGAGGGCATCCATCGGCCTTGGAGGTCGGAGCTGGACATTGTCGAAGGTCCGGTGCGCCTAGAATCTGGAAGCCTAGGGTGTTGGAACTCGAGGCGACGGGCGAGCTCGTTTTGAGAATAAAAGAGGGGAACAGGGTCTTGGTCTCTTTATAAGAGGCAGAATACCAAGAGCCCTCCCCGTAACTGTCTTGGACTAGCCTTTAATTAAGGCAAAACGTGCTAACGGGCACGACTGGGTTACCCACGTCCGTATTAATGAGAATCCCGTTAAAAGGGGCACACGATCTCTGCTTCGACAACCGCCTCGCTAAACACGCTGAGGTGGAACAATGAAAACAATTTATATAAAGAGCTTGGCCGCAGTGTTATGACGCACTGCGGAATACGTCAACAGTTTTGATTTGTGTTAATACTATTCTCCATATGGCAATATGTGGAAACTTATTTTGTAGAGCCGGACACTATTTTTGGTGTTTGTAATCTTCTTGAAGAACTTGGAGGAGGAACCCGCCTTGCAATGCGGAAGACAATCTGCGCGCCGGACTCGTCATCATTGAAGCCCGGTTCAGGGGCTACTGAGGGAGTCCTGGATTAGGGGGTGTTCGGATAGCCGGACTATACCTTCAGCCGGACTCCAGGACTATGAAGATACAAGATTGAAGACTTCGTCCCGTGTCCGGAAGGATCTTTTCTTGGCGTGGAAGGCAAGCTAGGCGTGCGGATATTCGAGATCTCCTACCATTGTAACCGACTCTGTGTAACCCTAACCCTATCCGGTGTCTATATAAACCGGAGGGTTGTAGTCCATAGGACAACCATCATCATACACAATCATACCATAGGCTAGCTTCTAGGGTTTAGCCTCCTTGATCTCGTGGTAGATCTACTCTTGTACTACCCATATCATCAATATTAATCTAGCAGGAGTAGGGTTTTACCTCCATCGAGAGGGCCCGAAACTGGGTAAAATAAAGTGTCCCTTGTCTCCTGTTACCATCCAACCTTGACGCACAGTTCGGGACCCCCTACCCGAGATCCGCCGGTTTTGACACCGACACAGTCCCTCCCTCTATTCCCCCACACGTCCTATTATTCTTCGGCGACGTCAGCCCCAACACGCACCCGAACCAGTCAACCATCGTACTCCCCTCCGCCTGCGACTGGACCAGCGCATCTTCAGCGGCTCCTGTTCGTTCCATCCGAGGCCTCGCCGTCGTCCTCCGCCTTGCGGCCTTGGTTCGCTCGCCGTGCGCGGTGCGCTACCCTCTTGCGTTGTCAACATCTTCAACAACCAAGAGGAACAAGGAGATGACTGTTCGTGGAGAAGATGACAGTAGGGACCCACCAGCGTCATGGCAGTACGCAAGCAAGTGCCTCTAAAAGTTGGGCCGTGCTGGGCCCCCCTTGAGCCACGCGCAGGCCGCAGGCAGGCAAGTCTGGGGACCCCCGTTCCCAGAACGCCGACAGTAGCCCCCGGGCCCAAGGCGCGCCCGGACTTGGCCGTGCCGAGAGGCGAAAGGGCAAGGGCGAAGCGCCGCGGGCCCTAACAGCCTGCGGCCTTGGGCGCCGCGTGACGGTTGATTGGACGTGGGCGTCTCTGCTTCCCCACGATGCCTCGACAATCGTGCGGATTGGACAAGTTAATGCATGCAAATCGTGTCATGATTACCTGTGATCAAGGAGGCCGACGGTTGGCCTCCGCCGGCTATAAGTACGGCACCGCGCGTGCCCTTCCAGTCCATCTCTCCTTGCTTTCTCCTTCGCCTTGATTCTTGCTCCGCCTTGCCGTGATGGCTCCGATTCGTTGGTTCTCTGCAACGGACAAGGGAAAGGCTCCTCAAGAGGGACCAGACCCGCTCCCGCCGAAGAAACGACCTACCTTGCGCGGCCGAGACGAGGAAGACCGCCTGGCGGTGCTGAGGCCGTGGTACGAGCGGCCTCCGACGGGGTTCCCGCTTCCCTTGTATGCCCACACCGAGGGCCTTGGAAGAGGAGATGCCGATCCCCTCGGCCAGCGCCGTCGCCGGCGCCGGAGGGTCACGAAGGTGTGGATCGTTCCTCCTGGAGTCCACGCCGAGGGCTCCTCCCGCGAGCTTGTGCTCCATGCCACCATGCCTCCGCGAACTTGGATTCGCTTTCCTCCCTTCTTCGCCTCCATCTTCCCGCGGGGAAGACTCCTGGAGTTGTGGCTGCAGCACGCCGACTGCAGCACCCCCGCGACCGAGGCAGAAGTCGCGG
This sequence comes from Aegilops umbellulata, assembly GCA_032464435.1. Lineage (NCBI taxonomy): Eukaryota > Viridiplantae > Streptophyta > Magnoliopsida > Poales > Poaceae > Aegilops > Aegilops umbellulata. Next base: position 256,824,593 of record CP136057.1, read on the forward strand.
TCCTTGCCTCGGGTGAGGTCTTCATGACCCGCGGCTGGGGCGAGATCGCTCGGGGTTGCAGATCAAGGGGCGCCCTCATGATCCACCTGGAGTACGATGGCGCTTCGGTGATGTTCTTCAAGGTCTTCGACGCGAATGGTCGCCGGCTGGAGTGCTGCCCCGGGGGAGGCGTCCAGGACCTTGCTACGGCGACGGCTGGACCCGCCAACCACCCCCTGGACGGCTCCACGAGCGACGGGAGCGACGGGGGATCCGGCGACCCCAGCGAGGTCTTCGCGACTCCGGAGACGAGCGACGACAGCTACGAACCTGTGAGCCAGCGCCGCTCCTGGAGCAGGGCGGGCTCACTCGGTCGTCGTTGGCCCCGATCTGGATGGGGTCGGCGCCGGTGCTTGATGGCCCACTGTTGATGATGGCGTCTTTTGCAGGGACACGTGTAGTTAGCGTCCCTTAGGACCTATTTCCTGCAAGGAATCATACCGCGCCCAATGGGGGCTTGTAAGGTGTCTATGATCCTTTTGTTAATATATGACTTTTGCTACGGAACTGTGCGAGTTGTCAATTCCGTCGTAGCTTGGTTCTCCCTTTCGAACCTCGCAAGGGCTTGGTGCTCTGCGTGGACAGGTCCCAGTCCCAAGGTGGTGTCAGCCGTCGCTGGTATGCCAGGTCGCGATGCCGTGGTCAAGGCCAGGAGGTGAGTGACCCGGGGTCCGGCAAGAGCCCCTGAGTCGCGATGCTCAGGAGGTCCCCTTTGGCGCCCAAGCAGCCGTCGCTTGGTGAGAAAGGGGAGCGACATCGCTAGTACGGAGTTGCGTTAGGTGTGGGGATAGTGCCACGGTAGCCGGGGTTGTCGGGCGGTGACTTATCTTATTAATCGGGGGTTACTCCTGTGTGACGACGGGTCCGCGCAGCAGCGGGATCGGAGTTGCATGGCGAGGTCCTCGCATGCCCCTTCTCCCTCACCTTTGCTCCCCTTGCTGCTCTACGTCCTCGGGTCCCGGCCCTCGAGCTGGTCTCAGCCGTCGCTGGTATGCCAGGTCGCGATGCCGTGGTCAAGGCCAGAGGGTGAGGGTTGGAGAGCTAGTAGGAGCCCTGAGTCGCGATGCTCAGGCACCCCCCCTTTAACGTGCAAGCGGTTCGCGCGGACGAGGGTGAAGGGAACTCCGTGAAGGCCTCGGCCGACGCAACTCCCTCAGGAGGTCCTGCAAGCTCATCATAGAAGGAAAAAGGGGCTGCGATGACAGCTATCAGTCGGTCGTTAGTTGCTCCGGTTGGCGCAGGTGAGGTGTACATGGGCGCCCATGAGCCGGCGCGGGACTCACGGGGCCCTACCTCTAGGCGGGTTGCGCCTGGCACTGGGCCGTATCTTGAGATGTGTTCCTGCAAATTGGGTTAGATGTCGGCACTCTACGTCCTCGGGTCCCGGCCCTCGAGCTTGTCTCTGCCATCGCTGGTATGCCAGGTCACGATGCCGTGGACAAGGCCAGAGGGTGAGGGCTGGAGAGCCAGTAAGAGCCATGAGTCGCGATGCTCAGGTACCCCCCTTTAACGTGCAAGTGGTCGACATGGAGAAGAAGAGGTGTCGTGGACAGGCATCAAGCAATCAAGCATGATAGGCGAAAGCATAGCTGGAAATAAATGCAAGGGAGATACACGCCACTGGGCCTGGCCCGAGCGGCTTGGGGATGATGCAGCCCGAGGGTTGCCCCCAACAAAGCAAGCTAATGACCGAAAAATAAAAAGGGATACACGCCGCAGGGATGGACCCACGCGGCCTGGGAATGAAGCAACCCTGGGGGGGCGTTCCCAGCTGGAAATGAAGCTTGAAGGACATCACCTGAAGATGTTGAGGATGAAGTGGTGTTGGTGCGGTAGACTCGGTGGGCTGCGGAAGCTGATCCTCACGAGCCCCCAGGCCCAAGGGCCTAAGGAGGCTCCGGAGGCGCTGGTGGCTCCTCACGAATCATCTCCATCTCCGCCAGGACCGCGGAACGCCTGTCTTCCTGAGTCTCCATGATGCCCCTCATGAGGCGCTGGTATGCAGCAGCCACGCTCGGCAAGCCGTAAGGCATGCGAACATAGCTGTGGGGTGGGCCTCCGCAACGCCCCACTTGCGAGGGCCAGAGGCGCTCCATCGTGGCGACCCGATTGAGCCCTGGTACGTCGATGCAGACGCGCAGCCCACCATCCTCGCCTGGATGGGGGGCCACAGCTGGTAGACGACGGCAACCTCTCATGATTCTTGACTCCTGTAGTTCTTGAACGGCCTTCTTAACAAACTCCTGCTGGTCTGACCTTCCTTGTCCTGCTCCTTCTTGAGGGAAACGTGCTTCGAGGCACGCCTCCACGTGGTGCCCAAGCGCCTCCCTCGTGACCCTGGCCAGGTCGGTGGCCCTCCAGGTGAGAGCCCCCGAGCCCTGCCTAAGGAGGGCTCTGGGCGCGCTTTCCTATGCGATGGATGGAGGGTCCCCTTGGGCAGACGCGGGCCCTAAGGAGCCTGCCTCCTGAGGGGCTGAGCCTGACGATGTCTTCTTCTTCTTGGGGGTGATCTCGGGAAGCCTCCTGCTTCTGCGATCTGGGTCTTCTAGTGACGCGGCCTGAAAGGCTCGCTCCAGGGAACACACTGCATCCTTTTCTTCACACGGCACCGTGATGACTCCGCCACTTCCTGGCATCTTGAGCACGTTGTAGCCATGATGAGTCACGGCCATGAACTTGGCCAGCGCTGGGTACCCGAGGATGGCGTTGTACAGCAGGCGGATGTGAGCGACGTCGAAGTCGATGAGCTCGGTGCGGTAGTTGCTGCGGGCTCCGAAGGTGACAGGGAGGCGGACCTGCCCGATCGGGATCGTGGAACCGTCGGTGACTCCGGAGAAGGGATTGGTCGGCTGAAGCTGGTCGTAGGGCACTTGAAGATAGTTGAATGTTTCCACGGACAGGACGTTGTGCCCTGCTCCACCATCGATGAGGGTCCTGGTGACCAGTACGTTGCTGATGACTGGGGAGCAAAGCATCGGGAGGACCCCGGCCGTGGCCGAGCACTTGAGCTGATCTGCTGAGCTGAACGTGATGGCGCACGGCGACCACCTGAGAGGGCGCATTGCTTCGAGCTTGGGGAGGACTGCATTCACTTCGCGGGCGAAATGTTTGAAGATGCGTTGGGAGGTTGGGGCTTGAGCTCCGCCCAGGATGCAGGCGATTGCGCGCGGCTCCTGGAAGCCCCCAGCCCCCTCGTCCTGGTGGAGGTCCTCGTTCCTTCTTGGCTGAGGCGGCAGCGGAGGGAGGCCTGCGTTGCCCTGCAAGCGATCCTCACGAGGCTTATCCCGCCAGTCCCCCTCGCGAGGCAAGTCTCGCCAGCGGTCCTCGCGAGGTTGATCGCGCCACCCTTGGCGTGGGCCGCGGTCTTCCCAGCGTCCTGGGTTCCTTCCTCCTCCCTGGCCATAGCCCCGGTCAGCACGGTCAGGACGACGGCCGATCCTTCCTTCTCGCACAGCACGGAGTTCTTGGCATTCGTTGGTGTTGTGGGTGTGGAGGTCGTGGTAAACACAGTACCGGCTGCCCCTGGAGGATTCAGGCAGATTCTTGCCCCGCTTGGTGTCTGGTTCTGCCGCGAGCACGGCAGCCCCCTTGCGCTTCACGTCCTTGGCCTTGGGATTCTTCTCTTCTGGGTCTGTGGCAGGCAGCTCGAGGAGGGAGAGACGCCCCTCCTCAGCCCGGGCGCACTTGGTCGCCAAGTTGAACAGCTCCAGGGAGGTGCACAGGTCTTCATGCATTGCCAGCTCCTCCTTCATCTTGACGTCACGCACGCCATCGGAGAAGGACGAGATGATGGCTTCCTCGGACACCTTGGGGATCTTAAGGCACGCACTGTTGAAGCGCTGGATGTACTTTTGCAGGGTCTCTCCGGGTTGTTGCTTCATGCGGCGCATGTCGCTCACGGCGGGCGGCCGGTCACGAGTACCTTGGAAGTTGGTGATGAAGCGGGTGCGCATCTGGTCCCAGGAAGAGATCGTGCCTGGGGCCAGGTTCAGGAGCCAGGTGCGAGCTCCTTCCTTGAGTGCCATGGGGAACCAGTTCGCCATGACCTTTTCATCCCCACTGGCAGCTTCGATGCCCAGCTCATACAGCTGGAGGAACTCTGCAGGGTCGGTCGTGCCGTCGTAGTGAGGAGGCAGGTCCGGCTTGAACTTGCCGAGCCACGCGACGCTGCGCAGCTCGGTGGTGTAGGCGCGGCAGCCTGCGGTGGCCACGGGAGGCTTCGGTTAAGGTAGAGCTTGGCCTTGCGGGTCCCCATACGCTGCAGCTGGGAGCAGCGCGGGGTCTTGACGTGCCGGAGCCGGAGCAGGGTCACGGCGAGCCGGAGCAGGAAGCGCCCGGGCAGCCTCTTGCGGTCGAGGGACTTCTTGGCAGCTCCGTTCTTGCTAGGCTGGCGCCTGACAGAGCGGGTTCCGCCCAGGGGCCACGCGCCTTGGAGCCACGGCGTCTTCTTGGAGAGGAGGCGGCCGGTACGCCCCCGGAGCTTCATTGCCAGCGCGTGGCAGGGTGCGGCGCAGTGGAGCGGACGACGCAGGAGAGCCCCCTGTGGCGCGGATAAGCTCGGTGACGCAGTCGAGCCACTCTTCATAGACGTCATCGACGGGACGGTAGCGCAGGAGCTCGTTCGCTGCGATGAGCGCAGCCCGAGCCTCCGAGGGTGCGCGGAGCGCATGTGACGAAGAGCCCGCTGTTGCGAGTGATGGGGTAGCGGTGCGGCCGTCTTGCCGCACGGACGGGTGCTGAGACGACGCTTGCTGCTCGTTCCCCGCCGGGCCAGTGGCGGCGTTGACGGCGGGCGACGGGGAACGACGAGGACGCCCACCGACGGGAGCCGTCTGGGCGACGCGGGAAGCGATGGCGGCCCGGCGCTCGGCGCGGGCCCGACGAGCGTCATACATGGACGCGACGGTCGGCGGAGAGCGGAGCGGTGGAAGACAAATTCCGGCACACCCCTACCTGGCGCGCCAAATGTCGGATTTCGGGTTCCGGCAGACCCTTAAGGTTCGAACTCTGGGGTGCGCGCGGAGATTATGCCCTCTACCTCTCCGTCTCGCAAGGATCAAGACTACAAAAATAAAAACACAAAGGACACAGAGTTTATACTGGTTCGGGCCACCGATGTGGTGTAATACCCTACTCCAGTGTGGTGGGTGGATTGCCTCTTGGGCTGATGATGATGAACAGTACAGGGAAGAACAGCCTCGCGAGGGTCTGTTCTTGGCTAGGGGGATGAACTGCTAGGAGGAGTTCAGCCGCCCTTCTCTCTCTCTTACTCAGATCTTAGGTTCTACTTGCCTGATCGCTAGATACCGAATTCTTCTCCCCTACCCTGGGGGTGGATAGTCCTATTTATAGGCAAAGGCCCTGGGCCTCTTCCCAAATATTGAGCGGGAAGGGCGCCAACAATTGGCCAACTCGAAGGGGAACATCTGGTACACTTATCCTGACTAAAGTTGGTCCTCGCCTGCCAAAGGCCCTGTGGTGACGCCGTTCTGGTCTCCACGATGACCTCCTTCCCACCGTTGGACTGGTCTTGGTCTCGTTGCACCGAAATGGGTGCCTTTGCTTGATCCTCTCGCCTGCGCTTGCTCCCTTTGCACCAAAGAGGAAAGGGAGTACACTGCGCGGGCTGGCGCCCTCCTGGCGCCCTCGGTCATCATGGCTTGCGTCATGGGCACCTCGCGAGGTACCCCGCCTTGATCTCTCCGCCTCCTCGTGAGCTAGCCTGACGAGGCCGTGCCTGAGGAAGTGCTGTGTCGTCCGCCCCGCGAGGCTTGGCCCCTCGCGAGGGTCTTGGGTCTTGTGTTGATAAAGTTGGGTCGTGCTGGGCCCCCCTTGAGCCACGCCACAGGCCGTAGGCAGGCAAGTCTGGGGACCCCCGTTTCCAGAACGCCGACAACAAACATGGCTCAATCAACTCCTACACATGCTAGTGGGTTTCATCTAGTTACTGTGGCAATGACAAGTCATGCAGAGGAAGTGGGTTCAACTACCGCAACACACAGTAGTTTGAAACGCGTTGTCTTAATGTAGTAAACGAGAGCAGAAGCAAGAAGTTGGGTTTGTATCGAAATGATCAATGGGATGCTTTCCTGATAGAGTGGTAGTGGGATACTGCCCTTCAGTTGGATACTCGTGAATATCCTCGGAGGCAGAACCTACCACAGAGAACACATCGAAACACAATCATCACATGGCAATATGCAATAATATGATGCACGCAATGACATGGCAAAATGAGTGTGTTTTGGCTAATGCAACTTGGAACAGATTGGTTTGAGTTCATTTGAATCTCAAATGCTAACCCAAAATAAGAGGTAATATTAGTGCATTAAATTGTTTCATCTAAAAAGCAAGGTTAAAGTGTTCCGACATGCATGAAACTAGTACAGATGAAAAGATTGAATTTTTCTGATCAAATTTCATATATAAATCTTTGCATTTGGAGTTACAGATTAATTTCTATGAATTTTTGAAGTTTGTAGCATTTTCTGGACTTTCCTGTATAACAATAAACCCAGTAAATGATTTATTGCATCAGCATGCGTCAGGGTGACCTCAGCGGTCAACGGGGACGGTCCAGGTCAAACTAGGCCAGTGGGTCCCGTCTGTCAGCAGTTAGTTAAACTAACTAAATTTAGTTAGCGCGAAAACTGGGTTAATTAGCAGGGCGGGCCCCACCTATCATAGACCCAGGGGAGGTCAATCCCCCTGGTCAAACCGGCTAACCACCGGCGTTTAGCCGCTGGCGGTAGCAGACGTGGCGGAGGGATCGGGCTCGCTGCTTCGGCGACCAAATGGCCAGCGGAGAGCGGCTGCGGGGAGCTGGAGCTCGTCCGCACCCGTTGCAGCAAGCAGCAGCAGCTAGGGCGGCCGGAGCTCATTGGAAACGAGCTCGGCGGCGACGCGTGTGGTTGATCTTCATGCGGTCGCTACGGTGTTCGAGAGCGAGAACGGGAAGGATGGGGAGGTAGCTAAGCTCACGGCAGTCACGGCGGAGCAGACGGCGAGGTCGGGGACGAGCTGGTGCGGCGGTGACGGCGAAGGGAATCTCCCGCGGTGTTCGGTAAAGACGAGGTCGAAGGAGGCAGTGCAGAGTGTGCGAGCGCTCGGGGCTCTGCTAGCTCAGCGTAGCGAATGACGGCGAAGCTCACGGACATGACGGGGCGGCGCGAGGACGATGGTGGCTGCGAGAACTACGGCAGCGCGGGCGCGGCAGCGTCGGCCATGGTGAGGAGAGGCGAGGGAGAGAGGCAGGGGGCGTGTGAGGTGTCCAGGGGCTTGGGGAGGCGCCGAGGAGGCGTTTCAGGGCGTCGCGCTGGCGCGGGCGAGGGCAGGCAGGCAGGGAGGTGGCTTTGCGAGCTCGACGGTGTCGCGGTGTCCCTCCTCTGCCTACTGGCAGAGGTAGGTGATGAATGGCACAGGCCAGATGGGCCGGGCCAGCCAGGTAAGTGGCCTCTGGCCTTTCTCTCTCTCTCTCTCTCTCTCTCTCTCTCTCTCTCTCTCTCTCTTCTAAATTGTTTTCTATTTTCTAATTTTCTGCAACTGTTGGGCTTTATTAAAAATACTAAAACGATTCCCAAAATCCTGAAAATAATTGTGGGCTCTGTTGTGTTTATTCCTAAAAGACCTCACTTAAATCTAGAATTATTTGGGCAGTTAAAATATTTTATAGCATTGAATGCCCATGTGCAAATAGGTAAAGATTTAATCCAATGACCTTATGTGTCCTAGAAAAATGTGAACCAATTTTGGCAGAGGTTCTGGACCAAGACAAAAATGATGGACATTTTAGAAGGGCATTTCAGATTCATTGAAAAAGATTTTAGTAAACCCTAGTTGTTTTCGGGGGGGGGGGGTGCTATGACGCCCGGATAATCAAGCTACAGTAACCTCTGCTAATGATGGCACGTCACTTCGAATTACTGTTGCTAATCTCGCGTTAGTTCGAAACCGATTAAAATTCAAATTCAAAATTTGGCAAATAATAAAAGTTTTCAAAATATTATACTAAAATGTTCGGGGTGTGCAGTTAAATGCCTGGGTAATTATAATTTAGCAAAAACATTTTTATAAAATGCCTAAATGATTTAAAACAGAAAAGAAAATAAATAAAAAAGAAAAGAAACTACAAAAACTAAACAAAACAAAAAAATGGGGGAACCCCCCTCCCACGACCCACTGGCCCAGCTGGCCGGCCAGCCCGCCTGGCCCAGCCGGTCCACCCCGCCGCCTTAACCCCCCACTCCCCCCAGTCCAACCCTAGCCGTCCACCCCACTCGCCCCACTCGATCCCCCCTCGCTCCCCCGATCCAGATCGGGATCGGGGTGACTACAACCTCGCCGCCCCGACGCTGCGCCGCCGTCACCGTCGTCCATTGCCGCCGCAGGGTGGAGGCCACCGACGCCAACGCACGTCGCCGCCTCACCGGAACCCCTCCCCGCCTGGACTTCGCCGGCGCGCCCTCACCGGTCTGCCTCCCCTACGCGCATCATCCCCGTCTCCCCACCTCAACCCCCGCTGCCCCCGACCCTCCAAATCGTGGTGAGGCCCCGCCTCCCTCTGCTTCGCACGGTCACCGCACGCCGCCGCTCTGCCCGCCTCTACTCCCTCGCGCCGACGTGCACGTGCGCGCTCGCTAGCACCCCCTGCACTCGCCGTCCACACGCGCTGGCCGTGCCCCGCACCTGCCCGCGACGAAGCGCGCGCGCGCTCGCGCGCCTTCACCGCTCTTGCGTTGCCTGCCCGTGGTGGCCTCGTGCGTCGCATAACCCGCGCCACCGTGCCTTCCCCCCAACACAAACTCCATGCATATGTAGTGTAGCTCCTTGCTTGCGAGTACTTTGGATGAGTACTCACAGTTGCCTTATTTCCCCTTTTCCCCATCTCTCTACCCGATTGCTGCAACCAGACGATGGAGCCCAGGATCCAGACGCCATCGTCGACGACGACTCCTACTACACCGGAGGTGCCTACTACTACGTGCAGCCTGCTGACGACGACCAGGAGTAGCTAGGAGGATCCCAGGCAGGAGGCATGCGCCTCGCTCGATCTGTATCCCAGTTTGTGCTAGCCATCTTATGGCAACTTGTTTAATTATGTCTGTACTCAGATATTATTGCTTCCGTTGACTCGTCTATGATCGAGCAGTTGTATTCGAGCCCTCGAGGCCCCTAGCTTGTATTATGATGCTGGTATGACTTATTTTATTTGTAGAGTTGTGTTGTGATATCTCCCCGTGAGTCCCTGATCTTGATCGTACACATTTGCATGCATGATTAGTGTACGATTGAATCGGGGACGTCACAAGTTGGTATCAGAGCCGACTGCCTGTAGGAATCCCCCTTCCAAACTCCTTGGCCGAAGTTGAGTCTAGACTTTACAAAACTTTTGCTAACATGGTTGTGCGGCCCATGGGCCCACGTCGCCATTGGGTGGTATTAGGATCTTTTATTCCTCGTCTATACTCTGGGATTCTAATCTCTCTTCTATTTGGGTTAAATGATTTTTTCTAAAATCTAACTTTAGGTTCTCGAAAATACTTTCTCTCGGAGAGCCCCTTCAGTTCAGATGATCGCCGGCTGCACCAGAAGATTTTCGAAGATACTCTCCGATATTCTCTCGAGACTTTGTGTCCGTTGCTTTTGCAATTCCCTACCACCGAAATATCCCTATGGATAAATACTTACACTTGTCGTTCTTGTTTTTATTCCTGGTTGATCTTGTTATTACAAGATGCCCTGAAATCCTCTCTATTATTCTGAGAATATTTTGTGCCTACTACCTTGCGGTTCTTTGCCACCAGAATACCCCCTACGGATAATTCCTCACCCTTTCCGAGTATCCGTTCTTCCCTCGTTGTTCATATGTTTCACAAGATACATTGAGAGGTTATCCGATCTTCCGGTAATCCTCTGCCAACTATTGCCCTGCAAATACTTGTCTTCTTGCAGTCTAGACAATTCCATTTGTCTAGCAATAACCATTAAAATCCTTGTGATTGATATTCTGATCCTGTTGATTCAACATGTGTGTGAATGCACGCAATCATCAGTTATTCCCTGAAAATTATCCCTCCGGCTCAGATGTCTTTTGAAATATGAGATGGTTCTTGACCAATCGAATTTGTCATCAATGGTAACCTAAGCCTATTCGACTCACCCATCCTTGATCAGAGTGTTTGCTTCTGATCCCTTGATTTGAATATCATAATTCCTTTGCATTTGAGCTTTGAATTAGTCAGGTGTTTCTATAATCCGATGCCCTTTCGATCCTTCTTCTGTTGATAGAGTACCGATAATCGCATCAGCTCCGTTCTAGACCACAAGACCCCTTGTTGGATTATTATCCGACAGTGTCCTTCATATTCAATAACTTTGTGAGTCTTTTCTCGGATACATGATGCCTTTGGTAAATTATATCCTCTACTTTCTCAACCTTGCTCTGCTTTCGAGCTGGTGATATTTACTCTTGAAGCTTGTGGTATATGTTTCTAAGATACCCTGATGAGTTGAACCTATGCCTTTTCTAAACCGTGTGAACCCGAAAGTTTTCACGAGACATACACTTCTCGTATTTTGCCAGATAAAATTTCAACACTACAACTTCTTCGAAAGTGAGAAGTGAATGAAAGGTTATGCATTGGAGAAGTGGGAGTCGACCTTGAACTTTGTGTTCATGCCCATGGACATGATGTAGATCTTATCATTAAGCTTCTCTTAAATTACTTATTCCTTTGGTAGAAGTTCATCTTATATCTGGGATCTGGCCTTTTGCAATCGTGGTTCCGACCATGTCCTCCTTTAAATACCATCTCTCGTGCAAGTTTAAGGACTTGTCTTCTGCAGAGCAATACACCAGTCCAACCTCTACTTCTATCTGTCGTCGAGTATTACCCCCTGGTATCTCGAGATTATCACGAAACTGCATAACTTCTTATGAGTTCTTCATCAAGTACTACATTCTCACTGATTTCAATTTTTTTCACGGGCTCTGAGTTATTAAACACTCGAAGACACCGATAACTGAATCGAGTTCGCACCGTGATTAAACAACTCTTGGCAACCTTCATTACTTATGAATTTGAACTCGATCACGTAATTTCTAGTCTGCTCGGCTATATCATTATCGTGCCGATTTTAACTGTGCTACCTGGTCCTTATTCTCGGAGCACCACTTTCGACGATGAGCTAATCTTACATCGATCTTCCTCGTCATATCATTTCTCCTTGAACAACAAACTTGATTTGAGTTTGTGTCGTACTCGTGGTCCCAATAACCTTTCGCTTCATCATTCCTTTGACTTGATGTCATCGCCGACCGATTACACCTTCTTGATAACTCTCGACAATTGTGTCGTGATCATCATCAACATTCTGAGCTCTTCCAGGATATCAATCGAATTCATGATGAGAAATACCATCCTTGCTCCTTGATGATTTGTGTTATCATCGGCAACAGTCTTGCCTTCCCCCAACACAAACTTGTTCATGTTTTGAGTTGTACATTGAGTTCCTTGCTATCCGACTTATGATATGTTCTACCGCGGAGTATTACCATCTTTGATGTCAAGAATGTTGTGAGGATTGCTCCACCTCTTAAGAATTCTTGGTATAGAGATACTCCTCACCATCATCATTCTTTCTTGGTTCCCGTGTTGATTCTAACTGGGATACCAACAGGTGAACGCTGTTGCTTGGATTCTGTACTTCTAGCAACCATATTGCTTTGAAGTTAATGGTCGACCTTTCATTCTTTGACTATTGGTTATCGAATCACCGTTCCAACATTGATCATGCTACCTAAGCCCATATTTCGGGTGCACCTTTCAACCAAGGTTTAAATTGTGTATGTTTCCCTCGAGCATACATCATTATGTCATTTGATCTGAAAAATGTTATCGCCTTGTTCACATGATTGTGGAAATCCATCCTTTTGGAATTCTCGATAAATGGTCGTTGAGTCCATCAACCACCTCCTCATCCTCTCCTTGGCTTAATGATGAACCCTTGTTCGGAACTCGCTTCCATAGTTCATTTCCCGAGAATATTACATTGTCATCTCGTCAATTGTGTTGCACCTTTTCTTCTCAAGCATCCCAAGGCCGAGGTATCCTGACACCAATCAGATCTCAAATTCGGTCAGATATGATGGCTGGAACATATTCGCAAGAGTTATAACATTGGGCTTTAACCCGATAAGGTGTCATGCCTAGCACACCTGGACGGAGGACCTAATGTTATAGTTTTCCTTTTTAGCAAGGTTATCTATTCTTCCATGAGAAATGGTAAGACTTATTCTACAAGTTATTCCTGATGGATCCTTTTTGTTTCCAAAGTTTGATTTTCACCTGTTGACCATGTCAATGCTATCTCGAAGCACGTCTATGGTACTCCGTTCTTCAACAAGAACATTTGAAGCCCAATGCTAATTGTTTCTTGCTCAACTATCCAAACACCGTTGTATGGATAATATCATGAAATTTTCTCCCCTTACCTAAAGGGTTTTCTACATTATATACTGTCATGGATATCATGCTCTGCTTATCATTGGGGAGGATATACCCCTGAAATATCTGATAATCATATTTTCCTTTCCATTATTTGGTTTAACCTTTCTGGAGATCATTTTGGTCTAAGCAGTATTAATATCCCTGCTTATGTAAACACCTCGTTGTACCACTCTGTCAGAAAGACCCTGTTACTTTTGTTGATAACATTCTGGTAACCACCGATGGACGAGAACTTTGCCTACTGGTCCGCCTCGTTCAACGAGCAGGAAAATGGTTCTCTTCGTCCCTCGCCCTTGGTACCTATGTTGTTGCCGACATGACCGACAGACTATCCTCTGACATGCCTTTCTTACACGATCGCGCAAGATATCACCGACCTTCCTACTTTTAACCACATGGTGGGCCCATAACCCACAGTTCCATAGGATCGAAACCTGACTCTCCTGTACACCCCTGTTTCTAAAGTCATTCCTCACGCTTGGCTTTGTATGAAAGATCACGGGCCACCGTCCTAGTGATCTATTCTGGTAACAGACGCAATATTCAATCTCGTTGCCCTGGACCCCCTTTCGCATGTTGTTTCAGACATCGAACGATTAGCTATCCATTTGAAACTTCTCATGGTACCTTCTTACTTTACTCTCGATATTTTCTTAATTATCTATTCGAGAGTTACTTTCTACCACATTCCCTGAGTTATCTGCTAGATAGCCAACCTTGTAAGGTTCATTCTTCCGCAGTTACCCCTTACCTATTCGTAAGTACGTTGGAGATCCCGAAGAAAAGGACGACTTCACCATGATGACCTGAAGCAGAGGAATGAAGACGTCAATGTAATGGATCGACCTGTTCGAGAAGAGCAACCAAGACTGAGAAGATCCGTTAGAATTTCGTAACCAAATCCCTTCCACCTTACTTCCCCTCTTAAATCTCGGGACGAGATTTCTTGTAGTAGAGGAGAATTGTGACGCCCGGATAATCAAGCTACAGTAACCTCTGCTAATGATGTCACGTCACTTCGAATTACTGTTGCTAATCTCGCGTTAGTTTGAAACTGATTAAAATTCAAATTCAAAATTTGGCAAATAATAAAAGTTTTCAAAATATTATACTAAAATGTTCGGGGTGTGCAGTTAAATGCCTGGGTAATTATAATTTAGCAAACACATTTTTATAAAATGCCTAAATGATTTAAAATGATTTAAAACAGAAAAGAAAATAAATAAAAAAGAAAAGAAACTACAAAAACTAAACAAAACAAAAAAAATGAGGGAACCTCCCTCCCACGACCCACTGGCCCAGCTGGCTGGCCGGCCCGCCTGGCCCAGCCGGCCCACCCCGCCGCCTTAACCCCCCACTCCCCCAGTCCAACCCTAGCCGTCCACCCCACTCGCCCGACTCGCTCCCCCTCTCTCCCCCGATCCAGATCGGGATCAGGGTGACCGCGCCCTCGCCGCCCCGACGCTGCGCCGCCGCAGGGAGGAGGCCACCGACGCCAACGCACGTCGCCGCCTCACCAGAACCCCTCCCCGCCTGGACTTCGCCGGCGCGCCCTCACCGGTCTGCCTCCCCTACGCGCATCATCCCCGTCTCCCCACCTCAACCCCCGCTGCCCCCGACCCTGCAAATCGTGGTGAGGCCCCGCCTCCCTCTGCTCCGCACGGTCACCGCACGCCGCCGCTCTCCCCGCCTCTACTCCCTCGCGCCGACGTGCACGCGCGTGCTCGCTAGCACCACCTGCACTCGCCGTCCACACGCGCTGGCCGTGCCCCGCACCTGCCCACGACGAAGCGCGCGCGCGCTCGCGCGCCTGCACCGCTCTTGCGTCGCCCGCCCGTGGTGGCCTCGTGCATCGCATGACCCGCGCCATCGCGCCTTCCCCCAGCGCCGCCTGGTTCCTCCCGCTTGCACTGCGTGCTTCTGCCCCCCTTCCCGCCGCTGATACACGGCTGCTGCTGCAGCCTCGCGCCGCTTCGCCCAGCAGCACCGCTTCGTGCCTCGCCACGCCCCCGCCGCCACGCCTGCTCCGCTGGCCGTGGCCATCGGTCGCGCCGTGCCGGCGCCCCCTGCTGGTCATACCGAGGCCACATCCTCGCTCCACCGCGCCGGGCTACGGCCTCGCCGGTGCCCCTGATGTCCCGTGCCCTCGCACGGGCGCTCGCCCGTTAACCCGCTTGCCCGTCGCCCGCTTAACCCCCGTGGGCCACTGCCCAGTGGGGCCCCCACCCCCCTTTTTTTCTGTAAAAAAGAAAAATAGAAAAAGTTTATAAAAAAATAATAATAAATAAATTAATTAATTAATTAAGGAATTAATTAAGTTAATTAATCATAATGAGATTAACCTAATTAACTGTTAGTAAATTAATCAATCAATGACAGTGGGGCCCACCCCTAATTAATTCGGATTAGATTAATTAAAATTTGGATAATTAACATGTGTCTCTGACCAGTGGGACCCACTGGTCAGGTTGACCAGTCAACTCTGTTGACTGCTGATGTCATTAATTCATTTTCGAATTAATTAAATAATTAATTAAATTCTAGAAATTAATAAAATGTTTAAAAAATCATATCTTTTAATCCTTAACTCAGATTAAAATATTTTCAACATGAAAGTTGCTTAGAACGACGAGACGAACCCGGATACGCAGCCAGTTCGTCGTCTACACACCCCTAACATATCAAACTCGCAACTTTCCCCTCCGGCCCCTCTGCCCAAAAACGCGAAACACCGGGGATACTTTCCCAGATGTTTCCCCCCTTCACCGGTATCACCTCTTACCGCGTTAGGGCACCCCTAGCACCGATACTTGTCATGTCATGCATCGCTATGCATCTGTTTTCTTAAATATTTATTGTTTCTTCCCCCTCTTCTCTCGCTAGACACCGAGACCGACGCCGCTGCTACCCAGTACGACTACGGAGTTGACGACCCCTCTCTCTTGCCAGAGCAACCAGGCAAGCCCCCCCTTGATCACCAGATATCGCCTATTCTTATCTATACTGCTTGCATTAGAGTAGTGTAGCATGTTACTGCTTTCAGTTAATCCTATACTGCTGCATAGCCTGTCCTTGTTGCTACTGTTGTTACCTTTACCTGCTATCGTACTGCTTAGTATAGGATGCTAGTGTTCCATCAGTGGCCCTACACTCTTGTCCGTCTGCCATGCTATACTACTGGGCCGTGATCACTTTGGGAGGTGATCATGGGCATATACTATATACTTTACACTATTACATTACCTGTGATACTGTTCAGAGATGGGGGCTAAAGGGGCAGGTGGTTCCACCCAGGTAGTGGTGGGCCTAGGTTCCCGACGGCCCCCGACTGTTACTTTGTGGCGGAGCGACAGGGCAGGTTGAGACCACCTAGGAGAGAGGTGTCCTGGCCCTGGTCGGCGTTCGCGGTTACTTAACACACTTAACGAGATCTGGGTATTTGATCTGAGTCTGGCCATTTGGTCTATACGCACTAACCAACTACGTGGGAAAGATATGGGCACTCGTCGTCGTGGTATTAGCCGAAGCCTTCATGACGTCAGCGACTGAGTGGCGCGCGCCGGATTGGAACGTAAACCTGCTCTTGTATTAAGGGGGCTAGTTCTGCTTCCGGCCGCCCTCGCAACGTGCAGGTGTGCTCAGGGCGATGGGCCCAGACCCCTGCGCGCTTAGGTTTAGACCGGCGTGCTGACCTCTCTGTTGTGCCTAGGTGGGGCTGCGACGTGTTGATCTTTCGAGGCCGGGCATGACCTAGGAAAGTGTGTCCGGCCAAATGGGATCAAGCGTGTTGGGTTATGTGGTGCACCCCTGCAGGAAGTTAATCTATTTGAATAGCCGTGTCCCTTGGTAAAAGGACAACCCAGAGTTGTACCTTGACCTGATGACAACTAGAACCGGATACCTAATAAAACACACCCTTCCAAGTGCCAGATACAACCCGGTGATCGCTCTCTAATAGGGCATCGAGGAGGGGATTGCCGGGTAGAATTATGCTATGCGATGCTACTTGGAGGTCTTCAGTCTACTCTCTTCTATATGCTGCAAGACGGAGGCTTCCAGAAGCGTAGTCTTCGTCAGGATTAGATATCCTCCTCTTATTCTGGCATTCTGCAGTTCAGTCCACTAATATGGCCCCTTACACATATATCCATGCATATGTAGTGTAGCTCCTTACTTGCGAGTACTTTGGATGAGTACTCACGGTTGCCTTATTTCCCCTTTTCCCCATCTCTCTACCCGATTGCTGCAACCAGACGATGGAGCCCAGGATCCAGACGCCACCGTCGACGACGACTCCTACTACACCGGAGGTGCCTACTACTACGTGCAGCCCGCTGACGACGACCAGGAGTAGTTAGGAGGATCCCAGGCAGGAGGCCTGCGCCTCGTTCGATCTGTATCCCAGTTTGTGCTAGCCATCTTATGGCAACTTGTTTAACTTATGTCTATACTCAGATATTATTGCTTCCGCTGACGCGTCTATGATCGAGCACTTGTATTCGAGCCCTCGAGGCCCCTGGCTTGTATTATGATGCTGGTATGACTTATTTTTTTGTAGAGTTTTGTTGTGATATCTCCCCGTGAGTCCCTGATCTTGATCGTACACATTTGCATGCATGATTAGTGTACGATTGAATCGGGGGCGTCACAGTTGCTGGGGGTTCTGTCATCCCCATTTCAAGTTTCTGGAGAAGTAAACATGATGCAACACTCTAATGCATGAACTAGCTAGGGTGTGACAACTCACCCCCACTCAAAAGAATCTCGTCCCGAGATTTAGGATCCGTCGGGAAGAAGGTGGGGTACTCAAGTCGAAGACGATCCTCCCTTTCCCAAGTAGCTTCTTTCTCGGAATGGTGTGACCATTGAACCTTGAGAAACTTGATATTTTGGCTTCGAGTGGTACGCTCGGCTTGATCAAGGATGCAAACGGGATATTCCCGATATGTGAGATTATCTTGGAGATCAAGCGTTTCGTGGTCCACTCCACGGATAGGATCCGAGAAGCAACGCCTGAGTTGAGAAACGTGGAAGACATCATGAACTCTGGAGAGATGCGGAGGTAGTTCCAATTGGTAGGCAACTTCTCCTCGTTTGGCAAGAATGGGAAAGGGTCCAATGTAACGAGGAGCCAATTTGCCTTTGATACCGAATCGATGGGTTCCCTTCAGAGGAGTAACCCTAAGGTAAGCCTTCTCGCCAACTTCATAGGTCATGAGCTTATGTTTGCAGTCATACTGGCTCTTTTGACGAGATTGGGCTGTTTTCAACTTCTCACGAATAATGCGAACCTGCTCTTCTGCTTCCTGAATAATATCCGGGCCGAAGAGTTGTCTTTCCCCGGTTTCTGACCAGTTAAGAGGCGTTCGACACTTTCGTCCATAGAGAACTTCGAAAGGAGCTTTGTCCAAGCTAGCTTGATAACTATTGTTATAAGCGAATTCGGCGAATGGAAGGCATTTCTCCCAATCCATACCAAAAGAGATGACAGAAGCTCGGAGCATATCTTCCAGAATTTGATTGACTCGTTCTACTTGACCACTTGGTTGAGGGTGGAAGGCGGTGCTAAACGAGACACGAGTTCCCATAGCATTTTGGAAACTTTCCCAAAATCGAGAGGTGAAGAGACTTCCACGTTCTGAGTTAATCTCCAATGGAACACCATGAAGAGACGCTATTCGGGAGATGTACAAGTCAGCACGGTGGCTAGCTAGCGGTTATACTCTCACAAACGGGTAGGAATTGAGCTACTTTGGAAAGACGATCAACAACAATGAAGATAGCATTATTCCCTCTCTTGGTCCTGGGAAACCCGGTAATGAAATCCATACCGATTTTATCCCATTTCCATTCAGGAATAGCCAAAGGTTGAAGGGTGCCAGCAGGTCGTTGATGCTCTGCTTTAACACGACGACAGACGTCGCAACTACAAATGTATTGAGCAATTTCTCTCTTCATCCTAGTCCACCAAAACCTCTGGCGTAGGTCTTGATACATTTTAGTACTACCGGGATGAATGGTGAGAGGAGATTCATGAGCTTCCTTAAGGATCAACTGACGTAGATGTTGTTTCTTGGGAACCACCAAGCGGTTCTTGAAGAAGACAACACCTCGCTCATCCATGGAAAAACATTTAGCAACTCTGCTAGCTATGTTTTCCTTAATCCGGGATATGCCCTTATCACGCTGCTAGGCAGCTATGATTTGATCCGTAAGGTTAGGCTTCGCCACCAGGGTGGATAGGAATCCTCGAGGAACTATGTGAAGGTTAAGCTTACAAAATTCCTCATGTAGAAGTGGTTGACTTTGTTGTAACATCAAGTTCTTACAATAACATTAAGCTTAAAGGTATCGATGAGAGGCCATGTAGGAGTACATGGTGGGTTGTTTCATTGAGGCCGTCCTTAAGAACTGAGATCTATATGCGTGATTTAAAATTCAGCTACTACCACACATTGGGCCCTGAAATATGACCCCGCTCGACTTACTGACCTCTCTCTTCCTCTGTCCAGGAGTTGCAAGTAGTTTCTGGTGTTTGTAGTTGCTAGAGGCCGTGCGCAGCGCTGACCTTAGGGGTGGGCTGTGATGCGGTAGGCATGTGGCCCGGTGTACCGAGTCGCCTGTTTGGTGTCTCGGGAACCCTGCACACATCGTTTGGGGCCGTTGAGGACATCCCGGCCGGATTTCCTTGCGGATGGAACCCAAATAGGCGATAAACCTGGACTAGAGACTTGTGTGGTTAGTCAGGGCGTGGTCTACACTCACGTCGGCTTTCGCTTGAAGTTTGCCAAGCACATGTCGTGTGCAGACGCTAAGTGGTGGAAACATGTGTGACGAAGTACACCCCTGTAGGGTATAAAACTATTCGAATAGCCAAGTCCACGGTAAAGGACTACTTGGTCGCTTATGCATTTCATAGACAAGTTAATGGTTACTACTAAAAGCCTCAAGATAAGTGTGAGTACCGCGGATGGCCCTCTCGTAGGATGACGAGGGAGGATCCACGGTGGAGTATTGTGATGGTGATTAGTGGACTCGTGTGTGAAAACTATTTTACAAGTGGTGTCTCGTAGGATAGCTTAGCCAAGAGTCAAAGCTGGCTTGCTGCAATAACTCCACTACCTTCTTGAGAATGTGCATATATAGTAGGATCTGTTGTAAGACTTGCTGAGTACCTTTGTACTCATGTTGCTTTAATTACTGTTTTCAGATGACAAAACCGCCCCCTCCAATGGGTTCTATGTAGATCTCGACGTTGATGAGTAGCTTGATGCCCAGGTGGTGACCCTGAGCTTGTGAAGGGCCTATGTAGATAGACAGGCTTCGTCAAGCCTTCTTTCTTTCTAGTGTCTGTACTCAGACAAGTTTGCTTCCGCATGTGCTTGTATGTTTGTATGACTTGAGTGTCGGGTCGTGTGACCCCTATCTGTATGAACATGTTATGTATGGCTCCCCGGAGCCTTTAAATAAAGTACTTTGAGTTGTAGAGTTTTGTTGTGATGCCATGTTGTATTTACACATATCGAGCATATTGTGTGCATGATTGAAATGCTTGGTATGTGTGGGATCCGACAATCTAGTTGTTTATCCTTGGCAGCCTCTCTTATGGGGAAATGTAGTCTGGTGTCTCCATTGAGCCTTGCTAGTCCGCTATAGCCCGATTTACCGGAGTCCTGCTAGCCCAGCACTACTGCTCCGGAACACTCAGACTGGCCGGCATGTGTTGGTGTCAAAACCGGCGGATCTCGGGTAGGGGGTCCCAAACTGTGCGTTTAGGCGGATGGTAACAGGAGACAAGGGACACGATGTTTTTACCCAGGTTCGGGCCCTCTCGATGGAGGTAAAACCCTACTCCTGCTTGATTAATATTGATGATATGGGTAGTACAAGAGTAGATCTACCACGAGATCAGAGAGGCTAAACCCTAGAAGCTAGCCTATGGTATGATCGTTGTTGTTGTCGTGTCCTACGGACTAAACCCTCCGGTTTATATAGACACCGGAGGGGGCTAGGGTTACACAGAGTCGGTTACAAGGAAGGAGATCTATATATCCATACTGCCAAGCTTGCCTTCCACGCCAAGGAACGTCCCATCCGAACAAGGGACAAAGTCTTCAATCTTGTATCTTCATAGTCCAACAGTCCGGCCAAAGGTTATAGTCCGGCTGTCCGGATACCCCCTAATCCAGGACTCCCTCAGTAGCCCCTGAACCAGGCTTCAATGACGATGAGTCCGACGCGCAGATTGTCTTTGGCATTGCAAGGCGGGTTCCTCCTCTGAATATTTCATAGAAGATTTTGAACACGAGGATCATGTCCGGCTCTGCAAAACAAGTTCCACGTACCACCGTGGATAGAATTATATTTCCGCAAATCTATCCTGCTGACGTATTCTGTAGCGTGACATCACACCACAGCCAAGCCTTTATTCATTTTTACCCCGATCTCAACGCGTTTCGCGAGGCAGTTTCCTTGGCATGTCTTGTCGAAGCAGAGATCGTGTCCCCCTTATTTATGGGTGTCGCTGCCAAAACCGGCGGATCTCGGGTAGGGGGTCCCGAACTGTGCGTCAAGGCCGGATGGTAACAGGAGACAAGGGATACGATGTTTTTACCCAGGTTCGGGCCCTCTCGATGGAGGTAAAACCCTACTCATGCTTGATTAATATTGATGATATGGGTAGTATAAGAGTAGATCTACCACGTGATCAAGGAGGCTAAACCCTAGAAGCTAGCCTATGGTATGATTGTGTATGATGATGATTGTCCTATGGACTACAACCCTTCAGTTTATATAGACACCGGATAGGGTTAGGGTTACACAGAGTCGGTTACATTGGGAGGAGATCTTGAGTATCCGCATCGCCTAGCTTGCCTTCCACGCCAAGGAATGTCCCATCCGGACACGAGACGAAGTCTTCAATCTTGTATCTTCATAGTCCAGGAGTCCGGCGAAGGTATAGTCCGGCTATCCGAACACCCCCTAATCCAGGACTCCCTCAGTAGCCCCCGAACCAGGCTTCAATGACGACGAGTCCGGCGCGCAAATTGTCTTCAGCATTGCAAGGCGGGTTCCTTCCCGAATTCTATGTACCTGTACGAATAACGTCCGATTTTTATAGCGCTCCTCGGCTTCTGCGCCCGATAATGGCTGTCCTCCACGTGTTGAACGAATGCGAAAAGCCCAGAACGGTCCCTCGACCCGGACTCTGAAGAGGATCCGGACATATCGGTGGAGCTTATTGACGGGGTGTTTCATCAGCTAAGCAAGGACAACACCTTGGTCGCTATTGTAGCAGATTACCCCGGGTTAATCCCGGCCTCCCAAGTGACAGGAACCAGAGTCTTTTATTCCCTTGAAGGGGATTCCATTTTTCTGTATTCCGTTATTTCTAACCGCAACCGTGTTTCATAGGGGAGATTCCCGAGGCGGGAAGGCGAAGCTGTGGCAGCTAGCCCACGAGGGGCCGCAGGGCCCCATGGGAAAAAAAGAGATGCAGTCCGGACCGAGGTGCCGGCACAAAGGTAACGCATTCTCCGTTTCCACGGAATTACTCCGCCAGGGCATATTAACGTTTGTGCCTTTTTTCAGGATGAAGAGACCTTGCCGGACTATATCCGGAGAGGATGCCAATCGCGCTTCCACCGGCCAGGTTCCAATGACCGGCCAGGAAACGGAGGTGAGCACAAGGTGTGCGTCGGGCGCTCCTCCGACAGAGGATGCGGACAGGCTGTCTGGCACAAATTCTGAAGTGGAGAGTGCCATGAACCACAGGCGTCGCCGGACAATTTTACGCGACACTTGTTTCTCCCGAGAGGCTTTAGATGCCTTTAATTCGGGAGATGCGTACCTCCGTGCCGCTCAAGATGGTTTAGCCAGAGCCACGGAGCAGTATGTGAAAGACATACGGGTAAAAAAAATTTGGTTTAAATATATATACCAGTAGCCCCCGAGACTTGAAACAGTTAAAGTAACTGATTGAAGGATCGTACAACATGCAGGTTCTTACCGAGAAGAACACCGTGTTGTCCCAGGAGCTCGAAAAGTGTAGGGCCCAACTTGAGACCGCACTAGCCGCGGCAGGGGAGCCTAAAGGGACCCCCTCAGGTAAGATACACTTCAAAAGATCAGTATTGTGTGGTTTGGGTGCAAATCTGACAATTGATGTTGCAGATGGTGCCGGACTTGATCCGGAGAAGCAACAACTCTTGCACCGGTTAGAGGCGGGTGAGAGTATGTTGACAAAGGTGAGGCGAGAGAAGAATGATCTCCAGGATGCCAACACCAAGCTGGATGTTGAACTTAAGGACGTTCGTGGTCAGCTGTCGGACTCCACGAAGGAGAATCAGCGGCTTCGACGCGGCATATTTTGTAAGTGCTTGAACTAACTTTGAAAAATGAGTTCGGCGAGGAAGTCGAATAACAGAGTATTGTCTGTAGGTATGCTCACAGGTCGTCCCGCAGAGGATATGCCTGGTTCTATGGGTGATCTTCTTCCCAAACTCCTGCAGCTGCACGAGCGAATTCGGCAGACAATGCAAGGCGTTGCCCAAGCCTTATGGCCTACCCACTCCACGCCCGATGGCCTTGGAGAGCTTGCGGAGAAGCTGAAGGGAGCTCGGCGGTGCCTTCGGTTGTGGAAGGTATCGGCCTGCCGACAAGGCGCTAGAGAGGCCTGGGCTATGGTGAAGACCCGTTTTACAAAATCTGACTCCAACCATATGGCCGAGGTTGGACCGGTGGGGCCAGACGAGAAGGAGATCCCTGTAAGCTTAGTGTACGACCAAGTGGAATTGGCCGCGAAGTATTCCTAGCAGGACTGTAAATTAGACAGCATGTTAGATGGTATAGAGGAGGAATACAATCAGTCGAAATGACTTTGTAATTTTGAATTGACATATGTAATGCCTTCTAGCCGGATTGTAGATCGTTTGTCGTTGCCGACCGTTTCGCTTCAACCTCAGGACCTGACGGTCCGGAGTGTGTCCGAATACCATAGCGGTTATACAAGAACCGTGGTATGCGTGGAGACCAGGCGTATGGGTCATTAGTGCTTTATCAGACAAGTGCCCAACTAGCTATGTTATATTACATGGTTAGTAAGAAACATCTTCCAGAGAGAATAGTTCCGTTAAGGGTTCCTTTCGCTGGGGAGGCATGCCCAAAAGTGCATGTCCGGATTGTGTAAAACGCAGAAAAAGCATCTGGGGGCGCATGAAAATTAATAAAAAGATCATCTTTATTCCACCGACCGAATATTCCCTTAAGAACGCTAGCTTTCGGCTTCACCCAGTCTGAGGTACACATCCGGTTGACCCGGCAGTAACAATCGCAGAGGTGCTCCCTTTACCACCTAGCCGAACAATCGGGAACGTAGGGGTAAGCACAGGAGCCAGGCAACCCAGCTTGGCCAAAACTTAAGTCATATCGATGCATATAATGGTGAGAAAAAAGGTACATGCGGAAGCTTGACACATGTGTGGGGAGTGAAGCCCGTATAAATAAGCTTCTGTTAAAGAAGCCCTCAGGTTAAATGAACGCGAGTGCGCGTCATGTAGTGATCCTTTTAAGGGCTATAAAAGAAAAAGAGGGGAAGGAGAGAAATATAAGACAGAAAAATGTGAAAAATGGACAGGGGAAGGAGACGAACACGGAGTCCGGTGCTAGGCATAGAATCTTCGGAGACGTGTGGCGTTCCACGGGTTTGGCTCGAGTCGATTATCCGACACATCTCGCAGGCGATACGCTCCACCAGTCAGGACTTGGTCGATTATGAATGGACCTTCCCATCTGGGCTTGAGTTTATCCTTTTTCTTATCCGGCAGGCGTAGAACTAGTTCGCCAACATTGTAATTTTTGGCTCGTACTTCTCTGCTTTGGTATCGTCGGGCCTGTTGTTGATAAAATGTGGAACGGGCTTTTGCCACGTCACGCTCCTCCTCCAAGGCGTCCAGGCTATCCTGCCGATCGAGCTCGGCTTCTCTTTCTTCATACATGCGCACTCTAGGTGAGTCATGAATTATGTCGCAGGGCAAAACTGCCTCTGCGCCGTACACCATAAAGAATGGTGTGTATCCGGTGGTGCGATTTGGCGTGGTCCGCAACCCCCAGAGTACGGAGTCGAGCTCCTCTACCCAGTGTGTGTTAGATTCCTTGAGGGACCGCACTAGTATGGGTTTGATGCCGCTCATGATAAGACCATTTGCATGTTCGACCTGGCCATTGGTTTGTGGGTGATAGACTGAAGCATAGTCGAGCTTGATGCCCATGTTTTTGCTCCATAGTTTTACCTCGTCGGTTGTAAAATTTGTACCGTTATTGGTTATGATGCTGTGGGGGACGCCGTAACGGTGTACAACCCCCGATATGAAGTCTATCACGGGTCCGGATTCAGCCGTTTTGATAGGCTTGGCTTCTATCCACTTAGTGAACTTATCCACCATGACCAGTAAGTATTTTTTCTTATGGGTTCCACCTTTAAGGGGTCCGACCATGTCAAGCCCCCAGACCGCAAAGGGCCAGGTGATGGGTATAGTTTGGAGTGCGGTGGGTGGCATATGGCTTTGGTTGGCAAAAAGTTGGCAACCAACGCATCGTTGGACTAGGTCCTGGGCGTCTGCTCGGGCCATCGGCCAATAGAAGCCTGTGCGGAAAGCCTTGCTAACAAGGGACCGAGCAGCAGCATGATGGCCACCGAGTCCGGCGTGAATTTTGGTCAGAAGATTCCGCCCTTCCTCTTCGGAGATGCACCTTTGAAGGACTCCGGTAGTGCTTTTCTTATAAAGCTCCCCCTCGTGGACTTTGTAGGCTTTAGATCGCCGCACTATGCAGCGGGCCTCATTTTGGTCCTCTGGGAGTTCCTGCCTAGTAAGGTAGGCTAGGAATGGTTCTGTCCACAAGGCGATAACCGCCATTATTACGTGGGCTGAAGGTGTAATTTTATTGGCAGGACCTCCGATTATGTCAGATTGTTCGGCGTTGAGTGGTTCGGCTGCGTTCGGGATGTTAATTGCGGGTTCCCCCTCCCATATTACCGATGGTTTGAACAATCTTTCCAAAAAGATGTTGGGGGGGACTGCATCGCGCTTTGCTCCGATGCGTGCCAGGACGTCCGCCGCTTGATTATTTTCGCGGGCCATAAGGTGAAATTCCAGCCCTTCGAACCGAGCTGACATTTTTAGGATGGCATTGCGGTAAGCTGCCATTTTTGGATCCTTGGCGTCGAAGTCGCCATTTATTTGGGAGATCGCGAGGTTCGAATCCCCGCATACCTCTAGGCGTTGAATGCCCATGGATACTGCCATCCGGAGACCATGTAGGAGGGCCTCATAATCAGCTGCATTATTGGAGTCCGTGTACATAATTTGGAGTATGTATTGGACTGTGTCTCCTATGGGGGACATCAAAATGACGCCAACCCCCAGTCCGGCCAACATTTTGGAGCCGTTGAAATGCATGATCCAGTTCGACTATGTGTCGTACTCTTTAGGGAGTTCGGCCTCTGTCCATTCTGTGACGAAGTCGGCCAATACCTGCGATTTTATAGCTCGCCGTGGCTTGTAGGTTATGTTGAACGGGAGGAGCTCGATGGCCCATTTTGCGATCCGGCCCGTTGCATCGCGGTTATTGATAATGTCATTGAGTGGTACTTCTGAGGCTACTGTAATCGAACACTCTTGAAACTAGTGTCGTAGCTTCCGGGATGCCATGAATACTGCGTATGCGATATTCTGATAGTGTGGGTACCGAGATTTGCATGGAGTGAGGACAGTGGACACGTAGTAGACCGGCCTTTGAAGGGGGAATTTGTGTCCGTCCGTTTCCCGCTCGACGACGAGCACTGCACTGACAACTTGATGGGTTGCCGCGATGTATAATAGCATTGGCTCGCCGGTGTTTGGCGTGGCCAGGACTGGGTTTGTTGCCAATATGGATTTTATTTCATCGAGTCCGACCGTGGCGGCATCAGTCCACTCGAAGTGTTCGGTGCACCGTAGGAGGCGGTAAAGGGGCAGCGCCTTTTCTCCCAGGCGGGAGATGAAGCGGCTTAAAGCTGCCACACATCCGGTTAGTTTCTGTATTTGTTTGAGGTCTTTTGGGACATCCAATTGTGACAAAGCTCGGATCTTGGCTGGATTTGCTTCGATTCCTCTACCGGATACAATGAAGCCCAAGAGCTTTCCGGCTGGAACGCCAAAAACGCATTTTTCCGGATTCAGCTTGATGTCGTATTTTCGGAGGTTATCGAATGTAAGCCTCAAGTCGTCTACTAGAGATTCGACATGTCTTGATTTGACGACCACGTCATCCACGCACGCTTCTACTATTTTGCAGATCTGGTTTGCCAGACATGTTTGAATCATGCGCTGATATGTTGCGCCGGTGTTTTTTAGCCCGAAGGGCATTGTGTTGAAGCAGAACGGGCCGTATGGTGTGATGAATGCCGTTGCGGCTTGGTCTGATTCTGCCATCTTGATTTGATGGTAACCGGAGTATGCGTCGAGGAAACACAACGAATCGTGTCCTGCAGTGGCATCGATAATTTGATCTATGCGAGGGAGGGGGAAGGGATCCTTTGGGCAGGCCTTATTAAGGTCTTTAAAATCGACGCACAGGCGCCAGGATTTGTCCTTCTTTGGTACCATCACCAGGTTTGCTAGCCAGTCTGGATGTTTTATATCTCTTATGAATCCGGCCTCCAATAACTTGGCTAGCTCCTCTCCCATAGCCTGTCTCTTCGGTTCGGAAAAGCGTCGAAGGGCTTGTTTGACAGGTTTGAATCCTTTCTAGATATTTAAGCTGTGTTCGGCCAGCCTACGTGGGATTCCTGGCATGTCTGAAGGGTGCCAGGCAAAAATGTCCCAGTTCTCTCGTAGGAACTCTCGCAGTGTGGTGTCTACATCAAGGTTCAATCGTGCCCCGATGGAGGCTGTTTTATTGGGGTCCGTTGGATGGACCTGGAATTTGACTATTTCATCCGCTGGTTTGAAGGATGTGGATTTGGATCTCTTATCAAGTATCACATCATCCCTATTAACCGTGGAGCGCAGCGTGGTCAGTTTTTCGACCACTAAGGTTTCGGATAGTGCCTCAAGGGCCAATGCGGCTGTCTTGTTTTCGGCGCAGAGTGCTATGTCCGGATCACTAGCGAGAGTGATGATTCCGTTTGGCCCAGGCATCTTGAGCTTCATGTACCCGTAATGGAGTATGGCTTGAAAAACTATGAATGCCTCCCGTCCTAATATGGCGTGGTATCCGCTTTTGAACGGGGCCACCTGGAACGTGACTTCTTCGGACCTGTAATTATCCGGCGTGCCGAACACCACATCTAGTGTGATTTTTCCAGTGCAGCGTGCTTCTTGACTGGGGATTATTCCTCTAAAGGTTGTGCTGCTTCGCTCAATGCGGTTCCAGTCTATTTCCATCTTTTGGAGGGTTTCCTCGTAAATGAGGTTCAATCCGCTGCCTCCATCCATAAGTACCTTTGCGAGGCGACAGCCGTCCACTATGGGACTGAGGACCAATGCGGCTGGTGCTCGGGCTGTTCGGAATTTAGGTTCGCCACTCGCGTTGAAGGTGATGGCAGTGTTACTCCATGGGTTTATTGTTGCTACTTGATAGACTTCGGTGAGGCTGCGGAGTGTTCTTTTTCGCATATTATTTGATGCGAAAGTCTCGAATACTGTCAGAGCGGTACTGGTGCCCTCGTGCTGGCTATCTTTGGCCTCTGAATATAGGAGGTCCTCGCCAATTTTGGCCACCTGCCGGAGTATCCAACATGCTCTAAGGCTGTGTGTTGGTGTGGCGTCCTCTGTACTGTGAATCCTACATGGTCCATCAGGCCACCTTTCCAGTACGGTTCCATGCCCTCTAGAGGGTTTTGGCTTTTTGATATTTGATCCGGGTGCCTTACTGTGGTGCACCCTCTTAGTTCGGACGGGGTTTCTATTCAAGGCTGGATTATCCCAAAATTTTGTTTCGGTTTTCCAAGCGCTTTCCATCACACAGTACTTTTGTACTATGGACGCCAAGTCAGCGAATCGTGTAATATCACGACGACTTATGGCGTTAAGTATGTTGGAAATATGCCCTAGAGGCAATAATAAAAGCATTATTATTATATTTCCTTATTCATGATAAGTGTCTTTATTCGTGCTATAATTGTGTTAACCGGAAATCGTAATACATGTGTGAATAACAGACAACAACATGTCCCTAGTGAGCCTCTAGTTGACTAGCTCGTTGATCGACAGATAGTCATGGTTTCCTGACTATGGACATTGGATGTCATCGATAACGGGATCACATCATTAGGAGAATGATGTGATGGACAAGACCCAATCCTAAACATAGCATAAGATCGCATAGTTCGTTTGCTAGAGTTATCCAATGTCAAGTATCCTTTCCTTAGACCATGAGATCGTGTAACTCCCGGATACCGTAGGAGTGCTTTGGGTGTGCCAAACGTCACAACGTAACTGGGTGACTATAAAGGTATACTACGGGTATCTCTGAAAGTGTCTGTTGGGTTGACATGGATCGAGACTGGGATTTGTCACTCCGCTTGACGGAGAGGTATCACCGGGCCCTCTCGGTAATGCATCATCATATGAGCTCAAGGTGATCAAAGTGTTTGATCACAAGGATCATGCATTACGGTACGAGAAAAGTGACTTGCCGATAACGAGATTGAACGAGGTATTGGGATACCGACGATCGAATCTCGGGCAAGTAAAATACCGATTGACAAAGGGAATCGTATACGGGATTAATTGAATCCTTGACATCGTGGTTCATCCGATGAGATCATCGTGGAGCATGTGGGAGCCAACATGGGTATCCAGATCCCGCTGTTGGTTATTGCCCGAGAGCCGTCTCGGTCATGTCTGCATGTCTCCCGAACCCGTAGGGTCTACACACTTAAGGTTCGGTGACGCTAGGGTTGTGAAGATATGTATGTGCAGTAACCCGAATGTTGTTCGGAGTCCCGGATGAGATCCCGGACGTCACGAGGAGTTCCGGAATGGTCCAGAGGTAAATAATTATATATAGGAAGTGCTGTTTTGGCCATCGGGACAAGTTTCGGTGTTATCGGTATTGTACCGGGACCACCGGAGGGGTCCCGGGGTCCACCAGGTGGGGCCACCTGCCTTGGTGGGCCACATGGGCCTTAGGGGGTGCGCCTTGGCCTGCTTGGGCCAAGGGGAACCAGCCCCAAGAGGCCCATGCGCCAAGAGAGAAAAAAAGGGGAGAGTCCTACAAGGGGAAGGCACCTCCGAGGTGCCTTGGGGAGGATGGACTCCTCCCCACCCTTGGCCGCACCCTTCCTTGGAGGAAGGGTCAAGGGCTGCGCCTCCCCCTCTCCCTTGGCCCTATATATAGTGGGGAAAAGGAGGAGCAAACCAACCCTAATGCCCTGGCTCCTCCCTCCTCCCTGCAACACCTCCTCCTCCTCCCGTAGTTGCTTAGCGAAGCCCTGCCGGAGTTCTGCTGCATCCACCACCACACCGTCGTGCTGGATCTTCCTCAACCTCTCCTTCCCCCTTGCTGGATCAATAAGGAGGAGACGTCTCCCGTCCCGTACGTGTGTTGAACGCGGAGGTGCCGTCCGTTCGGTACTAGATCATCGGTGAATTGGATCACGGCAAGTACGACTACCTCATCCACGTTCACTCGAACGCTTCCGTTGCGATCTACAAAGTGGTATGTAGATGCTATCTAATCTGAATACTCGTTGCTAGATGAACTCATAGATGGATCTTGGTGAAACCGTAGGAAAAAATTTAATTTTCTGCAACGTTCCCCAACAGTGGCATCATGAGCTAGGTCTATGCGTAGTTCTTCTTGCGCGAGTAGAACACAATTTGTTGTGGGTGTAGATGTTGTCAACTCTTCTTGCCACTACTAGTCTTATCTTGCTTCAGCGGTATTGTGGGATGAAGCGGCCCGGACCAACCTTACACGTACGCTTACGTGAGACCGGTTCCACCGACTAACATGCACTAGATGCATAAGGTGGCTGGCGGGTGTCTGTCTCTCCTACTTTAGTTGGAGCGGATTCGATGAAAAGGGTCCTTATGAAGGGTAAATATAAGTTGACAAATCACGTTGTGGTTTTAACTTAGGTAAGAAAACGTTCTTGCTAGAACCCTAATTCAGCCACGTAAAACTTGCAACAACAATTAGAGGACGTCTAACTTGTTTTTGCAGCAAGTGCTTTGTGATATGATATGGCCAAAGTTGTGATGTATGATGAATGATCTATATGTGATGTATGAGATGTTCATGCTATTGTAATAGGAATCGCAACTTGCATGTCGATGAGTATGACAACCGGCAGGAGCCATAGGAGTTGTCTTTATTTTTGTATGACCTGCGTGTCATTGAGAATCGCCATGTAAATTACTTTACTTTATTGCTAAACGCGTTAGCCATAGTAGTAGAAGTAATAGTTGGCGAGCAACTTCATGGAGACACGATGATGAAGATCATGATGATGAAGATCATGGTGTCAAGCCGGTGACAAGATGATCATGGAGCCCCAAGATGGAGACCGAAGGAGCTATGTGATATTGGCCATATCATGTCACGTTTATTATTTGATTGCATGTGATGTTTATCATGTTTTGCATCTTGTTTACTTAGGACGACGGTAGTAAATAAGATGATCCCTCATAATAATTTCAAGAAAGTGTTCTCCCTAACTGTGCACCGTTGCTAAGGTTCGTCGTTCCGAAGCACCACGTGATGATCGGGTGTGATAGGTCCTTACGTTCGCATACAACGGGTGTAAGACAGATTTACACACGCAAAACACTTAGGTTGACTTGACGAGCCTAGCATGTACAGACATGGCCTCGGAACACAGAAGACCGAAAGGTCGAGCATGAGTCGTATAGAAGATACGATCAACATGAAGATGTTCACCGATGTTGGCTAGTCCGTCTCACGTGATGATCGGACACGACCTAGTTGACTCGGATCATGTAATACTTAGATGACTAGAAGAGGGATGTCTATCTAAGTGGGAGTTCATTAAATAATTTGATTAAATGAACTTTATTATCATGAACTTAGTCTAAATATTTACAATATGTCTTGTAGATCAAATGGCCAACGTAGTCCTCAACTTCAACGCGTTCCTAGAGAAAACCAAGCTGAAAGACGATGGTAGCAACTATACGGACTGGGTCCGGAACCTGAGGATCATCCTCATAGCTGCCAAGAAAGATTATGTCCTAAGAGCACCGCTGGGTGACGCACCTATTCTCCCTGCAGAACAAGACGTTATGAACGCTTGGCAGTCACGCTGCGATGATTACTCCCTCGTTCAGTGCGGCATGCTTTACAGCTTAGAGCCGGGACTCCAAAAGCGTTTTGAGAGACATGGAGCATATGAGATGTTCGAAGAGCTGAAAATGGTTTTCCAAGCTCATGCCCGGGTCGAGAGATATGAAGTCTCCGATAAATTCTTTAGCTGTAAGATGGAGGAAAATGGCTCTGTCAGTGAGCACATACTCAAAATGTCTGGGTTGCACAACCGCTTGACTCAACTGGAAGTTAATCTCCCGGATGAAGCGGTCATTGACAGAATCCTCCAGTCGCTTCCACCTAGCTACAAGAGCTTTGTGATGAACTACAATATGCAGGGGATGGTAAAGACCATTCCTGAGGTATATGCTATGCTGAAATCAGCAGAGGTAGAAATCAAGAAGGAGCATCAAGTGTTGATGGTGAATAAAACCACTAAGTTCAAGAAGGGCAAGGGTAAAAAGAACTTCAAGAAGGACGGCAAGGAAGTTGCCGCGCCCGGTAAGCAAGTTGCCGGGAAGAAGCCAAAGAATGGACCCAAGCCCGAAACTGAGTGCTTTTATTGCAAGGGAAGTGGTCACTGGAAGCGGAACTGCCCCAAATACTTAGCGGACAAGAAGGCCGGCAAAACCAAAGGTATATGTGATATACATGTAATTGATGTGTACCTTACCAGTACTCGTAGTAGCTCTTGGGTATTTGATACCGGTGCAGTTGCTCACATTTGTAACTCAAAGCAGGAGCTGCGGAATAAACGGAGACTGGCGAAGGACGAGGTGACGATTCGCGTCGGGAATGGTTCCAAGGTCGATGTGATCGCCGTCGGCACGCTGCCTCTACATTTACCTACGGGATTAGTTTTAAACCTCAATAATTGTTATTTAGTGCCAAGTTTGAGCATGAACATTGTATCTGGATCTCGCTTAATTCGAGATGGCTACTCATTTAAATCCGAGAATAATGGTTGTTCTATTTATATGAGAGAAATGTTTTATGGTCATGCTCCGATGGTTGATGGTTTATTCTTGATGAATCTCGTACGTGATGATACACATATTCATAGTGTGAGTACCAAAAGAGTTAAAGTTGATAACAATAGTCCCACATATTTGTGGCACTGCCGCCTTGGTCACATAGGTGTCAAACGCATGAAGAAGCTCCACGCGGATGGACTTTTAGAGTCTCTTGATTATGAATCATTTGACACGTGCGAACCATGCCTCATGGGTAAAATGACCAAGACTCCGTTCTCAGGAACAATGGAGCGAGCAACCAACTTATTGGAAATCATACATACCGATGTGTGCGGTCCAATGAGTGTTGAGGCTCGCGGAGGCTATCGTTATGTTCTCACCCTCACTGATGACTTGAGTAGATATGGGTATATCTACTTAATGAAACACAAGTCTGAGACCTTTGAAAAGTTCAAGGAATTTCAGAGTGAGGTTGAAAATCAACGTGATAGAAAGATCAAGTTTCTACGATCAGATCGTGGAGGAGAATACTTGAGTCACGAATTTGGCACACACTTAAGAAAATGTGGAATAGTTTCACAACTCACGCCGCCTGGAACACCTCAGCGTAATGGTGTGTCCGAACGTCGTAATCGCACTCTATTAGATATAGTGCGATCTATGATGTCTCTTACCGACTTACCGCTATCTTTTTGGGGCTATGCTTTAGAGACTGCTGCATTCACTTTAAATAGGGCTCCGTCGAAATCCGTTGAGACGACACCGTATGAATTATGGTTTGGGAAGAAACCTAAGCTGTCGTTTCTAAAAGTTTGGGGATGCGATGCTTATGTCAAGAAACTTCAACCTGAAAAGCTCGAACCCAAGTCGGAAAAATGCGTCTTCATAGGATACCCTAAAGAAACTGTTGGGTATACCTTCTACCTCAGATCCGAAGGCAAGATCTTTGTTGCCAAGAATGGATCCTTTCTAGAGAAAGAGTTTCTCTCGAAAGAAGTAAGTGGGAGGAAAGTAGAACTTGATGAAGTGTTACCTATTGAACCGGTAAATGGCAAAACTCAAGAAAACGTTTCTGAGGAGCCTGCACCGACTAGAGAGGAAATTAATGATGATGATCAAGATGCTTCTGATCAAGCTCCTACTGAAATTCGAAGGTCCACAAGGACACGTTCCGCACCAGAGTGGTACGGCAACCCTGTCTTGGAAATCATGTTGTTAGACAACGGTGAACCTTCGAACTATGAGGAAGCAATGGCGGGCCCGGATTCCGACAAATGGCTGGAAGCCATGAAATCCGAGATAGGATCCATGTATGAAAACGAAGTATGGACTTTGACTGACTTGCCTGTTGAACGGCGAGCCATAGAAAATAAATGGATCTTTAAGAAGAAGACAGACGCGGATGGTAATGTGACCATCTATAAAGCTCGGCTTGTCGCTAAGGGTTATCGACAAGTTCAAGGGGTTGACTACGATGAGACTTTCTCACCGGTAGCGAAGCTAAAGTCCGTCCGAATCATGTTAGCAATTGCCGCATACTATGATTATGAGACATGGCAAATGGACGTCAAAACGGCATTCCTTAATGGTTTCCTTAAGGAAGAATTGTATATGATGCAGCCGGAAGGTTTTGTCGATCCTAAGAATGCTGACAAGGTGTGCAAGCTCCAACGCTCGATTTATGGGCTGGTGCAAGCATCTCGGAGTTGGAACATTCGCTTTGATGAGATGATCAAAGCGTTTGGGTTTACACAGACTTATGGAGAAGCCTGTGCTTACAAGAAAGTGAGTGGGAGCGCTGTAGCATTTCTCATATTATATGTAGATGGCATACTTTTGATGGGAAATGATATAGAACTCTTGGACAGCATTAAGGCCTACTTGAATAAAAGTTTTTCAATGAAGGACCTTGGAGAAGCTGCTTATATATTAGGCATCAAGATCTATAGAGATAGATCGAGACGCCTCATAGGTCTTTCACAAAGCACGTACCTTGATAAGATATTGAAGAAGTTCAATATGGATCAATCTAAGAAGGGGTTCTTACCTATGTTACAAGGTGTGAAATTGAGCTCAGCTCAATGTCCGACCACGGCAGAAGATATAGAAGAGATGAACGTCATCCCCTATGCCTCAGCCATAGGTTCTATTATGTATGCCATGCTGTGTACCAGACCTGATGTAAACCTTGCCGTAAGTTTGGTAGGAAGATACCAAAGTAATCCCGGCAAGGAACACTGGACAGCGGTCAAGATTATCCTGAAGTACCTGAAAAGGACTAAGGAAATGTTTCTCGTTTATGGAGGTGACGAAGAGCTCGTCGTAAAAGGTTACGTCGACGCTAGCTTCGACACAGATCTGGATGACTCTAAGTCACAAACCGGATACGTGTATATTTTGAATGGTGGGGCAGTAAGCTGGTGCAGTTGCAAGCAAAGCGTCGTGGCGGGATCTACATGTGAAGCGGAGTACATGGCAGCCTCGGAGGCAGCACATGAAGCAATTTGGGTGAAGGAGTTCATCACCGACCTCGGAGTCATACCCAATGCGTCGGGGCCAATCAAGCTCTTCTGTGACAACACTGGAGCTATTGCACTTGCAAAGGAGCCCAGGTTTCACAAGAAGACTAGGCACATCAAGCGTCGCTTCAACTCCATTCGTGAAAATGTTCAAGATGGAGACATAGAAATTTGTAAAGTGCACACGGATCTGAATGTCGCAGATCCGTTGACTAAACCTCTCCCTAAGGCAAAACATGATCAGCACCAGAACTCTATGGGTGTTCGATTCATCACAATGTAACTAGATTATTGACTCTAGTGCAAGTGGGAGACTGTTGGAAATATGCCCTAGAGGCAATAATAAAAGCATTATTATTATATTTCCTTATTCATGATAATTGTCTTTATTCGTGCTATAATTGTGTTAACCGGAAATCGTAATACATGTGTGAATAACAGACAACAACATGTCCCTAGTGAGCCTCTAGTTGACTAGCTCGTTGATCGACAGATAGTCATGGTTTCCTGACTATGGACATTGGATGTCATCGATAACGGGATCACATCATTAGGAGAATGATGTGATGGACAAGACCCAATCCTAAACATAGCATAAGATCGCATAGTTCGTTTGCTAGAGTTATCCAATGTCAAGTATCCTTTCCTTAGACCATGAGATCGTGTAACTCCCGGATACCGTAGGAGTGCTTTGGGTGTGCCAAACGTCACAACGTAACTGGGTGACTATAAAGGTATACTACGGGTATCTCTGAAAGTGTCTGTTGGGTTGACATGGATCGAGACTGGGATTTGTCACTCCGCTTGACGGAGAGGTATCACCGGGCCCTCTCGGTAATGCATCATCATATGAGCTCAAGGTGATCAAAGTGTTTGATCACAAGGATCATGCATTACGGTACGAGAAAAGTGACTTGCCGATAACGAGATTGAACGAGGTATTGGGATACCGACGATCGGATCTCGGGCAAGTAAAATACCGATTGACAAAGGGAATCGTATATGGGATTAATTGAATCCTTGACATCGTGGTTCATCCGATGAGATCATCGTGGAGCATGTGGGAGCCAACATGGGTATCCAGATCCCGCTGTTGGTTATTGCCCGAGAGCCGTCTCGGTCATGTCTGCATGTCTCCCGAACCCGTAGGGTCTACACACTTAAGGTTCGGTGACGCTAGGGTTGTGAAGATATGTATGTGCAGTAACCCGAATGTTGTTCGGAGTCCCGGATGAGATCCCGGACGTCACGAGGAGTTCCGGAATGGTCCGGAGGTAAATAATTATATATAGGAAGTGCTGTTTTGGCCATCGGGACAAGTTTCGGTGTTATCGGTATTGTACCGGGACCACCGGAGGGGTCCCGGGGTCCACCAGGTGGGGCCACCTGCCTTGGTGGGCCACATGGGCCTTAGGGGGTGCGCCTTGGCCTGCTTGGGCCAAGGGGAACCAGCCCCAAGAGGCCCATGCGCCAAGAGAGAAAAAAAGGGGAGAGTCCTACAAGGGGAAGGCACCTCCGAGGTGCCTTGGGGAGGATGGACTCCTCCCCACCCTTGGCCGCACCCTTCCTTGGAGGAAGGGTCAAGGGCTGCGCCTCCCCCTCTCCCTTGGCCCTATATATAGTGGGGAAAAGGAGGAGCAAACCAACCCTAATGCCCTGGCTCCTCCCTCCTCCCTGCAACACCTCCTCCTCCTCCCGTAGTTGCTTAGCGAAGCCCTGCCGGAGTTCTGCTGCATCCACCACCACACCGTCGTGCTGGATCTTCCTCAACCTCTCCTTCCCCCTTGCTGGATCAAGAAGGAGGAGACGTCTCCCGTCCCGTACGTGTGTTGAATGCGGAGGTGCCGTCCGTTCGGTACTAGATCATCGGTGAATTGGATCACGGCAAGTACGACTACCTCATCCACGTTCACTCGAACGCTTCCGTTGCGATCTACAAAGTGGTATGTAGATGCTATCTAATCTGAATACTCGTTGCTAGATGAACTCATAGATGGATCTTGGTGAAACCGTAGGAAAAAATTTAATTTTCTGCAACGTTCCCCAACAAAGTATTCCCTCGTCCGTGCAATTATTGCAAAAGATTGAAATTGCGTCTCCCTCGCAGCAGTCCTTTGTCCTGGTCATAACCAGGAGGAATCTGGCCCAGTAGTGATGTACTGTTTCTTCGGGCTTTTGCCTGATTTGGGAAAGACCGCTTATGATCGGGCGGGTGTCGTTGAATCTGAGACCTCACCCAATTTAAGATTCGGAGGCCGAAGAACTTCCGAACTCTGAAGTCCGAAATCTTGGATGTCGTCCGATGAGTCTAGCCCATTGCCTGATTCAAAGCTCAGGTCTTGGGTTGTATCCTCCCCTCCGCGGGTATCCGGCCTGGAGGGTTCGGGAATTCGGACGTAGCTAGTCCTTAGGATAGATGAGGGATCGCCATACTGCGCCTCTACCACGGCAACATGGTGGGTGACTTGGGGAGAGTTAATTTCTCTTAGACCGGGTTTAAGCCCAACCTGGTCGTAACTTGTAGCGACCCCCATTGCGGCGATGCGATCCAAGAGCTCGTTTACGGAAGAGAGCTCCATCGGACCAAACTGCTCGGCGAGTTCTGAGCTGACGTGAAGGTTGCTTTCGATGACCCGGGAGGTCACCGTCGGCGCAACGGCCGAACAGGAGGTCTTGAGAAAACCACCTAGCCGGAGGGTTTGGCCGACAGCCAAGGCTCCCTTAATAATGGCGCCGTCTTTAAAGACGGGAAGAGGCATCCTTCCTGATCGCGACGGCACAGAGGAACTCTCAATGAAAGCACCAATGTCGGTGTCAAAACCGGCGGATCTCGGGTAGGGGGTCCCGAACTGTGCGTCAAGGCCGGATGGTAACATGAGACAAGGGACATGATGTTTTTACCCAGGTTCGGGCCCTCTCGATGGAGGTAAAACCCTACTCCTGCTTTATTAATATTGATGACATGGGTAGTACAAGAGTAGATCTACCACGAGATCAAGGAGGTTAAACCCTAGAAGCTAGCCTATGGTATGATTGTGTATGATGATGATCGTCCTACGGACTACAACCCTTCGGTTTATATAGACACCGGATAGGGTTAGGGTTACACGGAGTCGGTTACATTGGGAGGAGATCTTGAGTATCCGCATCGCCTAGCTTGCCTTCCACGCCAAGGAAAGTCCCATCCAGACACGAGACGAAGTCTTCAATCTTGTATCTTCATAGTCCAGGAGTCCGGCGAAGGTATAGTCCGGCTATCCGAACACCCCCTAATCCAGGACTCCCTCAACGGGATTCTCATCAACACGGACGTGGGTAACCCAATCGTGCCCGTTGGCATGTCCCCTCAATCAAAGGTAAGTCCCAAATGGTCATGGGGAAGGCTCTTGGTATTCAACCTCTTCATAAAGAGACCAAGACCTCACTTTTTCCTTTCGATCTCAATCGAATCCTCCTCCCGCCTCGAGTTCCAGCACCCGAACTTCAGATTTAGGCGCTTCGGACCTTCGATGATGTCCGGATCCAACCTTCAAGGCCGATGGATGCCTTCCTCCGTCACGGAGGAAGACGTACTAAAGCTAAGGGAGGCCAGGTACTTGATCGGCGAAATCCCGCATAGGATGCCCGCTCAAGGGCAGGTTATTCCAACTCCTAAGCCTGGTGAGAGCGTCGTGTTCGTATCTCACTTCCTCCAAGGGCTAAGCTTTGCGCCGGATCCCTTCGTGATGGGGCTCATGTTCTATTATGGGCTGGACTTCCACGACTTAGCTCTGGAGCCTATCCTCCACATTTCATCGTTCATCGTCGTGTGTGAAGCCTTCCTCCGTATCACCCCTCACTTCGGACTGTGGCTCAAGACCTTCAAAGTGGAGCCGAAGATTGTCGAGGGACGACACGTGGAGTGCGGAGGCGCTGTAATAAGCAAAAATGCTAACGCCCTATGGCCCAAGGTCTCTTTCCAAGAGGAGTCCGTCTTATGGCAACAAGACTGGTTTTATATCACAACTCCCAGGGGTACCAAGTGGGTGGCTCCGCCTGCTTTTCGCTCGGGTCCCCCGCCACGACTAATGTCATGGGTCAACAAGGGGCTAGACTGGGGCCAATAAAGGATGTGCCCCTATTGCAGAGCCGCATCCGAGATCTCCTAGAGAGAGATGTCAGTCTGGTCATGGTGACGCAGGTCATGTTAATTCGCCGAGTTCTGTCCTGCAAACGTCGTGTGCTCCGCTTGTGGGAGTTCAATCCGGAGGGACCGCGAGCTGTTCAACATTTCCTTGGCATGACGCCCGCGGAGATGTACAAATTGTTCTTCGGACCACAAATGATGTGTCCGGACCCTACCGAGGACGCAGGCCTGGGCTGCAATCGTCCGGATACCCAAGTAAGTAGCCCTGTGTCCGAACACGCCATTCATTTTTTTATCGCAACATCGTCCTTAAAAGAGATGTTCTTGAACCAGGAGTGGATAGCGAAGGCAAAGTTGATCAGGTGTCCGGCCCCTCTTCCTGAGACCTCGCCAGATCCTGTGTTAACCCGGATGCTGGAGATCGCTCCTTCAGAAGGAGATGAAGGGGGGGACAAGGAAGCTACTGCCTCCGTAGAGGAGGTTGTCCGGAAGGGAGGAATCAAAAATTCCTTTCCTCAGGGGAAGAAGAGGACCGCCTCTGAAGACCCGGAGACAATGGTCTCGAAGCGGGGGAAGAAATCTTCGCCAGAGGGTCCTGCACCGGGGGATACCCCGGCCGCACTATACCCTCAAGGGGATCAGCCCTCCACCGAGCCATAAGTAAAAGGGTGTTTGATAATGAGAGAAATCCTTGCTTTACTTCTGAGGAAAGTAACCGAAGCATTTATCTTGCAGTTCGGATCTTAGCCCCTCTCAGCAGAGCTCGTCTTGAGGAGATCTTCTTCCAGAGATGATGGAGAGCGGAACGCCTCCCCCTGCCATACCGCCTCAAGAGGCGGCCACCCTGAGGTGTCGTCGCGGAGGGTTTCTCCTGATCCGGCAAGGCCAGAAGGTAGTCCTATGGCCACCCGAAGACCTCAGTGTCCGGCTTTTGAAAAGAGCCATCGAAGTAGTCCGGCACCGTCTGGTGTGCGGTCGGAGGTACTGATGGATCTGCTAGGGCGGGCGTCTATCTCAGAAGAGCACTGTGCGTTGATGGGTGTGGTAATCGAAAGGATTTCGTCCGCGGAAAGCGGGTTGCATGAAGCTGCCAGGAGTTTACTGACAGCTTTTGAGGTACGTGAAATGATGTATCTTTTGACAGTACCGCATACTTTAAGATGCGCCCTGTGTAGATAGTAGCCCCTGAGACTCTGGGTGCTGTCGAAGACGATGGCACGCAGAGAATCATAGTCCCAGGTATAATTTTGCCGCCTTCATATGTAGGTGGCGAAGTGTCCGATGGCCAGCCGGACTAATGAATTTGTCGAGCTAAAGCGGCAACTTGACGCGGCAGATGCCGACATCGTGCTTGTCAACAAGCGGCTTGACGAGGCACAAGGTATGTAATTTCTCCGGAGACACCTGGTAAGAGGAGTATGATGCCAGTATCTTATAACGTGTGTGCTTAATGTAGATGGAGCTGCAGCGATGGAGAAACTTCGGACAGAGCTTGCCCGAGTCAAAGAACAAGCGAGAGAAAGCGATGCGGCTGCCCTAAAGGCGGTTGAGGAGCTAAAAGCCGAACAGGCTGCTCATTGCCGAAGCAAGGAGGAGATGGCCGAGATGGTTGTGAAGTTGAAGAACGCTGCTGACCGTTGCAGGCTTCTTGAAAAGGAAGACTAGGCAAAGCGGACGGACCTGGAGAAGGCCACGACGGCGGCCAAGGATACTCGTTCTGCAATGAGAGCGATGAGGGAGGAGCTACGTCAAGCCGGAGATATCGCGGCTGGGAAGCCCTTTATGCTATGGACGAAGTTCAGAGATCCTAGATATGCTCCTTTGGACCGGATGTGGAGTTCTGCGGACACATATCTGGATTTAGCGGCAAGTGCTGCTGATGCGGCCGAACACTTCAAAGATCAAAAGGATCGTGAAGTGGAAAAGCTGTTCTGGTCACAATTCAATAATCCAGAGCGTCCGCTTCCATTGACTGATCGGTTGGACGAATGGGCCAAGCTGAATATGTTGTCCGGACTTGCCATGAGGTATGTCGTGGATCATCTGTGGCCGGAGAGGCCAAAACTGAACAGTTATTTTAGTTTGGTTCAGCAGTTCCTTGGTGCGGTGCCACATATAAACGCGATGAAGAGGTCAGCATGCGTGGAGGGTGTGCGGATGGCCCTTGCCCGTGTCAAGACATACTTGGCGGATATGGAGGCCTCCGCCGTTGCAGCCCAAGATTTGGACGAAAGCCGAGTACCTGCCGAGCACTACTTTCAAGAAGTTCTGGAGGGCGCTCGTTCGATAGAGACGAAGTGCTCGAAGGATATTATGTTCGAAGAATATGTATTCTTATTAAAAACAATATTTTTCTAAAATGTAAAAGCTTTTTATACTTGTGCCTGCAAGAATTATAATACCTCCTGTGCGGTCGTTAATGTATATATGTATATAACCTGAAAGATGGCAGTCGTCGGCTTCAGCCCCCACGCATATAATGCGGGGGTGTTCGCAGAAGACGCATTTTCACACTTGATCCAATGTCTTGGTCCATTAAGGAGGTGATAGGACAGCGAACTAGGCAATCGGACTATAATGCTTTATCACTTTCACTTAGCCATAGGAGTTTGACAGTGGGGCTACTATATAGCCCCTGGTGGCGCCGCGCTCACCCGAACTCGGGGCGTATGTGCGCCTGGACGGGAAATGGCCCTTCGTCAAGGCGGAGGAATCCCGAAGATTCCGCTAGGTCATCAAGTGGTTGACCAGTCTCACGCTATATCTTGACAGTCAGTTTTCGGCTTCCTCTACTGAGGTGCTCGCCTGGCTGAACCGGGGCACAATCGCAGTAGTTCTCCTGGTGCCGCCTTAGCCGATGGAGCGGAACGTAAGGCAGCAAAGCACAGGAGCCGGGCAAACCCAACATTTGACCAAAGGCATGATTCGGAGCTGATGCATATAAGGCCAAACTCGCGATGCCGAACACTCCCTAAGGTATTCGGTCTTTTGTGATTTTAAACGGGCTGGACAGTGCCCTTTGTAATAAGCCCCTGGTGTCCAGGTACGTGCAATATTCTGACATGGCCACATGCCAAGACGCCAGCCTCCTTCTCGGTTATACTGAGAATCCGGGGGATGTGTATCAACAAGAGACAGTAAAAAAGGTTTACGCAGGGTCTTAATCTAAAAAGAATCCTTGGAACGGGTCCCTGCTGCACGTCTGCGCCTGTGTCTCCGTTGTGCCATATCCTGGACGGGTGTAGCAGGATGGTTATCTATGAAAGAGAAGTACTTAGTTGAAAAATAGTCGTGCAAAGTGTGTGTTATATTAAATAAACAAAGTATAATTCAAGATGGTTAATATTGAGCCTTATTGTCGCCTGTTTATATGCGCGGAGCCCCTTGTATAGGGGTATATAGCCATCAAACCTTTATCAATTATATGGTTATGCCGGACTCGTCCAGCCGTGTCCGTGGTCTTAACGACCTATTAGATGCTCTGGTTGGCGAGGCCGTTTTAGTGTGTGGCCGCCACAGCCGCACAGTCTTCTACGCGCGAGGAGCGCTCAATATTTCCCTTTAATGAAATGATGCCTCATGGACCAGGCATCTTAAGTGTAAGAGACGCATAGTGCGGTATTACGTTAAAGCGAGCGAAAGCTTCGCGTCCCAGTAGTGCTTGATAACCACTTTTAAACGGAGCGATGTGGAAGATTAGCTTTTCGCTATGGAAGTTATCGGGGGAGCCGAACATAACTTCTAGTAGGAGGGAGCCCGTGCAATGGGCCTCTGGGCCTGGCGTTGCTCCTTTAAAGGAAGTATTGCTATGGCCAATTTTTGTTGGGTCCATCCCCATTTTGCGGACTGTGTCCTGATATATCAGGTTTAAACTATTGCCGCCGTCCATCAGGACTCGTGTAAAGTGGTATCCGTCAATTATCGGGTCTAACACCAAGGTAGCCCATCCTGCGTGCCGGATACTTGCGGAGTAATCCCGATGGTCGAAGGTGATCGGTTTGGACAACCAGTGGCGGAACTCTGTTGTGATAGGCCGCAGGGCACGTATCTCTGTGGGCGCCACTTCGTTTTTCCCCTTTGTCACGTGTAACACGTTTATTGTTTTGAATTCCTATGGGAATTTCTTCTGTTCCCCAGCGTTTTGCTTGTGGGGTTCGTCATCGTCTTCACTTGGTGTATCCAGCCCCTTGTGTTCGGCGTTGAGTTTGCCGGACTGCTTGAAGACAAAACATTCTCTACGAGTATGATTTGCGGGCTTACCAGGGGTGATGTGGATTTGACATATCTTGTCCAGAATTTTGTTTAGGCTGGACAGTTCGTCCCTTTTATCTTTGTGAGGCAGCTTTTGCCGACCCTGTCGAGAGCTTTTGAATCCGGCGTTTACTGCCGTGCTCTTCAGGCTATTTTCTTTATTCTGGTGCTGGTTTTTGTTGCTTCTTGGCTTCTCGTTCCCATCCCTGACTTCGGATGTACTTGGGTCGCTGGTGCTGCATCTTGCCAACCAGCTGTCCTCGCCCGCGCAAAAGCGGGTCATGAGGCTTGTTAATGCACCCATTGTTCTTGGCTTTTCTTGGCCGAGGTGTCTGGCGAGCCATTCATCTCGAACGCTATGTTTAAAAGCTGCTAAGGCTTCGGCGTCCGGACAGTCAACTATTTGATTCTTTTTAGTAAGAAATCTGTTCCAATGCTTTCGGGCTGACTCTCCGGGCTGTTGAGTTATATGACTTAAATCGTCTGCATCCGGAGGTCGGACATAGGTCCCTTGAAAATTTGCCCGAAAAGCGTCCTCGAGCTCTTCCCGACTTCCAATGGTGTTTTCGGGAAGGCCTTTAAGCCAATGCCGGGCTGGCCCTTTGAGCTTGAGGGGTAGGTACTTTATGGCATGGAGGTCGTCTCCTCTGGCCATGTGGATATGGAGGATATAGTCCTTAATCCAGACCCCAGGGTCTGTCGTTCCGTCCTATGCCTCTATGTTTACGGGTTTGAATCCCTCTGGAAATTCATGGTCCAGCACCTTGTCGGTGAAACATAGGGGGTGTGCGGCACCCCTGTATTTGGTTGTACCGTGGTGTTCGGATTTTTGTTGTGTTGCATTGCTTGCTGGAGCATGCTTTCTTGGCCCGTAGATAGATCTGGCTGGGCCGCCTTTTCGATGCGAGTCCTCATGTGGATCGCATGCTGGCTTGTGTGCGGCGTTGTTTGCCGCTCTGTGTTGGCCATGGGGTCGTCTATCCGACCAGATGGCTGCTTTGTTTTTTGATTGCGGGGGCTCTAAGGCCTCCTCATCAAATTCAGGCAGTAGCTTTCGCTTCGGGTAGCTTTTGTGTGGCGACTGCCGCCGTATTTGTCTGCGGTGTTGAGTACTTTGCTCCATTTGATTCTAAGTGCATCCTCCGCAGTCTTGAGCTTCCGCTTCTGCTTTTTCAGGCTACGCGCGGTGGCGACGAGCCTTTTGTGGAGGTTCTTCTGCTCCAGTCGCTTGTCAGGCGTGA
This sequence comes from Aegilops umbellulata, assembly GCA_032464435.1. NCBI lineage: Eukaryota > Viridiplantae > Streptophyta > Magnoliopsida > Poales > Poaceae > Aegilops > Aegilops umbellulata. The sequence goes on from CP136057.1 coordinate 256,869,563, forward strand.
GGTCATCCAGACTATTATCGCCGGAGACAGGTTGTTCGGTTCGATTATCCGTGTTGCCCTGGACGGACGGTTGTTCAATGCCATGTTCATCATCCGCCGGCTCACCCTGCTCTATGGCTGGGTCTGTGTGACTGCTGTTTCTGTCGAGGCAGGGTTTGGAGCAGCGCTTACGCCGCCGCCTTGACTGCTTTTCGAGGGAATGATCCTTCGCTGTGTCCTTCCGCTCTTCGTCGTTGTTTCCTTTGGGTGTGTCCACCATGTATACATCGTGGGATGAGGTGGTTGTCCAGTGCCCTGTGGGCGGTGGTTCTTATTCGCCTCCTGCATCGTCGTCCATACCTTTGATGTCTTCGGAGTCGAAGTCGAGCATGTCATTCAAATCTTCGACAGTGGCTACATAGTGGGTGGTGGGTGGGCGTCGAATTTCTTCGTCATCCGCATCCCAGTTCTGCCGGTCATAATCCGGCCAAGACTCTCCTGACAAGGAGAGGGACTTTAGTGAATTCAGTATGTCGCCGAAGGGCGAGTGCTGAAAGATATCCGCGGCGGTGAACTCCACGATCGGCGCCCAATCGGATTCGATTGGCAGGGGCGCGGATGGTTCAGAGTCTGGAGGAGAGTCCGACAAGGTGGAGTCACGGACCTCGCGAAGGGTAAGGTTGGCGTTCGGCTCGATCGCCATTGAGGCTGCTGCTTCCGCGGCGGGGTCTAACTACCCGCCTTCGGATGGTGCAGTTGGCTCCGAATTAAAGGTCGGAGCCGATGTAGGTGCGGTTTCCAGGACACTGTTCGGCGGCAGAGCTAAATCATTCCCATCGTGACAGTGTGACGCACTCGGCCGAGGCTCGAATCCGTCGAAGATTAAGTCTCCACAGATGTCGGCCATGTAGTTCAAGTTTCCAAACCTGACCTGATGGCCAGGGGTGTAACTTTCAATCTGCTCCAGATGGCCAAGCGAATTGGCCCGCAGTGCAAAGCCGCCGAATACAAAGATCTGTCCGGGGAGAAAAGTCTCATCCTGGACTGCATCGCTAACGATGATTGAAGGAGCCATCAAGCCTAATGACGATGACACACAGGAAAAGCACCAATGTCGATGTCAAAACCGGCGGATCTTGGGTAGGGGGTCCCGAAATGTGCGTCTAGGCGGATGGTAACAGGAGACAAGGGACACGATGTTTTTACCCAGGTTTGGGCCCTCTCGATGGAGGTAAAACCCTACTCCTGTTTGATTAATATTGATGATATGGGTAGTACAAGAGTAGATCTACCACGAGATCAGTGAGGCTAAACCCTAGAAGGTAGCCTATGGTATGATTGTTGTTGTTGTCGTGTCCTACGGACTAAACCCTCCGGTTTGTATAGACACCAGAGGGGGCTAGGGTTACACAGAGTCGGTTACAAGGAAGGAGATCTATATATCCGTACTGCCAAGCTTGCCTTCCACGCCAAGGAAAGTCCCATCCGGACACGGGACGAAGTCTTCAACCTTGTATCTTCATAGTCCAACAGTCCGGCGAAAGGTTATAGTCCGGCTGTCCGGATACCCCCTAATCCAGGACTCCCTCAGCATGTGTTTCACTTAGTTACTGTGTCTGTCCCTTCGGGGAAATGTCACGCGGTGACATCCGGAGTCCTGCCTAGCCTGCTACAGCCCGGGTTCGCGGAGTCCTGTTAGCCCAGTGCTACAGCCCGGATTCACACGCTGCTGACCGACATGCTCGATGTTGATTCATGTATGCCTGTCCCCGTAAGTTAGCGCCGCTTTGGGTTCACGACTAGCCATGTCGACCCGGGTTCTCTGTCATATGGATGCTAGCGACACTATCATATACGTGAGCCAAAAGGCGCAAATGGTCCCGGGCCATGGTAAGGCGACACCCGTGGGAATACCGTGTGTGAGGCCGCAAAGTGATATGAGGTGTTACAGGCTAGATTAGTGTGACCTAGAATCGGGTCCTGACAGCGGCACCGGTCGTCTGGTGGCGCTTGGTCATCCGGGGCCTGGAAGGTGTCGGACGTCCGGTCCGCGTCGGTCGTTCGGTCGCTGTAGCATTCGCGGGCTGACTCTTCGGGCTGGTGGAAGCACCAGGTGTCGGACGTCCGGCGAGGTCCAGTCGTCCGGAGGCTATAGACTTCGGGCAGCTTCTTCTCTTGGTCTTTGTACTTGGCATCCTCGCTAGCTCATCCGTTGGGTGTGGTGGCTCCGTGGCTTTCCTCTAAGTACCTGATCATGCATAGCACACACGTTGGAGGTAGTAGCCATGTCTCACATGTAGAAAGTGAAGGTTCAGAGAGGATCGAGTTCACCTTGTGTCCAATGGCGTATATTCGAGGTCTTGTCATATGTCCTCTTGGGGCTTTGAGAGTAGTAGGATGTACATGGGGATGAATGTGGATGCTCCACATCAGGTAGGCTCGGGACTTTTTCTCATGTGAATGCGTCAACGGCTGAGCATTCTATTATCCCTAGAGAATACGCCATGGATGAGCGCACTTGAGGTTTTCGGGGCTTAAATCAGGTGAATGTGTTGATGGGTGAGCGCTCTATTGTCCCTAGAGAATGCACCATGACTGAGCGCACTTGAGACTTCTTGAAGATATTTTTTTATTTTCATCTTCTGATTCTGAGGGTTTCCCGTGTGGGTAATTTGGATGTGCTCTAGTTCGTCGTGTGACAATTGTGCTTGTGTAAACTTTGACTTGTTAGTGGAGGTAGGTGAAGTTAGCTTTATGCCAAACCAACTTGAGTGTTCTGTTTGGCATACCTTGCATGTAGATGTAGGTTTGCTATATCATTATTGTGTGATTTGCCAATACATTCAATGTATTGACCCTTTTGGCTGCAACTTATCATGTTGCAGGATTTTCAGATGATCAGTGAGATACAGTAGGGTCACGAGTCTTCACTCAACATTTTTCGCCAGTGGGCAGTGATGGGACTCATCGTTTGCTTATGCTACATTTCTGGTGTTATTATTTTATAAAGCTAGCTATGTGCTACTCAGTTTGTAATACCTTATGAATTCTGGATCATACGTTATAGTAAATGATGCACTTGTTATTTGATATTCATATGTATTGTGTGTGCTAGCGAGTCGATCTAGGGACTAGCACGATAGGCACAGAGACATCGAATCTTATCAGATTCGGGTCGTTACAAATGGTATCAGAGCAGTGTGTTGACTGTAGGTCGTGACCCTAGAAAATGGATCAGAGAAGCCATAGGAGTGAAAAACTTGCTTTCAAACTTTCTGTCTACTTGTTAGTCCTCACTCTCATACTCATATCTTCTCTTTTCAAATGTAGATGACCCTTCACTTATATTAGAATATTGTGAGGAGTTTTAGTTGCAGACCACCACTACTAAGTTGAGTCCGGTAAATGATTTGCGGTAGTAGATGAGATCATATCTCTTGTAGATATGACCTTACTTGTAGGTTTTGCTTGTGTGTTGTGACTTGTGTAATTTGTTTGATATGGAGTTTGTTGCTTGCATACGGGTAGAGTTTTCCCCTTAGGTCTTTATTCTCTCTATATCCTAATATATGCTTGATAGAGGCAAAGGTGTCCCGTCTTTCGATGAGATGGTGGCTATCGTTTAGGATGAAGTCGACTTTGACGATCCGACTACGAACGTGCGATGACGTCGCGCCTTAGCAATCGCTAAACCAACTCCGAGAGGTTATTGACCACGCCGGAGCACGATCAACCTGACCACGAGGGTCTGTTTCCTGCAGGCAAACGAAGAACAAGCAAGAAACTAAGATTGCAATCTGGATATTGCGAATAAAAGAGGAAAGCTTTATTAATGAAGGTGGGGTTCTGCGACGCCTTGGTCTGGTCGTTGAACACAAACGAAGTACGCGAAGTTGCTGCTATGGCGAACTTTTGATCTAAACAAAACCCAAAGTCTAAACGACGCCCTAAGGGCTGTATATATGGAGGAAGAGGGGGGGAATTTCGTGGCCCTTGAGGAAGGGGTCCGAAACCAACCCTAACTCTTGTTTCCCCACACATACGGACTCTAAAAACAGCCTATACTTAAGTATTTCGAAATTACATGGGCCTGGCCCAATAATAAGGTGACGCAGCACCTAGAATAGCCTCTGGACGAAATTTATGAAGTGGCATCTTGTATATTTCGTCCAAGGCTTCATTCACTCCTTATGGTGGCTTCAGAGTCCTGAAATCATCACTTGTAACTCCGTTCTTGTTCCCCTTGCGCATGCCATCAACTCCATGCTTGTACTTGCTCCAATGTTCATCCTTCTCCAAGCTAGGCCCTTCATTTGTAAGCAAAACAAATGTATCCAATTTAGGCAGCATCATATTCTCATGAACATTAGAATCATTACCAAGAAACGAAAGTACCTGGTAATTTAATTGGCGTGCGCGAGCTCTAGTAATTGGTCCATCATATGTAACAGTAGGGGCTGTGGGTGTAACGATGGTATTGATGTCCTCATCATCCTCCCCTTCTTGAAATGCAGTCGTCCTCGACGGAAGCTCATCTTCCTCACCCAAATAAGGCTTCAAATCTGCAATGTTAAAAGTGGGACTAACCCCAAAATCTGCAGGCAGCTCAAGTTTATATGCATTATCATTTATTTTCTCTAACACCTTAAATGGACCATCAGCACGTGACACTAGCTTTGATTTGCGCAAATTAGGAAACCTATCCTTACGCAAATGTAACCAAACAAGATCACCAGGTGCAAAGACAACATGTTTTCTACCCTTATCTCCAGCAAGTTTATATTTAGCATTCATACGCTCAATGTTTTCCTTAGTTAACTCATGCATTTTTAAAATCAATTCAGCACGTTCTTTAGCATCAAAATTAACCTTCTCCTAAGATGGAAGAGGCAACAAATCAATAGGTGCACGAGGTAGGAAACCATACACAATTTCAAAAGGGCACATCTTAGTAGTAGAATGCAATGAACGATTATAAGCAAATTCAATATGAGGCAAGCATTCTTCCCACATTTTCTTATTATTCTTCAAAACAGCCCTAAGCATAGTAGACAATGTTCTATTGACTACTTCAGTTTGTCCATCAGTTTGGGGGTGACAAGTAGTACTAAAAAGCAGTTTAGTTCCCAACTTAGCCCATAAACATCTCCAAAAGTGGCTAAGAAATTTAGTATCACGATCTGAAACAATAGTATTTGGCACACCATGCAAGCGAATAATTTCACGAAAGAACAAATCAGCAACATTAACAGCATCATCGCTTTTATGACATGGTATAAAGTGTGCCATTTTCGAGAATCTATCCACGACAACAAATATGCTATCCCTCCCCTTCTTTGTTCGAGGCAAACCTAAAACAAAGTCCATAGATATATCCTCCCAAGGAACACTAGGGACAGGCAAAGGCATATATAAACCATGAGGATTGAGTCGTGACTTAGCTTTTTGACATGTAGTGCAGCGAGCAACAAAACGCTCAACATCCCGTCTCATCTTTGGCCAAAAGAAATGTGTAGCAAGTACATCCTCTGTCTTCTTCACGCCAAAGTGTCCCATTAATCCTCCTCCATGCGCCTCCTGCAACAACAAAAGACGAACAGAGCTAGCAGGAATGCATAGCTTGTTAGCACGGAACACAAAACCATCATTAACAACGAACTTGTTCCATGATCTACCTTCTTTACAATTCTGCAATACATCTTTAAATTCAGCATCATGCACATATTGATCTTTGATGGTCTCCAAACCAAATATTTTAAAATCAAGTTGTGAAAGCATAGTATAACGACGAGACAATGCATCAGCAATAACATTTTCTTTACCCTTCTTGTGTTTAATGACATAAGGGAAAGTCTCAATGAATTCAACCCATTTGGCATGTCTACGGTTCAGTTTAGCTTGACTTTTAATGTGTTTCAAAGATTCATGATCAGAATGTATAACAAATTCTTTGGGCCATAAATAATGTTGCCATGTTTCTAAAGTCCGAACAAGAGCATATAATTCTTTATCATAAGTAGAATAGTTCAGACTAGGCCCACTCAATTTTTCAGAAAAGTGTGCAACAGGTTTGCCATCTTGTAATAACACACCTCCTAATCCAATTCCACTAGCATCACATTCAAGCTCAAAAGTCTTATTAAAGTCAGGAAGTTGAAGTAAAGGAGCATGTGTCAACTTATCTTTCAATACCGTGAAGGCTTCTTCCTGTGCGGTACCCCAAACAAAAGGCACATCCTTCTTTGTAAGCTCATTGAGAGGTGCAGCAATGGTGCTAAAATCTCTCACAAAACGCCTATAGAAACCAGCGAGTCCAAGAAAACTCCTCACTTGTGTGACCGTTTTGGGCTGCGGCCAACTCTCAATAGCTTCAATCTTGGCTTTATCAACTTCAATTCCCTGTGGAGTAACACCATAGCCAAGAAAAGACACTCGGTCAGTGCAAAAGGTGCACTTCCCAAGGTTACCAAACAAACGTGCATCACGTAGAGCATTAAAAACAGCACGTAAATGTTCCAAATGTTCTTCCAAAGATTTGCTATAAATCAGTATATCATCAAAATAGACTACCACAAATCGTCCAATGAAAGCACGTAAAACTTCGTTCATTAATCTCATGAAAGTACTAGGTGCATTAGTTAACCCAAAAGGCATGACTAACCACTCATATAAACCAAACTTAGTTTTAAATGATGTTTTCCATTCATCTCCCAATTTCATACGAATTTGATGGTATCCACTACGCAAATCAACTTTGGAGAATATTGTAGAGCCACTCAATTCATCAAGCATATCATCTAGCCTAGGAATAGGATGACGATAACGAATAGTAATATTATTAATGCCTCTACAATCAACACACATACGCGATGTACCATCCTTTTTAGGCACTAGTATAATAGGAACAGCACAAGGACTAAGAGATTCATGTATATAACCTTTGTCGAGCAGCTCCTGTACTTGACGCATAGTCTCCTTCGTCTCCTCTGGATTGGTACGGTATGGTGCACGGTTGGGTAGCGATGCACCGGGAATTAAGTCAATTTGATGCTCAATCCCTCGAATAGGTGGTAATCCCGGTGGCACGTCTTGTGGAAAGACGTCAGCGAACTCCTGCAAAATGTTAGTAACAGCAGGAGGCAAAGTGGAAGGCACGTCCTCGAATGAAAATAATACCTCTTTGCACACAAAAGCATAGCAAACAGATTTGCTAACATCTAGATCATCAATATCAGATTTGGTGGCAAATAAACATGCACTTTTCAATTTAATTTCAGAAGCAACACTAGATGGTTTATTATTAGGCTTCATTTGTTGCTCAAATTCTTTTGCCACAATCTGATTTTCACTCTTATTTTGCTCCTGTTTTGCTTTATTAGTTCGATTAATATCATCTTTCAAAATGGAATCAGGAGTCATAGGAAGCAAAGTAATATTTTTGTCCTTATGAACGAGAGTATACTGATTGTTTCTACCATGGTGTACAGAATTTTTATCAAATTGCCATGGTCTACCAAGTAATAAGGAACATGCTTGCATAGGTACCACATCACAATCAACATAATCAGCATATGTAGAGATACTAAAATGCACACGAACAGTACGTGTTACCTTAACCTTGCCACTGTTGTTGAACCATTGGATGTAGTAAGGATGTGGATGTGGTCTTGTGATGAGGGATAGCTTCTCCACCATCTCCATGCTAGCCAAGTTGTTGCAGCTCCCTCCATCTATGATGACGCAAACAGAACGTTCCTTCACAACTCCCTTTGTATGGAACAAATTATGCCTCTGATTGTGCTCAGCTTGCGTGACCTGCACACTCAAAACACGTTGAGCAACCAAACATTCATACCTGTCAGCATCTTCAGGAGCCATGTATTGCGTCTCATGATCAGAATCATCTCCACCGTGTTCTTCATGTGTAAGAAGAGCCAAAGTCTCCTCATCATAGTCACTAACGGACTCATACCCACCATCCTCAGTAGCAATCATCACACGCTGAGATGTGCATTCGCGCGCAAAATGTCCTCTTCCCTTACAACAACGACAAATAATATCGCTTGTGTGCCCTGTAGACGCCATGGAAGAAGCAGAGCTCTGTGCAGGCCCGGCAGGTGTGCTCTTGGCAGATAGTGGTGGTTGTGCCTGCTTTCTTGTATCACGGTTGGAGGTGGCAGCCGACGGAGGTGCCGGTGTAGCAGAACATGTGGAAGTAGATGATGCACGTGGTGTCCATGATGAAGGTCGACCTGCAGAAAAGTTAGTTCACGCCAATGCCTGTCGATCCTGCACTTCACGTTCAGCTTTACAAGCAAGATGGAATAAACGAGTGATATTATTATAATCCTTATAGTCTAGAATGGTCTGAATCTCTCTATTTAATCCACCCAGAAAACGTGCAAGCATAGCTTCATTCTCCTCAACAATACCACATCGAATCAATCCAGTTTGTAATTCCTGATAATATTCTTCTACAAAAAAATTTCCTTGTCGTAAGCGCTGCAATTTTTGAAGTAATTCACGTTGATAATATGGCGGAACCCAACGAGTACGCATAGCAGTTTTCAAAGCAGCCCAAGTAGCTGGAACAGGATATAATCTACAATATTCAGACCACCAAACACATGCAAAGCTAGTGAAAGCACAAACAGCAGCAGGAACACGTCTCTCCTCAGGATATTGTAAACATGTAAATCGTTGTTCAGTTTCTAACTCCCAAGTAAGATATATATCAGGAACATATCTACCCTCAAATGGTGGGATATTCAATTTCAGTTTAGGGAGATGGTCATGATCTCGTACCTGAGGGGGAGCCCTAACATTACCATTATTTGCATGTGGACGACCTGGCGGTTGTGGTGCTGGTGGTTGCACGTAGTTCTGATGTTGATCAACCTCATCCTCGTAATCTCCCACATAATCATCCTCCTCCGCATCAGCAGCAGGAGCCACAGAAGTATCAACAGCAGCACCAACAGGTTGGCCAAGCGCAAGAGGAACACGGGTCGTTCGGTGGAGGGTTGTTTCGCGATGTGGAGGTAGTCGTCGTTGTTGTTGTAGAGGTGCGTTAGGTGCAGCCGGTGGTGGTGGTGGTAGACGCACGAGCAATTCATTAAACTTGTTATCGAGCTTTGTTTCGAACGCCTTCTCAATGCCATCTATCTTCTCCATGGCCTCTTCAAATCTATTTAGCACATCTTCCACCTGTCCACTCATCATTTGTTGAAACTTATCATGTAACGCTTTGTTTGTCATGTTCTCCTAGTCAGTCTCGTCGGCTTGTGATCCTGCCATGGTTAGCAGCAATAGAAACACACAAGAATATGATTCTACAGACTACTAGGAAGTGGTGGTGGTGGTGTGGTGGACAGTCACAAATCCGTCAAGCAAATCTCAAATTCTTACCAGTTCTTACCAAGCAGCAGGCGGTGATCGGCAACCGTTGTAGTCAAAACTCTCAAAGCTTGGATAGAGCGATTACCAGGGAGAGTCAAACGCACGACGTAGATGTATGTGGAGCTAGGAAGGCTTATAATATGGTAGCAAAAAGGGTCAGCAATAATCAATTCACAGATGCAAAGTTGAATAAACGCTCAACGACGGTACTGTGCTGGTCCTAGGATAGACCGTACTAGAGACGCGAGCCTAGAACACTAACAAAATCACGGCGCTGCACGTAAACAAGGGAGAAGCACACTCTGAATTTTTTTTATTTTTTTTCACTTTTTTTTCTTTTTTTTCCTCTTTTTTTTTTGCTCCGCAACAATTTTTTTTCGAAAAAGTCTACAAATGTCCTAAAAACTGCCTAGCCAGAATTTTCCAGACTTAGTTTTTTTTTTGAAACTGGAACTATTTTTCTTCTGCGGGTAGCACGAAAGTTGGGGAGTCCTTCTCCGTCACGACTCGGAGTATCGCGTGATCTGGAAATCGAGAACAAAGCAACAATTACTGGACTCGGATTAGGACTCATGGCGGAGATGAATCTGGTGGAAACTCGGACTGGTGGCGGATATTTGCAGGGCGATGGAACACAGACTGGTGGTGAATCTGTGATGGAGGTGGACTCGGATTAGCGTGATGGCGGTGGATATGTGGTATATGGTAGCGGCGATGACGATGGTGGTATATGGCAGCAGTGATGACGATGGTGGTATATGGCAGCGGTGATGATGATGATGCGGTGGTGATATATGGCAGCGGCGACGTGACAACCTGTGAACAGAACTCGAAACTCTAAAGGACTAGACGCTAAGACCAGCAACTTGACACGACGATGCAACCGCAAATTCAACAAAGCAAATACAGAAAAGATTATGCAAAGGCTCAGATTGGTTCGGATAGGATGAACTAACCCAAATTTTTTTTGGTTTTTTTCGTGGACTATAGGTATGAAGAACATACTCGATCTAAACTACGAAAAACTGTAAAATCTCACCGAGCAACCTGGAAATCTGATACCACTTGATAGAGGCAAAGGTGTCCCATCTTGCGATGAGATGGTGGCTATCGTTTAGGATGAAGTCGACTTTGACGATCCGACTACGAACGTGCGATGACGTCGTGCCTTAGCAATCGCTAAACCAACTCCGAGAGGTTATTGACCACGCCGGAGCACGATCAACCTGACCACGAGGGTCTGTTTCCTGCAGGCAAACGAAGAACAAGCAAGAAACTAAGATTGCAATCTGGATATTGCGAATAAAAGAGGAAAGCTTTATTAATGAAGGTGGGGTTCTGTGACGCCTTGGTCTGGTCGTTGAACACAAATGAAGTACGCGAAGTTGCTGCTATGGCAAACTTTTGATCTAAACAAAACCCAAAGTCTAAACGACGCCCTAAGGGCTGTATATATGGAGGAAGAGGGGGGGAATTTCGTGGCCCTTGAGGAAGGGGTCCGAAACCAACCCTAACTCTTGTTTCCCCACACATACGGACTCTAAAAACAGCCTATACTTAAGTATTTCGAAATTACATGGGCCTGGCCCAATAATAAGGTGACGCAGCACCTAGAATAGCCTCTGGACGAAATTTATGAAGTGGCATCTTGTATATTTCGTCCAAGGCTTCATTCACTCCTTATGGTGGCTTCAGAGTCCTGAAATCATCACTTGTAACTCCGTTCTTGTTCCCCTTGCGCATGCCATCAACTCCATGCTTGTACTTGCTCCAATGTTCATCCTTCTCCAAGCTAGGCCCTTCATTTGTAAGCAAAACAAATGTATCCAATTTAGGCAGCATCATATTCCATGAACATTAGAATCATTACCAAGAAACGAAAGTACCTGGTAATTTAATTGGCGTGCGCGAGCTCTAGTAATTGGTCCATCATATGTAACAGTAGGGGCTGTGGGTGTAACGATGGTATTGATGTCCTCATCAATGCTGCAACCCAGTGATGAGTTCAATTTGACCACATGCGTCAGGATCTGATGAGAAGCAAGCGCAGTCTTGCTGAAGGAAGAAACGTGGAGGAGGCTACAATTCATCATCATATGTTTTATACCAGTTGACGAAAACCTGAGAGTTGACAGGAACGATAGATGTTTTGTTTGGCATGCAAAACCAATGGATTTATCCAAACCCAGTTCGTGAACAAGAGAAGTGTCTGCAATATTTGTGAGGATGCCCGAGTGTTAGAATGTGAGATTTTCTAGACCATATACAAGGTAATGATTTGAGTGCGGAATGGATTGATCACCATGCCGACTTACTCTTATTATTCGCTTTTGTTATATGGGATGGTAATCTAGAGTGACTTACCTATAGTAGAGTGACGACGTTGTCAAGCCTAAACCTTAGAATGGTATGATATTTGACCCTTGTAAGAGGCACCCGTTGCCAATAGTAGGTTGTATGGTGACAATAAACCAATAATCTTTCTTGCAGGAACCTTTCTTGATGACCACCATGAGAGCATCGATATTTGTTTAGTATTGGCGCAAGACTTGTGAGCCATGAAGTTTTAGTTTATGGAAGCTTGTTCCTTTGATAAGGGATTCAGACTTTCAAAGCAGTGTAAGACATATGACTGAAGGATTTCCTCGAAGGAGTAAGATTTTTTAACACGGGTGACTCTTATTCTAAGGGTGGTAGTACTCCACACTCTCGGACAAACAATGGATATTCAAGGAGATCCCAAACCCAGCCTTTTCTTTCTAGCGTCTTCGTATCTCAAGGACGAGATTCATTTTAAGGGTGGTAGATTTGTAACATCCCAAAATTTCATATTTGGAATGTTAATAGGATCATTATTTTTCATCATGATTCCTATACATTTTTGAATTTCTGAACATTCAAAGAGTTTTCCAACTCAAGGCAAAATATTTGGAGTGGAGATAACATGACTTCTTCCCTATTAAATATAGTTGGAAAAGGTTTAGAATATTATTTGGATTATATTGGGATTTTTTTTATGCTCTTTATGTGCTTGTATTGCATAAAATAATTTTCCACAAATGCATTTGTGTTGTAAAAATGTTCACTGTTTTATGTAGTAGCAGTAATGTTTTACTATGTGTTCTGGTATTTTGTTTTTAGATTTTATTTATATATATTTTACTTCTGTAGTATGTTTTTTAAACAACGCACGCATAGTGTGTAGTCGGGCAGCACTACCGCAACCCAACTCCCTTACTTCGCCCGTGGGCGCGCTTAGCCAGCAGAGCGGCCCACCGCGGCGGATTTGGATCGGGACATGCTGTCCAGGAAGAACACCGGAAAGGAGAGGGATGACAGGTGGGTCAGGGTGGTCAACGGAAGAGAGAAAAATAAAAAGAACCGGCGGGGTGGGCTGCTCGCTGCTGTTGCTGGGCCGCTCTGCTAGCTGAGCGCGCGCGTGGGCGAAGTAAGGGAGTTGGGCTACGGTAGTGCTGCCCGACTACACATAGTGTGTGCGTTGTTTTTTAACAAAAACTTACTACAGAAGTAAAATATATCTAAATAAAATCTAAAAACAAAATACTAGAACACATAGTAAAACACTACTGCTACTATATTAAACAATGAACATTTTTACAACACAAATGCATTTTCGGGAAATTATTTTATGCAACACAAGCACATAAAGAGCATTAAAAAAATTCTAATATAATCCAAATAATATTCTAAACCTTTTCCAACTATATTTAATAGGGAAGAAGTCATGTTATCTCCACTCCAAATATTTTTCCTTGAGTTGGAAAACTCTTTGAATGTTCAGAAAATTAAAAAATGCATAGAAATCATGATGAAAATAATGATCCTATTAACATTCCAAATCTGAAAATTTGGGATGTTACACATGATCAGAATCATCTCCACCGTGTTATTCACTTGTAATTAGAGCCAAAGTCTTCTCATCATAGTCACTAGCGGACTCATACCCACCATCCTCAATAACAATCATCACACGTTAAGATGGGCATTCTCTCGCATAATGACCTCCACCCTTGCGACGATGACAAATAATATCATGTGTTTGCCCTGTTGATGCCATGGATGAAGAAGAGCTCTATCCAGGCCCAGAAGGTGCGCTCTTGGCAGATAGTGGTGGTTGTGCCTACTGTCTTGTATCACGGTTGGAGGTGGCAGCTAACGGAGGTGCTGGTGTAGTAGAACGTGTGGAAGTAAAGGATGCACGCGGTGTCCATGATGAAGGTCGACCTGTAGAAAAGTTAGTTCGCGCCAATGCTTGTCGATCATGCACTTCACGTTCAGCTTCGCAAGCAAGATGGAATAAACGAGTGATATTATTATATTCCTTAGACTCTAGAATGGTCTGAATCTCTTTATTTAATCTACCAATAAAACGTGCAAGCATAGCTTCATTATCCTCAACAATACCACACCTAATCATACCAGTTTGTAATTCCTGATAATATTCTTCTATAGAATTTTTTCCTTGTATCAAACTCTGCAATTGTTGAAGCAATTCATGTTGATAGTATGGTGGAACCCAGCGAGTACGCATAGCAATTTTCAAAGCAGCCCAAGTAGCTGGAATAGGATATAATCTACAATGTTCAGACCACCAAACACATGCAAAACTAGTGAAAGCACAAAGAGCAGCAGGAACACGTCGCTCCTCAGGATATTGTAAACATATAAAATGTTGTTCAGTTTCTAACTCCCAACTAATATATATATCAGGAACATATCTACCCTCAAATGGTGGAATATTCACTTTTAGTTTAGGAAGATGGTCATGATCTCGTACCTCAGGTGGTGGTGTAGCCCTACCGTTGCGATTATATGCATGAGGATGACCTGGTGGTGGTGGTGCTGGTGGTTGCACGTAGTTCTGATTTTGATGAACCTCATCCTCGTAATGGTCCTCCACCTCTACAGTAGCAGCAAGAGCTACAGAAGCATCAACAGCAGCACCAAAATTTTGACCAGGCTCAAGGGGAACACGTAGTGCTCGTCCCACTTGATTTGCAAGGCGACATTGTTGTTGTTGTTGTTGTTGTTGTTGTTGTTGTTGTTGTTGTTGTTGTTGTTGTTGTTGTTGTTGTTGTTGTTGTTGTTGTTGTTGTTGTTGTTGTTGTTGTTGTTGAGGTGCGACAGGTGCAGCCGTCGGTGGTAGTGGAAAACGCGTAAGCAATTCAGTAAACTTGTTATCGAGCTTTGTTTCGAACGTCTTCTCTGATGTAGGGTGGAACCCTAGATGGACGATCTTTCACGAAATGGAGGGGATCCCACGAAGAACACGAAGAACACGAGGGGAAAACGAGAGGAACACTCAAGAACAAGTCCAATCACACATCCACTAGACAATCAAACACACAAGATCCACAACGTACATGAACAACAAAGGGAAAGATACAAGGTAAAGTTCATCCCAAATCCGAAGGAGATGGGGGCTTGAATCCTAGAAGGATCTTCTTCGTGAGGAGGTCTTGAATCCCTCGGGATCTTCTCCTAGATGGAGGTCTTGGCCTCCAATGGAGTACTCTCTCTCTCTCTCTCTCTCTCTCAACAAAAGATTAGTAGTAGCAAAGCTCACATACAAATGAGCTATTACTTTGCTTACCCTAAAATGGTGGAGGAGGAGGTTTATTTATAGTATAAGCCACGAAGGGGTAAGTGAGGGGGCGAAACGGGTGCATGGGCCTCAGCACGGATACATGCACGCAGGCAAGGACGGATTATCCGGATGGGGGTCCGGATGATCTGGGCATCGTCGGGATGATCCGACTTCACCGAGGGGATTCTGCAAGCTTCAGGTGCCTTCGGACGCAATTATCCGGATGATCCGGGAGAGGGTCCAGATGATCCGGCTAAGCTCGGATGATCCGGACGGCGGTCCGGACGTCCGGCCTAGCTCCAGCAGCCGCTCCATCTCCTTCTTCTCCTTTCTTCCGTCTTCTCTTCCATGCCTCCCTCGCGGACGGTGTGGTTGTTCCTTGGCGCTTGCACTCCTCCTCGACATCCGTGAAGCTCTGGCAATTCCTATGCATGCACACAGGAGAAGTGTCAAGTAGTATACCATCCTCGAAAGGGTCAAGTGAGCACATGTAAAGGAGATGATTCACCTTTATGTGTGTGAAGTAGATGCCGCACGTGTCACTTGCCAAACGGACTCTTGACACGGTTATGTCCGTAGGATGCTCCGCATCATCCCCTCCCCCTTGGTAAAGATCCGACCTCGGATCGAAAACCAAATCACCATGGGAAAGAGATGGCATCACCGTGTAGGAGTGGACGATCACCAAGTACTCGTTAGCTTGAAGCTCGAAATGGGCACTCTCCAATGTCGCACCATCTCGTGATTCCTTCAAAAGGAGCAAAGACAACAAACACTTGGAAAAACAAATGTGGTTAGCGTTAGTGCAAACCCAAGCATTCAAGGGGTGATTCACCAAACAAGTGTCGTTGTCAAGCATAGCATCAGGTTTGACAAAGGATTGTAGCATGTCATGTAAGCATATCAATTGAGCACAAGCAAAGATATCATGGAGACAAGTATGCAATTGTGAGGTAGTGATGCAAATATGTGTGTCAAGAGAATAAGCATCTACCTCGAGGTCATAGCAAGCATTCACAAATTGCACAATAAAAGGTCTATGGTAGGCATATGAATCATTCACAACACCAAAGGAAACGAAGTGTCTAAACACATGGGTCAAGTGCAAGACAATCCAAGCATAACTTGCATAGGGTGTAGTGGAAATAGTGTTGCATTCAACACAATAGATAGAGCAATTGTTCATCATGTGTGAGGCAATCAACACAAGCATGTAGCAATCAATGGGATATGGCATATGTGAAGTGATGACATTGTTGCAACCAAACCTGTGATAGGAACAAGTAATCCAAGAATTGGATGCAACACACATGAGCTATATGTCATGAGGAATGTAAAGGTGAAAATGACAAGTCGAAGCAAGATTTCTAACATGTGTGCAATCAAGTGGTCCAAGATGAACAATAAGTCTCATGGTGCAAGCAACACAAGTAGTATGATCCGCAATATCCATGCTCATGGTTTGGAGGTTCTCAAAAGAGAAGGATATCACCTTGAAAGCATGTCTTTGTGCGTCCTTCACAATGTCGAAGCACAAGCAAGTGCGGTGTAGAAGCGAGTTAGACGCAAGTGGTTCGCTCTCAAAAGCTCCAATGGTCAACTCACGTGAAGTGGAAGTCGACACAAAGTCCAAGTATCCTACACATGCGGAAAACAAAGCAAAGAACGTTTGCGCATGGTACATAAACACATCATCCATCATGATGTTTCTCTTCTCTTGCACACCATTAGAAGCACAAGTACATGAACAATATGATGCAACAATGGCAATATTCATGGCACTAGGTATATGGTGGAAAGAGGTAAGACAAGCATGCTTCACAAGAAATATGTCAAAATCTCCAAATATATGTGAGAATGCTATGGGGGCAAACTCATTATCAAGACTAAAGGCATAATTGCACTCAATACATGACAAATCATCTAGCATGAGAGAGGCAACATAAGGAGAGATATGAAAAGAAACAATATGAATCATGTGCAAAGCATGGTAATGGTTGTCATCAACCGCATGAAATGAGCAAGTATGAATCATGGGTGATGCAACATAAGCAAGCATGTCAATCAAGTTGTGCAAGGTAGTAGTGCAAAGATGCAACATACTAGAGGAAATCATGGCAATCATGTCATATGAGCAAATAATAGGTATAGGCAATGCACATGACATATCGCAAGCACGAACACAAAGCAAGATCATAGTATCATCATAGGCATGGGGCACAAAGAAAACATGGCAATAATAAGTGATATCTCCACCAAGCTTGCAAATACACATACAAGTACTAGAATCAATCATCATATGTAATGCAAAGCATGGGTCACAAATGCATGTCAAAGGCATTGGAATGATCATATCATGCAAAGTGAACATGGCAAGATGGGCATCTAAAATGTAATGGACAATAACCCATAACCATGTGAGGGCCATGTAGAATAAATGAGCGAAGTTTTTGTGCAAAGAGAGCGATGGGAAAGACAATCCATGGCATCCCAAGCCATCATTGCTCTCTAGAGCTCGTTTTGTCAACTCATGGGATTGTGAGGTTGACAAGTATTCATGGGTACCTACACAAAAGAGACACAAACCAAAGAAATTGTGTGTGTGGTAAATGTACACATCATCCATCATGATGTGTATGTGCATGTAATAGTTAGCACAAGATAAGCATCGCTCAAAGAAATTTGATGCATGGTATAAGAACATGTCATCCATCATGAAAGAATAGTTGTTATGTATAACACGATGGGGATGCAAATCTAGCATACAAGTGTTGGGATCATGCAATGCATGGGATGAATCAAAATCTCCTAACAAGGATGAGGAAACTATGGTGGTTTCCTCATGATTAATACTGGAAACATCATATGGAGAAAATGGACAACATCCAAAACAATGCATATCCGAAGCTAGGTGGTCATGGCATGGCATATGAGCTAAATGATGCAAAGGGAGCATATCAATATCATCACAAGAAAAACAAATGCCAATAACCATGGGCTTGTCATCTATGCCATAAGTGCAAATTGGGTTCATTTTAATGGCATATGCATAGTCACTACGATGAGATTGCAAATATGACATATGGTTGATCTCATGCATAACATATGACAAGTCAAGCGGATTGTCAAACGTGATCTGACCTAGAGAATTTTCACAAGAAATCCTATGTAGCATGGCATGACAACTAATAGAATCCACATGGAAATCATCATACTCATCATAAATGGGTAAATCATCGCATGGGGAAGTCGCACTAGCATGAAGCATGGTTATAGGTTGATAAACATCATGCAAGCAATCAATGTAAAGAATGTCCACTAGTGGGACTAGAGCATCACCGTCACCTATGTTACCTTTGTCATTCCACTAAAGTGGTGTAGGTGAGGTGGCAAAGACCAAATGGTGGTCATCTCCATCTTGATGGAACCATGTGGGGGGTGCATCATATTCCACCATGGCTATCGTCTTGTCCAAAGGAAGGATGTAGTCATCGTAAATCAGCGCGTCATCATATACGGGACCTAGCACCAAATGAGAAGACACAATAGAGGTAGAGGTTAAGTCATTAGAAATTATAGTGGCCTCACATGCCCTAACAACTATCACACTCTCTCTATGTGGTGGTTCACTCACTCCCTCAAAATAGGTGCACTCAAAGTCACATATGGTGGAGTCACTCATCTCACTCAAGTGGTGGGGGTTGTGGCTCTCCTCACATGGGAATTGGGGCAACACATCATATATGGGGCTAGTGCTGAAGTCACTCTCACTCTCAATATGGTGGCACAAGTCACTCAAGTCATCATATGTCGCCGTGGTCGAATGGAAAATCCCATGCTAAACCATCTCGTCGTCGTCACCATGGATGAAGGCCGAAGAAGGCACATCATCACTCTCGTCTCCAAAGATGGAAGCATCATCCTTGCTCGTCACCATGTTGTTCGCCTCCAAAGCTTGGTCCTTTAATGGCTCTATAGTCGTAGTCATCGCCGCACCATCTTGAAAAAAAGTCGAAGTAGACTCGGCATCATCAATGCCACAAAGAGGGGTGGCGATGAAGTCGAACTTGGGAGCATCGTCTTGGAGCTCATCGGGCTTGGACATCTTGGTGGTGCTATCCTCGTGCTCGCCTTCTTGGAGCTTGGTCTTCGAGAAGTGTGCTTGGGGGTGGAGAAGTGATGCGGAGCATCCCGAGCTCATCCACAACAACACTCCATCACCACCACAAGCACCGAGAGGAGCAATGACACGAGCACGTGCACACAACATCGAGAACAAGGTCACTTCTTTCCTCTACGAGTTTCGTTCGGTTCCATATGAGAATGAGATTCTACCTCAAAGAGATACGCTATGCATTCTTAGGTACATCAGAGATCATCATGAGGAAGCAAGGATGGAGACCCAAGCATCCATGGAGCAATAGAAGTAAGGATGGACACCCCGAGTACCTGGACGAAAGGACCCCAGGTGCCCGGACACGAAGACGATGGGAGGACCAAACCCCTTGGACACCCCGGGTGCCCGACCATTTCGGCCCCGGGTGCCGGCCACTACCTGGGATGCGCCCCAGCCAGCCCCGGGTGCCTGGCCCCCCCTCATGGGCCTCACCCAGCCCACCCCGGGTGCCTGGCCAACCGGCCCCGGGTGCTCGGCCTACACCGCCCCAGCCACCTACAGCCACCCCGGGTGCCCGGGCCTAGGACCCCCGGGTGCCCGGGCCCCCTTCTCCGGGCGGCTCTGACCGAGTGCCCGGCTGGTTCTACCCCGGGTGCCCCGACTCCTCCGGAACAACCCGTGTATCTTTGGTCACTTGACCCTTGTACCCCTCTCTCCCTCTTGTTGCGTCCCTAGTCTTTAAGTACTCATCTCCTAGGTCTTTTGGAAGGATAGAAAAGTATTTAGAACATCAAAGAGAGCTTTGCTCCTTGTATCCCCTCCTCTTGGAGATCAAGCCCCTATCTAGGGAAGAATCCTTAGGATTATCAAGCCCTCCTCTTGGAGAAGATCAAGATCAAGACCTCACCTAGTGGGAAGAACTTACCTAGTGCTATTTTCCTTGAATTGTTCATGTAATCTTGTGGATCTCATGTATGCTACTCTAGTGGATGTGATATTTGGGTTTGTTTGAGTGTTTTGTTCCTTGTGTTCTTCCTCTTTTCCCCCTCCAAGTGTGAAAAGATCCCCTCTAGGGTTTCACCCTACAACATCTTGGTATCATGAGCAAGGTTGATTCACATCTTGGAGTCCCATCCCCCCATTTGCTAGCTTGATTTTGTTATTTTTTCGTCCAAATTCGAAAATCCCCTAAAAATTAGCCCAAAAGATTTTCTTGCAATTTGTTGTATCTTGTGAGATTTGGTTGTTTTGGTCCATGGATTTGATGTTTGGCAAGTGGATCTAGCCCCTACCCAACAATCCCCACCCTTCCCACCACGAAATCCCCGCAATTTTGCATTTCCCCCAAATTTTCCGCCCAAATCAGAGACCACCAGGTAAC
Source organism: Aegilops umbellulata (assembly GCA_032464435.1). Classification (NCBI taxonomy): domain Eukaryota; kingdom Viridiplantae; phylum Streptophyta; class Magnoliopsida; order Poales; family Poaceae; genus Aegilops; species Aegilops umbellulata. The sequence continues at coordinate 256,890,047 of CP136057.1, forward strand.
CGCACCTCAAACCACCAGGTGCCCGCACCCCCGGGCCATTTCCCCCTGACCACCCTGGGCACCCACACCCTCCACCCCCAGGTGCCCGCACCCCCCCAAATCAGCCCACCACCAACACCGTTTTGACCATAACTTCCACATCCCAAGCCCGTTTTTCGTGTTCTTTAGCTCGTTTGGAAGCTCTTGACATCCCCCATACACATATATCATTACCACCACTGTTAGACTCCATCCAATAATTCATCATCATAGCACCCACCTTCCGCATTTGACCGATTTTGAGTTGTGGTTTTCGTTTCCTAAGGTGTTTCGGCTACTTAGGAATGTGTGACATCGACATCACCGCCATTCATCATCGCCTCGGAGTCATCTTCGCCAACGATCATCACTGTTGTCACCGCTAACCATAAGAAAGGACGGTAACCTCGACGGCACTCACCTTTGCTTTTGCATTGATAACCCGAGACATTTTGTGTCGCTTACCCATCGAGACTAGCAAGTTGAGAATTGTCGGGCCACACTATTGTGCACCGTCGTGATCGTGTTATCATCTTTGTGCCATAAGTCTCTCCCGTGCATATCTTACATACTTGTCTCATATCATACTTGGCTCGAGCATCAAGCATAGTGAAAAAAAGCTTTCAAGCAAAAGAGAAGAAACAAAAGAGCTTGTAAGCAATAGCATTGAGCCATTTTGCATAGTCATATCATCTTGGTCACCGCATACATAGCATAGTTGGGATTGAAGACGACATGTTTCTCTCATAGGTTGGTGCACAAGCGTATCTTGCCCATTTGAGCAATCAAGCTAGCATCTCTCTAGCATTCGCACAACAAGAGCATTTTCCGTGGTTACACATTTTGAGCTCACTCCTTGGTTGTGCGGATCCCATCTATCTTCCATGCATGTGTTCCTGGTGATATCTTTGGGTTTGATCTATTTGCTTTACTCACATTTTTGTGAACCTTCTCAACCTTATCGATATCTTGACTAACATTTGCTTGAAATTTTTGCCACCATCCTAACCAAGCTACTCCATAAACCTTTTTGTGAGAAACAAACCCGGTTCAAATTCTACTATTGTGGCATTACATTGAGTGACACTTGTTACATCCTCAATCCTCGAAAAAGGTAACTTCTATATTGTTCTCTCATCTTCCTACACACCCCACTTGGTTATGATGGATAGGCCAAGTTCGTCGACGAACCCACTTTTCGAGGAGCAAGGTGTTGATCCGGCTACGTCACCAAAAACCACTTCGTCATCACGCAACGAGCTCTACATCAAGAAAGTGAAGCATTGGGTGAACGCTTGGAACAACTCGCCCCTCACCTTCATCAATCGGAAACAAGGAACCGCAACTACATCGATGAAAAGTTCACTACACAAATGGAGGAACTCCGCAACATGATCGTGCAGTGCCCGTCTTCCACATCCTCGTCATCAAGACGGCGCCACTCAAGACGCCGCTCAAGTCGGCAATCTTTGGAGTACTCCTCCTATGATACAAGTCCTCCCCAAGCTCGAGTCCCTCAACGTGAAGATCCTCAAGATCGCCAAGCTAAAGAAAATCCATTCCATGGCTTACAAGACTAAGTTCGAGCACGTGAAAGGGCGAGACAACAAGCGCAAGAACCGAAGGAGAAAGAGCAAATACCTCAACAAGTGCCTCGTCAATAACCTCAAGATGATGACGCCATCCGTCAAGCACAAGCACTCGAAGCACAATGTGCACTCCGCGAGTCCACTAGAGCCGTTGAAGAGCGCAACTGCCAAGTGCGAGAACAAGAGGAAGCTCTTCGTTGGGAGATCCAAGAAGAAGCCGCGCATCATGAAGCACAACAAGAAAGGCGCAACCAAGCGCATATTCTTCGTCCTCCTCCATGACAAGAATGACACCAAGTGGAACAAGTGCTTCAAGACCCTCCTCCATGCCAAGAGCGACATCTCGAGGAACGAGCATTTGAGGATCTTCCTCCATGGCAAGAGCGACATCAAAACCGCTACTACGATGAAGAACTCCGCTACGGCAAGCTCAATTTCACCATGCCCAAATTCTTCGGAAGCAATGATCCCAAAGAATACCTCTCATGGACCTTGAAGGTGGACAAGATATTCCGTCTTTACAACTACGACGAGGAAAAGAAGATCGCCATGGCCTCCCTCGAGTTCCAAGACTATGTCGTCATTTGGTGGGAACAAGTGATCGAGCGATGGCAAACAAGAGGCGAGCCACCAATCACAACTTGGGTGGACATGAAGGATGTCATGAGAGCTCGCTTCGTTCCTACATACTACAGCCGTGATCTCTTCAAGAAGTTGCAACTCCTCAAGCAAGGCACGAAGACGGTGGAAGAATACTACCAACAAAAGGAGATTGCCATGATACGAGCCAATGTCATGGAAGACGACGAGCAAACAATGGCATGCTTCTTGAACGACCTCAACCACCCAATCAAGCGGATTGCCGACTTCCAACCATACTCAAACCTTCTCGAGCTAGTTCATGAAGCGACCAAGATCGAGCGTCAAGTGCAATATGACTTCAAATACGCAAAGTACTCTTCCAAGACCTACGGTTCCTACTCTCAAGCTCCCGCAACTTCGGCAACTCCTACCTCAACTAGAGCATCACCAAGTACCAGCGACAAGTCAAGTTCCAAGCACACTACGCCTTCCTCGACTCGTCCTCCGGCAAGCACCTACAAATCCAAGACTCCCTCATCTTCAGCGCCATCAAATGACCCCGTCAAGACATGTTCTTTAAAGTTCTTCACATGTGATGCCTGAGGACACAAGTCCTTCGAATGCACCAACAAGCAGACCATGATCTTCAATGATGATGGCACATAAGACACGATGAGCGAAGAAGAAATGGAAGCCCTTGAGCACGTGGCCAAGCACCGGCGCGTGAACGAACATGAAGATGATCAAGTGTTTTGTGACAACGATTCAAGCCCCTCTCTCGTGATCTCCAAGGTGATGAGGACATCAATACCATTGTTACACCCACAACCCCTACTGCTACATATACAGGACCAATTACTAGAGCTCACGCACGCCAATTAAATTTTCAGGTACTTTCGTTTCTTGGTAATGATTCTAATGTTCATGAGAATATAATGCTGCCTAAATTGGATACATTTGTTTTGCTTACAAATGAAGGGCCTGGCATGGATAAGAGGGATGAAGACTGGAGCAAGACCAAGCATGGAGAGGATGGCATGCGCAAGGGGAAAAAGAACGGAGTTACAAGTGATGATTTCAGGACTTTGAAGCCACCATAATGAGTACATGAAGCCTTGGACGAAATATACAAGATGCCACTTCATAAATTTCGTCCAGATGCTATTCTAGGTGTTGCGTCACCTTATTATTGGGCCAGGCCCATGTAATTTCGAAATACAGAAGTATAGGCTGTTTTTAGAGCCTGTATGCGTGGGGAAACAAGAGATAGGGTTGGTTTTGGACCCCTTCCCCAAGGGCCACGAAGTCCCCCCCCCCTCTTCCTCCATATATACAGCCCTTGGGGCACCGTTTAGACTTTGGATTTTCTTTAGGTTAAAGTTCGCCATAGCTGCAACTTCGCGTACTTCATTTGTGTTCAACGACCAGACAAAGGCGTCACAGAACCCCAACTTCATCAATAAAGCTTTCCTCTTATATTCGCAATATCCAGATTTGCAATCTTAGTTTCTTGCTTGTTCGTCGTTTGCCTTCAGGAAACAGACCTTCGTGGTCAGGTTGATCGTGCTTCGGCATGGTCAATAACCTCTCGGAGTTGGTTTAACGATTGCTAAGGCGCGACGTCCTCGCACGTTCGTAGTAGGATCTTCAAAGTCGACTTCCTCCAAAACGATAGCCACCTTCTCATCGAAAGACGGGACACCTTTGCCGTCTTTCGATGAGAAGGTGGCTATCGTTTTGGAGGATGTCCCGTCTTTCGATGAGAAGGTGGCTATCGTTTTGGAGGATGTCGACTTTGAAGATCCTACTACGAAGGTGCGAGGACGTCGCGCCTTAGCAATTGTTAAACCAACTCCGAGAGGTTATTGACCATGCCTAAGCACGATCAACCTGACCACGAAGGTCTGTTTCCTACAGGCAAACGAAGAACAAGCAAGAAACTAAGATTGCAAATCTGGATATTGCGAATATAAGAGGAAAGCTTTGTTGATGAAGGTGGGGTTCTGTGACGCATTTGTCTGGTCGTTGAACACAAACGAAGTACGCCAAGTTGCAGCTATGGCGAACTTTAATCTAAAGAAAATCCAAAGTCTAAACGGTGCCCTAAGGGCTGTATATATGGAGGAAGAGGGGGGGGGCTTCGTGGCCCTTGGGGAAGGGGTCCGAAACCAACCCTATCTCTTGTTTCCCCATGCATACAGGCTCTAAAAACAACATATACTTATGTATTTCGAAATTACATGGGTCTGTCCCAATAATAAGGTGATGCAGCACCTAGAATAGCATCTGGACGAAATTGATGAAGTGGCATCTTCTATATTTTGTCCAAGGCTTCATGCACTCATTATGGTGGCTTCAAAGTCCTGAAATCATCACTTGTAACTCCGCTCTTTTTCCCCTTGCGCATGCCATCCTCTCCATGCTTGGTCTTGCTCCAGTGTTCATCCCTCTTATCCATGCCAGGCCCTTCATTTGTAAGCAAAACAAATGTATCCAATTTAGGCAGCATTATATTCTCATGAACATTAGAATCATTACCAAGAAACGAAAGTACCTGAAAATTTAATTGGCGTGCGCGAGCTCTAGTAATTGGCCAGTATATGTAGCAGTAGGGGCTGTGGGTGTAACAATGGTATTGATGTCCTCATCAGACACTTTGGACGCGACAAGACTTTTGCCACGCTCTCCAAGAACTATTTTTGGCCCAAGATGTTTCGCGATGTCGCCCGCTTCACCAACCGGTGCTCTACATGTTGCAAAGCTAAGTCACAATCTCAATCCCACGGTTTACATATGCCACTACCCATTCCACATCAACCTTGGGAAGACATTAGCATGGATTTTGTGCTTGAATTACCTAGGACTCAAAATGGCAAGGACTCCGTATTTGTTGTAGTGGACCGATTCTCTAAAATGTCTCACTTTATCCCATGCAATAAGATAGACGATACTTCACATATTGCAAATCTCTTTCGTAGGGAAATCTTGAGGTTGCACGGCGTGCCAAAGACAATTGTGTTAGACCGAGACATCAAGTTCTTAAGCTACTTTTGGAAGATGATAGGCGCCAAGCTCAGAATCAAGCTACTCTTCTCCACGGTATCATCCGTAAACCGATGGCAATGGAAGCCACCAACCAGACGCTTGCCACTCTCCTACACGTGTTGATAAGGAAGAACATCAAGGAGTGGGAGAAGTGCCTATCCATTGCCAAGTACGCCTACAACCGTGCAAGACACTCTACCACCGGCAAGTCCCCTTCGAGGTTGTCTATAGCTTCAACCCATTATCGCCATTGTACATCCTTCCTCTACCGCTTCAAGAACGAGCAAACATGGACGCTAGTGTAAGAGCCACCTACCTCAAGAAGATGCATGAAGAAACACGTTCCACGATCGAGCACCAAGTACAACGACTCGCCTCTAAGCTCAACATCCACAAGTCTCCGATGGTGTTCCAACCGGGTGATCTAGTATGGATTCATCTCCGCAAGGACCGCTTCCCCAAGGAGCGCAAGTCCAAGCTACTTACAAGAGCCGATGGACCATTCAAGGTGCTCGCATGCTACAACGACAACGCCTACAAGGTCAACATTCGATGTGACAAGTAAAATGTAAGCAACATCTTCAACGTCAAAGACTTGGCCAAGTACCATGGTGATGAAGAGCATGATCCGTGGATGGATCTCTCCCAAGGGGGGCATGATGCGGAGCATCTCGATCTCATCCACAACGACACTCCATCACCACCACAAGCACCGAGAGGACCAATGACACGAGCACGTGCACGCAACATCGAGAACGAGGTCACTTCTTTCCTCTCCGAGTTTCGTTCAGTTTCATATGAGAATGAGATTCTACCTCAAAGATGATGTGGAGCATCCTATGGACATCACCATGTCAAGAGTCCGTTCGGCAAGTGACACATGCAACATCTACTTCACATACACAAAGGTGAATCATCTCCTTTACATGTGCTCACTTGACACCTTCGAGGATGGTATACTACTTGACACTCCTCCCGTGTGCATGCATAGGTATTGTTGGAGCTTCACGGATGTCGAGGAGGAGTGCAAGCGCCAAGGAACAACTACACCATCCGCGAGGGAAGCCTGGAAGCGACGACGGAAGAAGACGGAGCTGCTGATGCTACAGCGGCCGGACATCTGGGCCAAGGGCCGGACATCCGACGCCTGTGCAGCCGCCCACGAGCTGCACCAATAGAAGGCCAAGAGCTTCAGCAGCCGGACATCCGGCGCCTCAGCAACGCCCGGACATCTGGCGACCAAACCCGGAAATCCGGTGACGGCTATCGAGAGAAGTCTGGAATGGCCTGTTCCACGCCAGGCATCCGGCCTCCCGCGAACAGCCGGACATCCGGCCCCCAGCCCGGACATCCGCCTCCTGCCTGCGCGCAATGTCGGGCCAAAGGCCCATGTATCCCTCTTTCCCACTTACCCCTTCATGGCTTAGGCTATATATACTCCCCCGCCTCCTCGTAGTTAGGGTCAGCAATGGATTAGCTCATTTGAGATAGAGCTTTGCTCATCCATATGGATCTACTCCACGAGAGAGACCACGGCCCCGCTACGGAGAAGGTCCCCGTTGGATTCAAGACCCCCTCTTGGGTGGCCCCCTTCAAGACCTCCTCATGGAGATGAACCTTATGTTGTATCTTTTCCTTTGTTGTTCATGTACCTTGTGGATCTTGTGTGTTTGATTGTCTAGTTGGTGTGTGATTGGACTTGTTCTTGAGTGTTTCCCCTTGTGATTTCTCTCCGTTCTTCCCCGTGTTCTTCGCGGGATCCGCTCCTTTCGTGAAAGATCGGCCATATAGGGTTCCACCCTACATCATCTTGGTATCATGAGCCACGTTCATCATGATTTCGGAGCCTCCCCGTTGTGTTTTCTAGCCCAGTTTTGTTGATATTGTTCCAAATTCGAAAATTCCCCACAAAAATATCCCCCAAATTTTTTTTGTGATTTGTTGGTTTGATGACATTTTGTTGATTTTGATCCATGGATTTGCTTGGTTTCAAGTGGATCTAGCATATCCCCAAGTTCCCCACTTTCCATCCACGAAATATCTCCCATTTTCCCCCCAAAATCATCCATTTCCGCCCCAAATCGAGTTACGAAGTCCAAATCCCGATATGGAATCGTCGGGTCGGACATCCGGGCCTCAGGCCGGACATCCGGGCCATGTGGCCGGACATCCGGGCCCCAAGCCGGACATCCGACTCCTAGAGCGCAAAATCGCGCAAGTTTCTGGACATCAGGTCCCGGATATCCGTCCCCGACCCCGGATGTCCGACCCCTGGAGCATCAGCCTCCCGTGTTTAACCGTTTTGCCCATAATTTTCACATCCGGAGTCCGATTTTCACGTTCTTTAGCTTGTTGAGTAGCTATTTACATCCTCTATCCATCTAGATAGGTTACATCACCATTTGACTCCATCAAATCTTTGGCACTTTGGCATCTTTGCCTAGGGTTTCCACTACAACTTCCGCATAAACACCACCGACTTCCGCAACCTAACACATTTTGTTCTCCGTAGCATTTGTGGTTGTTTGAGTTGTGATTCGAGTCTCCTAAGGTGTTTAGGTGTAACATCCCAAAATTCTAAATTTTGGAATGTTGTAATAAATAGCTAGATTTGATTGATTGTTTGACTGATTGAGTGTAACTGAGTGAAATTCGAAACTTTTTGAAAGTTAAATGAGAGGGAATAAAAGGACTTTCCCAAACTTTCATTTTTTCATTTATGATCCCCATGAATTAAAATTCTTTTCATCAGAAAACCCTTGAGAGAAGATGACATGACCTCTTCCATTTTAAATAAATGAAAAGGGTTTTGAAAGATTTGAATTTTATTTGGAAATATTTCTAATTCAGAAACTTCAAGCAACTCAATGATTTATATGAGAGAAGATAAAATGACTTCTTCAAAACATATGAAATATGAGTTGGAAGTTTAAAAGGATTAAATTCAAAGTCCTTTTGGAAATTATTTTCAATTTGGAGTTATTTGGGTTTTATTCAAATTATTTTTCTCCAAAAATAAAATATACGGAAAATAGGGTAACATGATTCCCTACATAAGAAAATTGGAGAGAAATTAATTTGAATTAATTTTGGTATTTTTAAAATGTTTTTTATTGGATTTTATTAGACCAGTAGCACTCTTTGAATTATCTGATTTTGTGTGGATTTTATTTGGCATTATAAAAACCTCCATGTTGTAGAAAATATTTTTCTGCAAATTTTGGTATATTATATGCCTATATAATATTTTTATTTCTATTTGTTTTTATCTGTTTTGTTTGTCTAGAAAAAAATCTTTATTTAAAAAAACTTTTCTCCGCCGACTGGGCCGGCCCAGTCGAAGCCAGGCCAAGGCCAGCGCGCCACCGCCTTCGTCCCCGACCCCCGTGCGCGACCCGGACTCGCCGGAGTCCGAGCGGCACCCGCCTCCGGCCGCCCCCTTCCCCAGCCTTTAAAAGGACGAGGCCCCGGGCCCTTCCTCTCTGCTCGCGCCGCCTCGCCTCCCCACGCATCGCGCTGCACCTCGCTGCCGCGCTTTGCCACCTCTGCCGCGATGCCGCAGTCGCGCCGCACCGCCACTGCCCGCGTAGCCTCCGCCCGCCGACGCCGCTGTCGTCACTGCCGCCACCGCGCCGGAGCTCGCCGCCCTCGCCGGAGCCCCGCGCTATCTCGCCGGAGTTAATCGTCGCCGTCGTCGAGAACCGTTGCCGAACCGGTAATAAAACCGATCCGATTTTCTTTGGCTTTCTTTCGGTTTAGGTTTTTTCTAGTTAGTTTAGTTATTTAACGATCGTTCTCTGTTTAGGTAGATCTAGCGAACGATTTCGTTCGTTAGCGTTCTGTAACGAACGTTCGCTATTTAGATTTTTCTTTTTTCTGTTTATTTTAGCCAGGGACCCGTATGTAATTAGTTTCTTCATAGTTTAGTCCCTGATTTCAATATATCACATCTTTTTACTCGTTTGTCCAAATCCGACGAAACCAACGGCCACTTCTTCGTTATGATCTCCTCTATCCATTAATCCAACTCAAAGATGTTTTTGGAAGTTTAAAATTTGAATTGGACCAGATTTAAATTCAAACTTCGTTTGATCATAACTTGAGTTTTATAACTCCGTTTTAGTTGATTCTTTTTGCAAATCGAAGCTCTTGACCTAAACTTTCTGAAAAGTCCAAATTCATATATTTTTGGTACTGTTAGAAATTGTTTTATATTGCAAGAGTTATTTTCTTGGTTTTGATGTTTTCCGAACTGTCTTCTTCGTTCTTCCCGATCTTTTGAGTGATTGCTTATGTGTGGATACTATTGCTTGCCTATGATAGATTGACCGGAGTGTGACGAGTTATCTATCAAGAGTGTTGAGTGTGAATCATCTTCATCAACATTGCAGGAAAGTTCACACTTTGATCATATCCCCTCATACCTAGTTTTTATGCATTAGTTTCACCCCTCAAACATTGCATGATTAGGATGTCATTAACATGTGGGCTGGGAAGTAGTTGATGAGGTAGAACCTATTGCCCTATTATATCAAACCCTTGGGAGTTACTTCTACGCGTTGCTTATATTGTCATGCTATGCTCGTAGACGTGGTTTGGGTTTGAGTCAAATCCATGACAGATGTGAGATTGTTAATTAATGGTTCAACTTAAGGTGGCAACTTAAATACACATCTGGGTGGATTGAGGCACCTGGAGTACCCAGTGTTGCCTGTATTTTTGGAAATCCCGAGGTTCCGTGTGATTTCCCTATGGACCGCCACCGAGGCTCAAAGGGAACTGAGATATTTTCATGCTAGAAACTTCCGTGTGCAGCCACAAGCTATTATGGGCTCTAGCATAGTTGAGTAGGTTACATGAAGCTCTTGAAGAGGTGGATCAGCAGGTAGAGGGTTGTAGGTTTGGTATGGTCTGCCCGGAGTAGAGAGTTAATGTTTCTGAAAGACTGTGTCTCGGTCATCGTTTCTCAAACACCATGTAGTGCAAGAAATCCAATGGAGGAGATCGAGTCTTGTGGGGAAAAGTGCGCAAACCTCTGCAGAGTGTACAATCTAATCATGGTTAGCCATGTCCCTAGTTATGGACAATCTTGAGTATCTAGTACCCCGAGTATCCTAAGTATCTCATCACTCTTAAATTAATATTGATTAATATTGTTGGGTTGATAATTACTTCAATTGGGATTGAGTTGGAGGAACCTTCTCAATATTTTTCAACCAACTTGGTAGTTAAATAAAATATATTCCTTTGCAGTAGGGAAAAATTGGCTTTTCGCAAAAACATTATAACCATAGAGCTTTTCCACTAGCCAAATATGCATGTAGTTATAGCCCTTATTCATCATTATCCTATGGCGTGAATTTGCCAGTACATTCAATGTACTGACCCTTTGTGGCTGCAACGTCTCATGTTGCAGGAATCTTACGATGAGTAAGTGATACGTTAGGGTTATGATTTCTATACTCAGCTTTGTCGTTGGTGTTGATGGGAGTCCACAACCTTGTTGTTACTTACGCTATCTGGATTGAGGTAATAGTATTTATGTTACTTTTTACATGTGATTTACCTCTGTTATAAATCCTCAAGTATTGTGTGTGTCAGCATACCGATCCAGGGACGACACTTAAGCACAGAGACTTGAACGTCTAAGGTCGGGTCACTACAAGATGGTATCAGAGAACATGTTGACTGTAGGACGTGACCCTGGAAACTGGCAAACCCATAGGAAGGATTTTCTCTGAAAACTTTCCTTTTTAAAAAAGACCTTTTACCTATCTTCTCTTTTGACCTTATTCAAATATTTCCTTTTAGTGAGACCATACCCCTTTTTCCCCTTTTGACCACGAAGACTCGACTAATGAGACCACTCCAAGAAGAACAAGATATCGGACAACTAAGACCACTTCGGAATGAAGAGGATTTTACCATACATTATAATAATGGAAACTGCAATGATTGAAGACTCCGAATACTAGGAGAAATTGAAGGCTCTGAAGAATTCCTAGAATTTCTATGACCTAGGAAGGCTGCCCTTATGGAACTTGGCAGACTATGGAAGTTGTCAATACCCGAGATCAAGGTGTATCAGAGAAAGACCGGAACTTGGAGAGTTAAAAACTCAAAGATTTGTCAAGAAAACCCTAAGGCAGGAGATATCAACTATGGAATGATAGCTCATGGCAATGACAAGGGAAGAAACATGGCTATCCATGATTTTATCGCCCGCTTATGCTATTTGTCACCGTGCTGAGTTAAGCATGCATATGCATGGAAGGATTGGATGGTAGAAGGCTGATGGAGCACCTATCAGCAAAAGGTGAAGTTTTAACCTTAGCTGATGTAACACCGGGATCTGGAGTATTACATCAAGGATTTTAAGATGGACCTTTAGGAAGCTATATTTGATAAGGAGCATTTCATGAAGAACTCGGGATCCAGAAGCTGAAAGTAGCCAAGATGGAGGAGCAAAACCTTCATCAGTAACTGAAGGACAGTAGTACCGTGGTTCATGCCAAGGATGTTTTTTTTTTGACTGGTAACTGTAGGGAAAATCCCCCCACAGCATTCAGAATTTATTAATAGCGCAAGTGACAATACAATACATGGATTACAAGAGGTAATCTATACAGTAATAGAGAGAAAAGAACTACACTAAGAGACTAGATTACAAAACCTCAAGGAGGCAGGAAGGAAATCCATCTAAGCAGCTCTTCCTTATATATTTGCTTAATTCTATGTTGCATGAGTGTAATATCATGGATGAAGGCACATCTCCATCTATTAAAACTTTGCCTCTCATGCCTGAAGACTCTAGCATTTCTCATTATCCAAATATTCCAGCAAGCAACAAAAACAACCTCAGTAAAGAAAGGTTTAGCAAAATCTTGCTTAGCTTGCATGACAATTGTGGACATATCCTCTCCAGGTGGCCATAATATTTGGAGGTAATTCCATATTCTCACACTGAAATTACACTCAAAAAATAAGTGGTTTCTGGTCTCACGTGTCCCCAAAGGGCAGAGAACACAATTGACCCCATCCTCTAGATGCCAGTGCCTTCTTTCAACCATATCTTTGGTATTCAGTCTATCCATGATTAACATCCAAGCAAACACCTTGATTTTCATTGTGCAGGAAGATCTCCAAATCCATAAAAGGAGAGGATTGAAGGACATTTGGGAATGCACAAATGAGTAGAACAGTTTGGGCTTAAAAGGTTGGCTGGATCCCTGCCAGAACCAGATGTCATTTGCTTCCACTTCCCTTTTACAATTGGACACCCAGAAGTTTGGAACACAACTCCAGAACATTAAAGGACGTCATGAGAAACTTTTTATCAACAGAGAGGATCTGGCAAACGAACTTGAGAAGGACAAACACGATCGGAAGAAGCCATCGGAGACATGAACAAGACTTGAAGAGTTTGGCGACTTTTAAGATTTATTTGACCTTTAGAAGACCAAACCCCTGTTATATACCTACGTTAGATGTGACGATTATGAGCTGTCATTTGTTTGATGTTTTTTTTACAGCCATAATAAAAATATGTCTTTTCAAAACTATTGTTTGTATTGTGTGCATCCCTCTCTATCTCTCCTATCCCACCCCAAAACCCATGGACCCCATAGAGGAGGAATGGAGATGATCTTGTATTGCCTGGACCAATGAGTCAATTGGAGACAGACCGATGGATTCAGAACATGGAGGATCATATGGAGAATAACCCTATAGCTGGAAGGATATGACCCCGCATGCTCTTTAGTCTTTTGAAAGAGGTGCTGCTACTTGGTGGAATATGTACCAAACCCTCAATGGATGGCAAGGAGTAACCACCTGGAAAGAATTTAAGTTGACTCTGCTAAAGTCTCGGTTTGTGTCCCAGAAATTGAAGCCTTATGGAGAGGATATGAAGAAACCTTGTGCATACAAGCTTTGTGGAGAAATAGGACACAACCATAAAGAAAACAAGGACGAATATCCTCATAAGCAGAGGATTACCAAAGGAGTTAGCCGAGGATCTCAGGGAACTTCGGTTGGAGATTGTTCCCAAAGGTTTTGTTGCAGCAATGGAAGTTTAGTCTACATTGTTGGGAAAGATCCATGAATCTCAGAAGGATGACAAAGAGATTGTTGAGGTAAAAGAGAGGATGAGCAAAGGAAAGTCCGAAGGTTTTCGTAAGGATGAGCACGACACCTTATGGTTCGAGGACCGTGTATATGTGCCTAATAATGCAAAGATCAGGAAGTTAATACTTCAGGAGGCTCATGACTCACCATACTCGATTCGCCCTGGAAACACCAAGATGTATTTGGATTTGAAGGAGCGTTTCTGGTGGACTGGTATGAAGAAGGATATTGCGGAGTATGTAGTCGTAGGTGATGTATGCCAGAGAGTAAAAGCAGAGCATCAGGAGCCAGCAGGATTACTACAGCCTATGCCGATACCCGAATGGAAGTGGGATAAGCTTGGCATGGATTTCATTACCGGATTTCCCAGAACCCGAACGGGATATGATTCTATCTGGGTAGTAGTTGATTCGCTTAACCAAAGTGGCTCACTTTATCCGAGTGAAAACCACCTATACAAGTGCGAAGTTGGCCAAGATATATATGACCAGGATCGTACGTCCGCATGGAGTTCGAAGGACCATCGTATCAGATAGAGGAACACAGTTTACCTCAAAGTTTTGGAATCAGCTGCAGCAGACTTTGGGTACTAGGCTAGAGTTCAGTACAACCTTTCATCCGCAGACAAATGGATAGACCGAGAGAGAGTCAATCAGATTCTGGAGGACATGTTGAGAACGTGCACGCTAGATTATGGATCTAGTAAGGATGATAATCTACCTTACGCGGAGTTCTCATACAACAACATTTACCAAGCCAGTTTGAAGATGGCCCCTTTTGGAGCTTTGTATGGGAGAAGGAGCCAGACACTGTTAATGTGGGATGAAGTTGGAGACCGTCAGTTGTTTCGACCAAATGTGATCAAGGAGTCAGAAGAGAATGTTAAGTTGATTCGAGATAGACTGAAGGTAGCTCAGTCCAGGCAGAAGAGTTATGCAGACTAAAAAACGCAAGGAGGTAGTCTATGAAATTGGAGACAGAGCATGTCTTCGTGTGTTCCCTCTGCGAGGATTTAAACGATTTGGAGTTAAGGGAAAGTTAGCCCCGAGATTTGTAAGACCATACCGAGTTTTGGAGCGTATGGGAGAAGTGGCCAACAAATTGGAGTCACCCGAAGGACTGTGAGGAGTTCATGATGTGTTTCACGTTTCCCAGTTGAAGAAGTGCCATGCAGAGATGGCCAATATTCCCCTGTAAGGCACCCTGGAAAGGATAATGATGTCCCACGAAGTGGAGTATGGATTTCATAAGTATAAGTTTTATCTCGGTATGTGGGATATCCCACGAGGATGAAGAGATGAATTACTATTGGATATAAAGGAGGTATGATGTTGGAAATATGGATCAATGGAAATTCCATGATGAGTTTGAGTAATCATGTCCTAGTTTGGTACCAATAGAAGGAAGGAAGACAGTACAATTGGATGGATTTAAGAATACTAGGAAGTTGGATGTTGGAATAAGGATTAGTTGCCCTGATGTGAATTCAAGGTTTGCAAGTGATGAGATGGGCCATAACCCACAGGCCCCAGGACCTGCCAAGAAGCAAGCACATTCTTGCTGAAGGAAAAACCCTGGAAGAGATTACGACCTTACCCACCAATGATTTTATAGGAGTAACGCAAAACCTGAGAGTTGTGAAGGAACGATAGATGTTGGTTTGGCTTGCAGAATCCATGGATTTATCCGAACTTGGTTCGTTGACAAGAGAAATTCTGCAATACTTATGAGGATGACCAAGTGTTAGAATGCGAGATTCGCTAAACCATATATACAGGGTAATGATTTGGGTGCGGGATGGATTGATCACCATACCGACTTACTCCTATTATTCGCCTTGCTATATGGGATGGTAAATCTGAGTGACTTGCCTATAGTGGAGAGACGACGATCAAAACCTTGTTTGAACCTTAGAATGGTATAGCAATTTTTCCCTTGTACAAGGCAGCTTTTGCCAACCGTAGGTTATACGGCGATGATCAACCCAGACCTATTTCCTGCAGGAGAAACCATAAATCGTCGACCACCATGAGATATCGATGGTTGTTTAGTTTTGGCGCCAGACCCGTCAGCTAAGAAGACCCAGTCATGGAAGAACCTTACCAAGAGGAAAGGACAGAAGAATTGAGGAAAAGGTTATGCCACTACCGGAAGAGCCCAGAGAAGGAATTATCCTTACGATCTGAGAAGACCGACACTACCAAGAATAAGGATGGAGTATATGAGTTTGGATGGAACCATAACAATGCTTCTAAGGGTGGTAGCACCCGAGACCCCTGTGATGATCGATGGATTTTGAGAAGACCCCAAAACCTAACCTATTTCTTTCTAGCCTCGAGTACGAGATTCATTTTAGGGGTGGTAGGTTTGTAACATCCCAAAATTCTAAATTTTGGAATGTTACAATAAATAGATAGATTTGATTGATTGTTTGATTGATTGAGTGTAACTGAGTGAAATTCGAAACTTTTTGAAAGTTAGATGAGAGGGAATAAAAGGACTTTCCTAAGCTTTCACTTTTGCATTTATGATCCCCATGAATTCAAATTATTTTCATCACAAAACCCTTGAGAGAAAATGACATGACCTCTTCCATTTTATATAAATGAAAAGGGTTTTGAAAAGATTTGAACTTTATTTGGAAATATTTCTAATTCAGAAACTTCAAGCAACTCAATGATTTTCATGGGAGAAGATAAAATGACTTCTTCAAAACATATGAAATATGAGTTGGAAGTTTAAAAGGATCAAATTCAAAGTCCTTTTGGAAATTATTTTCAATTTGGAGTTATTTGAGTTTTATTCAAATTATTTTCTCCAAAAATAAAATATACGGAAAATAGGGTAACATGATTCCCTACATAAGAAAGTCGGAGAGAAATAAATTTGAATTAATTTTGGTATTTTTAAAATGATTTTTATTGGATTTTATTAGACCACTAGCACTCTTTGAATTATCTGATTTTGTGTGGATTCTATTTGGCATTATAAAAATGTACATGTTGTACAAAATCTTTTTCTACAAATTTTGGTATATTATATGCCTATATAACATTTTTATTTCTATTTGTTTTCATCTGTTTTGTTTGTCTGCAAAAAAATCTTCATTTAAAAAAAACTTTTCTCCGCCGACTGGGCCGGACCAGCCAAAGCCAGGCCAAGGCCCAGCGCGCCACCGCCTTCGTCCCCGACCCCCGTGCGCGACCCGGACTCGCCGGAGTCCGAGCGCCGCCCGCCTCCGGCCGCCTCCTTCCCCAAGCTGGCGTCGCCCCGACCCCGCCTTTAAAAGGACGAGGCCCCGGGCCCTTCCTCTCTGCTCGCTCCGCCTCGCCTCCCCTCGCATCGCGCCACCGCCCTTGCGCCGCATCTCGTCGCCGCGCTTTGCCGCCTCTGCCGCGACGCCGCAGCCGCGCCTCGCCGCCTTGCCGCGCCGCACCGCCGCTACCCACGTAGCCTCCGCCCGCCGACGCCGCTGCCGCCGCCGCGCCGGAGCTCGCCGCCCTCGCCGGAGCCCCGCGCCATCTCGCCGGAGTTAACCGCCGCCGTCGTCGAGAACCGTTGCCGAACCGGTAATAAAACCAATTCGGTTTTCTTCGGCTTTCTTTCGGTTTAGTTTTTTTTTCTAGTTAGTTTAGTTATTTAACGACCGTTCTCTGTTTAGGTAGATCTAGCGAACGATTTCGTTCATTAGCTTTCAGTAATGAACGTTCGCTGTCTAGATTTTTCTTTTTTCTATTTATTTTAGCCAGGGACCCGTATGTAATTAGTTTCTTCATAGTTTAGTCCCTGATATTCAATCTATCACATCTTTTTACTCGTTTGTCCAAATCCGACGAAACCAACGCCCACTTCTTCGTTATGATCTCCTCTATCCAGTAATCCAACTCAAACATGTTTTTGAAAGTTCAAAATTTGAATTAGACCAGATTTGAATTCAAACTTCGTTTGATCATAACTTGAGTTTTATAACTCCGTTTCAGTTGATTCTTTTTGCAAATTGAAGCTCTTGACCTAAACTTTCTGATAAGGCCAAATTCATATAACTTTGGTACTATTAGAAATAGTTTTATGTTGCAAGAGTTATTTGCTTGGTTTTGATGTTTTCCGAACTGTCTTCTTCGTTCTTCCCGATCTTCTGAGTGATTGCTTATGTGTGGATACTATTGCTTGCCTACGATAGATTGACCGGAGTGTGACGAGTAGATCTATCAAGAGTGTTGAGTGTGAATCATCTTCATCAACATTGCAGGCAAGTTCACACTTTGATCATATCCCCTCCATACCCAGTTTTTATGCATTAGTTTCACCCCTCAAACATTGCATGATTAGGATGTCATTAACATGTGGGTTGGGAAGTAGTTGATGAGGTAGAACCTATTGCTCTGTTATATCAAACCCTTGGGAGTTACTTCTACGCGTTGCTTATATTGCCATGCTATGCTCGTTGACATGGTTTGCGTTTGAGTGAAATCCATGACAGGTGTGAGATTGTTAATTAATCGTTCAACTTAAGGTGGCAACTTAAATACACATCTGGGTGGATTGAGGCACCTAGTACCCAGTGTTCACCATTTTTGGAAATCCCGGGGTTTCGTGTGATTTTCCTATGGACCGCCACCCAGGCTCAAAGGGAACTGAGATATTTTCATGCTAGAAACTTCCGTGTGCAGACACAAGATATTAGTTGAGTAGGTTACATGAAGCTCTTGAAGAGGTGGATCAGTAGGTAGAGGGTTGTAGGTTTGGTATGGTCTGCCCGGAGTAGAGAGTTAATGTTTCTGAAAGACTATGTCTCAGTCATCCGTTTCCCAAACACCATGTAGTGCGAGAATAAATCCAACGGAGGAGATCGAGTCTCGTGGGGAAAAGTGCACAAACCTCTGCAGAGTGTACAATCTAATCATGGTTAGCCGTGTCCCCGGTTATGGACAATCTTGAGTATCTAGTACTTGGAGTATCCTAAGTATCTCATCACTCTTAAATAAATATTGATTAATATTGTTGGGTTGATAATTACTTTAATTGGGATTGAGTTGGAGGAACCTTGTCAATATTTTTCAACCAACTTGGTAGTTAAATGAAATATATTCCTTTGCAATAGGGAAAAATTGGCTTTTCGCAAAAACGTTATAACCATAGAGATTTTCCACCAGCCAAATATGCATGTAGTTATAGCCTTTATTCATCATTATCCTATGGTGTGAATTTGCCAGTACATTCAATGTACTGACCCTTTGTGGCTGCAACGTCTCATGTTGTAGGAATCTTACGATGAGTAAGTAATACGTTAGGGTTACGATTTCTACACTCAACTTTTGTGATGCCCCCGATTCAATCGTACACTAATCATGCATGCAAATGTGTACGATCAAGATCAGGGACTCACGGGAAGATATCACAACACAACTCTAAAACATAAATAAGTCATACAAGCATCATAATACAATCCAGGGGCCTCGAGGGCTCGAATACAAGTGCTCGATCATAGACGAGTCAGTGGAAGCAACAATATCTGAGTACAGACATAAGTTAAACAAGTTGCCATAATATGGCTAGCACAAACTGGGGATACAGATCGAACGAGGCGCGGGCCTCCTGCCTGGGATCCTCCTAACTACTCCTGGTCGTCGCCAGCAGGCAGCACGTAGTACTAGGCACCTCCGGGGTAGTAGTCGTCATCGACGATGGCGTCTGGCTCCTGGACTCCATCGTCTGGTCACAACAATCAGGTAGACTGAAGGAGCTACACTACATATGCATGGATATATGTGTAAAGGGCCATATCAGTGGACTGAACTACAGAATGCCAGAATAAGAGGGGGATAGCTAGTCTTATCGAAGACTACGCTTCTGGTCGCCTCCGTCTTGCAGCAGGTAGAAGAGAGTAGACTGAAGTCCTCCAAGTAGCATCGCATAGCATAACCCTACCCGGCGATCCCCTCCTCGTTGCCCTGTTAGAGAGCGATCATAGGGTTGTATCTGGCACTTGGAAGGGTGTGTTTTATTAAGTATCCGGTTCTAGTTGTCATAAGGTCAAGGTACAACTCCGGGTCGTCCTTTTACCGAGGGACACGGCTATTCGAATAGATTAACTTCCCTGCAGGGGTGCACCACATAACCCGACACGCTTGATCCCATTTGGCCAGACACACTTTTCAGGGTCATGCCCTGATGAGGACATGACTACCTTGGATATGACCAAAAATATTGCATACATGCATATTTGTCAGGTGATTTCTAGTGTCAACTATTCAATAATCTATTTATATTATCCAGAACAAAAATACTTCACACACTTTTGTGTTTTGTCTAATTGCAGGTGTATGGGACATTTGTACAATCCAGATATGAAGATAAGGTAAAAAGAGAAGTTTAGGTGCTGTTCAAAAAGTCCCTTCACATCACTTTTGGGCCAAGAGAAGATAGAGTCCAAGTCTCTCACGTTCTAGATTCAGATTCGGACTGCACAGACATACCTGACTCAAAACGGCAATAACTTTTTCATACGGACTCCGAATTGGGTGATTCTTTTATTGTTGGAAAGTAGATTTCGTCCTCTTTCCACTCCAATTGGATTCACCTTTAAATTCGTCCAGAGCATTGAGATATGGACGAAATAATCTGACGCTGCAGCAGAATCCGAGTCAAACAACAAGTCCAAAGGTGTTGCATCACCTCCACTTGGGCCCATGAGCCTTGTACGACCTAGGGTTGGTTTTAGGCTGCCTTGGGACGTCCTCCCACCTCCTTGGCCGCCACCCCTTGCTCCTATATAAGTAGATCCATCTAGTAGCTTTTTCCTTGGGATTTGTTTAGTTAAAAGTTAGCCAACGCAACTTCGTGTACTTCGTTTGTGTCCAACGACCAGACCAAGACCGCTTTCGGATCCCCACCATTATCAATACTTCATCCATATTCGCAATATTCAGATTACTTTATCATATTCTTGCATGTTCTTCGATTGCTTGCAGGAATAGACCTTCGTGGTCAGGCTGGTCGTGCTCCCAGCATCGTCAGTAACCTCGGGAGATTGGTTTAGCGATTGCTAAGGCGCAACGTCGTGCACGTTTGTAGTCGGATCGTCAAAGTCGTCTCCACCAAATCGATAGTTATCATCTCATCGAAAGATTGGGACACCCTCGCCTCTATCAAGTGGTATTAGTTTTCAGGTTGCTCGGTGAACAGAACTCGAAACTCTATTAAGTGGTATCAGTTTTCAGGTTGCTCGGTGAGAATTTGCAGTTATCCCTAGATTAGATTTATTTTCTTACCTATTGTCCAAGAAAAAGCCACACAAAAAAGTTAGATCTGTTCATCCTTTGTCCAAGCCAGTCTGAGCCTTTGCATAATCTTTTTAATGTTTTGCTTTGTTGAATTTGCGGTTACATCGTCGTGTCAAGTTGTTGGTCTTAGTGTCTAGTCCTTTAGAGTTTCGAGTTCTGTTCACAGTTTGTCACGCCATCGCTGCACCATCTTCAGTGTCGTTGCCATATATACCACCACCGCGTCATTATGGCATCCGCTGTCCACCACCGCCATCCATCAATTTCCACCACGTACTCCCCATCATTCATTGTCATAATCATACTTGAGGTCGTTCGCGTCATCACTAGATCCAATCTGCATCTTATCTAGCTTGTTTGTGAAAAAAAGAGAAAGAAAACAAGAAAAAAAAAAGTGAGAGAAAAAAAAAGAAAAAAAAGAGAAAAAAAAGTGAAAAAAAATCCGTGAAAAAAGGAGAAAAAAAGATATTCAGAGTGTGCTCCGCCTTTGTTACGCGTCGCGCCATGATTTTTTTAGTGTTCTAGGCTCGCGTCTCTAGCACGGTCTAGCCTAGGACCAGCACAGTACCGTCGTTGAGCGTTTATTCAATATTGCATCTCTGAATTGATTATTGTTGATCTTTTGCTACGATATATTTGGCCTTCCAAGCTCCACATATTTCTACACCGTGTATACATACGCTCACCTGGCAATCGCTTTACTCAATCTTCGGAGTTATTTGACACCGCTGGTTGCCGGTCACCACCTGCTGCATGGTAAGAACTTGTAAGACTTTGATATTTGCTATACTGTGAGCGTTTTACCACCACATCCTAGTAGTTCATAGGAAAATTATTCTCGGATTTTGTTTCTTGTTTTTCTACTAAATATGGCAGGTTCCAGAGTCAGTTGGGCTTCATCAATCGTGGGAGACGTGCCACCAGCTCCGAAAATACAACCACCGTCACAAGAGGTGCAAAGACATAAGAATACGCACAATCAGGTTTTTGTTTCCATGCCACCTTTTAATGGTCGTTTTAAGCCTGATTTATATATTGAATGGGAGTTCGAAATAAATGTTATATTTCCTTCCCATGATTTTTCGAAATGTAAAAAAGTTAAGCTTGCGGTTGGTTCTTTCACTAGTTTTGCTACTGTTTGGTGGAGTGAACATTGTCGGTTATACCCTGATTATGTACCTACTACTTGGGATGATTTAAAACTTGTCATGAGAGATAGATTCGTCGAAGTTTATTATACTCATGGCATGATTAAAAAACTACAATATTTAAAACAAGGTAGTGACACTGTAAGAAAATATTATGATGATTTACAAACTACCTTGTTGCATTCCTTTTTAGAGGAAAGTGAAGAAGATTTTATGGATAGATTTTGGGGAGTATTAAACCGTGATATTCAGGAGATACTAATTCATGAAGAATTTTATCCTATCGACCATTTGTTTCATCTTGCTTGCAAAGCTGAACAGGAAATAAAGAGGCGTGATGCCCACAAGACAAACAAGCATAAGGTGCACATCCAAGGAGTTGAGACGGTCCTTCCTTCTACCACTGCGCCTACTATGACAACAACATCTGTTGTTGTGAGCACTGCATCAGCTCCATATTATGACCCGTCACTGCCGAGAGTTCCAACATCGTCTGAGTTGATAACACGAGGTAATGACAAAGGTACTGATCTTCTAACTTCGCATGTGAATGATGAATGCCTTGTCGATTTAAATACACCATGTGATGCTCTAGCCACTACATTGATCACACCACCTATTTTAGATGATTATGCTAATGATTTAACTTTGCCATGTGATCAAACAACTGCAATATCAAGAATTTTGAGTGCACCCATTGAATTAACGGTTGATGTGAAGGAACCATGTGAATCAGGCACTAAAACAAATTTGGATCAACTACGTTTGAAAATAATTGTGCCAATGTTTAATCATTTTGATATGACCTCTAATCTTTGTGATGATTCTGTGTCAAATGACTTATTGCATGTTGGCTTATTTAAGCATGTTGTAGCATGTAAATTTTGTGCAAGTAAGGTTTATTCACCAATATTGGGATGGTTTAATGATGAATATTGTCAATCTTTTCATATGAATAAGAGCTTCACTTATATGTGCAAACTGAGTTGCAATACTTTCATGCCTTCTACTTCTTGTGATAATATTTTGGCTTTATATTTTATTCACTATGAAAGTTACTCATGTATACAAGTGTCATATGTGCAAATTCCACGGGAAGTAAAAATTGATGACATATACATATACAACATGTACACCTTGTCTCTTTTGTTAGCCACATTTCAGATAAAGCAACGCCGAGGATGGCTTTATTTTCAAGAAGGGGAGGATGATGAGGACATGACTACCTTGGATACGACCAAAAATATTGCATACATGCATATTTGTCAGGTGATTTCTAGTGTCAACTATTCAATAATCTATTTATATTATCCAGAACAAAAATACTTCACACACTTTTGTGTTTTGTCTAATTGCAGGTGTATGGGACATTTGTACAATCCACATATGAAGATAAGGGAAGAAGAGAAGTTTAGGTGCTGTTCAAAAAGTCCCTTCACGTCACTTTTGGGCCAAGAGAAGATAGATTCCAAGTCTCTCGCGTTCTGGATTCAGATTCGGACTGCACAGACATACCTGACTCAAAACGGCAATAACTTTTTCATACGGACTCCGAATTGGGTGATTCTTTTATTGTTGGAAAGTAGATTTCGTCCTCTTTCCACTCCAATTGGATTCACCTTTAAATTCGTTCGGAGCATTGAGATATGGACGAAACAATCTGACGCTGCAGCAGAATCCGAGTCAAACAACAAGTCCAAAGGTGTTGCATCACCTCCACTTGGGCCCATGAGCCTTGTATGACCTAGGGTTGGTTTTAGGCTGCCTTGGGACGTCCTCCCACCTCCTTGGCCGCCACCCCTTGCTCCTATATAAGTAGATCCATCTAGTAGCTTTTTCCTTGGGATTTGTTTAGTTAAAAGTTAGCCAACGCAACTTCGTGTACTTCGTTTGTGTCCAACGACCAGACCAAGACCGCTTTCGGATCCCCACCATTATCAATACTTCATCCATATTCGCAATATTCAGATTACTTTATCATATTCTTGCATGTTCTTCGATTGCTTGCAGGAATAGACCTTCGTGGTCAGGCTGATCGTGCTTCCAGCATCGTTAGTAACCTCGGGAGATTGGTTTAGCGATTGCTAAGGCGCAACGTCATGCACGTTTGTGGTCGGATCGTCAAAGTCGTCTCCACCAAATCGATAGTTATCATCTCATCGAAAGATCGAGACAGCCTCGCCTCTATCATGCCCGGCCGCGGAAGATCAACACATCGCAGCCCCACCTAGGCACAATAGAGAGGTCAGCACGCCGGTCTAAACCTAAGCGCACAGGGGTCTGGGCCCATCGCCCTTAGCACACCTGCACGTTGCGTACGCGGCCGGAAGCAGACCTAGCCTAGTGGCGTTCCAGTCCAATCCGGCGTGCGCCACTCAGTCGCTGACGTCACGAAGGCTTCGGCTGATACCACGACGCCGGGATACCCATAACTACTCCCGCATAGATGGTTAGTGCGTATAGACCAAATGGCAGACTCAGATCAAATACCCAGATCTCGTTAAGCGTGTTAAGTATCCGCGAACGCCGACTAGGGCCACGCCACCTCTCTCCTAGGTGGTCTCAACCTACCCTGTCGCTCCGCCACAAAGTAACAGTCGGGGGCCGTCAGGAACCCAGGCCCACCACTACCTGGGTGGAACCACCTGCCCCTTCAGCCCCCGTCTCCGAACAGTATCACAGGTAATGAAACAGTGTAAAGTATATAGTATATGCCCGTGATCACCTCCCGAAGTGATCAGGGCCCAGTAGTATAGCTTGGCAGACGGACAAGAGTGTAGGGCCACTGATGGAACACTAGCATCCTATACTAAGCAGTAGGATAGCAAGTAAAGGTAACAACAGTAGTAGCAAGGACAGGCTATGCAACAGAATAGGATAAACCGAAAGCAGTAACATGCTACACTACTCTAATGCAAGCAGTATAGAGAAGAATAGGCGATATCTGGTGATCAAGGGGGGGCTTGCCTGGTTGCTCTAGCGTTAGAAGAGGGGGAAGAAACAGTAAATACATAGCAAGCAAGTGCATAACAGGACAACGGGCAGAGCTAGACATGTTCTAACGCGGTACGAGGTGATACCGGTGAAGGGGGGAAACATCCGGGAAAGTATCCCCGGTGTTTCGCGTTTTTGGATAGATGAACCGGAGGGGGAATGTTGCAGGTTCGATAGGTTAGGGATGTGCGGCGGACGAACGGGTTGCGTATCCGGGTTTGTCTCGCCATTCTGAGCAACTTTCATGTAGAAACTATTTTCATCTGAGCTACGGTTTAATTTATATTAATTTTAAAAGATTTAAATCATTTTTAGGATTAATTTAAATATTTTAATTCAACATTATCCAGAACAATGCACGCTGATGTCAGCATGACGTCAGCAGTCAACAGAGGCGTTAACTGGTCGACTGACGGGTGGGTCCCGTTCGTCATTGACTGTTTAGTCTAATCAGGGGTTAATTAATTTAACTAGTAATTAGGTTAATCTAATCAAGATTAATTAATTTAATTAATTCCTTAATTAATTTAATTAATTCCTTAATTAATTAATTAATTTAATTATTATTATTTATCTAATTATTATTATTATTATTATTATTATTTTAATTCTCTCCTTTTTTTATTAAAACATTCTGGGGCCGGGCCCCGTTAGTCATAGGGCCATAGGGGCCTAGCGGGTGCGGGCGACGGTTACGGGCGCGCCCCATTCGAGCGCACGCCCAGGGGCACGCGGGCGTGGGTGCTTGCGGCCACGGCGGGGCACGGCGCCGGCCAGGGCTGGCCCTAGATGCCGGCCGGGACAGAGGAGGTCGCCGACTAGGGCAGGGGTCGCGGCTGGCGGGGCCGGTGATGAGCGGCGCGGTGGTGCGGGAGGCGAGCGCTGGAGGTGGACGGTGCTAGCGCGTGCGCGGGGATGCGCGGCGGGGAGCAGCAAGGGCCATGGTGGCCGTGAGCGGGAGCTCTTGCGGCGGCAGAAGCAGATGCAGCAGAGCCACGGGCGAGCGCGGCGCGCGGGCACGGGGAGGAGGAGGACCGGGGCACGCGGGCGTGGTGCGGTGTGGCGAGGGCGGCCCGGAGCGTGAGCTCCGGCACGCGGGCGCTGCGGGCGTGGTTCGGACGCGGGTGTGAGGGGAGAGGGCGCGGCCACGACAGAGTTAGGAGGGAGGGGGAGCTCATAGGGAGGAGTAGGGCACGGGGCAGCGGGAGTCGAGGGGGGTGACAGGGACGTCGTCGGCGTGGGAGCAGACCGGTGGGGATGTCCGGCGAGGCGGCGCGGTCTCCAGGCGGCGACTGGCGACGGCGTCGGGCGCCTCCTCCTCGATCCCGATCCAAATCGGGGGAGAGGGGGATATTTTCAGGGAGTGGGGGTGTGACGGTTAGGGTTTGAGGGAGTGGGGATAAGGGGTGGCCGATTGGGCCAAGTGGGTCGGCCAGCTGGGCCTTCTGGCCCAGTTGGCCAGGGGGCTTTTTCCTTTTCTTGTTTTTGTTTTTTTTTCTTTTTGTTTTCTTATTTCTTTTATTTATTTTCTTTTCTGTTTTAATTCATTTAAAAGTATTTAGGCATTTTCTAAAAAGGAGTTCTCTTCACTATAACTACCTAAGTGATATTAGGCACTACCCGAACATTTTTATTTTAATGTTTGAAAACTTTTATTATTTACCAAACTTTGAATTTGAATTTTGGACTGGTTTTGATCTAGCAATAGATTAGCAGCAGTAACAATGGTGACGTGGCACCATTAGCGTGGGATCACTGTAGCTTAATTATCCGGGCGTCACAACTTTGCCCTTGGTGTTGATGGCAATCCACAACCTTGTTGTTACTTCCGCTATTTGGATTGAGGTAATAGTATTTACGTTACTTTTTACATGTGATTTACCTCTGTTATAAATCCTCGAGTACTGTGTGTGTCAGCATACCGATCCAGGGATGACACTTAAGCACAGAAACTTGACCGTCTGAGGTCGGCTCGCTACATTAGGCTACTTAGGGACCATTTCTTCTTCATCAACTACCACCATAACTTCCGCCTAGGCTTACCCACCATACACTTCCGCCACCCCAACTTAACCCAATTTTGTTTGTGTTGTGAGTTGTGTCTCCTAAGGTGTTTCGGCTACTTAGGGATCGTGATTCCAACTCCGACACCGTGTATAGTCCACCACCTCACCTTACCCTCCACTTCCGCATTGCATACTCCAAACCCCATCATTGCATTTCCGCAATCCCATTGAGTTTCCGCAAAACCACCACCGCTTTCCGCTACCACCATTTAACATTTGCCTTTGACATTTTGAGTTCACGGTTTTTCCGTTTCCTAAGGTGTTTCGGCTACTTAGGGACGAGTCTCCATCATCTTGGAATCTACATCAAGAACACCACCACTCATCATAGCCTCGGACGGTAACCTCCATATCATCTTGGTATCGTGGTATCCCTCCATTGTATATCCCATTGCCATTGCATTGTTAACCCCTAGACCATTTTTCGTCACTTGCCTATCGAGACTAGCCATTGGAGTATCGTCGGAAACGTTACTTGTGCACATTAGTGATCTACACCTTCCATTGCATATATACCATATCATATTGGTATCATATCATCCTTTGTGTCACAAGATTGTTCCCGCATATACACAATTCCTATCTTGGTTTGTGCATTTCGCATAAGTGGCCATATCAAAAAAAGAATAAGCTTTTAAGCGAAGAAAAAGAGAGCAACGAGCTTGTAAGCAATAGCCATAGCATCATACTACCTTGCATAAGATTGTCATATCCGATCATCTTTGATCATCTTGAGAGAAACACCGGGAACCATACATATATAGCATATTTGGGATAGAAAGTTTATCCATTTTGCATCTTATAGGTTGTGCACAAGTGTCGTATCCGCCTATTGAGCAATCGTGCTAGCGTCTCTCTTGAGTTGTGCAACACGAGCATTTTCCGTGGACTCCACATTTTGTGCTCATTCCTTGGTTACACGACCCCATTTATCTATCCGTGTGTGTGTTTCCGTGTGCCACATATTGCTATCGGTCTACTTGTTTCACTTGCGAATTTGTGAATCTCTTTCAACATTATTGACTCTGGCAAACATTTTGCATTAAATTTTTGTGCCAGTATCCTCACCGAGCTACTCCATAAGCTTTAGTTTGTAGGTGTGAGTGAACAAGTCCGGTACCAATTCCACTATTCTTTCATCTCACATTGAGTGAAACGGGTACATCCTCAACTTTGGGAAACGGTAACTTGGTATTGTTGATCTCATTTCCAAACTCACCTCTACTCGAGTCTTGTGATGGATAGGCAAGGCATTTCACCTTCGCTCTACAACAAAAATGACGAGTTCAATGCCAAGAAAAACTCCACTGACGCCAAGATGCAAACTCAAATGGAGGAGATTAAAGCCCTCATGAAGTCCTACAAGCGACCTTCCTCATCTTTGAGATGACGCTCAAGTACACATGCTTCCGAGCTACCATCTCTGGCAAGGTCACATCAGCGTCGACACCATCACCAACAAGAACATGAAGGTCAAGAGCTCAACAACAACAACCACTCAACGACTTCACCAACTCCCTTGGCATCTTCGCCAAGCGACTTCAAGGCATCTTCGCCTACGGACATGCGACATCTTCGCCTACAAGCACCTCAAGACTACACTCAAGAGAAGCTCCCCAAGCTCAAGTCCGCGACTTCCATGAGCTACTACGACCTCGACATCAACCACAAGATTCCTTTCTATGGAACTCAAGAACCTGAGGAGTATCTCGAGTGGGAGCGCCTAATGGACGACTACCTCAAGCTACATCAAGTTCCTCCCGAAGATCAAGTGAAGTGCGCCAGAACGAACTTCCACGACTACGGATCCACATGGTAGCTTCACACACCTTCGGAGAGCTACACATGAGTTGGCCCAAGACAAAGAGAGCTTTGCGGCGAGAGTTTGTGCCTCCAACCTACACGGAACAACTTCTACGCCAATTGGAGAACACCACCCAAGGATCCAAGTCCATCGACGAGTACTTCAAGGAGATGAAGCATGCCTTGCGACGAGCCGGCGTGGATGACCCCATGTCAATGAATTTCCACTTCATGATGGGATTGACCAACGACATCTCCAAGACTATCTTCCTCGAGAACTACAAGTCCCTCGACGACAACTACATTGGTGCTCTCAAGGCGGAACAAGAAATCATGAAGGCCAAGGCCTCTCCACCCCAAGCACACTTCTCGAAGACCAAGCTCAAAGACGACGAGCATGAGGCTAGTACAACCAAGATGTCCAAGCCCGATGAGCTCCAAGACGATGCTCCCAAGTTCGACTTCACCGCCATCCCTCTTTGTGGCATTGACGATGCCGAGTCCTCCACGACTCTTTCTCAAGATGGTGCGACGATGACTATGACTATGGAGCCTCTCAAGGAACATGCTTTGGAGGCGAGCGACTTGGTGACGAGCAAGGATGATGCTTCCATCTTAGGAGGTGAGAGTGATGAGGTGCCATCTTCGGCCTTCATCCACGGCGACGGTGATGAGATGATCGAGCATGGGATTTTCCCTTCGGTCATGGAGGAGAGTGATGATGTGCCATCTTCGGCCTACATCCATGGTGATGGCGTTGAGATGGTTGAGTATTTCTCTTTAACCACGACGACGTATGATGACTTGAGTGTCTTTAGCAACCATATTGAGAGTGAGAGTGACTTCACCACTAGGCCCTTATATGATGTGTTTCCCCAATTCCCATGTGAGGAGAGCCACAACCCCCACCACTTGAGTGAGATGAGTGACCCCACCATATGTGATTTTGAGTGCACCTACCTTGATGAAGTGAGTGAGCCACCACATAGAGAGAGTGAGGCCACTATGATTTCTAACGACTTAACATCTACCTCTATTGTGTCTTCTCATTTGGTGCTAGGTCCCATATATGATGACGCGCCGATTCGCGATAACTACGTCCTTCCTTTGGACAAGACGATGGCCATGGTGGAATATGATGCACCCCCCACATGGTTCCATCAAGATGAAGATGACCACCATTTGGTCTTTCCCACCTCACCTACACCACTTGAGTGGAATGACAAAGGTAACATAGGTGACGGTGATGCTCTTGTCCCACTATGGACATTCTTGACATTGATTGCTTGCATGAAGTTGATCAACCTATTACCATGATTCATGCTAGTATGATTTCCTCATGCGATGATTTACCCATTTATGATGAGTATGATGATTGCCATGTGGAGTCTCTTAGTTGTGATGCCATGTTACATATGATTTCTTGTGACAATTCTTTAGGTCACATCATGTTTGACAATCTGCTTGACTTGTCGTATGCTATGCATGAGATCCACCATATGTCATATTTGCAATCTCATCATAGTGACTATGCATATGGCATTAAAATTAACCCAGTTTGCACATATGGCATAGATGACAAGCCCATGTTTATTGCCATTTGTTTTTCTTGTGATGATATTGATATGCTCCCTTTGCATCATTTATCTCATATGCCATGCCATGACCACCTAGTTTCAGATATGCATTGTTTCGAATGTTGTCCATTTTCTCCATATGATGTTTGCAATATTACTCATGAGGAGACCCCCATAGTTTCCTCTTACATTTTAGGAGATTTTGATTCGTCCCATTCATTGCATTATCCCAATACTTGTGTGCACAGTATGCTCCCCATGAATAAAAATGCTATTCTTGTGCCACACACTTGCTATACTTGTATGCTCAATTTGCGTCCCCGTCGTGTTATACATAACAACTAGTCTTTCATGATAGATGACATGTTCTTATACCATGCATCAAATTTCTTTGAGCGATGTTTATCTTGTGCTAACTCACACGTGCACATACACATCAAGATGGATGATGTGTATATTTACCATGTGCACAATTTCTTTGGTTTGTGTCTCTTTTGTGTAGGTACCCAAGAATACTTGTCAAACTCACAATCCCACGAGTTGACAAAACGAGCTATAGAGAGCAATGATGACTTGGGGTCCCATGGATTGTCTTTCCCACTGCTCTCTTCGCGCAAAGACTTCGCACATTCATTCTACATGCCCTCACATGGCTATGGGTTATTGTCCATTACATATTCTATGGCCATCTTGCCATGTTCACTTTGCATGATATGCTCATTCCTATGCCTTTGCCATGCATTTGTGACCCATGCTTTGCATTACACGTGATGATTGATTCTACTACTTGTATGTGTATTTGCAAGCTTGGTGGAGATATCACTTGTTATTCCCATGTTTGCCTTATGACCCATTCCTATGATGATACTTTGATCTTGCTTTGTGTTCGTGCTTGCGATATGTCATGTGCATTGCCTATGCCTATTATTTGCACACATGACATGATTGCCATGATTTGCTCTAGTGTGTTGCATCTTTGCACTACTAGCTTGCGCGACTTGATTATTATTATTGCTTGCCTTGTTGCATCGCTGATGATTCATACTTGCTTGTTTTATGCGGTTGATGACAACCATCTACATGCTTTGCACATGATGGTTATTTCTTCTTGTCATGTATCTCCATATATTTCCTCTCTCATTCTAGATGATTTGACATGTATTGAGTGCAACAATTATTTTCATCCTTCTAATGAGATTGCCCCCATAGCATTCTCACATATATTTGGAGATTTTGACATATTCCTTGTGAAGCATGCTTGACTTACCTCTTTGGATCATATACCTAGTGCCATGAATATAGCCATTGTTGCATCATATTATTCATGCACTTGTGCTTCTAATGGTTATGTACAAGAGAAGAGAACCATCATGATGGATGATGTGTTTATCTACCATGCGCATACATTCTTTGCTTTCTTTTGTGCATGTGTAGTATACTTGGACTTTGTGTCGACTTCCACGTCACGTGACTTGACCATTCGAGCTCTTGAGAGCGAGCCTCATACATTCGACCATGACTCGCTTCTACACCATATTTCCTACCACTTCGGCATTGTGAAGGATGCACAAGGACACGCCTTCAAGGTGACATCTTTATTGAGCATGGATATTGTGGGTCATACTACTTGTGTTGCTTGCATCATGAGACTTATTGTTCATCTTGGACTTGATTGCTCACAAGTTAGAGATCTTGCTTCGACTTGTCATTTTCACCATTCCATGCATCATGATATATATGCCTTGTGTGTTGCATCCAATTCTTGGATTACTTGCTCCTCTCATATGTTTGGTTGCAACAATGTCATCACTTCACATATGCCATGTCCCATTGATTGCTACATGCTTGCCTTGATTGCCTCACACATGATGAACAATTGCTCTTTCCATTGTGTTGAGTGCCACAAGATATTCACTACACCCCATGCACATTATGCTTGGATTGTCTTGCACTTGACCCATGTGTTTAGACATCTCATTTTATTTGGTGTTGTGAATGATTCTTATGCCTACCATAGACTTTTCATTGAGCAATTTGTGAATGCTTGCTATGACTTTGGGGTAGATGCTTATTCGCTTGTCACACATATTTGCATCACTACATCACATTTACATGTTTGTCCCCATGCTATATTTGCTTGTGCTCAATTTATGTGCTTACATGCCATGTCACAATCCTTTGTCATACCATATGCTTTGCATGATGACGACACTTGTTGGGTGAATCACCACTTGAATGCTTGGTTTTGCACTAACGCTAGTGAGGGAGTCCTGGATTAGGGGGTGTTCGGATAGCCGGACTATACCTTCAGCCGGACTCCTGGCCTATGAAGATACAAGATTGAAGACTTCGTCCCGTGTCTGGAAGGGACTTTCCTTGGCGTGGAAGGCAAGCTTGGCGATACGGATATGTAGATCTCCTACAGTTGTAACCGACTCTGTGTAACCCTAGCCCTCTCTGGTGTCTATATAAACCGGAGGGTTTTAGTCCGTAGGACGAACAATAGAACAACAATCATACCATAGGCTAGCTTCTAGGGTTTAGCCTCCTTGATCTCGTGGTGGATCTACTCTTGTACTACCCATATCATCAATATTAATCAAGCAGGAGTAGGGTTTTACCTCCATCGAGAGGGCCCGAACCTGGATAAAAACATCGTGTCCCTTGTCTCCTGTTACCATCCGCCTAGACGCACAGTTCGGGACCCCCTACCCGAGATCCGCCGGTTTTGACACCGACATTGGTGCTTTCATTGAGAGTTCCTCTATGTCATCACATTTAGGCCCGATGACTTCTCCGATCATCAGCAGCGATGTGGTCCAGGGTGAGACTTTTCTCCCTAGACAGATCTTCGTATTCGGCAGCTTTGCACGGCGGGCCAATTCACTTGGCCATTTGGAGAAGATCGAAAGCTACGCCCCTGGCCATCAGATCAGATTTGGAAGTCTTAACTACACGGCTGACATCCGCGGAGACTTGATCTTCGACGGATTCGAACCACAGCCGAGCGCGCCACGCTGTCACGAAGGGTATGATTTAGCTCTGCCGCTGAACAGTGCTTTGGAGGACGCACCCGCATCGGCCCCGACCTTTAGTTCGGAATCGATCGCGCTGATCGAGGACGGCTGGTTGGACACCGCCTCGGAGGCCGAAATATCTGTGGTGATCGAGCCGAACGCCAGCTTTGTCCTTTGCGAAGTCTGTGACTCCGAGGTGCCGGACTCCCCTTCGGACTCCGAGCCTCCCGCGCCCCTGCCGATCGAATCCGATTGGGCGCCGATTATGGAGTTCACCGCCGCGGACATCTTTCAGCAATCGCCCTCCGGCGACATCCTGAATTCACTCAGGTCTCTCTCCTAGTCAGGAGAGTCCTGGCCGGACTATGACCGGCAGGATTGGGATGTGGACGACGAAGAAATTCGATCCCCACCCATCACCCACTTTGTAGCCACTGTCGATAATGTAAACGACGTGCTCGAATTCGACTCCGAAGACATCGACAGTATGGACGATGATGTAGGAGACGAACATGAACCAACGCCTATAAGGCACTGGACTGCCACCTCATCTCATGATGTATACATGGTGGACACACCCAATGGAAGCAACGACGAGGAACACAGGGATGCAACGAGGGATCGTTCACTCGAAAAGCAATCAAAGCGGTGACGTAAGCGCCGCTCCAAGCCCCGCCTTGACAGAGACAGCAGCCATATAGACCCAGCCATAGAGCAAGATGAGCCGGCAGACGACGAACATGCCTTCGAGCAACCGTCCGAACAGGGCAACTTGGATAAACAAACCGAACAACCCGTCCCCGGCGAAAACGACAGTCCAGACGACCTTACGCCAGATACGCTCATGGAGCAGAAGAACCTACACAAAAGGCTCGTCGCCACTGCCCGCAGCCTGAAAAAGTAGAAGCGGAAGCTCAAAATTGCGGAAGATGCGCTAAGAATCAGATGGAGCAAAGTACTCAACACCGCAAACAAACGTGGCGGCAGTCGTCGCACAAAAAGCTATCAGAAGCGAAAGCTACTGCCTGAATTTGACGAGGAGGCCTTGGAGCCCCCGCAGTCAAAAAATAAGAAAGCCACCCAGTCGGATAGACGACCCCATGGCCATCATGGAGCAGCAAGCGGCACCGCACACAAGCCGGCACGCGATCCACTCAAGGATTCGCATCAAAAGGACGGCCCAGCCAGATCTATCTATGGGCCAAGAAAGCAAGCTCTAGCAAGCAATGCAACACAACAAATATCCGAACATCATGGAACACCCAAATACAGGGGTGCCGCACGCCCCTATGTTTCACCGATGAGGTGCTGGACCATGAATTCCCAGCGGGATTCAAGCCCGTAAACATAGAGGCGTATGACGGAACAACAGACTCTGGAGTCTGGATTGAGGATTATATCCTCCATATACACACGGCCAGAGGAGATGACCTCCACGCCATAAAATACTTACACCTCAAGCTCAAAGGGCCAGCACGACATTGGCTTAAAAGCCTTCCCGAAAACACCATTGGAAGTTGGGAGGAGCTCGAGGATGCTTTTCGGGCAAATTTTCAAGGGACCTATGTCCGACCTCCGGATGCGGACGATTTAAGCCATATAACTCAACAGCCCGGAGAGTCGGCGCGGAAACTCTGGAACAGATTTCTTACTAAAAAGAATTAGATATTCGACTGTCCGGACGCCGAACCCTTAGCAGCTTTCAAACACAGCGTTCGAGACGAATGGCTTGCCACACACCTCGGCCAAGAAAAGCCAAGAACAATGGCCGCATTAACAAGCCTCATGACCCGCTTTTGTGCGGGAGAGGATAGTTGGTTGGCAAGACGCAGCACCATCGACCCAAGTACATCCGAAGTCAGGAATGGAAATGGGAAACCGCGACGCAACAAGGACCAGCGCTGGACTAAGGGAAGTAGTCCAAAGAGCACGGTAGTCAATGTCGGATTCAAAAGCTCTCGGCAGAGTCAAAGAAAGCTGCCCCTTAAGGATAACAGGGACGAGTTATCTAACCTGAACAAAATCTTGGACAAGATATGTCGAATTCACAGTACTCCCGGGAAGCCTGCGAACCATACCCACAGAGATTGTTGGGTTTTCAAGCAATCCGGCAAACTCAACGCCGAACACAAGGGGCTCGACACACCAAGTGAGGACGATGACGAACCCCACAAGCAGAGCACCAGGAAACAGAAGGATTTCCCACAAGAAGTCAAAACAGTAAATTCACTTCACGTGATGAACAGAGTGGCGCCAACACAGATACGCGCCATATGGCCTATCCCAAAGGAGCCTCGCCCATGGTTGTTAAAACCGATCACCTTCGACCACCAGGATTACTCTAGAGGTATACGGAACGCAGGCTGGACTGCCCTGGTATTAGATCCAATAATCAACGGACTCCACTTCATAAATGTCCTGATAGATGGCGGCAGTGGTTTAAACCTATTATATCAGGACACAATCCACAAAATGGGAATGGACCCAACAAGAATTCACCATAGCAATAATTCGTTTCAAGGAGTAACGCCAGGCTCGGAGGCCCATTGCATGGGTTCTCTTCGGCTAGAAGTTATGTTCGGCTCCCCCGATAACTTCCGCCGTGAAAGAATTCACCATAGCAATAATTGTGCATGGCAATATGGGTGGCATGATATAGCAAGTGGTAGGTATCGCATCATAGGCATAGCAAAAGAGCGAGCATCTAGCAAGCAAAGATGGAAGTGATTTCGAGGGTATGGTCATCTTGCCTGCAAGGTTCTCAGAGTTGTCGAAAGCTTGGTCCTCGTAAGCGTTCTCAACAGGTTCCTCGTTCACGTACTCGTCTCCCGGCTCTACCCACAACAAGAACACAAGCAAAGGAACCAATATCAACCACGATGCAATGCACAAACAACATGATGCAACACATGGCAATATGGGTGATGTGATATGCAATGCATATGTGTGCTTCGGAAGGAAAAGATGAACGAGGCATAATCTTGGCAAACCAAGTGTGCCACTGGATAGGTGAGGTGATTTCGGTTGAAATCGATATAAGGATCACCGGAATCGGATGCACGGTTTGCAAATGACAAGCAATACAAGAATGACAATAATCTGCCATTAACAGCAGGATGCTACATAGCAAGCAACAAGAAATTAAGCTACTGCACCCAAACATATCAACAAAGCATATGACAGTAATCTACTCAAGATGCTTGACAAAAGATGAACAATGAGCTACGGCTAAATCACAGCATAACAGGTTCAAACAAGCATGGCAAAAGTGCAAAAGATAACAGGTTCACAGACTTGGTGAAAATAACATGCCAGAAATTAACATCGGGATGACATGTTTAGAGCAAGCAGACAACATGCTACAGGAACAGGACATGGCAAATTAAGGCATGGCATGAATCTACTCAAAGCATTTAACAAAAGTCCCTTACTGACCATAATCTAAAAAGGATCAGAAAATATGATAACACCCATGTCAATTAAGCAAGTTTCGTTACCGGTTTCAGACTTAGCAGAAAACTGGACATGTCAAAAACAGATAACAAGTAGGCATGTTCGTGAGCTCCATGCACTCACTACAGAGCATTGCATGATAAACTAAATATATATACATCAAGAAGACATGGCATAGAAGCTATACATGTCAATAATAACATCATAGCACGCACGGATCAACTACAACAAGCTTGGCAAAATCGAATAACATGTAAACAATCTGCTAGCAACATTTTATAGCAAAAGTAGAGCTCGATTGACTCAAGCTATGCACTCCATAATTACAAACAAAGACACGGATGGATAGAGCAAATCTATATGCTCAAAACACCCTTACTGATCATGCTCAAAAGAGGCATAGATCTCTCTGAAACAACATGAACACATGGCATAAAAATAACAGCAGGCAGGGACTTGGTGAAATTACTAAGTCTCTGAAATCAGCAACATTATGTACCCTAGTTTGCATGCTTGTGCTAGTCACCACAAAGATCACAAAAATACATGGCATAATCCTCTGGAAAGATAACATGGCATATTACAAAACTCATGTAGGACTCAACTTCATAGGGTGCACACATCAATCATAGCAAAAATGACAAAAGTGCATGTTCTGATAAGAATCAGAAACTAACATCACATAGCCCTCTTCCAACAGCATTTCGGGCATCAAGATGAACTCAAATGAAAATGATGTAATGAGATGAAATGATGTACTCTTTGATACAAACTATTTGACACATTGTACGCCCAAAACGGAGCAGTATACAACAAGTTACGATGCGACGAAGATGCAACAATAATGCAAAATTCATGGGACTTGGAGGAATTCGGGGAGGGGAAAAGTCAACCCTAGTGCGGTGGATCTGGATCCCGGGCGGGCGAGCTCGCCGGAGCTCGGTGGGCGGCGCGCGGGCGGCGGAAGCTCCGGGCGGCGGGGCGGCGCGCGGGCGGCGGAGCGGCGGCAGGCGGCGCGGGGGCGGAGCTGCGTCGGCGGCGGGGTCGCGGCGAGGCACGGGAGGTGGAGTGGCGGCCGGAGCGCTGCGCTCGAGCGCGGGGGAGGCGAGGCGCCCGGCGGGCGGCGGCGCGGGCCCCGCGGGCCGGATCTAGGCCGCGCGGGCCCTGGCGGCGGGGCGCGGCGGGTGGCGGCGGCGAGCACCACTTGGCGGGACGCGGGTGGCTGGGCGCGGCGGCGCAGACGTGTCCGGCTGCGGCCGGACGTGTCCGGTGGCGGCGGGGTGCGGGGAGCTAGGGTTTGCCCGAAAATGGAGGGGGGGCACCTATTTATAGGTAGAGGGGGCTAGGAAGCTCCAAATGGAGAGCGGTTTTCGGCCACGCGATCGTGATCGAACGGCGATGGACATGGGAGTGTCTTAGATGGGTTGTTGGGCTGTTTTGGAGGGGTTTTAGGCTGCAACACACACGAGGCCTTCACGGTTACCCGGTTAACCGGTTGGAGTATCAAACGACCTCCGAATGACCCGAAACTTGACAGGCGGTCTACCGGTGCTATACCAAGGCCGGTTGAAAAACCTCGGTCCATTCCGAGAATGTTTAATACCCGCTCATGAAGAAATGTAAAAGGGGACGCCGGGGAACATAGGAGCGCCGGATTGCAAAACGGACAACGGGGAAAATGCTCGGATTTATGAGACGAACACGTATGTGAATGCGATGCACATGATGACATGATATGAAATGCATGACATGAACAAAATGCAAAACGAAGGGAAACCCAACCACGGAGGAAATATTATATCACAATGCCGAAAATGGCAAGAGTTGGATTACAAATATGGCAAGTTACATCCGGGGTGTTACATTGTCGGAGCTTCACAGATGTAGAGGAGGAGTGCAAGCGCCAAGAAACAACTACACCATCCGCGAGGGAAGCCTGGAAGCGACGACGGAATGAGATGGAGTTGTTGACGCTAAAGCGGCCGGGCATCCGGGCCAAGGGCCGGACATCCGGCGCCTGTGCAGCTGCCCAGGAGCTGCACCAACAGAAGGCCAAGAGCTTCAGCGGCCGGACATCCGGTGCCTCAGCAATGCCCGGACATCCGGCGACCAAACCCGGAAATCTGGCGACGACTATCCAGAGAAGTCTGGAATGTCCTGTTCCACGCTGAACATCCGGCCCATGCCCCGGACATCCGGCCTCCCGCGAACGGCCGGGCATCCGGCCCCCAGCCCGGATATCCGGCGCATGCCTGCACGCAAAGTCAGGCCAAAGTCCCATGTATCCCTATTTCCCACTTACCCCTTCATGGCTTAGACTATATATACTCCCCCACCTCCTCCTAGTTAGGGTCAGCAAAGTATTAGCTCATTTCAGATAGAGCTTTGCTCATCCATACGGATCTACTCCACGAGAGAGACCGCGTCCCCTCTACGGAGAAGATCCCCCTTGGATTAAAGACCTCCTCATGAACCTTATGTTGTATCTTTTCCTTTGTTGTTCATGTACCTTGTGGATCTTGTGTGTTTGATTGTCTAGTCGGTGTGTGATTGGACTTGTTCTTGAGTGTTTCCCCTTGTGATTTCTCCCCGTTCTTCCCCATGTTCTTCGCGGGATCCACTCCTTTCGTGAAAGATCAGCCGTATAGGGTTCGACCCTACATCTCTTGGTATCATGAGCCACGTTGATCACGATTTCGGAGTTTCCCCGTTGTGTTTTCTAG
Source organism: Aegilops umbellulata (assembly GCA_032464435.1). Lineage (NCBI taxonomy): Eukaryota > Viridiplantae > Streptophyta > Magnoliopsida > Poales > Poaceae > Aegilops > Aegilops umbellulata. The sequence goes on from CP136057.1 coordinate 256,929,472, forward strand.
CCTAGTTTTGTGGATATTGTCCCAAATTCGAAAATTCCCCACAAAAATAGCCCCCCAAATTTTTTTGTGATTTGTTGGTTTGATGATGTTTTGTTGATTTTGATCCATGGATTTGCTTGGTTTCAAGTGGATCTAGCATATCCCCAAGTTTCCCCACTTTCCATCCACGAAATATCTCCAATTTTACCCCCGAAATCATCCATTTGCGCCCCAAATCGAGTTTCGAAGTCCAAATCCCGATCTGGAATCGTCGGGCCGGACATCCGGGCCCCAAGCCGGACATCCGGATCCTAGAGCGCAAAATCGCGCAAGTTTCCGGACATCAGGTCCCGGATATCTGGCCCCGACCCCGGATGTCCGACCCTTGGAGCATCAGCCTCCTGTGTTTCACCGTTTTGCCCATAATTTTCACATCCGGAGTCCGACTTTCACGTTCTTTAGCTCATTGAGTATCTATTGACATCCTCTATCCATCTAGATAGGTTACATCACCATTTGATTCCATCAAATGTTTGGCACTTTGGCATCTTTGCCTAGGGTTTCCACCACAACTTACGCATAAACACCACCGACTTCCGCAACCTAACACATTTTGTTCTCCTTAGCATTTGTGGTTGTTTGAGTTGTGATTCGAGTCTCCTAAGGTGTTTATGCTACTTAGGGACCATTGCTTCTTCATGAACTACCACCATAACTCCCGCTTAGGCTTACCCACCATACACTTCCGCCACCCCAACTTAACCCAATTTTGTTTGTGTTGTGAGTTGTGTCTCCTAAGGTGTTTCGACTACTTAGGGACCGTGCTTCCAGCTTTGGCACTTTGTATAGTCCACCACCTCACCTTACCCTCCACTTCCGCATTGTGTACTCCAAACCCCATCATTGCATTTCCGCAATCCCATTGAGTTTCTGCAAAACCACCACCGCTTTCCGCTGCCACCATTTAACATTTGCCTTTGAGATTTTGAGTTCGCGGTTTTTTCGTTTCATAAAGTGTTTCGGCTACTTAGGGACGAGTCTCCATCATCTTGCTATCTACATCAAGAACACCGCCACTCATCATCACCTCGGACGGTAACCTCCATATCATCTTGGTATCATGGTATCCCTCCATTGTATATCCCCTTGCCATTGCATTGTTAACCCCTAGCCCATTTTGTGTCACTTACCTATTGAGACTAGCCATTTGAGTATCGTCGGCAATGTTACTTGTGCACATTAGTGATCTACACCTTCTATTGCATACATACCATATCATATTGGTATCATATCATCCCTTGGGTCACAAGATTGTTCCCGCATATACACAATTGCTATCTTGGTTTGTGCATTTCGCACAAGTGGCCATATGAACAAAAAAAAGAATAAGATTTTAAGCAAAGAAAAAGAGAGCAAAGAGCTTGTAAGCAATAGCCATAGCATCATACTACCTTGCATAAGATTGTCATATCCGACCATCTTGGATCATCTTGAGAGAAACACCGGGAACCATACATATATAGCATATTTGGGATAGAAAGTGTATCCATTGTGCATCTTGTAGGTTGTGCACAAGTGTCGTATCCGCCTATTGAGCAATCGTGCTAGCGTCTCTCTTGAGTTGTGCAACACGAGCGTTTTCCGTGGACTCGACATTTTGTGCTCATTCCTTGGTTACACGACCCCATTTATCTATCCGTGTGTGTGTTTCCGTGTGCCACATATTGCTATTGGTCTACTTGTTTCACTTGCGAATTTGTGAATCTCTTTCAACATTATTGACTCTTGCTAACATTTTGCATTAAATTTTTGTGCCACCATCCTCACCGAGCTACTCCATAAGCTTTAGCTTGTAGGTGTGAGTGAACAAGTCCGGTACCCACTATTCTTTCATCTCACATTGAGTGAAACGTGATACATCCTTAACTTTGGGAAACGGTAACTTGGTATTGTTTATCTCATTTCCTACTCACCTCTACTCGAGTCTTGTGATGGATATGCAAGGCATTTCACCTTCGGTCTACAACAACAATGACGAGTTCGATGCCAAGAAAAACTCCACCAACGCCAAGATGCAAGCTCAAATGGAGGAGATTAAAGCCCTCATCAAGTCCTACAAGCGATCTTCCTCATCTTTGAGAAGACGCTCAAGTACACATGCTTCCGAACTACCATCTCCGGCAAGGTCACATCAGCATCGACACCACCACCAACAAGACGTGAAGGTCAAGAGCTCAACAGCAACAACCGCTCAATGACTTCACCATCTCCCTTGGCATCTTCGCCAAGCGACTTCAAGGAATCTTCACCTACGGACATGCGGCATCTTCGCCTACAAGCACATCAAGACTACGCTCAAGAGAAGCTCCCCAAGCTCAAGTCCGCGACTTCCACGAGCTACTACGACCTCGACACCGACCACAAGATTCCTTTATATGGGAGTCAAGAACCCAAAGAGTATCTCGAGTGGGAGCGCCTAATGGACGACTACCTCAAGCTACATCAAGTTCCTCCCGAAGATCAAGTGAAGTGCGCCACAACGAACTTCCAAGACTACGCGTCCACATGGTGGCTTCACACACCTTCGGAGAGCTACGATATGAGTTGGCCCAAGACGAAGAGAGCTTTGCGTCGAGAGTTTGTGCCTCCAACCTACACGGAACAACTTCTACACCAATTGAAGAACACCACCCAAGGATCCAAGTCCATCGACGAGTAATTCAAGTAGATGAAGCATGCCTTGCGATGAGCCGGCGTGGACAACCCCATGTCAATGAAGTTCCACTTCATGATGGGATTGACCAATGACATCTCCAAGACTATCTTCCTCGAGAACTACAAGTCCCTCGACGACAACTACATTGGTGCTCTCAAGGCGGAACAAGAAATCATGAAGGCCAAGGCCTCTCCACCCCAAGCACACTTCCCGAAGACCAAGCTCAAAGACGACGAGCATGAGGCTAGTACAACCAAGATGTCCAAGCCCGATGAGCTCCAAGACGATGCTCCCAAGTTCGACTTCACCGCCATCCCTCTTTGTGGCATTGACGATGTCGAGTCCCCCATGACTCTTTTTCAAGATGGTGCGGTGACGACTACGACTACGGAGCCTCTCAAGGAACATGCTTTGGAGGCTCGCAAGTTCGACTTCACCGTCATCCCTCTTTGTGGCATTGACGATGACAAGTCCTCCACGACTCTTTTTCAATATGGTGCGGCGACGGTTACGACTCCGGAGCCCCTCATGGGCCTTGCACAGCCCACCCCGGGTGCCCGGCCAACCGGCCCCGGGTGCCCGGCCTACACCGCCCCAGCCACCTATGGCCATCCCGGGTGCCCGGGCCTAGGACCCCCCAGTGCCCGGTCCCCCTTCTCCAGGCGGCTCTGACCGAGTGCCCGGCCGGTTCTACCATGGGTGCCCGGACCCCTCCGGAACAACCCATGTATTTTTGGTCAGTTGACCCTTGTACCCCTCTCTCCCTCTTGTTGCGTCCCTAGTCTTTAAGTACTCATCCCCTAGGTCTTTTGGAAGGATAGCAAAGTATTTAGAACATCAAAGAGAGCTTTACTCCTTGTATCCCTCCTCTTGGAGATCAAGCCCCCATCTAGGGAAGAATCCTTGGGATTATTAAGCCTTCCTCTTGCAGAAGATCAAGATCAAGACCTCACCTAATGGGAAGAACTTACCTAGTGCTATTTTCCTTCAATTGTTCATGTAATCTTGTGGATCTCATGTATGCTACTCTAGTGTATGTGATATTTGGGATTGTTTGAGTGTTTTGTTCCTTATGTTCTTGAGTGTTCTTCCTCTTCCCCCCCCCCAAGTGTGAAAAGATCCCCTCTAGGTTTTCACCCTACAACAAGAAGCCTTGGCGTTCATGAGTTCGTGTTCCGCCTTGAGAGCACCAATGTAGTAGTCGTCAAGGGACTTGTAGTTCTCGAGGAAGATAGTCTTGGAGATGTCATTGTGCAATCCCATCATGAAGTGGAACTTCATCGAAATGGGTTCATCCACAACGGATCGTCGCAAGGCATTCTTCATTTCCTTGAAGTACGCATCGATGGACTTGGATCCTTGGATGGTGTTCTCCAATTGTCGTAGAAGTTGTTCGATGTAGGTTGGAGGCATGAACTCTCGCCGCATAGCTCTCTTCGTCTTGGGACAACTCATGTGTCGCTCTCCGAAGGTGTGTGAAGCCACCATGTCGACGCATAGTCGTGGAAGTTTCTTGTGGCGCACTTCACTTGATCTTCGGGAAGGACTTATTGTAGCTTGATGTAGTCGTCCATTAGGCGCTCGCACTCGAGATACTCCTCGGGTTCTTAAGTCCCATAGAAAGGAATCTTTTGGTCGGTGTCGAGGTCGTAGTGGCTCGTGGAAGTCGCGGACTTGAGCTTGGGGAGCTTCTCGTGAGAGTAGTCTTAGGGTGCTTGTAGGCGAAGATGTTGTATGTTCGTAGGCGAAGATGCCTTGAAGTCGCTTGGCAAAGATGCTAAGGGAGATGGTGAAGTCAATGAGCGGTTGTTGGTGTTGAGCTCTTGACCTTCACATCCTTGTCGGTGTTGGTGTCAATTTTGATGTGATCTTGCCGGAGATGGTAGCTCGGAAGCATGTGCACTAGAGAGTCTTCTCGAAGATGAGGAAGATCTCTTGCGGGACTTGATGAGGGACTTGATCTCTTCCATTTGAGCATCCATCTTGGCATCGAAGTTGTTGTTCATGGCATCGAACTCGTCGTTGTTATTGTACACCGAACGCGAAATGCCTTGCCTATCCATCACAAGACTTGAGTAGAGGTGAGTAGGAAATGAGATAAACAATACCAAGTTACCTTCTCCCAAAGTTGAGGATGTGTCCCATTTCACTCAATGTGAGATGAAAGAATAGTGGAATTGGTACCGGACTTGTTCACTCACACCTATCAAGTAGAGCTTATGGAGTGGCTCGGTGAGGATAGTGGCACAAAAAATTTGATGCAAAATGTTAGCAAGAGTCAATAATGTTGAAAGAGATTCACAAATTTGCAAGTGAAACAAGTAGACCAATAGCAATGAATGGCACACGGAAACGCACACACAGATACATAAATGGGGCCGTGCAACCAAGGAATGAGCACAAAATGTTAAATCCATGGAAAACGCTCGTGTTGCACAACTCAAGAGAGACGCTAGCACGATTGCTCAATAGGCAGATACGACACTTGTGCACAACCTATAAGATGCCAAATGTATCAACTTTATATCCCAAGTATGCTATGTATGTATGGTTCCCGGTGTTTCCCAAGATGATCCAAGATGATCGGATATGACAATCCTATGTGCAATGTGGTATGATGCTATGGCTCTTGCTTACAAGCTTCTTTGCTCTTTCTCTTTTGCTTAAAAGCTTATTCTTTTTTTTGGATATGGCCACAATGCGAAATGCACAAATCAACATAGCAATTGTGTATATACGGGAAGAATCTTGTGACACAAGGTATGATATGATGATACCAATATGATATGGTATGTATGCGATGGACGGGTGGATCACTAATGTGCACAAGTAACGTTGCCGGCAATACTCAAATGGCTAGTCTCGATGGGCAAGTAACGCATAATGGGCTAGGGGTTATCAATGCTATTGCAAGGGGAATGTACAATGATGTCGTCGAGGTTACCGACCTAGTATGATGATGACCTCATGGCGATGATGAGTGGCGGTGTTCTCGATGTCGTACCGTTCCTAATTAGCTGAAATACCTTAGGAAACGGAAAAACCGAGAACTCAAAATCTCAAATGTCAAATGTCAAATGGTGGTAGCGGAAAGTGGTGGTGGTTGCGGAAGTATTGGTGGAAACCTGGTTAAAATGGGTTAAGGTTGCGGAAGGGTATGATGGGATACACACGGTGTCGTAGTCATAAGCACGGTCCCTAAGTAGCCGAAACACCTTAGGAGACACAACTCACAACACAAACAAAATTGGGTTAAGTTGGGGTGGCGGAAGTGTATGCTGGGCAAACCTATGCGGAAGTGGTGGTGGTGGTTGATGAAGAAGCAACCGTCCCTAATTAGATGAACCACCTTAGGAGGCACAAGTCACAACTCAAACAACCACATATGAAATGGGGGACAAAATCAGTTAGGTTGCGGAAGTCGGCGGTGGTAATGCAGATGATATGGTGGTGGCCCTAGGCCAAGATGCCAAAGTTCCAAATATTTTATAGAGTCAAATGATGGAGGTGGTATTTTTGTGGGATGGGGGATGTCAATAGCTTCAAAATGAACTAAAGAACGTCAAAATCAGACTCTGGATGAATTAGTTATGGCCGAAACAAGAATTCAACCGAGTCAGTGTCAGGGTTACCCGGATATCCAGGAGTAGGTCCGGATGATCCGGGTTCGTCAACCAGATTTCTTTCACGTGGGGTGTCCGGACATCCGGGAGATGGTCCAGCTGATCCGGGTGGATCCGGATGATCCGGGAGTACATCCAGATGATCTGGGCAGGTCAAACTGCTCGGGATTTCCTCTCGGGGACAAATTTTTGGGCGGAAATGGATGATTTTTGGGGCAAAAATGAGGAGATTTCATGGATGGAAGGTGGGGAAACTTGGGGAGATGCTATATCCACTCGAAACCAAGTAAATCCATGGATCAAAATCAACAAAACATCATCAAACCAACAAATCACAAAAAAAAATAGGCGCTATTTTGGTGGGGATTTTCGAAATTTAGGATGAAATCAAGCAAAAGAAGGCTAGAAAATGGTGGGGGAACTCCAAATTCGTGATAAACGTGGCTCATGATACCAAGATGATATAGGGTGGAACCCTAGATGGCCGATCTTTCACGAAATGGAGGGGATCCAGCGAAGCACATGAAGAACACGAGGGGAAAACGAGAGGAACACTTGATGAGGACATCAATACCATTGTTACACCCACAACCCCTGCTACTATACATACTGGACCGATTACTAGAGCTCGCGCACGCCAATTAAATTACCAGGTACTTTCGTTTCTTGGTAATGATTCTAATGTTCATGAGAATATGATGCTGCCTAAATTGGATACATTTGTTTTGCTTACAAATGAAGGGCCTAGCTTGGAGAAGGATGAACATTGGAGTAAGAACAAGCATGGAGTTGATGGCATGCGCAAGGGAGACAAGAACAGAGTTTCAAGTGATGATTTCAGGACTACGAAGCCACCATAATGACGGCATGAAGCCTTGGACGAAATATACAAGATGCCACTTCATAATTTTCGTCAAGAGGCTATTCTAGGTGCTGCGTCACTTTATTTTTGGGTCAGACCCATGTAATTTCGAAATACTTCAATATAGGTTATTTTTAGAGTCCGTATGTGTGGGGAAACAAGAGTTAGGGTTGGTTTCGGACTCCTCCTCCAAGGGACACGAAATCCACCCCCCCTCTTCCTCCATTTATACAGCCCTTAGGGTATCGTTTAGACTTTGGGTTTTGTTTAGATTAAAGTTCGCCATAGCTGCAGCTTCGCGTTCTTCGTTTGTGTTCAACGACCAGACAAAGACGTCACAGAACCCCCACCTTGATCAATAAAGCTTTCCTCTTATATTCGCAATATCCAGATTGCAATCTTAGTTTCTTGCTTGTTCTTCGTTTGCCTGCAGGAAACAGACCTTCGTGGTCAGGTTGATCATGCTCCGGCGTGGTCAATAACCTCTCGGAATTGGTTTAACGATTGCTAAGGCGCGACATCCTCGCACGTTCATACTCGGATCGTTAAAGTCGACTTCCTCCAAAACGATAGCCACCATCTCATTGAAAGACGGAACACCTTTGCCCCTATCAAGTGTTATCAGATTTCCAGGTTGCTCGGTGAGATTTTATAGTTTTCCGTAGTTTAGATCGAGTCTGTTCTTCATACCTACAGTCCACAGAAAAGCCACAAAAAATTAGGGTTAGTTCATCATATCCGAACCAATCTGAGCCTTTGCATAATCTTTTTAGGGTTTTTGCTTTGTTGAATTTGCGGTTGCATCGTCGTGTCAAGTTGCTGGTCTTCGAGTCTAGTCTTTTAGAGTTTCGAGTTCTGGTCATAAGTTGTCACACCGCCGCCGCACCATCATCATCGCCCTGCCATCTACCACCATCGCTTATCCGCCACCGCTCTGAATCCGTATCCATATACCACCACAAATCCGTATCCATATACCACCACCGATCTGTATCCATATACCACCACCGCTACCATATACCACCACCGCTGCCATATCCTACCACATATATCCACCACCTATCCGAGTTCTTTTCATATTAGGTTTGTTTTTTAGATCCATCTATTTTCCGTTTCGTGTTTCCTTGCCTGAGGTCTCGGAAAAAATATAGTCAAAAAATTTCGTGCCCATCCTGTCATTTGACTTGGGAAGAGTTTTGAGACACTCGCCATTATAGTGATTTTTCGCAAAAAAAAAGAGGAGCGCAAAAAGACGGAGAGAAAAAATTCCAGAATGTGATTTTCCCTTGTTTTCGTGCAGCGCCGTGATTTTTGTAGTGTTCTAGGCTAGTGTCTCTAGCACGGTCTAGCCTAGGACCAGCACAGTACCATCATTGATCGTTTATTCAACTTTGCATCTCTGAATTGATTATTGCTGACCTTTTTTCTACCATATTATAAGCCCTCCTAGCTCCATATACATCTACGTCGCGCATTGACTCTCCCTGGTAATCGCTCTATCCAAGCTTTGAGAGTTTTGACTACAACGGTTGCCGATCACCACCTGCTGCTAGGTAAGAACTTGTAAGAATTTTAGATTTGTTTGATGGATTTGTGACACCCACCACCACCATTTTCTAGTAGTCTGTAGCATCATATTCCTGTGTGTTCCTATTGCTGCTAACCATGGCAGGTTCACTAGTCGATGAGATTGACTGGGAGAACATGATGAATAAGGATTTGCATGATAAATTTCAGCAAATGATGACTGAACAGGAGCAAGATGTGCTGAACAATTTTGAAGAGGCCATGGATAAGATAACTGGCCTTGAGAGGACGTTCGAAACAAAGCTTGATAGCAGATTTAATGAACTGCTTGCACACCTTCCACAACCACCACCGGTTGCACCTTCCGCACCTCTGCAACTACAACAACGACGACGACTACCACCACGTCGTGAAACAACCCTCCGCCGAGCGAGCCATGTCCCTCTTGAGCCTGGCCAAACTGTTGGTGTTGCTGTTGATACTTTTGTGGATCATGCTGCTAATGAGGAGGAGGATGATTATGCGGGAGGTTACGAGGATGAGGTTGATCAAAATCAGAACTACGTGCAACCACCAGCACCAGGTTGTCCACATGCAAATAATCGCAATGGTAGGGCTGCATTACCAGCTCAGGTACGAGATCATGACCATTTTCCTAAACTGAAATTGAATATTCCACCATTTGAGGGTAGTTCTTGATATATATCTTACTTGGGAGGTAGAAACAGGACAACGTTTTACATGTTCAGAATATCCCGAGGGGAGACGTGTTGCTACTGCACTTTGTGCTTTCACTAGTTTTGCTTGTGTGTGGTGGTCTGAACATCGTAGATTATATCTGAATAATATTCCAACTACTTGGGCTGGTTTGAAAACTGCTATGCGTACTCGTTGGGTTCCACCTTACTATCAACGTGAATTACTTAAAAAATTGCAGCGTTTAAGACAAGGAAAATATTCTATAGAGGAATATTATCAAGAATTACAAACTAGCATGATTAGATGTGGTATTGTTGAGGATAATGAAGCTATGCTTGCACGTTTTATGGGTGGATTAAAAAGAGACATTCATACCATTCTAGAGTATAAGGAGTATAATAATATCACTCGCTTATTCCATCTTGCTTGTAAAGCTGAACGTGAAGTGCAGGATCGACAGGCATTGGCGCGAACTAACTTTTCTGCAGGTCGACCTTCATCATGGACACCACGTGCATCCTCTACTTCCACTGCACCATCACCTCCATCAGGTGCCACCTCCAACCGTGATACAAGAAAGCAGGCACAACCACCACTATCTGCTAAGAGCACTCCTGGTGGGCCTGCACAGATATCTTCTTCTTCCATAGCATCAATAGGGCACACAAGTGATATTATTTGTCGTCGTTGTAAGGGAAGAGGTCATTATGCGAGAGAATGCAAATCTTAGTGTGTGATGATTGCTACTGAGGATGGTGGGTATGAGTCCGCTAGTGACTATGATGAGGAGACTTTGGCTCTTATTACACATGAAGAACACGGTGGAGATGATTCTGATCATGAGACACGTTACATGGCTCCTGAAGATGCCGACAGGTATGAATGTTTAGTTGCTCAACGTGTTTTGAGTGTGCAGGTCACACAAGGTGAGCAAAATCAGAGGCATAATTTGCTCCATACAAAGGGAGTTGTGAACAAGCATTCTTTTCGCGTCATCATAGATGGAGGGAGCTGCAACAACTTGGCTAGCATGGAGATGGTGGAGAAGCTATCTCTCACCACAAGACTACATCCACATCCTTACTACATCCAATGGTTCAACAACAGCGGCAAGCTTAAGGTAACATGTACAGTTCCTGTGTATTTTAGTATCTCTACATATGTTGATTATGTTGATTGTGATGTGGTACCTATACAAGCATGTTCCTTATTACTTGGTAGACCATGGCAATTTGATAAAAAAATTGTACACCATGGTAGAAACAATCAGTATACTCTTGTTCATAAGGATAAAAATATTACTTTGCTTCCTATGACTCCTGATTCCATTTTTAAAGATGATATTAATAGAGCTAATAAAGCAAAACAGGAGAAAAATAAGAGTGAAATTCAGATTGTGGCAAAAGAATTTGAGCAACAAATGAAACCTAATAATAAACCATCTAGTGTTGCTTCTGAAATTACATTGAAAAGTGCATGTTTACTTGCCACAAAATTCGGTATTGATGAGCTAGATTTCAGCAAATCTGTTTGCTATGCTTTTGTGTGCAAAGAGGCATTATTTTCATTCGAGGACGTGCCTTCTTCTTTGCCCCCTTCTATCACTAACATTTTGCACGAGTTCGCTGACGTATTTCCAAAAGACGTGCCACCGGGATTACCACCTATTCGAGGGATTGAGCATCAAATTGACTTAATTCCCGGTGCATCGCTACCCAACCATGCACCATACCATACCAATCCAGAGGAGATGAAGGAGACTATGCGTCAAGTGCAGGAGCTGCTCGACAAAGGTTATATATGTGAATCTCTTAGTCCTTGTCCTATTATACTAGTGCCTAAAAAGGATGGTACGTCGCGTATGTATGTTGATTGTAGAGGCATTAATAATATTACTATTCGTTATCGTCATCCTATTCCTAGGCTAGATGATATGCTTGATGAATTGAGTGGCTCTAATAATATTACTATTCGTTATCGTCATCCTATTCCTAGGCTAGATGATATGCTTGATGAATTGAGTGGCTCTACAATATTCTCCAAAGTTGATTTGCGTAGTGGATACCATAAAATTCGTATGAAATTGGGAGATGAATGGAAAACAACATTTAAAACTAAGTTTGGTTTATATGAGTGGTTAGTCATGCCTTTTGGGTTAACTAATGCACCTAGTACTTTCATGAGACTAATGAACGAAGTTTTACGTGCTTTCATTGGTAGATTTTTTGATAGTCTATTTTGATGATATACTGATTTATAGCAAATCTTTGGAAGAACATTTGGAACATTTATGTGATGCACGTTTGTTTGGTAACCTTGGGAAGTGCACCTTTGCATCGACCGAGTATCTTTTCTTGGCTATGTTGTTACTCCACAGGGAATTGAAGTTGATAAAGCCAAGATTGAAGCTATTGAGAGTTGGCCGCAGCCCAAAACGGTCACACAAGTGAGGAGTTTTCTTGGACTCGCTGGTTTCTATAGGCGTTTTGTGAGGGATTTTAGCACCATTGCTGCACCTCTCAATGAGCTTACAAAGAAGAATGTGCCTTTTGTTTGGGGTACCGCGTAGGAAGAAGCCTTCACTGTATTGAAAGATAAGTTGACACATGCTCCTTTACTTCTACTTCCTGATTTTAATAAGACTTTTGAGCTTGAATGTGATGCTAGTGGAATTGGATTAGGAGGTGTGTTATTACAAGATGGCAAACATGTTGCATACTTTTCTGAAAAATTGAGTGGGCCTAGTCTGAGCTATACTACTTATGATAAAGAATTATATGATCTTGCTCGGACCTTGGAAACATGGCAACATTATTTATGGCCCAAAGAATTTGTTATACATTCCAATCATGAATCTTTGAAACACATTAAAAGTCAAGCAAAACTGAACCGTCGACATGCTAAATGGGTTGAATCCATTGAGTCTTTCCCTTATGTCATTAAACACAAGAAGGGTAGAGAAAATGTTATTGCTGATGCATTGTCTCGTAGTTATACTATGCTTTCACAACTTGACTTTAAAATATTTGGTTTGGAGACCATCAAAGATAAATATGTGCATGATGCTGAATTTAAAGATGTATTGCATAATTGTAAAGATGGTAGAACATGGAACAAGTTCGTCATTAACGATGGATTTGTGTTTCGTGCTAACAACCTATGCATTCCAGCTAGCTCCGTTCGTCTTTTGTTGTTGCAGGAGGCGCATGGAGCAGGACTAATGGGACACTTTGGCGTGAAGAAGACGGAGGATATACTTGCTACACATTTCTTTTGGCCAAAGATGAGATGGGATGTTGAGACTTTTGGTGCTGGCTGCACTACATGTCAAAAAGCTAAGTCACGACTCAATCCTCATGGTTTATATATGCCTTTGCCTGTACCTAGTGTTCCTTGGGAGGATATATCTATGGACTTTGTTTTAGGTTTACCTCGAACAAAGAAGGGGAGGGATAGCATATTTGTTGTCATGGATAGGTTCTCGAAAATGGCACACTTTATACCATGTCATAAAAGCGATGATGCTGTTAATGTTGCTGATTTGTTCTTTCGTGAAATTATTCGCTTGCATGGTGTGCCAAATACTATTGTTTCATATATTGATACTAAATTTCTTAGCCACTATTGGAGATGTTTATGGGCTAAGTTGGGGACTAAACTGCTTTTTAGTACATGTCATCCCCAAACTGATGGACAAACTAAAGTAGTCAATAGAACATTGTCTACCATGCTTAGGGTTGTTTTGAAGAATAACAATAAAATGTGGGAACAATGCTTGCCTCATATTGAATTTGCTTATAATCGTTCATTGCATTCTACTACTAAGATGTGCCCTTTTGAAATTGTGTATGGTTTCCTACCTCGTGCACCTATTGATTCGTTGCCTCTTCCATCTTCGGAGAAGGTTAATTTTGATGCTAAACAACGTGTTGAATTTATTTTAAAAATGCATGAGTTAACTAAGGAAAACATTGAGTGTATGAATGCTAAATATAAACTTGCGGGAGATAAGGGTAGAAAACATGTTGTGTTTGCACCTGGAGATCTTGTTTGGTTACATTTGCGTAAGGATAGATTTCCTGATTTGCGCAAATCAAAGCTAATGCCACGTGCTGATGGCCCTTTTAAGGTGTTAGAGAAAATAAATGATAATGCATATAAACTTGAGCTGCCTGCAGATTTTGGGGTTAGTCCCACTTTTAACATTGCAGATTTGAAGCCTTATTTGGGTGAGGAAGATGAGCTTCCGTCAAGGATGACTTCATTTCAAGAAGGGGAGGATGATGAGGACATAAATACCATTGTTACACCCACAGCCCCTGCTACTATACATACTGGACCGATTACTAGAGCTCGCGCATGCTAATTAAATTACCAGGTACTTTTGTTTCTTGGTAATGATTCTAATGTTCATGAGAATATGATCCTGCCTAAATTGGATACATTTATTTTGCTTACAAATGAAGGGCCTAGCTTGGAGAAGGATGAACATTGGAGTAAGAACAAGCATGGAGTTGATGGCATGCGCAAGGGAGACAAGAACAGAGTTTCAAGTGATGATTTCAGGAGTATGAAGCCACCATAATGACGACATGAAGCCTTGGACGAAATATACAAGATACCACTTCATAATTTTTGTCCAGAGGCTATTCTAGGCGCTGCGTCACCTTATTTTTGGGTCAGGCCCATGTAATTTCAAAATACTTCGATATAGGCTGTTTTTAGAGTCCGTATGTGTGGGGAAACAAGAGTTAGGGTTGGTTTCGGACCCCTCCTCCAAGGGCCACGAAATCCCCCCCCCCCTCTTCCTCCATATATACAACCCTTAGGGCATCGTTTAGACTTTGGGTTTTGTTTAGATTAAAGCTCGCCATAGCTGCAACTTCGCGTACTTCATTTGTGTTCAACGACCAGACAAAGACGTCATAGAACCCCACCATGATCAATAAAGCTTTCCTCTTATATTCGCAATATCTAGATTGCAATCTTAGTTTCTTGCTTGTTCTTCGTTTGCCTGCAGGAAACAGACCTTCGTGGTCAGGTTGATCGTGCTCCCGCGTGGTCAATAACCTCTCGGAGTTGGTTTAGCGATTGCTAAGGCATGACATCCTCGCATGTTCGTAGTCGGATCGTCAAAGTCGACTTCCTCCAAAACGATAGCCACCATCTCATCGAAAGACGGGACACCTTTGCCCCTATCAACACTCAAGAACAAGTCCAATCACACATCCACTAGACAATCACACACACAATATCCACAAGCTACATGAATAACAAAGGGAAAGATACAAGGTAAAGTTCATCCCAAATCCAAAGGAGATGGGGGCTTGAATCCTAGAAGGATCTTCTCTGTGAGGAGGTCTTGAATCCCTCGGGATCTTCTCCTAGATGCAGGTCTTGGCCTTGCTACCTCTTGAGCACTGCGTTGGTTTTCCCTTGAAGAGGAAAGGGTGACGCAGTAAAGTAGCGTAAGTATTTCCCTCAGTCTTTGAGAACCAAGGTATCAATCTAGTAGCAGGTCACGCTCAAGTCCCTTGCACCTACACAAACAAATAAGAACTTCGCAACCAACGCGATAAAGGGGTTGTCAATCCCTTCACGGTCACTTACAAGAGTGAGATCTGATAGAGATGATAAGATAATATGTTTGGTATTTTTATGATAGGTAGTAAAATTAAAGAATGCAAAGTAAACAGTATGGAAATAACGGAGATTAATATGATGGAAAATAGACCCGGGGCCATAGGTTTCACTAGTGGCTTCTCTCAAGAGCATAAGTATTACGGTGGGTGAACGAATTACTGTCGAGCAATTGATAGAATTGAGCATAGTTATGAGAATATCTAGGTATGATCATGTATATAGGCATCACGTCCGTGACAAGTAGACCGACTCCTACCTGCATCTACTACTATTACTCCACACATCAACCGCTATCCAGCATGCATCTAGAGTATTAAGTTCATAAGAACAGAGTAACGCTTTAACCAAGATGACATGATGTAGAGGGATAAACTCATGCAATATGATATAAACCCCATCTTTTTATCCTCGATGGCAACAACACAATACAATACGTGTCGTTTCCCCTACTGTCACTGGGATCGAGCACCGCAAGATTGAACCCAAAGCTAAGCACTTCTCCCATATCAAGAAAGATCAATCTAGTAGGCCAAACCAAACTGATAGTTCGAAGAGACTTGCAAAGATAACCAATCATACATAAAAGAATTCGGAGAACATTCAAATATTGTTCATAGATAATCTTGATCATAAACCCACAATTCATCAGATCTCGACAAACACACAACAAAAGAAGATTACATCGAATAGATCTCCAAGAGAATCGAGGAGAACTTTGTATTGAGATCCAAAGAGAGAGAAGAAGGAATCTAGCTAATAACTATGGACCCGAAGGCCTGAGATAAACTACTCACACATCATCGAAGAGGCTATGGTGTTGATGTAGAAGCCCTCCGTGATCGATGCCCCCTTCGGCAGGATGCCGGAAAAGGCCCCAAGATGGGATCTCACGGGTACAGAAGGTTGCGGCGGTGGAATTAGGTTTTCGTGGTCGCTTCTGATGGTTTGGGGGTACGTAGGTATATATAGGAGGAAGGAGTAGGTCGGTGGAGCCACGAGGGCCCCACGAGGGTGGAGGGCGCGCCTGGGGGGTAAGCGCGCCCCCTGCCTCGTAGCCGCCTCGTTGGTTGCTTGAGGTCCCCTCCAAGTCCTCTGGATCACGTTTGTTCCAAAAATCACGCTCCCAAAGGTTTCGTTCCGTTTGGACTCCGTTTGATATCCTTTTTCTGCGAAACACTGAAATAGGCAAAAAAACAACAATTTGGGCTGGGCCTCCGGTTAATAGGTTAGTCCCAAAAATAATATAAAAGTGTATAAATAAGCCCATTAAACATCCAAAACAGAATATATAATAGCATGGAACAATCAAAAAATTATAGATATGTTGGAGACGTATCAAGCATCCCCAAGCTTAATTCCTGCTTGTCCTCGAGTAGGTAAATGATAAAAACAGAATTTTTGATGTGGAATGCTTCTTAGCATAATTCTCAATGTAAATCTTTTTATTGTGGCATGAATATTTAGATCCGAAAGATTCGAGATAAAAATTTAATGTTGACATGAAAACAATAATACTTCAAACATGCTAACCAAGCAATTATGTCTTATCAATAACATAGCCAAAGAAAGCTTATCCCTACAAAATCATATAGTTAGGCCATGTTTCAATATTTTCACACAAACGTTCTCATCATGCATAACCTCGACGACAAGCCGAGTAATTGGTTCAAACTTTTTAACGCGCTTCAGCCTTTTCAACTCTTACGCAATACATGAGCGCAAGCCATGGATATAGCACTACGGGTGGAGTAAAGTATAATGATGGGGGTTATGTGAGAAAACAAAAAGGTAGAAAGTCTCACATTGACGCAGCTAATCAATAGGCTATGGAGATTCCCATCAATTGATGTCAATGAGAGGAGTAGGGATTGCCATGCAACGGATGCACTAGAGCTATAAATATATGAAATCTCAACAAAAGAAACAAAGTGGGCGTGCATCCAACTTGCTTGCTCACGAAGACCTAGGGCATTTTGAGGAATCCCATCATTGGAATATACAAGACAAGTTCTATAATGAAAAATACCCACTAGTATATGAAAGTGACAACATAGAAGACTCTCTATCATGAAGATCATAGTGCTACTTTGAAGCACAAGTGTGGAAAAAGAATAGTAACATTGTCCCTTCTCTCTTTTTCTCTCATTTTTTTCTTTTTTTTCTTTGGGCCTTCTTTTTTCCTTTTTTTTCTTTGGCCTCTTTTTTTATTTATTTAGTCCGGAATCTCATCCCGACTTGTGGGGGAATCATAGTCTCTATCATCCTTTCCTCACATGGGACAATGCTCTAATAATGATGATCATCACACTTTTATTATTTACAACTCAACAATTACAACTCAATACTTAGAACAAAATATGACTCTATGTGAATGCCTCCGGCGGTGTACCGAGATATGCGATGAATCAAGAGTGACGTGTATAAAAATTATGAATGGTGGCTTTGCCACAAAATACGATGTCAACTACATGATCATGCAAAGCAATATGACAATGATGAAGCATGTCATAATAAACGGAACGGTGGAAAGTTGCATGGCAATGTATCTCAGAATGGCTATGGAAATGCCATGATAGGTAGGTATGGTGGCTGTTTTGAGGAAGATATAAGGAGGCTTATGTGTGATAGAGCGTATCATATCATGGGGTTTGGATGCACCGGCGAAGTTTGCACCTACTGTCAAGGTGAGAAAGGGCAATGCGCGGTACCGTAGAGGCTAGAAAATTGTGGAAGGTTGAGAGTGCGTATAATCCATGGACTCACATTAGTCATAAAGAACTCATATACTTATTGCAAAAGCTTATTAGCCCTCGAAGCAAAGTACTACTACGCATGCCCCTAGAGGGATAGATTGGTAGGAAAGACCATCGCTCGTCCCCGACCGCCACTCATAAGGAAAGCAATAAAAGAACACCTATGTGCCAAAATTGTTACACAACTTTTACCATACGTGCATGCTATGGAACTTGCCAACTTCAACACAAGTATTTCTAAATTTCACAATTAATCAACTAGCACACTCTAATATTACCACCTTTATATCTCAAAACACTTATCAAGTATCTAACTTCTCATGATATCCAATGAACTCAATATGGAAGATTAATTTCACAATTAAAGCAAATTACCATGCTGTTAAAGACTCTCAAAATAATATAAGTGAAGCATGATAGATCAATAATTTATATAAAATACAACCACCATCGTGCTCTAAAAGATATAAGTGAAGCACTAGAGCAAAAACTATATAGCTCAAATGATATAAGTGAAGCACATTGAGTATTCTAACAAATTCCGAATCATGTGTGTCTCTCTCAAAAGGTGTGTACAGAAAGGATGATTGTGGAAAACTAACAAACAAAGACTCAAATCATACAAGACGCTCCAAGCAAAACACATATAATGTGGTGAATAAAAATATAGCTCCAAGTAAAGTTACCGATGGATGAGGACGAAAGAGGGGATGCCTTTCGGGGCATCCCCAAGCTTTGGATTTTTGGTGTCCTTGGATTTACCTTGGGGTGCCTTGGGCATACCCAAGCTTAGGCTCTTGCCACTCCTTGTTCCATAGTCCATCAAATCTTCACCCAAAACTTGAAAACTTCACAACACAAAACTTAACAGAAAATCCCGTGAGCTCCGTTAGCGAAAGAAAACAAAACACCACTTCAAGGTACTGTATTGAACTCATTCTTTATTTATATTTGTGTTAAACCTATTGTATTACAACTTCTCTATAGTTTATAAGCTCTTTTACTAGCCATAGATTCATCAAAAGAAGCAAACAACACACGAAAAACAGAATCTGTCAGAAATAGAACAGTCTGTAGTAATCTGTAACTAATACAAACTTCTAGAACTCAAACAATTCTACCAAAATAGGACGACCTAAATATTTTGTTTATTGATCTGCTGCAATTGGAATCAGTATTTTATCACGTTCTGGTGATTTTAAACAATTGTTTTCGTGAGCAGAAAGTTTCTAGAATTTTTAGCAGGATCAAATAACTAACATCCAAGAAGATCCTATAGGTTTAACTTGGCACAACCACTAATTAAAACACAAAACAACATCTAAACAGAGGCTAGATGGATTATTTATTCCTAAACAGAACCAAAAAGCAAAAAACTAAAAATAAAATTGGGTTGCCTCCCAACAAGCGCTATCGTTTAACGCCCCTAGCTAGGCATAAAAACAAGGATAGATCTAGGTATTGCCATCTTTGGTACGCAATTCTTCAATAAGACACCTATAACACTTAGGAGTTTCTTTATTTTTATTAATTATCAAACTCCTAGGCAAAAAATCGAGAAAATCATTTGTAGCAAAAGGTTCCTTAAGGATAGCGAGAAAGTTGGGGTGAACACTTATGGATTTGAGATCAACATTTCCCTTACTAGAACTTTCACCCTTACTTTTAGGAACATACATACATTTAGCAATCTTAGCATTAGAAGGAGTGTTTTTCACGGAAGAAAAGGCAGATCCTAGGTTGGTAATAATATCCTCAATTTTATCAATTCTAGTGGAATCTTGATCTATTTTCTCATTAACCATAGGTTCCTTTTCTTTAAAAAATTTAACAGCAACTCCTACCTTAGATCCGTATTGGGTAATTTGGTTGTGGATCTTTCTATCAAAATTTTCAATCAACTCTAAGGTGGCAACTTTATTTTCAATAATTTCAAGCCGTTGCATCAACTCTTGACATGCTGATGTCCGTAGGATGCTCTGCATCATTCTCCATGCCATCTATCTTCTCCATGGCCTCTTTAAATCTGTTTAGCACATCTTGCATCTGTCCACTCATCATTTGCTGAAACTTATCATGAAGCTCATTGTTCGTCAAGTTCTCCCAGTCAATCTCGTCGGCTTGTGATCCTGCCATGGTTAGCAGCAATACAAACACACAAGAAAATGATCCTACAGACTACTAACAAGTGGTGGTGGTGGGTGTCACAAATCCGTCAAGCAAATCTCAAATTCTTACCAGTTCTTACCCAGCAGCAGGCGGTGATCGGCAATCGATGTAGTCAAAACTCTCAAAGCTTGGATAGAGCGATTACCAGGGAGAGTCAAACGCATGAGGTAGATGTATGTGGAGCTAGGAAGGCTTATAATATGGTAGCAAAAAAGTTCAGCAATAATCAATTCAGAGATGCAAAGTTGAATATACGCTCAACGACGGTACTGTGCTGGTCCTAGGCTAGACCGTACTAGAGACGCGAGCCTAGAACATGAACAAAATCACGCCGCGGCACGTAAACAAGGGAAAAGCACACTCTGGAAAAAAATCGCTCTGTTTTTTTGGCGCTCTTTTTTCTTTTGCGCTCTTTTTTTGCGAAAAATCACTATAATGGAGAGTATCTCAAAACTCTTCCTAGGTCAAAATGACAGGATGGGCATGATTTTTTTTACTATTTTTTCGGAAATCGGGGCAGCGACGAAGAAATAGTGTGACAAAAAATCACTATGATGGCACATGGCTCAAAAGACTCGGAAAAGCCTAAAAATAGGATAGGGAAAAAATTGACTGCGAAAAATTTGGCCTAAATTTTTTTAAACCTACTCAGGCAAGGAAACACGAATCGGAAATTATATGGATCTTGAAAACAAACCTAATATGAAAGGAACTCGGATTGGTGGTGGATATATGGTGGTAGGATATGGCAGCGGTGGTGGTATATTGCAGCGATGGTGGTAGCGGTGGTGGTATATGGATACAGATCGCTGGTGGTATATGGATACGGATTGGTGGTGGTATATGGATACGGATCAGTGGCGGATGAGCGGTGGTGGTAGATAGTAGGGGCGATGATGATGGTGTGGCAGCGGCATGACAACTTATGACCAGAACTCAAAACTCTAAAAGACTAGACGCTAACACCAACAACTAGACACGACGATGTAACCACAAATTCAGCAAAGCAAAAACCCTAAAAAGATTATGCAAAGGCCTAGATTGGTTCGGATATGATGAACTAACCCTAATTTTTTTGTGCCTTTTTCATGGATTGTAGGTATGAAGAACAGACTCGATCCAAACTACGAAAAACTGTAAAATCTCACCGAGCAACCTGCAAATTTGATACCACTTGATAGAGGCGAAGGTGTCCCGATGTTTTGATGAGATGGTCGCTATCGTTTTCTGTGGGAGTCGACCTTGATGATCTGACTACGAACGTGCGAGACGTCGCGCCTTAGCAATCGCTAAACCAACTTCCGAGGGGTTATTGACCACGACGGAGCACGATCAACCTGACCACGAGGGTCTGTTTCCTGCGAGCAAACGAAGAACAAGCAAGAAACTGAGATTGCAATCTGGATATTGCGAATATAAGAGGAAAGCTTTATTAATGAAGGTGGGGTTCTGTGATGCCTTTGTCTGGTCGTTGAATACAAACGAAGTACGTGAAGTTGCAGCTATGGCGAACTTTTAATCTAAACAAAAACCAATGTCTAAATGATGCCCTCCTAAGGGTTGTACATATGGAGGAAGAGTGGGGGAATTTCGTGGCCCTTGGAAGAGGGGTCCGAAACCAACCTGATGTGGAGCATCCTATGGTCATCCCCATGGACCTACCATCCTCTCACCAAGTGCCAAGAGGACCTATGACACAAGCACGAGCTAGAGCTCTCGAGACAGAGGTGACCTCCTTCCTTAGTGATATCACATATGATCCACTCGAGACATGGCTACTACCTAAGTCCGAGATGTTGTGCATGATTAGGTACAAAGAGGACCCTCCCAAAGATGCATGTGAAGACGGAAAAGTCCTCAAGTTCACGGATGAAGAGAACCAACGGAAGGAGTCAAGAACAGCTTCTAAGCCCCGGACATCAGGCCGTGACCCCGGACATCCGGCCCCTGGAGCATCGTCCACAGCAGCCGCCCAGCCGCCAAGCACCTACAGGCCCCGGACATGCGGCCCTAGCCCGGACATTCGGCCCGAAGCCCGGAAATCCGGCACCCTCTATCCAGAGAGAACTGAGGTCGACCCCGCCAGCATGGACATCCGGACCCCCTGCCCGGACATTCGTCCCGTCCCGAGCCTCTGGACATCCGGCCCATCGCTCGGACATCCGGACCCCTCCTATCCAGAGAACGTCACGGCCAGCCCCGACCGCCCGGACATCCGGCGCCTACCCGGACATGCGGCACCTCGTGTAGGCCCGGACATCCGACCTCCCCTGTCTGCGCATAGTGTAAGGGCCCGAGGTCCATGTACCCCTTCGCCCACCTAGAATATATATACTCCTCCTCCTCCTCCCTCTTTCTAGGGTTATCGTTGTGATAGCTCATATGTGAGATAGCGCCTCGCTCATCCATCTGGATCTACTCCATCGCGAGGGACCGATACCTCTTTGGAGAAGATCCACTTGGATTCAAGACCCCTAACAGGAAAACCTCGATACCTCCTCATGGAGAAGAACCGGTTACCCTATGTATCGTCTCTTGTTGGATTTGGACCGTGTTATCTCTATGTGTACTTGGGTCTAGCATATGTGTGACCTAATCTTCTTGGTTTGAGTGATTCTCTCGTGTTTCCCCTCGTGATTTCTCCTCGTGTTCTTCGTGTTCATCGCGGGATCCGCTCCTTTCATGAAAGATCGGCCGTATAGGGTTCCACCCTACATCATCTTGGTACATTAACCACGTTGATCACGATTTCGGAGCCTCCCCTCTTTGTTTTCTAGCCATGTTTTGTTGATTTTGTCCCAAATTCAAAAATTCCCCACAAAAATAGCCCCCAAATGTTTTTTGTGATTTGTTGGTGTGATGAAGTTTAGTTGGATTTGATTCGTGGATTTCGTGTGTTGCAGGTAGATCTAGCTTCCCCCCATCTTTTCCCCAATTTCCATCCATAAAATCCCCTGAATTTTGCCCCGAATTTGCCTCTTGCACGCGGAGTTCTTCGAGTTCGTCAACGGATCCAGAGCCCGGACATCCGGCCCGAACCCTCGGACATCCGGCCATCCCGGACATCCGACCCGCAAGCCCGGACATCCGGCCCCTGACAGCATCTCTTCCATCCACCGCTTCATTTTACGCCTAACTGTCGCCAAACTTTGCTCCGATGCCCACGTACACTTCCGCATACCACCATCACTTCGCATAGCACCACCGCTTTCCACATACACCACCATCGCTTACCCACTACCAATTCCGACAATTTTGACACGTTTTTCTTTGAGAATTTGAGTTGCGGTTCTCATGTCCTATTATGTTTCAGCTATTTAGGTACGGTTTGGCATCAACATCATCGCCTCTCATCTTCACCACGGACTCGTCATCGATGATGACCACTTCACCATGTTGACACCATCATCCGTTCTTGCTAACAAACAACCAACCTCAACGGTAACCTCATCTTGGTATCATGATATCATTATACATTCTTGCCATTGCATTGATAACCACCATAGCCCAATTTTGCGTAGCTTACCCATCAAGACTAGCCTTTGAGTATTGCCGGCAATGTCATTTGTGCACATTAGTGGTCATACTTCCCATAGCATACATACCATATCATCTTGGTACATATCTTGGTATCAACTTTTGTGTCACAAAGTTGTCATCGCATACACAATTGCTATCTTGGTTCGTGAAGTTTTGCATGAGAAAAGAGCTCAAAAGACAAAGAGCATAACAAGCTTTTAAGCAAAAGGGAAAGATAAGCAAAGAGCTTATAAGCAAGAACCATAGCATCATACTACATTATGATTGTCATACTCGATCGTCTTGGATTATATCATCGGAATACCATACATATAGCATACTTGGGACAGAAGTCGTTGCATTTTTGCTTAGTAGGTTGTGCACAAGTTTTGTATCCGCCTATTGTGCAATCATGCTATCGTCTCTCCAGTGTTGCGCAACAAGAGAATTTTCGAGGATTCCACATTTTGGCTCATTCCTTGGTTGCACGACCCCACTTATCTATTTGCGTGTGTGTTTCCGTGTACCATATCTTGCTATTGATCTACTTGTTGCATTTGCAAATTTGTGAATCTTTTCCAGCATTATTGAAGCTCACTAACAATTGCATCAAATTTTGTGCCACCATCCTAACCAAGCTCCACCATAAGCTTTTACTTGTGTAGGTATGAGAAACCGACAAGAATTGGTACCACTTGTGCTATTTCCTTGTTACACATTTGAGTGATCATTGATCCATGTTCAACATCGGTCAAGGTACATTTGGTATAAGTTCTTCTCTTTCTCACACTCACATATTTGTTTGGAATGATGGATAGGCCAAGTACTTCAACCAACCCACTCCTCATCGAGCACGACGACGACATGACTTCCTATGTCACCAAGAGCCACCTCTTTGTTACACCAGAAGCTTTGCATCAAGAACAACAAGCTTTGGGCGACCGCATCGACAACCTCGCCTCTGACCTACGACAACTCAAGCAACGTACAAGAGACTACTTCAACACATCCATGGCTTCTCTCAAAGGATATTTGAACCATGATGATCAATCGCTCGTCTACCTCGTCGTCCTACTCAAGACGGAGCCGCTCAAGTCGACACTCCGACAACACCATCTCTGGCTCAAGTACTCCGACATCAAACACTCTTCGTCGTGCCACGCGTCAAGATCGTCAAGCAAACCACAATCCTCTACACGACAACGACTCTCAAGAGCAAGCTCACGCGCAAGAACATCGACACCGTCAAAACCAAGCTACTTTCAAGAAAGCACAAGAATGGCAATGCCAACACCAACAAGAAGAGGAAGAACAAGCACGAAAACACCAAGACGAACAAGATGTCGAGGCACAACGCCAAGAACAACAACTACGTGAAGCTCAAGCATTTGAGGCGTAATGTGCCCTCCGAGATTCAAGTAGAACCGTAGCCACTCGCAACTGACAAGCTCATGAGCAACAAGAAGCGCTTCATGATGAAGTTCAAGAACGAATATATCAAGCTCGCGTGCATCGTCAAGCTCGACAAGCTCCTCCACAAGCTCGATAAGAACATCAAGCTCACCAAGAGCAAGAAGACAACAGAAATCCACGAAGACAAGAGCAAGTTGAGGGAGACAATCCTCCTCGTCAAGGGCGTCATCATCCCCGACCCCAACACAATGAAGAGCAACGCTACGGTAAGCTAAAGTTCACCATGCCCAAGTTTTCCGGAAGCAATGATCCCGAAGAGTACCTTTCATGGGCATTGAAGGTTGACAAAATTTTCCGTTTGCACAACTATGAGGAAGAGAAGAAGATCGCGATGGCATCCCTTGAGTTCCAAGACTACGTCCTCATTTGGTGGGAACAATTCATTGAGCGTCGAGCGGCAAGAGGTGAACCACCAACACAACTTGGGCGCAAATGAAGGCTGTCATGAGAGTACGCTTCGTGCCTACCTACTACAACCGCGACCTCTTCAAGAAACTCCAACTCCTCAAGCAAGGAACCAAGAGCGCTGAGGAATACTACAAGGAAATGGAGATTTCCATGATACGAGCCAATGTCGCGGAAGATGATGAGCAAACTATGGCATGTTTCTTGAATGGACTGAATCATCCTATCAAGAAGATAGCCGACTTCCAACCATACTCGAACCTTATCGAGCTAGTGCATTATAACATCCCAAAATTCTAAATTTTGGAATGTTATAATAAATAGATAGATAGATAGATTGTTTGATTGATTAACTGAAAGTGAGTGAATTCGAAACTTTTGAAAGTTAAATGAGAGGGAATAAAAGGACTTTCCCAAACTTTCACCTTGGTATTTATGATCTCCGTGAATTCAAATACTATTCACCATAAAACCCTGGAGAGAAGATGACATGACTTCTTCCATTTATTTAAATGTCAAGGGTGTTGAAAATATTTGAATTTCATTTGAAACTATTTCCAATTCTGAAACTTTATGCAACTCAATGATTTTCACGAGAGAAGATAAAATGACTTCTTCAAATTATATGAAATATGAGTTGGGAGTTTCAAAGAATTAAATTCAAAGTTCTTTTGAATTTATTTGAGTTTTATTCAAATTATTTTTCTCCAAAGATAAAATATATGGAAATTAGGGTAACATGATTCCCTACAACAGAAAATTGGAGAGAAATTAATTTGAAATGATTTTGGTATTTTTAAAATGATTTTTACTGGATTTTACTAGGGCAGAAGCACTCTTTGCTTTATCTGGATTTGTGTGTATTTTATTAAATGTTAGAAAAATGTCCACGTTGTAGAAAATCTTTTTCTGCAAATTTTGATATATAATATGCCTGTATTATATTTTGTATTTATCTCTTTTGTTTTATTTCGTTGTCTGTTTATTAAAAAAACAAAGGGAATCCTCCGCCGCTGAACTGGGCCGGCCCAACAGGCCAAGCCCAGCCCAGCGCGCCGTGCCCGTCATCCCCGCGCGACCGACTCCAGGCGGGAGTCCGCCGCCGCCACGGCTCGCCGGCACCGTGTCCGCCCCGGCCTCCGTGCCCCCTTCCCCAAGGCCGTCGCCCCCCTCCTCTTATAAATCCCCTCCCCCTCCCTCTGCTCGCGGCGCCGCCCTCCCGCATCTCGCCGAGCCACCGCCGCCGCATCTCGCGCCCCGCCGCCGCCACAGCCACCCCTTGCCGTGCCGCCGCCCGCTAGCGCCGCCGCTTGCCGCGCGGTACCCCGCCGCCCTCCCGTCACCGCGCCGCACCCCGCCGCCTGCCGTCGCCTGCTACCGCGTCGGAGCCGCCGTCTCGCCTCGCCCCGCTCGTCAGATGCCGCCGCGCCGCCGATTTGTCTCGCCGGAGTAACCACCCCATTGCCGGTTTTGTCTTCGTGAACCGATATAAACCGTAACCCGTTCGGTTTCTTTTCTTTAGCTCGGTTTATTCTTTTGATCGGTTTTTTTAGTTAGATCTAAATAGTGAACGTTCGCTAGATTAGGTCCTCACAGTGAAAGGGTTCGTTTATTAGCGTTCTGCAACAAACGTTCGGTATTTAAGTTTTTCTTTTTCTTTTTAATTTCGGCCAGGGACCCGTTTGTAATTAGTTTCTTCACAGTTTAGTCCCTGATTTTCAAACTATCACATCTTTTCACTCGTTTATCCAAATCTAACAAAACCAACGCCCACTTCTTCTTTATGAACCCCTCTATCCAGTAATCCAACTCAATCATGTTTTTGAAAATTTTAAAATTTGGATTCAAACAGATTTGTATTTGAACTTCGTTTGATCATAATTTGAGTTTTGTAACTCTGTTTGAGTTGATTTTTTTTGCAAATCGAAGCTCTTGACCTAAACTTTCTGATAAGGCCAAAGTCATATAATTTTGGTACTGTTAGAAATTGTTTTATGTTGCAAGAGTTATTCACTTGGTTTTGATGTTTTCCGAATCGTCTTCTTCGATCTTTCTGATCTTCTGAGTGATTGCTTATGTGTGGTTACTATTGCTTGCTTACGATAGATTGACCAGAGTGTGACGAGTAGATTTATCAAGAGTTTTGAGTGCAAATCATCTTCATCAACATTGCAGGCAAGTTCACACTTTGATCATATCCCTTTTCATACCCAGTTTTATGCATTAGCTTCAACCCTCAAACATTGCATGAGTAGGATTGATAACATGTGGGTATTGGGAAGTAGTTTATGAGGTAGGAACCTATTGCCCTGCATTCAAACCTTGGGAGTTACTATTACGTTATGCTTATACTGCTATGCTATGCTCGTAGACGTGGATTGGATTTTGAGAGTATCCATGACAGATGTGAGATTTTTAATTAATGGTTTTACTTAAGGTGGCAACTTAAACACACATCTGGGTGGATTGAGGTACCTGGGTATTCCAGGACTTGCCTGTCTCGGCACCTGGATATTCCAGGATTGCCTATTTTTTTATGGACCGCCACCCAGGCTCAAAGGGATCATGAGATTATTCATACTAGAAACTTCCATGCGCAGCCACAAGCCATTATGGGCTCTGGCATAGTTGATTAAGTCGTGCGAACTCTTACAGGGTAGACTAGCAGATGTAGGGGAAAGTAGGTGTACCGGTCTATCCAACGTAAGGTGCTAGTGCTTCTGAAAGACTATGTCTCAGTCATCCGTTTCTCAAACACCATGTAGTGCGAGAAATCAAACGGAGGCGATCGAGTCTTGTGGGGAAAAGTGTGCAAACCTCTGCAGAGTGTACAAACTAATCATGATTAGTCGTGTCCCCGGTTATGGACATCGTGAGTATCAAGTTCTTGGATTATCCTCTTGATCTCATCATGTTACTTTAATTAATTTTGTTGGGTTTTACTGATGATACTTAACTGGGATTGAGAATGCTGTCAACCATTCTCAATGTTTAACAACCACCATGATAGTTAAATAAAATTTATTCCTTTGCAGTAGGGAAAATTTGGCTTTTCGCAAAAACATTATAACCATAGAGCTTTTCCACCAGCCATATATGCATGTAGTGATAGCCGTTGTTCATCATTTTCTCTATGGTGTGAATTTGCGAGTACATTCAATGTACTGACCCGTTTCGAGCTGCAATGTCTCATGTTGCAGGTTTCTTACGACGAGTAAGTGATACGTTAGGGTTACGATTTCTACACTCAACTTTGCCGTTGGTGTTGATGGGAATCAACAACCTTGTTGATTCCGCTATATGGATTGAGGTAATAGTATTTACGTTACTTTATACATGTGATTTACCTTTGTTATAAATCCTTCAGGTACTGTGTATGTCAGCATACCGATCCAGGGATGACACTTAAGCACAGAGACTTGATCCATTCGGGTCAGGTCTCTACAAGATGGTATCAGAGCACATGTTGACTGTCGGACGTGACCCTAGAAACTGGCAAGCCCATAGGAAAGATTTTTCTCTACAACTTCATTTTCAAAAAGATCTTCTACCTCTCTTCTCTTCTGAACTTATTCAAATATTCCCTTTTAGTGAGACTATACCCGTTTTCCCCTTTTGGACCACTCGAAGATTCGACTAGTGAGACCACTCCAAGAAGGACAAGATACCGGACAACTAAGACCATTCGGACTGAAGAAGATTTTACCATGCATTATGATAATGGAAACTACAACGGTTGAAGAATTCCTAAGACTAGGAGAATTGGAAGGCTGTGTAGAATTTCCAGATTTTGTATGACCTAGGAAGGCTACCCTTATGGAACTTGGCAGACTAAGGAAGCTGTCAATACCCGAGATCAAGGTGTGTTGGAGAAAGACCGGAACATGGAGCATTAGAACTCAAATTTCTATCAAGGAAAACCCCAAGGCAGGAGAATATCAACTATGGAAAGATAGCTCATGGAAATGAAAAGAGCAAAAACACGGCTATCCATGATTTTAACGCCTGCTTATGCTATTTGTCACCGTGCTGGGTTAAGCATGCATATGCATGGAATGATTGGATGGTAGAAGGCTGATGGAGCACCTATCAGCAAGAGATGGAGTTTTAACCTAAGCCGGTGTATCACCAGGATATGTACTATTACATCAAGAATCTTAAGATGGACATTCAGGAAGCTATATTTGAAAGGAAGTATTTCATGAAGAACTCTGGACCCTGAAGATGAGAGTAGCCAAGATGGAGGAGCAAAACCTCGAGATACAGGAGATTCGTCAGGAACTGAAGGATAGTAGGACCGTGGTTCATACCAAGGATGTTGAAACCCAGAAGTTTGGAACGCAACCTCAGAACATTAAAGGACGCCATGAGAGACTTCGCGTCAACATTGATGATCTGGCAAAAGAATTTGAGAAGGACAAGCATGATCGGAGGTAGCCATCGGAGACATGAAAAAGACTTGAAGAGTTTGGCAACGTTGACTTTTAAAAGACCAAACCCCTGTTATATACCTACGTTAGATGCGATGATTGTGAGCTGTCATTTGTTTGTTGTTTTTCCGACAGCCACAATAAAATCTGTCTTTTCAAAACCTTTGTTTGTATTGTGTGCATCTCTCTCGATCTCTCTTATCTCACCCCAAAACCCATGTACCCAATAGAGGATGAATGGAGATGAGCTTGTATTTTCTGGACCGATAAGTCAATTGGAGACGGACCGATGGATTCAGAACATGGAGGATCAAATGGATAACAACCCTATAGTCGGAAAGGATATGGCCCAGCATGCTCTTCAATGCTTTGAAAGAGGTGCTGCTACTTGGTGGAGGATGTACCAAACCATCAATGGATGGCAAGGAGTAACCACTTGAAAAGAATTTAAGTTGACTTTGCTAAAGTCTCAGTTTGTGTCCCAGAAGTTGAAACCTTATGGAAAGGATATGAAGAAAACTTGTGCATGCAAGCTTTGTGGAGAAATAGGACACAACCATAAAGAACACAAGGATGAATGCCCTAATTGTGAAGGAAGTCACCCAGCTGAAGAATGCCCAACTAGGCAGATCACTTGTTTCTTGTGTGAAGGGACTACCCACTACCCTGCTCAGTGTCACATTTACCCCATGGTACAAAGAACCATCCAGCAGAATAAAGAAGCAATAAAAGGAGCCCTAATGGGAATTCTAAAAGAACCTGTGATGAAGGAAGAGGTGGAGGACACACCCAAAGAAGAACCAATTAAACCCTACACCAAGTCTTGTTATTCATGTGGAGAAGAAGGACACATCTCCCAGAATTGTACGAAGGGGAATCTAGTAGAATTCCTGACGGAGGAAGTAGAATATGACCCACGGGAAATAAAAGCCCTGATTGGAACGGAAAAGTCCAGAAAGAGAAGTAGATTGGATTCCAGGAAGGATCTGAGTCATATCACCTGTTATAGGTGCAAGGAGTCAGGGCACTACCTCATCAATTGCCCAAAAAGGAAGCCAGGGACCCAAGGAGGCTATATAATCACAAGGAAACCTCGAAACTTGTCGGAAGTAATATGTTTCCGTTGTAATGAAGCAGGGCACCTTGCCAGAGATTGCCCGAAGGAGAAGGAGACTTGTGATAGATAGTTGAGTTTGTAACAGAAGAAATATAGTAGTAGTAGTGAGAACATTTTCCTTTATATTGAGGTGTTGAGTTGAGGCATGTAATGGAAAACAGGAGATTGTAATAATAAAGTTAGCAGTGTTGGTACTGATTTGGATTTTATGAGTTACTCTATGAGGAAAGATGTTGACCATTTTCGAGGATATGAGAAATATGGTCTATGGAATATTGGAGCATTTTAAGGGTGGTAGAACCCTGTAAGAACCGTTAACCCCTGGAAAAGATAAGGATAATCCACTGAGTGGATTTCGGACAAAATGAATACGAGTTTTGTCTCGATATGTTTGATACCCAAGAGTGTGTGTGAGATGAAGTTGGAGACCGTCAGTTGTTTGGACCAAAATGTGATCAAGGAGTCAGAAGAGAGTGTTAAGTTGATTTGAGATAGACTAAAGGTAGCTCAGTCCAGCAGAAGAGTTATGCAGACTCAAAAAAACGCAAGGAGGTAGTCTCTGAAATTGGAGACAGGGCATGTCTTCGTGTGTCCCCCCTGCGAGGAGTTAAACGATTGGGATTTAAGGGAAAGTTAGCCCCGAGATTTGTAGGACCATACCGAGTTTTGGAGCGTATGAGAGAAGTGGCCTACAAGTTGGAGTTACCTGAAGGACTGTCAGGAGTTCATGATGTGTTTCTCATTTCCCAGTTGAAGAAGTGCCATGCAGACATGGCCAATATTCCCCTGTAAGGACGCTTGACCCTGGAAAGGATAATGATGTTCCACGAAGTGGAGTATGGACTTCATAAGTACGAGTTTTATCTCGATATGTTGGATACCCCAAGAATATGAAGAGATGAAGTACTATTAGAATTAAAGGAGGTATGATGTTGGAAATATGGATCAATGGAAATTCCATGATGAGTCTGAGTAATCATGTCCTAGTCTGGTGCCAATAGAAGGAAGGAAGACAGTACAATTGGATGGATTTAAGAATACTAGGAAGCTGGATGTTGGATTAGAGATCATTTGCCCGAGGATAAGTTCAAGGACTACAAGTGATGAGATGGGCCATAACCCACAGGCCCCAGGACCTGCCAAGAAGCAAGCACATTTCTTGCTGAAGGAAAAACCCTGGAAGAAGTTATGATTTTATCGATAGACGATCTTATAGGAGTAACGCAAAACCTAAGGGTTGGGAAGGAACGATAGATGTTTGTTTGGCTTGCAGAATCAACAGATTTATCCGAACCTAGTTCGTTGACAAGAGAAATTCTGCAATGCTTGTGAGGATGACCGAGTGTTAGAATGCGAGATTCGCTAAACCATATACAAGGTAATGATTTTGGTGCGGGATGGATTGATCACCATACCGACTTACTCTTATTATTCGCTTTGCTATAAGGGATGGTAAATCTGAGTGACTTACCTATAGTAAAGAGATGACGATCAAAACCATGTTTAAACCTTAGAATGGTATAAGAATTTTTTCCCTTGTACAAGGCACCTGTTGCCAATCGTAGGTTATACGGTGAGGATCAACCAGACCCATTTCCTGCAGGAGAAACCATAAATTGTTGACCACCATGAGATATCGATAATTGTTTAGCATTGGCGCCAGACCCGTCAGCTAAGAAGACCCAGTCTCGGAATTACCTTACCAAGATGAAAGGACAGAAGAATTGAGGAAAAGGTTATGCCGTTACCGGAAGAGCCCAGAGAAAAGAATTATACTGAAGATCTGAGAAGACCGGCCCTGTCAAGAATAAGGATGGAGTATATGAGTATTGATGGGACAGTAACGATGTTTCTAAAGGTGATAGCACCCCAGGCCCCAGTGATGATTTGATCGATTTTGAGAAGACCCCAAACCTAACCTATTTCTTGCTAGCCTCTCCGAATCTCGAGGACGAGATTCATTCTAAGGGTGGTAGGTTTGTAACATCCCAAAATTCTAAATTTTGGAATGTTATAATAAATAGATAGATAGATAGATTGTTTGATTGATTGACTGAAAGTGAGTGCATTCGAAACTTTTGAATGTTAAATGAGAGGGAATAAAAGGACTTTCCCAAACTTTCACCTTGGTATTTATGATCTCCGTGAATTCAAATACTTTTCACCACAAAACCCTGGAGAGAAGATGAAATGACTTCTTCGATTTATTTAAATGTCAAGGGTGTTGAAAATATTTGAATTTCATTTGAAACTATTTCCAATTCTGAAACTTTATGCAACTCAATGATTTTCACGAGAGAAGATAAAATGACTTCTTCAAATTATATGAAATATGAGTTGGGAGTTTCAAAGAATTAAATTCAAAGTTCTTTTGAATTTATTTGAGTTTTATTCAAATTATTTTTCTCCAAAAATAAAATATATGGAAATTAGGGTAACATGATTCCCTACAACAGAAAATTGGAGAGAAATTAATTTGAAATCATTTTGGTATTTTTTAAACGATTTTTACTGGATTTTACTAGGGCAGAAGCACTCTTTGCTTTATTTGGATTTGTGTGTATTTTATTAAATGTTAGAAAAATGTCCACGTTGTAGAAAATCTTTTTCTGCAATTTTGATATATAATATGCCTGTATTATATTTTGTATTTATCTCTTTTGCTTTATTTCGTTGTCTGTTTATTAAAAAAACAAAGGGAATCCTCCGCCGCCGAACTGGGCCGGCCCAACAGGCCAAGCCCAGCCCAGCACGCCGTGCCCGTCATCCCTGCGCGACCGACTCCAGGCGGGAGTCCGCCGCCGCCACGGCTCGCCGGCACCGTGTCCGCCCCGGCCTCCGTGCCCCCTTCACCAAGGTCGTCGCCCCCCTCCTCTTATAAATCCCCTCCCCCTCCCTTTGCTCGCGGCGCCGCCCTCCCGTCACCGCGCCGCACCCCACCGCCTGCCGTCGCCTGCTACCGCACTGGAGCCGCTGTTTCGCCTCGCCCCGCTCGCCGTATGCCGCCGCGCCGCCGATTCGTCTCGCCGGAGTAACCACCCCATTGTAGGTTTTGTCTTCGTGCACCGGTATAAACCGTAACCCGTTCGGTTTCTTTTCTTTAGCTCGGTTTATTCTTTTGATCGGTTTTTTAGTTAGATCTAAATAGTGAACGTTCGCTAGATTAGGTCCTCACAGTGAAAGGGTTCGTCTGTTAGCGTTCTGCAACAAACATTCGGTATTTAAGTTTTTCTTTTTCTTTTTAATTTCGGCCAGGGGCCCGTTTGTAACTAGTTTCTTCACAGTTTAGTCCCTGATTTTCAAACTATCACATCTTTTCACTCGTCTATCCAAATCCAACGAAACCAACGCCCACTTATTCTTTATGAACCCCTCTATCCAGTAATCCAACTCAATCATGTTTTTGAAAGTTTTAAAATTTGAATTCAAACAGATTTGTATTTGAACTTCGTTTGATCATAATTTGAGTTTTGTAACTCCGTTTGAGTTGATTCTTTTTGCAAATCGAAGCTCTTGACCTAAACTTTCTGATAAGGCCAAATTCATATAATTTTGGTACTGTTAGAAATTGTTTTATGTTGCAAGAGTTATTCGCTTGGTTTTGATGTTTTCCGAATCGTCTTCTTCGATCTTTCTGATCTTCTGAGTGATTGCTTATGTGTGGTTACTATTGCTTGCTTAAGATAGATTGACCGGAGTGTGACGAGTAGTTCTATCAAGAGTTTTGAGTGCAAATCATCTTCATCAACATTGCAGGCAAGTTCACACTTTGATCATATCCCTTTTCATACCCAATTTTATGCATTAGCTTCAACCCTCAAACATTGCATGAGTAGGATTGATAACATGTGGGTATTGGGAAGTAGTTTATGAGGTAGGAACCTATTGCCCTGCATTCATACCTTGGGAGTTACTATTACGTTATGCTTATACTGCTATGCTATGCTCGTAGACGTGGATTGGATTTTGAGAGTATCCATGACAGATGTGAGATTGTTAATTAATGGTTTTACTTAAGGTGGCAACTTAAACACACATCTGGGTGGATTGAGGTACCTGGGTATTCCAGGACTTGCCTGTCTAGGCACTTGGATATTCCAGGATTGCCTGTTTTTTTATGGACCGCCACCCAGGCTCAAAGGGATCATGAGATTATTCATACTAGAAACTTCCGTGCGCAGCCACAAGCCATTATGGGCTCTGGCATAGTTGATTAAGTCGTGCGAACTCTTACAGGGTAGACTAGCAGATGTAGGGGAAAGTAGGTGTACCGGTCTATCCAACGTAAGGTGCTAGTGCTTCTGAAAGACAATGTCTCAGTCATCCGTTTCTCAAACACCATGTAGTGCGAGAAATCAAACAGAGGCGATCGAGTCTTGTGGGGAAAAGTGCACAAACCTCTGCAGAGTGTACAAACGAATCATGATTAGCCGTGTCCCCGGTTATGGACATCCTGAGTATCTAGTTCTTGGATTATCCTCTTGATCTCATCATGTTACTTTAATTAATTTTGTTGGGTTTTGCTGATGATACTTAATTGGGATTGAGAATGCTTTCAACCATTCTCAATGTTTAACAACCACCATGATAGTTAAATAAAATTTATTCCTTTGCAGTAGGGGAAAATTGGCTTTT
Organism: Aegilops umbellulata; assembly: GCA_032464435.1. NCBI lineage: Eukaryota > Viridiplantae > Streptophyta > Magnoliopsida > Poales > Poaceae > Aegilops > Aegilops umbellulata. The sequence goes on from CP136057.1 coordinate 256,965,022, forward strand.
CGCAAAAACATTATAACAATAGAGCTTTTCCACCAGCCATATATGCATGTAGTGATAGCCATTGTTCATCATTTTCTCTATGGTGTGTATTTGCCAGTACATTTAATGTACTGACCCGTTTCGGGCTACAACGACTCATGTTGCAGGTTTCTTATGACGAGTAAGTGATACGCTCGGGTTACGATTTCTACACTCAACTTTGCTGTTGGTGTTGATGGGAATCCACAACCTTGTTGCTTCCGCTATATGGATTGAGGTAATAGTATTTACGTTACTTTATACATGTGATTTACCTTTGTTATAAATCCTTCGAGTACTGTGTGTGTCAGCATACCGATCCAGGGATGACACTTAAGCACAGAGACTTGATCCATTCGGGTCAGGTCGCTACATGCATCAAGCTACCAAAGCGGAATGCCAAGTGTAAGATGACTTCAAGTACGCCAAGTTCTCATCCAAGTCCTATGGCTTCTCCAACAACCACGCTTCAATGACTCCAACGCCTTCTACCTCAACCAAGCCATCTACAAGCAACCGCGACAAGTCAAGTTACAAGAAAACTTCGACAATCTCAAGTCGTCCTCCTACTACAAGCAACTTCAAGCCGAGAGCTTCATCATCATCTACCTCAACCTATTAGACCATCAAGACAAGTTCCTTCAAATGCTTCACATGCGGCGACCGAGGCCACAAGTATTTTGAATGTACCAACAAGTGCACCATGATCCTCAACAACGACGGAACCTATGACTCCATGAGTGAAGAGGAAATGGAATCCCTTGAGCAAGTGGCCATGCACCGGAAGTGAACGAAGATGAAGATAATCAAGTCTTTTGTGACGAAGATTCGAGCCCCGCTCTCGTTATATCCAAGGTCTTGACTCTTCAACATCAACAAGACGAAGAGCAAAGGTGCCATATTTTCCACACCAAGGCCGACATCAATGGAAGGTCCATCAAGGTCATCATTGTTGGAGGGAGTTGCCATAACTTGGCAAGTGAAGAACTATGCTCTAATCTCCAACTGGTCAAAATGAAGCACCCGCACCCATACAAAGTCCAATGGCTAAGCGACTCCGGCACTATCCAAGTCGAGCATATGGTAAAAGTTTCCTTCAAGATCGGAGCATACGAAGACACTTTGGAGTGCGATGTCGTTCCGATGTCGGTTTTCCACCTCCTTCTTGGACGGCCATGGCAATTTGACTGAGGCGTCATCCACAACGGGCGTACAAACCACTATAGCTTCAAGATGAAAGGAAAGGAGTATGTGCTATGACCTATGTCTCCAATTCAAGTGATGGCCGACAAGCAAGCCACCCATCATGGAGAGAATAGTGAGAGAGCGAACCACCCAAAAGAGAGTGAGCGCCACAAGCCCAAATTTAGTGCCTCTGCGATGAGCGACAAGAAGAACTTAGTCATATTTGCCACCAAACGTGGGATGAGAGAAGTGTGTGAGAACCCATCAAGTGGCATGCACTATGTCCTTTTATGCAAGGACGAGGAACCAAAAGCTAACACCTCTCACAATCTACCTTTAGTGTTATCTTCTCTATTGCAGGAATTCCAAGATATTTTGTCCGATGAGCTACCTCCGGGACTAGCTCCACTACGAGGCATCGAGCACCGAATCGACCTCAACCCCGGAGCACCCCTTCCTAACAAGGCTCCCTACCGCGTAAACCCCGAGGAAACTAAGGAGAGCCAATGGCAAGTACAACAACTCATCAAGAAGGGCCATGTATGTGATAATCCTTGTTCCCAAGAAAGATGGTGCATATCATGATAGACGCAAAGGTGTCCCGTCTTTCGATGAGATGGTGGCTATCATTTTGGATGGAGTATACTTTGATGATCTGACTATGAACATGCGAGGACGTCGCACCTTAACAATCGCTAAACCAACTCCGCGAGGTTATTGACCACGCTGGAGCACGATCAACCTGACCACGAAGGTCTATTTCCTGCAAGCAAACAAAGAACAAGCAAGAAACTAAGATTGCAATCTAGATATTGCGAACAAAAGAGGAAAGCTTTATTGATCAAGTGGGGTTTTGTGACATCTTGGACTGGTCGTTGAACACAAACGAAGTACGCAAAGTTGCGGCTATGGAGAACTTTTAATCTAAACCAAACCCCCCAAAGTCTAAATGATGCCCTAAGGTGATGAGGACATCAATACCATTGTTACACCCACAACCCCTACTGCTACATATACTGGACCAATTACTAGAGCCTGTGCACGCCAATTAAATGTTCACGTACTTTCGTTTATTGGTAATGATTCTAATGTTAATTAGAATATGATGCTGCCTAAATTGGATACATTTGTTTTGCTTACAAATGAAGGGCCTAGCATGGATAAGAGGGATGAACACTGGAGCAAGACCAAGCATGGAGAGGCTGGCATGCGCAAGGGGAATAAGAACGGAGTTACAAGTGATGATTTCAGGACTTTGAAGCCACCATAATGAGTGCATGAAGCCTTGGACGAAATATACAAGATGCCGCTTCATAAATTTTGTCCAAAGGCTATTCTAGGTGCTGGGTCACCTTATTATTGGGCCAGGCCCATGTAATTTCGAAATACATAAGTATAGGCTGTTTTTAGATTATGTATCTGTGGGGAAACAAGAGATAGGGTTGGTTTCGGACCCCTTCCCCAACGGCCACGAAATTCCCCCCTCTTCCTCCATATATACAGCCCTTAGGGCACCATTTAGATTTTGGGTTTTGTTTGGATCAAAGTTGGCCATAGTTGCAACTTCGTGTACTTCATTTGTGTTCAACGACCAGACAAAGGCGTCACAGAACCCCACCTTGATCAATAAGGATTTCCTCTTATATTAGCAATGTCCAGATTGCAATCTTAATTCCTTACTTGTTCTTCATTTGCCTGGAGGAAACAGATCATCGTGGTCAGGTTGATCGTGCTCTGGCGTGGTCAATAACCTCTCGAAGTTGGTTTAGTGATTGCTAAGGTGCGACGTCCTCGCACGTTCGTAGTCGGATCGTCAAAGTCGACTTCCTCCAAAATGATAGCCACCATCTCATGGAAAGACGGGACACTTTTGCCTCAATCAAGTGGTATCGAATTTTCAGGTTGCTCGGTGAGATTTTACAGTTTTTCGTAGTTTAGATCGAGTCTGTTCTTCATACCTGCAGTCCACGAAAAAGCCACAAAAAATTAGGGTTAGTTCATCATATCCGAACCAGTGTGAGCCTTTGCATAGTTTTTTCAGTATTTTGCTTTGTTGAATTTGCGGTTGCATCATCGTGTCAAGTTGCTGGTCTTAGTGTCTAGTTTCCCTTAGACTTTTGAGTTCTGTTCACAAGTTTTCACGCCGCCGCGCACCATCGTCATCGCTCCTACCATATACCACCACCACCAACATATTCCTTACCGCTGCCATATACATCTGCCTGTCCACCACCAACCCAAGTCCACATATACCACCAATGCGAGTCCATATATACATCCCCCTGTCCACCACCAATCTGAGTCCACATATACATCCGCCTGTCTACCACCCATCCGAGTCGACATATACATCTACCTGTCCACCACCAATCCGAGTCCTTTCCATATTAGGTTTGTTTTCGAGATACTTTTATTTTCTGATTCGTGTTTCCTTGCCTGAGTAGGTTTCACAAAAAAAGAAGTCTGGAGACCCCCAGGCAGTTTTTAGGCCAAAATTTTGATGACCAAAAATATTTTTCCCTATCCTATTTTTAGGTTTTTCTGAGTCTTTTGAGCCATGTGCCATCATAGTGATTTTTTGTCGCACTTTTTCATCGTCGCTGCCCTGATTTCCAAAAAAAATAGTCAAAAAAAATTCATGCCCATCATGTCATTTTGACTTGGGAAGAGTTTTGAGACACTCGCCATTATAGTGATTTTCACAAAAAAAAAAGAGGAGCGCAAAAAAGAGCACAAAAAAACAGAGTGAATTTTTTTTCCAGAGTGTGCTTTTCCCTTGTTTACGTGCAGCGCCGTGATTTTGTTCGTGTTCTAGGCTCGCGTCTCTAGTACGGTCTAGCCTAGGACCAGCATAGTACCATTGTTGAGCGTTTCTTCAACTTTGCATCTATGAATTCATTATTGCTGACCCTTTTTGCTACCATATTATAAGCCTTCCCCGCTCCACATACATCTACGTCATTCGTTTGACTCTCCCTGGTAATCGCTCTATCCAAGCTTTGAGAGTTTTGACTACAACGGTTGCCGATCTCCACCTGCTGCTTGGTAAGAACTGGTAAGCATTTGAGGTTTGCTTGACGGATTTGTGAGGCCCCGCCACCACCATTTTTGAGTAGTCTGTAGGATCATATTCTTGTGTGTTTCTATTGCTGCTAACCATGGCAGGATCACAAGTCGATGAGACTGACTGGGAGAACATGACGAATAAGGAGTTGCATGATAAATTTCAGCAAATGATGACTGAACAGGTGCAAGATGTGCTGAACAATTATGAAAAGGCCATGGATTAGATAACTTGCTTTGAGAAGACGTTCGAAACAAAGCTTGATAACAAATTTAATGAAGTGCTTGTGCGTCTTCAACAACCACCACCGGCTCCACCTGCCGCACCTCAGCCACAACAACAACAGCTACTACTACTACCTCCACTTCGCGAAACAGCCCTCCGCCGAGTGAGCCATGTCCCTCTTGAGCCTGGCCAAACTGTTGGTGTTGTTGTTGATACTTATGTGGCTCCTGCTGCTGATGAGGAGGAGGATGATTATGCGGGAGATTACGAGGATGAAGTTGATAGAAATCAGAACTACGTGCAACCACCAGCACCCGTTCGTCCACATGCAAATAAGCGCAATGGTAGGGCTGCATTACCAGCTCACGTACGAGATCATGACCATCTTCCTAAACAGAAATTGAATATTCCACCATTTGAGGGTAGATATGTTCCTGATATCTATCTTACTTGGGAGTTAGAAACCGAACAACGTTTTACATGTTTAGAATATCCCGAGGAGAGACGTGTTGCTGCTGCACTTTGTGCTTTCACTAGTTTTGCTTGTGTGTGGTGGTCTAAACATCGTAGATTATATCCGAATAATATTCCAACTACTTGGGCTGCTTTGAAACTGCTATGCGTACTCGTTGGGTTCCACCATATTATCAACGTGAATTACTTCAAAAATTGCAGCGTTTAAGACAATGAAAATATTCTGTAGAGGAATACTATGAGGAATTACAAACTGGCATGATTAGATGTGGTATTGTTGAGGATAATGAAGCTATGCTTGCATGTTTTATGGGTGAATTAAATAGAGAGATTCAGACCATTCTAGAGTATAAGGAGTATAATAATGTCACTCGTTTATTCCATCTTGCTTGTAAAGCTGAACGTGAAGTGCAGGATCGACAGGCATTGGCGCGAACTAACTTTTCTGCAGGTCGACCTTCATCATGGACACCATGTGCATCCTCTACTTCCACTGCACCATCACCTCCATCAGGTGCCACCTCCAACCGTGATACAAGAGAGCAGGCGCAACCACCACTATCTGCTAAGAGCACACCTGCTAGGCCTGCACAGAGCTCTTCTTCTTCCATGGCATCAACAGGGCACACAAGTGATATTATTTCTTGTTGTTGTAAGGGAAGAGGTCATTATGCGAGAGAATGCAAATCTCAGCGTGTGATGATTGCTACTGAGGATGGTGGGTACAAGTCCGCTAGTGACTATGATGAGGAGACTTTGGCTCTTATTACACGTGAAGAACACGGTGGAGATGATTCTGGTCATGAGACGCAATACATGGCTCCTGAAGATGCTGACAGGTATGAATGTTTGGTTGCTCACCGTGTTTTGAGTGTGCAGGTTACACAAGCTGAGCAAAATCAGAGGCATAATTTGTTCCATACAAAGGGAGTTGTGATGGAACGTTATATTCGTGTCATCATAGATGGAGGGAGCTGCAACAACTTGGCTAGCATGGAGATGGTGGAGAAGCTATCTCTCACCACAAGACCACATCAACATCCTTACTACATCCAATGGTTCAACAACAGCGGCAAGGTTAAGGTAACACGTACTGTTCGTGTGCATTTTAGTATCTCTACATATGTTGATTATGTTGATTGTGATGGGGTACCTATGCAAGCATGTTCCTTATTACTTGGTAGACCATGGCAATTTGATAAAAAATTGGTACACCATGGTAGAAACAATCAGTATACTCTTGTTCATAAGGATAAAAATATTACATTGCTTCCTATGAGTCCTGATTCCATTTTGAAAGATGGTATTAATAGAGCTAATAAAGCAAAACAGGAGAAAAATAAGAGTGAAAATTAGATTGTGGCAAAGGAATTTGAGCAACAAATGAAGCCTAATAATAAACCATCTACTGTTGCTTCTGAAATTAAATTGAAAAGTGCATGTTTACTTGCCACAAAATCTGATACTGATGAGCTAGATTTTAGTAAATCTCTTTGCTATGCTTTTGTGTGCAAAGAGGCATTATTTTCATTCAAGGATGTGCCTTCCTCTTTGCCCCTGCCGTCGGTGGAAACGACACCTATGGGATCACTGGGATCCCTTCTACGGTTGGCGGGCGCGGGGTTGTGCAAAGAGCAGGTCCAGAAGCCAGCACAAGGATCGTTTACCCAGGTTCGGGCCGCGAGGATGCGTAAAACCCTAGTCCTGCTTTGGTGTATGTATTTGAGTGTTCTTGAGTTCTTGAACTAGCTACGGTGTGTCCCTAGTCCAAAAGATCCGAATCTTCCTCTTGGTCGCCTCGGGCCTCCTTTTATAGACAAAAGGGGTTGCCACAGTGGCACACGGGAGGTGGAAAGGTGTACAGTGGATGAGTCTATCCCCTGGCACCGGTGGACAAACGCATTTAATGCGCTGCCGACGTGCCCCTCTTGCTTTATCGGGGACGGCAAAGAAGTTCGTCCAAGTTGTCGCCGCCTCGCCTGGCTGCGACGCGCGTCCGAGCTGACGAGGCATTGTAGCGCCACGTTGGCTGGCTGCTGGGCTGGCGCGCTGGTGGAGTCTTCATGAAGATCTGCATGCCAACACACAGGTGCTAGCTGAGTCGGCGTAGAGGTCGCACGCTGCCACAAAGGTGCCTGCCCAGCTGGTTGAGCTAGGAGCTGCATGGGAGCGGCGGTGTAGTCTTAGCAGACATGGGCCTGGCCGCGGCCCCGTAAGTGTCCTTGACACGTCTCCAATGTATCTATAATTTTTTATTGCTCCATGCTATATTATCTACTGTTTGGACTATGTTGGGCTTTATTTTCCACTTTTATATTATTTTGGGACTAACCTATTAATCAAAGGTCCAGCCCAGAATTGCTGTTTTTTGCCTATTTCAGAATTTCGGAGAAACAGAATATCAAACGGAGTCCAAACGGAATGAAACCTTCGGGAACGTGATTTTCTCATCAGATAAGACCCAGGAGACTTGGACCCTCCGTCAAGAAAGCCACGAGGCGGTCACGAGGGTGGGGGCACGCCCACCCCCCTAGGGCGCGCCCCCCTGCCTCGTGGGTCCTGTCGGTGTCAAAACCGGCGGATCTCGAGTAGGGGGTCCCGAACTATGTGTCTAGGCGGATGGTAACAGGAGACAAGGGACACGATGTTTTTACCCAGGTTCGGGCCCTCTCGATGGAGGTAAAACCCTACTCCTGCTTGATTAATATTGATGATATGGGTAGTACAATAGTAGATCTACCACGAGATCGGAGAGGCTAAACCCTAGAAGCTAGCCTATGGTATGATTGTTCTTGTCCTACGGACTAAACCCTCCAGTTTATATAGACACCGGAGGGGGCTAGGGTTACACAGAGTCGGTTACAATGGGAGGAGATCTACATATCCGTATTGCCAAGCTTGCCTTCCACGCCAAGGAAAGTCCCATCCGGACACAGGACGAAGTCTTCAATCTTGTGTCTTCATAGTCCAAGAGTCCAGCCAAAGGTTATAGTCTGGCTATCCAGACACCCCCTAATCCAGGATTCCCTCAGTAGCCCCTGAACCAGGCTTCAGAGACGACGAGTCCGGCGTGCAGGTTATCTTCGGCATTGCAAGGCGGGTTCCTCCTCCGAATACTTCATAGAAGATTCTGAACACGAGGATCGTGTCCGGCTCTGTAAAACAAGTTCCACATACCACTGTAGAGAGAGAATAACTTTTTCACAAATCTAATCTGCTGACGTATCCTATAGCGTGACATCACACCACAGCCAAGACTTTATCCAAATCGTTTTTACTGTCCCACCTCAGCGCGTTTTGCGAGGCGGTTTCCTTGGCACGTCTTGTCGAAGCAGAGATCGTGTCCCCTTATTTCGGGATTCTCATCAATACGGGCGTGGGTAACCCAACCATGTCGTTGATTACGGTTCTTGGGGGATAAGCGAGTTTTACCAGGCTGGTGGGGACGCATAGTTCCGTCCGCCCATATAAGGCATAAGGATCCACCTTTTCATCCACGCCTTCTTCCTCCTTTGCCCATCCATTTTCGCACACTCGAGCTCCAGCGCCCAAGTCCGCATTCCCCACCTCAACCTTCTGTTCAGAGCGGGAGGCAAGTGGATGGTCTCCTCCGTCACGGAGGGACACATCAAGAAGCTGAGGAGAGCCGGATACTTGTCTGACGACATCGTGCACCGGCTCCCAGACGAGGGGTAGCTCATCCCCACCCCCAGGCCCCATGAGAGGGTGGTGTTCCTTGCCCATTTCCTCCGCGGACTAGGCTTCCCTCTCCACCCATTCGTCCGGGGGCTCATGTTCTACTACGGCCTGGTCTTCCACGATTTGGCCCCGAACTTCATCCTCAATATCTCGGCGTTTATCGTCGTGTGCGAGGCCTTCCTCTGCATCCAGCCCCACTTTGGCTTATGGCTGAAGACCTTTAATGTCAAGCCGAAGGTAGTGGGTGGCCGCCAGGTGGAGTGCGGAGGCGCCATGGTGGGCAAGATGCCCAACGTCCTATGGCTTGAGGGCTCCTTCGTGGAGACCATAAAGGGGTGGCAATCGCGGTACATCACCGAGCCACGTGACCCTAAATGGGTCGTAGCCCCCGAGTTCCGATCCGGAATCCCTACGCGGCTTACCTCCTGGAAAGAGAAAGGCCTGACATGGGGTAGTTCGGAGGAGCTGACCGGACTCCAAACATGCGTCCAAAACCTAGTGAGCAAGAAGCTCAAACTCGTCAACGTAGTCCAAGTCATGCTCATCCGCTGGATCCTCCCGTGCCAACAACGGGCTTTCAGCTTGTGGGAGTTCGACCCGGCCCAGCACCGAACTTTGAGCAGGCTCTTCGACACAACGTATAAAGATGCTTGGAAGGTGCTATTCAAGGGCGCCGAGGCTCCTGCTTCCGCCATCGAGGATCGCGGATTCTACGCGCAGCGTCAAGCCAACGCGGTAAGCTGTTTTACCTCTTACAGGATATTTGTCTTTCATAGTTTGACTCTATGCGGGATCTAAGCCCCCATGCCTTTGACAGGACTGGCAGAGGACGGTCGGACAAATCAACTGTCCGGCTCCTTTGCCCGAAGACCCAGCAGACGCCCGCTTGGCGGGGTGCTGGCTCCGGCACCTTACGTGGTGCCAGAGAAGAAGGCTAAGAAGAAGGCCACGGGAACCCGGAAGAGTTCCCGGCGCCCGGTGGAGTCAGACTCATTGTCCGATGACTCCGAGGCGCACTCCTCCCATGAAGATGAGGAGGAGGAAAGAGAGGTTTCTTCCCCAGCAGGGGGAGAAAAGAAAAGGAAGGCCGCCCCAACTGGGGAGGCCGGAGGGTCCAAGAAGGGGAGGACCCTTCCTCCGGACTACTCCACCAACACCGACGACGGCGAAGAGGAGTGGCCGCTCAGGGCCAAGCCCCTGGCGAAATCGTAAGTATCCGAACACCAGAGTGACTCATGGCGTTCCTTTATTGCACAGCTTCCCCTGACGCCAAATATAATTACGCAGTCCGCCCCGGGCCCGAGTCGACATATCGTCGAGCGGATCCCTGGATTCGTCGGATGTGAATAGTTTTTCACTTCCGACCGCTACCTCCCCTCGCCCTACGGACGACGCCGAGGTGGTGTCCCAAAAGGTTCCAAGCCAAGGGGAGGTGGTTCTGGAGGCGCCGCAAGGCGACCTCCCGAACTGCAGGCTCAAAGGGAGCAAAGCCCCCAAGGGATCCGAGTCCGGCCTTGGGCCGGACACCGCGCCGGAACCTTCAGCGATTCCGGAGTCCGGCAGGCGCCCCCCCGCTAAGAAGGGCAAGCCTACCGCGCCGGTGACCTCTGTCCAACCGAAGGCACCGGATGACTTGCTGGAGGTGCTTAACGGCGCCTCCATCGACGAGGAGCACCGCACTATTATGAGTGCGGTGATCCAGAAGGTTCAGTCCGCCAAGAGCGGGCTGACAGAAGCCTATGCTAGCCTATTAACAGGCTTTGAGGTATGTAGAGAATATATGAAAATATTACCGCATAGACAGTAGCCCCTGATGCTCTGTTTGGCGTTCACAAGGAAAAGCCGAATAGAGGATCTAATAATATTCGCAGGAGTCTAATATAATTGTGTTGATATGCGTATGCAGGCTTCGCTGCTGGCCTCTACCGCACTGACTGCGGAGGTGGACACGCTGAAGCAGAACCTCGAGCGGTCCGAGCAAGAGCTCGGCGTTGCCAAGAAGCAGCTCGAGGAGAGCCAAGGTACGTAATGCCTTGTGTAAGTATATAAAAGATGCAGTTGCAAAAAATGACAGGATCGTTATTGGTGTCTTAGGGGCCATGACTGAGGTGGCGACCCTGAAGCAAGTGCTTTCCGAGGCCGAAAAGAAGGCGGTCACGGAGCGCACTAAGCGGAAGAAATATGAGGCGCGAGTTGGCGAGGTACAGTAAGAGCTCCAGGCTCTCGTGAAAAAACACGAGAGTTTGGAGCTTGACTCAAAGACGCGAGAGTCTGAGCTTGCAACGGCCCTTGAAAGCGCCAAGTCTGCCAAGGCCGAAGCCCAGAAAGCCCTCCAGGAAGTTGAGGCGATGAAGAAGATAGAAGCGGGTAAGGCATTCTTTATGCAGAGCAAGCACGTGAAAGTGAATTACTTGTTACTTACCCGAGTCCGGAGCTATCCAGGAGCATTCGCAGATTTGCCCCATAGCGTGTTTGTAGGATCGGAAGTATGTCTAGAGGGGGGTGATTAGACTACTTGACCAAATAAAAATCTATCATTTTCCCAATTTTAGTTCTTGGCAGATTTTAGCAATTTTAACACAAGTCAAGCAATCTCACACGATTCAAGCAAGCATGCAAAAGAGTATATGAGCAGCGGAAAGTAAAGCATACAACTTGCAAGAATGTAAAGGAAAGGGTTTAGAGGATTCAAACGCAATTGGAGACACGGATGTTTTTGGCGTGGTTCCGATAGGTGGTGCTATCGTACATCCACGTTGATGGAGACTTCAACCCACGGAGGGTAATGGTTGCGCCAGTCCACGGAGGGCTCCACCCACGAAGGGTCCACGAAGAAGCAACCTTGTCTATTCCATCATGGCCGTCGCCCACAAAGGACTTGCCTCACTAGCGGTAGATCTTCACGAAGTAGGCGATCTCCTTGCCCTTACAAACTCCTTGGTTCAACTCCACAATCTTGTCGGAGGCTCCCAAGTGACACCTAGCCAATCTAGGACACACCACTCTCCAAGAAGTAACAAATGGTGTGTTGATGATGAACTCCTTGCTCTTGTGCTTCAAATGATAGTCTCCCCAACACTCAACTCTCTCTCACAGGATTTGGATTTGGTGGAAAGAAGATTTGAGTGGAAAGCAACTTGGGGAAGGCTAGAGATCAAGATTCATATGGTAGGAATGGAATATCTTGAGCTCAACACAAGTGTAGGTGGTTCTCTCTCAAAAAATGTGTATTGGAAGTGTAGGTATGTTCTGATGGCTCTCTCCACGAATGAAGAGTGGGTGGAGGGGTATATATAGCCTCCACACAAAATCTAACCGTTACACACAATCTGCTAAACTCGGTGGGACCGAATCGTTAAACTCGGTCGGACCGATTTAGCAAACCTAGTGACCGTTAGGATTTTCGGTGGGACTGAGATGCAACTCGGTAGAACCGATATGGTTAGGGTTAGGGCATAAGGTAATCTCGGTGTGACCGATTACACAAACTCGGTGAGACCGATTTTGGTAATAAGCTAACCAGAGAGTTGGTCAGGTAAACTCGGTGGGACCGATTCGCTCTTTTCGGTGAGACCGAAATGTTACGAAAGGGAAATAGTGAGTTTACATTGCAATCTCGGTGGGACCGATTGCTCACTTCAGTTGGACCGAAACGTTACTAAGGGAAACAGAGAAATTGCAATCCCATCTCGGTGAGACCGAGATCCCTATTGGTGAGACCGATTTGCTAGGGTTTGTGACAGTGGCTATGACATGTGAAACTCGGTGGCTCCGGATAGAAAGAATCGGTGGGGCCGAGTTTGACTTTAGGTTTGGGTCATATGTGGATATGGAAAGGTAGTTGAGGATTTTGGAGCATAACACTAAGCACATGAAGCAAGAGGCTCATTAAGCAACACCTCATCCCTCCTTAATAGTATTGGCTTTTCCTATGGACTCAATGTGATCTTGGATCACTAAAATATAAAATGTAGAGTCTTGTTCTTGAAGCTTGAGCCAATCATTTGTCCTTATAATTTTGAGGGATCCACTTTCCTCATCCATGCCATGCCATCCATTGAGCTTTTCTGAAATATTCATCTTGGAATAATGTTAGCTCAGTGAGCTATATGTTGTTAGGAATTACCAAAACCACCCAGGGATAGTTGAACTTTCAATCTCCCCCTTTTTGGTAATTGATGACAACATATAGATCAAAGCTTTGACAAATGTTAATAAGAATGGAATATATTGTCGCTTTGAGAAGTATGTGATAAGTAAGAGCTCCCCCTAAATTTGTGCATATTTAAGATTTGCTTTGGACTGCAAATGCACAACGAGTTAGGATCATGGGTTACTCTTCCATGTCACATACATCTTGGTGGAGCGCTCAAAATGATAAGAATTAAATGCATGCACTCATCACCAAGCAAAGTGAATGATCAAAATAAAGATAAACTGATAATAACATCCAACAAGCATTAAGTGTAGCTTATGATCAAACACATGATCATCAATGTCTCACAAATTACGGCATAGTATCTCAAGCACTCAAAAGCAAATAAAGTTCAACCAAAAGACAAGAGAGAACAAATGCAGACTCTCTCTCTCGAAGCCTATGATCTATACATTTTTCTCCCCCTTTGGCAACAAGTTACCTAAAAGTTCATAGAAAATGCATAGGACTAAACGACTCTCAGGCTTGGTCTTCAGTTGGTGGAGTCCGGATAACGCCAAGGACGAAGGCTTTGGTAGAAGTGGTTGGAGTTGCTGGGGTAGGAGCTGGAGCTGGTGGAACTGAAGCTGTAGATGGTGCAGAAGTGGTGGCTCTGGTGTCAGGAACTGGCACTGCAGATGATCTCTGAGCTCTGGGCACCCTGGCAAATGCATCAGTTCTGGTCTTGCCCTTCCTCTCCTGCATATCTTGTTGTAGTTGTTCCACAGCAGATTGGACCTCTGTCACCTTCACATCTAGGTCATAGAACTTTTGTTCCATGATTCTTTCCAAACTCTCTTGGTTTTGAGTCAGGGTGGCCAGTCCTTTCTCAATCCTCAGAGTGGATGCTATGAGGTAACTAAGCTGCTCCTGCTTGTTCTTCAAGAAATACTTAGATGCCTCCTCTTGATTTGGCATGTTGGCAGCTTTCTCCATCTTTGCCTTCTCCTTCTTTGCTTGAGCATGTGCAGATGATGGTTCATCCTTGTTCATGACAACCTGATTGTCTTCAAAGTCTGGATGGATGGGCAGGTGTTCCTTGTCCAGCAGGTATGTGCATGTGCCCATCTTTGAGTTTATCAGCTCTTGAATTTGTGGGGCATATCCACAGCTCCTCTTCTGATCAGTTGTTGTCTTCTTAATGGTCTCTACCATGAGGCTCATCACCTTGAACTTCTATGGCACATCAAATACGTGGAGCATGTTTATTGCATGGCCTCGGATCATCTTGTGATCACCTGACTTGGGCAATAGGGTATACCTCAGAATCCAATTAATAGTGGCCAGCCCTGACAGAAGATAATGCACTGAGCCAAACTTGAAAGTATCAAGTGCCTTGTTTGGGATCTCCTTGTACATGTTGGCCATGGAATTGTGATCCATCTTCTTCTTGGCATATATGTCCAGGTCATCTTCCTGCTCTTCTGGGGCATTGATGAGCTGTGCCCACTCAGCAACTGTTGACTGATATCTGGTTCCTTCTGACATCCACACAATCCTGCCATCTGGACAGAAGTGTGCTGTGGAGTAGAATTGCATGATTAGCTCTTCATTCCACTTTGTAAGCTTCTGCCCAACAAAGTCTGCAACTCCACAACCCTTGAAGCTGTCATACACTCCAGGATAGTGCTCTTCATTTTCCTTGATGTATTCCCAATCTACCCATATCATGTCACATACTATAGGCTTCTTATCTAGCAGCACTGTCTCATAGAAATCCTGTTGTTCCTTGGTGTGAAACCTGTAATCCATAGCAGTTCTTCTCCTTGAAGCATATGGATCTGCTTCTCTCCACTTCTTCAGCCCTGAATCTCTTCTAATTGCCATGTCCTCAGCCACAGGATGAGCATCATTGTGGTCTGGGATCTTGGGCTTAAGCTTGCTGAGCACTTGACCTTCCTCTTCTTCAGCAATGTCAGGCACTGGGGCCTTGTTCTTTTCAGCAGCAGATATGTTTCTGGTATTTCTCTTTGGTGCACTCTTGGGCTTAGATGCAGCTTTGGGTGCTTCCTTGGGCTTGGATGCAGTAGCCCCTGACCTTATAGCATCTCCCATGAGTTTCTGTGCCTTAGGTGCTGGTGCAGCAACCTCTTCTTCCTCTTCCTCATCTGAGGAATGCTTTTCAAACTCCGCCATTGGATCAACCTTCTTGCACCATCTGCCCCTTTTTCTTTCCTTCTTTTCCTTCACAGCCTCATCTTCTCCAGTTGACTTGGAGGGAATCTGAGAGGATGCTCTGGCTTTGGACATTGGCTGTCTCACTGCTGTCCTTTTGATTTTCCGTCATGGCTTTGTGGCTGCAGCTGAGCCAGACTCTTTCTTGAGCACCTTTTTCTTGGATGTGGCTTCCTCTTCTACCACATAGTCCTCATCCTGATTCAGAGGTTCTCTTCTTGCTTGCTCTCGTGGCAGCTTTAGGCAGATTGCTTAGGGTGCTCCTGTTACCCTCATCAGAACTGCTAGAGGGACTAGTGCCCTCACTCAAATGAGCCTGCTCCTCAGATCTGTTCTGGCTATCACTCTGATCAGACATGTTGAAGTTCAGACTACTGACCCTGTGAATAGTTTATAGATGAGATAGAGTGGATGAGCATCACAAAATGCAGAGATTTTTGCAAAAGAATGAGTCAAAAAGTTAGTTTTAGTTTTTCACGGAAAGCATTTCGGATCGACCGATTTGCAAACTCGGTGATACCGAAGCAGCTATTGGAACCAAAACTAGTGAACTCGGTCAGACCGAGTCACAGTTCGGTGGCACCGAAACTGCTAGTGTTTCACAAAGTCCTGAACTCGGTCTCACCGATTTGTAATTCTCGGTCAGACCGAGAACCACATGTGCAATGGCCGTGGCCGAAACGGTGGAACCGAGTTGTGCAACCCGGTGGGTCCGAGATGGTTTCGGCGGAAACCTAAACCTAAATTTTCAAATCTCAACTATTCTAAGGATTGTTTTGACTGGATAGGAGTGTTTCAATCGTAGCAAGATTCATAAAGAACACAATGTGCTAGGAATTGGACGGGGAATAGCACTGTGATCGAGTCCATACCCTAGTTCGGCGGTGGAGCGGCAACGGCGGAGACGAAATTCCGTTGACGGCGGCGGAAACCAGCGACTGGAGGCGGCTGGCGACGAGGAGGACAATCCGGAGACCCAGGAGGCAGAGCGAGCTATGCGCGGGCGAAGAGGTTTCGGAGAAATTTCCAAAAAAATTCCCGTGAGTATATATAGCCCGACCCTGTCGGTGTCACCGATTGGAACAACTCGGTGGCACCGAGATGCATAACTGTTGACAGTTATAGCAACTCGGTGTGACCGAAAAGTTCAAATCGGTTCCACCGAGGTGAAAACCTAGATCGACTTAGTGATCTCGGTATGACCGAAATGGAGGAATCGGTCAGACCGAAAAGCACAAAGAAGGTTTGGAAGTTCAAGTCTATGACAAATCGGGGACTCCGAGTGCTCCTCACACAGAGTGGTTTGAATCTGACTTGATCAAATTTTGTGATGTAGCAGGAATAGAGTTTGAGACAAGAAAAGCATAGATAGCTAGAGAAGGTTCTTAGGCATTCTTGTCCATCCACTTGGCTAGGAAAAAGAAAGCCAATCAATCAAAACAACAAGTGGATGTCCTTGAATGAGTAAAATATGCTCTCAACATGCTCACATAATAAAATGGCAATTGAAGTATGTGGCAAATCATGCACAACCAATCTAGCATCTATCAAGCAATTGGCAATGACTAGGTCATCTATATATGAGTATATTGACTTAGAAGTCAAATGAGAACATTTGATCATAGGTCATACTCATCGTTTAAGCACAAGTGGGTTACCACTTTTACATAAAGCATTGTTGTGTTCACATCATTAGAGTTGCTTTAGCTCAATTCTTAGAGTAAAGCTCCCCCTAGATGTGATATCCCCCCTAAGAGGGATGAACTAACCTTGGGTTTTGTCGATGATGACTTCATGTAGATGTTGAAGATGTGGATGCTCAATGTTGATATAGATCAATTCGAGCTATCCATTGGAGTGAATTGCACTTTCAATACCTATATGGGTTAGTCCCACAAGGAACAAACAAGGATATCCATAGACATAGAGTGATGCACACACAAGATGATGTCTATGAAAGCTTTTAGGTTACCTTGTCCCTTGACTTACCAACAAGAGGGTTTGTGACTCCTTGAACTAGTGCAAGATGTGGAAGTTGGTTGCACTTGTTCTTGCCAAAATGATAAAAGTGAAGTATGTTGGCGGAGTCACCCTCAAGAACTGTCTAGTTTTTCTTCTTTTGGATCCACACCATCTTGATGGGAATCCTTGGAGTTGTAGTCGTACTTGATGAAGTGGAACTTGAAGTAGTCTTGGGAATCCACTTGACTAAGGTCTTAGGAGCTTCTTCAAATGCATCAATTTCCACTTGAAGCTTGTCCTTGCCTTTTTGCTTGTAGTCTTGTGGTGGAAGATCATCTTGAGCTTGTGTCCCTTTGAAAGAAGTAGGATCATACTTCTCTTGTTGAGGAACAAACTTTGCCTTGGGGTATTGATCTTCTTCCCACTCAACTCCATTGGCATTGAACTTTCGTTCAAAACCAACACCTTGATTCTTCTGGTGCCTTCCTTGCTTGCGTACAATTTCCTCGAATTGCTTACTCCCGGCAAGGCTCTTGTACACTCCTTTCTCTATAATTCCCTTCAATAGGCTATTTTCTTGATCAAGTGTAACTTGGCTAAGAGAATCATTAGTGGAATCAAGAGAACTACTAGAAGCAATAATATTGGATTTAACATGATCATTGTTACTACTAGAGGAAGAATTCTTTTTGTTCTTGTTACTAGACTTGACTTGAGGCATGTAAGTGGATAAGAGTAAACGCTTGGCAATGTAAGAAGAACTTTTCTTACGAGGATCATCATTGATAGCTTTTAAGAACTCATGCTCTTGCTCAAGGTTGAGCTTTTCAAAGCGTAATTTCTCATGTGTTCTTAAAAGTTCTCGATGATCTCCTAAGATAGTTTCATGAGCTAACTTAAGAGTGTTTAGTTCTTTAGTTAGAGCCTCAATCTTCTCCTTATCATTGTCATTCGTTTTATCTTGATTAGCATGATTAATTGACGTTTCATCATAGTATTCATCACTAGAGTTGTCAACAAGTAAATCATCATCACCTAACAAGTCATCTTCATCACTATTGAAATCAACATACTCGGGGTGTGATACCTTTGGGCCTTTAGCCATGAAGCATGTTCCAACTCCTTCATTTGGTGAGTCAAATATGTCGTGGGAGTTGGTTGACACAAGTGCTAGACCGGCAACACCTTCATCTTGAGTATATTGAGAATCGGAGTGATAACTTCTTTCGGAGTGGTTGTCGAAGTCGGAGCCGGATACCCATTCACCAACATGAGCTTTATGTCTTTGTTTTGTGTAGCTCCTTGATGACTTTTCCTTTCTTTCCGAATCCTTGCTTCTCCGTGAGTATCTTCGTTCATAACGATCATCTCTACTCCTTCTTTCTCTAGATGGTGATTCCTCTCTTCAGCTTCTTCTTTTGGGAGAGTCTTCTCTTTTCTTGTAGGGAGCCGTACACTCATTGGAATAGTGTCCGGGTCTTCCACAATTGTAGCAGTTTCGCTCTCGACTAGAAGATCTTTTGTCATTGTAGGACCTTGACTTGGAGCTTCTGTCTTTGCTTCTACTCTTGTAGAACTTGTTGAAGTTCTTCACCATTAAGCTTAATTCTTCATTGAAGATTTGCCTCTCACTTGATGATGTGGGGGCTTCACATGAGGCTTTGTAAGCACCACTTGATTTGTTGTGAAGTTCCTCTTTATCCTTGAGTGACATCTCATGAGCAACAATTCTTCCAGTGACTTCTGTTGGCTTGAGATCTTTGTAATTGGGCATCATTTGGATCAATGTGCACACGGTATCATATTTTCCATCCAAGGCTCTTAGGATCTTCTTGATGATGAATCTATCGGTCATCTCTTCACTCCCTAAGCCGGCAATCTCATTTGTAATAAGAGCAAGCCTAGAGTACATTTCAGCGACACCTTCACCATCCTTCATTTTGAACTTGTCAAGTTGACTTTGAAGCACATCCAATTTGGATTCCTTGACGGAGTCGGTACCTTCGTGCATATCAATCAAAGTATCCCAAATTTCCTTTGCATTCTCAAGACGGTTGATTTTGTTGAATTCTTCGGGGCACAATCCGTTGAAGAGAATATCACAAGCTTGAGCGTTGTATTGTAGCATCTTCAACTCTTTCGCGGTAGCTTCACGGTTTGGTTCTTTCCCATCGAAGAAGTCACCTTGCAAAGCAACACACACAATAGCCCAAACGGCGGGGTTATGACCAAGAATATGCATTTTCATTTTATGCTTCCAACTAGCAAAATTAGTACCATCAAATTAAGGACCTCTATGGTGATAATTTCCCTCGCTAGATGCCATACTCTCCTAGGTTGTGAAACCAAGGCTATGACTACCAAAAGCTATGGAAATCAAAGCAAATGGAGATCAAGGCGATGATACCACTTGTAGGATCGGAAGTATGTCTAGAGGGGGTGATTAGACTACTTGACCAAATAAAGATCTATCCTTTTCCCAATTTTAGTTATTGGCAGATTTTAGCAATTTTAACACAAGTCAAGCAATCTCACACGATTCAAGCAAGCATGCAAAAGAGTATATGAGCAGCGGAAAGTAAAGCATACAACTTGCAAGAATGTAAAGGGAAGGGTTTAGAGGATTCAAACGCAATTGGAGACACGGATGTTTTTGGCGTGGTTCCGATAGGTGGTGCTATCGTACATCCACGTTTATGGAGACTTCAACCCACGGAGGGTAACGGTTGCGCGAGTCCATGGAGGGCTCCACCCACGAAGGGTCCACGAAGAAGCAACCTTGTCTATTCCATCATGGCTGTCGCCCACGAAGGACTTGCCTCACTAGCGGTAGATCTTCACGAAGTAGGCGATCTCCTTGCCCTTACAAACTCCTTGGTTCAACTCCACAATCTTGTCGGAGGCTCCCAAGTGACACCTAGCCAATCTAGGAGACACCACTCTCCAAGAAGTAACAAATGGTGTGTTGATGATGAACTCCTTGCTCTTGCGCTTCAAATGATAGTCTCCCCAACACACAACTCTCTCACACAGGATTTGGATTTGGTGGAAAGAAGATTTGAGTGGAAAGCAACTTGGGGAAGGCTAGAGATCAAGATTCATATGGTAGGAATGGAATATCTTGAGCTCAACACAAGTGTAGGTGGTTCTCTCTCAGAAAATGTGTATTGGAAGTGTAGGTATGTTCTGATGGCTCTCTCCACGAATGAAGAGTGGGTGGAGGGGTATATATAGCCTCCACACAAAATCTAACCGTTACACACTATTTGCTAAACTCGGTGGGACCGAATCGTTAAACTCGGTCGAACCGATTTAGCAAACCTAGTGACCGTTAGGATTTTCGGTGGGACTGAGATGCAACTCGGTAGGACCGATATGGTTAGGGTTAGGGCATAACGTAATCTCGGTGTGACCGATTACACAAACTCGGTGAGACCGATTTTGGTAATAAGCTAACCAGAGAGTTGGTCAGGTAAACTTGGTGGGACCGATTCACTCTTTTCGGTGAAACCGAAATGTTACAAAAGGGAAACAGTGAGTTTACATTGCAATCTCGATGGGACCGATCGCTCACTTCGGTTGGACCAAAACGTTACGAAGGGAAACAGAGAAATTGCAATCCCATCTTGGTGAGACCGAGATCCCTATCGGTGAGACCGATTTGCTAGGGTTTGTGGCAGTGGCTATGACATGTGAAACTCGGTGGCTCCGAATAGAAAGAATCGGTGGGGCCGAGTTTGACTTTAGGTTTGGGTCATATGTGGATAGGGAAAGGTAGTTGAGGATTTTGGAGCATATCACTAAGCACATGAAGCAAGAGGCTCATTAAGCAACACCTCATCCGTCCTTAATAGTATTGGCTTTTCCTATGGACTCAATGTGATCTTGGATCACTAAAATATAAAATGTAGAGTCTTGTTCTTGAAGCTTGAGCCAATCCTTTGTCCTTATAATTTTGAGGGATCCACTTTCCCCATCCATGCCATGCCATCCATTGAGCTTTTCTCAAATATTCATCTTGGAATAATGTTAGCTCAATGAGCTATACTCAGTGTCAGATGCCGCCGCCTTCTATCGGGCCGAAGAGGGAAGATCGACGGAGAAGGTGTTCTGGTCTCAGTATGCTGAGACCGGACAGCCGGTGCCCTTGAGCGACCAGCTGAACCAACTGGTCGAGCTCCATAAGGTGGCCGAACAGGGCATGAAGTGTCTCATAGTCCGGCTGTGGCTTGGAGAGGCCATGCCTAGGAGCTACTTCGGGCTGGTGAGGCGGCTGGTGGATGCCTGTCCACGTCTTGAAGTCATCAAGCGCTCCATCTGCATCGAGGGTGCCCGTAGGGCGCTTGCCCGTGCTAAGGTGCACTGGGGCAAGATGGATGTTGAGAAGCTTGTGAAGGACGGGCCACCGCAGGGCAAGGAGCATTGCCACCCCGAGATGTATTATGAGGGCGTCCTGAAGGGTGCCCGCCTTGTGGCGGATGAATGTTCCAAGGATGTAATATTTCAGTAAACTTGTTTGTTTTATCCTGTGCGCTAAAAACTTGTTCATATGCGCTATGCAATGCTTGTTTTAATTTAAAATATTACCTTCTATGCGGCCGTTTATTAAATCTAAGAGATGGCGAGTCGTCGGCTTCTGCCCCCATGCCACTAGTGCTGGGGTGTTCGGGGATAAACCTGAGCACTCTTTTTCCCATTATTGGGTCCTTCGAGGGAGGTGCTCAGCATGGCGAACAAGGCAATTGGACTATAGTGCGTTATCACTCTCACTTAGCCAGAGAATTCTATAATTTTAAATTTCAGCGAAGCCCCTAGTGTTCGGAAGACCGAGTTCGGGGCGCTATAGACGCCTTAGGCCGGACAAAGCCGACTCCTTGCTCTAAGCGGCATAGGTCTTTAAGGACTCGAAACTTCTCGAACAGCGACCAGCTCTCGCCCTATCATGACAGTCAGTTTTAGCTTTCTCTACGGAGGTGCTTAGCCCAGCTGAATCGAGGCACAATCGCAATAGTTCTCCCAGCGCTACCTTAGCCGATATAACGGAACGTAAGGTACCAAAACATGGGAGCCGGGCAAACCCAACTATTGACCCAAGACATGATTCAGAGCTGATGCATATAATGCTATAAGTTCAGGGTGCCGCACTTGTGAAAGTGTTTGGACTTCTCATGCCATATTATGGGGTGCTTAAGCCCCCTGCGTATTAGCCGTACCAAAGTGTACGGGTGCTGAATGTCACAAATGAACATATATACATTAGAAATAAAGGAATAGAGAATGCAATAATAGACTAGAGCTATGCATTTTTATTTCAAAAAGGTGCATTAAAGCAGAACGATACAAATGGTGCGATAGGCAAGAGATGGGACTACCTGACATGTCCCCTCCAGGGGCGAGCTGCGAAAGGTATTTAAAGCAGGTATTTTGCTCGTTATAGAGACCACCTGGGAATTCCATAATGCGACGTAGCTTTCTGCCTCCCTGGGAGTTGTATCGTGTGTTTGGCAATTGTACTGCCGAACAGGTCTTCCAGAGAGTAAGGTCCTGAAAGTAAGAAAAATGATAGAATCGGCAGCCCCTACTGCGGTTGAGCCGTGTATTGGGGCGTGCTGTGGTCATGCCCCTCCCCCTGTGCCCATGGTATTTTTAGAGCGTAATTATGTACGCCTAGTACTGATTTCACAGTTTTGCGAGAGCTGGGGTTGGGGCCGCATTGCTACGCTTGCTCGGAACATGCCAGGCAATCTTGTTGTAGGTTACTCCGAGCGCGCTTGGCGGTGTCCGGACGTTTTATTGCCGGACTGGAGAATTGCCTCAAGAGGCTGCTTTGTACTTCTGCTGCGAGGGCCGCCGTATGCTCCTCTGTTCGGAGAGAGCGTTCGGTGTTTCCGTTGACCGTAATGACTCCTCGAGGTCCTGGCATCTTGAGCTTGAGGTATGCGTAATGCGGCTCCACATTGAACTTTGCAAACGCGGTTCGCCCGAGCAGTGCGTGATAGCCACTACGGAACGGGACTATATCGAAGATTAACTCCTCACTTCGGAAATTATCCGGGGATCCGAAGACCACTTCAAGTGTGACTGAGCCCGTGCAATGGGCCTCTACACCTGGTTTGACACCCTTAAAGGTCGTCTTTGTGGATTTGATCCTTGAGGGATCTATGCCCATTTTGCGCACTATGTCCTGATAGAGCAGGTTCAGGCTGCTGCCGCCGTCCATAAGGACTCGCTGAGATGAAATCCATCAATGATTGGGTCTAGAACCAATGCGGAGAATCCGCCATGGCGGATGCTAGTGGGGTGGTCCCTTCGATCGAAAGTGATCGGGCAGGAGGACCACGGATTGAACTTTGGGGCGACTGGCTCCAACGCGTATACGTCCCTTAGCGCACGCTTCCATTCCCTCTTGGGGATGTGGGTTGCGTATATCATGTTCACCGTCCGCACTTGTGGGGGGAAGCCCTTCTGTCCACTATTGTTCGGCGGCTGGGGCTCCTCCTCCTCGTTGCTATGTAGCCCCTTGTCTCTGTTTTCGGCATTTAACTTGCATGCCTGCTTGAACACCCAACAATCCCTGTTGGTGTGATTGCCTGGTTTTCCGGAGGTACCATGTATCTGGCACGAGCTATCGAGTATATGGTCCAAACTGAACGGGCCCGGAGTGTTTCTTTTAAATGGCTTTTTCCGCTGACTGAGTTTGGAGCCTCTGAATCTGGCATTAACTGCCGTATCTTCAGCATTGTCGTTGTTAATGCGGCGCTTGTGCTTGTTGCGACGCGACCTGCCATTGTTGTCCTTGGTACCCGAATTACCCGGGCTCTTGGTCATGTTGTTGCTATGAGCCAGCCAGCTGTCTTCTCCCGCGCAAAAGCGGGTCATGAGTGTCGTGAGGGCTGCCATATATTTCGGCTTTTCCTGTCCAAGGTGTCAGGCAAGCCACTCATCACGGATGTTATGCTTGGAGGCTGCTAGGGCTTCTGCGTCCGGACAGTTGACGATTTGATTTTTCTTGGTTAGGAACCGTGTTCCGAATTGTCTGGCAGATTCTTCTGGCTGCTGAATTATGTGGCTCGGGTCATCAGCGTCTGGTGGTCGCACATAGGTGCCCTGGAAATTGTCGAGGAATGCGGCTTCCAGGTCCTCCCAACAACCAATTGATTCTGCTGGCAAGTTGTTAAGCCAATGCCGAGCTGGTCCTTTAAGCTTGAGTGGGAGGTATTTGATGGCATGTAGATCATCGCCACGGGCCATGTGGATATGAAGGAGATAGTCCTCGATCCATACCGCAGGATCTGTTGTGCCATCGTATGATTCAATGTTTACGAGTTTGAAACCCTCTGGGATTTGATGATCCATTACTTCATCTGTAAAGCATAGTGGGTGTGCGGTACCTCTGTACTGGGCTATATCACGACGTAGCACGAATGAGCTTTGTCTGCTGTGTTCGGCCTGGCCGGATTTACTGTATCCGGCGTGACGGTTATCGTCTCGTGTCGTGGGGCGCCCGCGCAATCCAATCTTGTTTGCCTTGCCTTGTCCTCCAACATATCTCATAGGTCTAGCGCATTTCCCCGTGCCTTGGTATTTTTTGAGCGACGCCGGGGTGCGGCATGAGTGGAGGGCCGAGAGGCCTCTCTGTTGCGGCCGCGAGGTGGCCAGTCAGCCGCATCATGCGCTGGTGATGTAGGTTTAGGTGCTTCCTCCTCTAATCGGGGTAGCAACCTACGATTTGGGTAGCTCCTGGAGGGGCGTTTGAGTTTGTACTCCTCGGCCGCAAGGACTTCAGTCCATCTGTCGCCTAGCAAGTCTTGATCAGCTCTAAGCTGTTGCTGCTTTTTCTTAAGGCTACTTGTCGTGGCCATAAGCCTGCGCTTAAAGCGCTCTTGTTCGACGGGATCCTCAGGCACGAAAAATTCGTCGTCGCCGAGGCTTGCCTCATCTTCGGAGGGAGGCATGTAATTATCATCCCATTCCTCTCTGTCTGCCGCTCTCTCAGGGGGGTTGGCTTCTCCATCCTCCTGCGCTGAATCTTGCTGGAGGGAGTTGTCTTCGGCACTGTCCGGGGTGTTATTATCTCCCGTGTCGGAATCACCGTTTTTGCTCTGGCAGGACTTAGAGCGGCGCCACTGACGTCGACGCTTGGGTTGCTTCTTGGAGGGGTTATCCTCTGCTGATCTGTCGCCGTTGCCTTCTTTGGGTGTATCCACCGTATATATGTCATACGACGAGGTGGCTTTCCAGTGCCCGATAGGCGCTGGTTTATGTTCGTCTCCTACATCGTCGTCCGTACCGTCGATGTCTTCGGAGTCGAAGTCTAGCATGTCGGTTAAATCATCGACAGTGGCTACGAAGTGGGTGGTGGGTGGGCGTCGAATTTCTTCGTCGTCAGCATCCCAATCCTGCCGGTCATAATCCGGCCAAGACTCTCCTAACAAAGAGAGAGACCTTAGTGAATTCAGAATGTCGCCGAAAGGCGAGTGCTGAAAGATATCCGTGGCGGTGAATTCCATGATCGGTGCCCAATCGGATTCGATTGGCAGGGGCGCGGAGGGTTCGGAGTCCATAGAAGAGTCCGGCACTTTGGAGTCACGGGCTTCGTAGAGGATAAGGCTGGTGTTCGGCTCTATCGCCGTTGAGACTGCAGCCCCCGCAGCGGGGTCTAGCCACCCGTCCTCGATCGGCGCGGTTGGCTCCGAGCTAAGGGTCGGAGCGGATGCGGGTGCGGCCTCCAGGGCACTTTTCGGCGGCAGAGCTAAATCATGTCCATCATGACAGTGCGGCGCGCTCGGCTGCAGCTCGAATCCGTCAAAGATCAAGTCTCCGCGGATGTCAGCCGTGTAGTTTAAAACTTCCAAATCTGACCTGATGGCCAAGGGCGTAGCTTTCAATCTACTCCAGGTGGCCAAACGAATTGGCCCGCAGTGCAAAGCCGCCGAATACAAAGATCTGTCCGGGGAGAAAAGTCTCGCCCTGGACTGCATCGCCAACGATGATCGAAGGAGCCATCAAGCCTGATGACGACGACACAGAGGAACTCTCAATGAAAGCACCAATGTCGGTGTCAAAACCGGCGGATCTCGGGTAGGGGGTCCCGAACTATGCGTCTAGGCGGATGGTAACAGGAGACAAGGGACACGATGTTTTTACCCAGGTTCGGGCCCTCTCGATGGAGGTAAAACCCTACTCCTTTTTGATTAATATTGATGATATGGGTAGTACAAGAGTAGATCTACCACGAGATCAGAGAGGCTAAACCCGAGAAGCTAGCCTATGGTATGATTGTTCTTGTCCTACGGACTAAACCCTCCGGTTTATATAGATACTGGAGGGGGCTCAGGTTACACAAAGTCGGTTACAATGGGAGGAGATCTACATATCAGTATTGCCAAGCTTGCCTTCTACGCCACGGAAGGTCCCATCCGGACACAAGACGAAGTCTTCAATCTTGTGTCTTCATAGTCCAAGATTCCGGCCAAAGGTTATAGTCCGGCTATCCGGACACCCCCTAATCCAAGACTCCCTCGGGCCCCTCGGAGCTCCACCAACGTACTTCTTCCTCCTATATATACCTACGTAGCCCCAAACGATCAGATACGGAGCCAAAAACCTAATTCCACCGCCGTGACCTTCTGTACCCACGAGATCCCATCTTGGGGCATGTTCCGGAGCTCCGCCGGAGAGGGCCATCATCACGGAGGGCTTCTACATCATCCTAGCCCCTCCGATGAAGTGTGAGTAGTTCACCTCAGACCTACGAGTCCATAGTTATTAGCTAGATGGCTTGTTCTCTCTTTTTGGATCTCAATACAATGTTCTCCCCCTCTCTCGTGGAGATCTATTCGATGTAATCTTCTTTTTGCAGTGTGTTTGTTGAGACCGATGAATTGTGGGTTTATGATCAAGTCTATCTATGAATAATATTTGAATCTTCTCTAAATTCTTTTATGTATGATTGGTTATATTTGCAAGTCTCTTCGAATTATCAGTTTGGTTTGGCCTACTAGATTGGTTTTTCTTGCCATGGGAGAAGTGCTTAGCTTTGGGTTCAATCTTGCGGTGTCCTTTCCCAGTGACAGTAGGGGCAGCAAGGCACGTATTGTATTGTTGCCATCGAGGATAACAAGATGGGTTTTTATCATATTGCATGAATTTATCCCTCTACATCATGTCATCTGGCTTAAGGTGTTACTCTGTTCTTATGAACTTAATACTCTAGACGCATGCTGGATAGCGGTCGATGTGTGGAGTAATAGTAGTAGATGCAGGCAGGAGTCGGTCTACTTGTCTCGGACGTGATGCCTATATACATGATCATACCTAGATATTCTCATAACTATGCTCAATTCTATCAATTGCTCAATAGTAATTTGTTCACCCACCGTAGAATACTTATGCTCTTGAGAGAAGCCACTAGTGAAACCTATGGCCCCCGGGTCTATTCTCATCATATCAATCTCCATCACTTTAATCTTGCTTGCTTTTTACTTTGCCTTTTACTTTTCACTTTGCATCTCTATACCAAAAATACCAAAAATATTATCTCTATCAGATCTCACTCCCGTAAGTGACCGTGAAGGGATTGACAACCCCTAATCGCGTTGGTTGCATTGAGCTATTTTTTTGCGCAGGTACGAGGGACTTGCAAGTAGCCTCCTACTGGATTGATACCTTGGTTCTCAAAAACTGAGGGAAATACTTACGCTACTTTCCTGCATCATCCTCTCCTCTTCGGAGAAAACCAATGCAGTGCTCAAGAGGTAGCAGTCCTCGGCAAGGGCCTTGCTGCGGCACCATGGTCGTCCTCGGCAAGGGTCTTGCCGGGGGTCTCATGTATCTCCTCGGCAAGGATCTCGCCGAGGGTCGTTGTCTTCTGGTCCTCATCTGATCTTGTGTGTTTATGATCTTGACGAAGATCTGCATGCTACCACAGAGGCACCTCCCAAGCCTTGGTTCCAATGTGGTTGGTTGGTGGTGTTGGAACCCGTGGGCTCAAGGGTGGCACGCTCTGCTGGCGTCGGGCAAGTTGCCTCGGCAAGGTTCTTGCCGGGGCTGTGGAGGCTGCCCCGGTAAGGATCTTGTTGGGGGAGTCCACCTCACCCTCTCGCTCTTTGTGTCTTTGGTCTCGGCGTTGCTCTGGTTGTCTTGTGCCTTCGGCTTCCCTCCTCTGCCCTACTTAGTGTGGTCGTGGGCGTGGCTCCGACTGCCCGTGCACAAGTAAAGGGGTAAAAAGGAGCGCCCCTACTTTTGTACACCGGCAGGAGCCTCCGGGCCTGGTCCACACATAAGCGCAACACATTGTTGAACCGGGCCCAGAACGGTGCACGGGCAGGCGGGGCGGGATTTTACCGCAGTAACTTTTTCGCTCACTTGTGCTTCCCCACGACCCGCGTTGAATGCGCGTCGTGGAGGGTCGTGCTTGACGTGGGGGCCATGCGTGGGGTGGTTCCCGCACGCATGCGTCACATCACAGTAAAGAGGCGGCTCGTGCCTTCCCCATAAAAAGAGGAAAACGCAGAGGCGCGGCTCATTTACTGAGCGGACACGGGTAGCGGTCTTCAAGGCGTCCGTGTCCCACGATCACGGGGTGGGGAACGGTCTCCTCACCCGTCCCCTTGATTTCTGCTTGCTCGCCACGTGTTCCCCATGCCTTCAAGGTGGTAGGCGGTGGAGGCAGGAAACCGGGCCATCACTGATTGGAGCAGCGGGTCGGTCCCGATTCCCTGCGCCCCCGACGGCCGGATTGGTTGAGTGGGGCGGCCGAGCCCCGATCTCGCCCCTTTATCAAAGGGGGGAGGGAGATGGCACCCCTACATTCTATCATCATCCATCTCCTTCCACCTTGTCTCCTTCCTTCCATCTTCCATGGCGAGAGGAGGCGCCGGCCCTTCGACGGTGGCAGCGAGGGTCTCTGCTCGACAGCGCGTCCCTCCTTCCCAAGAGCTCGCGGCAGCGGAGCCGACCATGAGAGGAAGGGGGAGGGGGAGGGGCCGAGGTCTCCGTGGTGCTCGAGGAAGAGGGGGACGGGGCCGCGCACCGGCCTTGCCTCCGCCCGCAATGCCTCCCCCAATGGAGGGCCACGTCGGGGACCAGCCCCGGGAGTTCTTCATCAGGCTACGGTGGCCACCACGTAATCATCTTCGTCTCCCCACCCCATTTGCTTGGGAGATGGAGCTCGACCCGCCACAGACCCTCAGGTTGCATATGAGGGGCTGCGGGAATGGCGGCACGCGGGTCGACGTCGACTTTCCCGCTCCTCACGTCATGTACCTTCGTCATGGATGGAAGACTTTCGCTCGTGTCCACAGCCTGACGGCGGGGCTCGTTCTCTACTTCAAATTAATGGAGAACGGCCTGCTCTCCGTCAAGGTCTTTGGGGACCTTGGAACTCGCCTGAAGTGCTGCGTGGAGAGCTCCTCCGATGATGAAGACTCTTCCTCGAGCGGGAGTGACCAGGAGGACAGCGATAGCGACGATGAGGGCGTCGAGCGGGGCGACTCCGACCTCGACTCCGACTGACCGCGCCGTCCCTTCCTCGGCCACGTGCCCTGCAGACAGCCTTCCACGTCAAGCTCTCCATCGGCACGTTCCCCGCCGCCTCCTTGGGCGGCTGGCGTAGGAGGGCCAGAGAAGGCGAAGAAGGCGGGCCGTCAAGTCGGAGTATGCGGGCACCGACGCCTTCATCGCGTATTGTCGGCCCGCTCCCTCATCTTCCGGCTCCTCTCCCGGCATCGGGATGCTCTCCTGGTGTCTTCTGCTGCTCGTACCTCGCCTAGGCGCTCTTTTTGCCCTCCTGCTACCTTGTTCCATCTTCTGAGGAGAGGGACAAGAAAGGGATTACGGTCATCTTATCTCTTTTTAGTTTGTAAGCCCGTGGGCACTTCTTAGATTTAAAACTCGTAATCCCCTTGCTCATGTTTTTCATCCTGTATGAACTGTACCTCTATGGGAATTTTTTTAATGAAAAAGGGTGCTTGTCGGGTTCTTTGTGCGTGAGCGAGGCCCATGCCAAGGAGTGAATCCTTGTTATTTTTAAGATAAACATTGTTGCCCGGCAACAGGCCTTGCCGTCCCTTACTTCGTTCGACCATTCTCACGCTCTTGACGGAGGCAGGCGTTAAGTAGAGTTAGGCCTTCGTTTATTTCCTTGTCACCGCGACTGCGACCCAGTTCCGACCTAGGGAATAGTTTCTGGGTACAGAAAGAAGGGGGAGCACTGCGACCTAGGAATAAAACGAGGTTTCACACGTCCTAACTTCATATGGGAATGCACAATTGGTGATGAAAGACTTATCTGGATCCGCAGCCCCGGCAGTCTTGGCTTGTCGTGGTTGGATTCTTATGTCTGCAGCCCCCGGCAACCTTGGCTTGCCGGGGCCGGAATGTCACACTACAAAAAAAGACACATCCGTGACATTTTGGGCCGAAAGAAAAAAATTTCTGTCATACATATGACATTTCTATGACGATAATTGTGACAAAACCTAGTATCATCATAGATGTGGTGGGCTCCTATTTCTATGACAAAAACTCATGACAGAAAATGGGCTTTTCGTCCTGGGCGGGCCAGAGACACAGCTGCATGACATTCTTTGGGCCGTCCATGACGGAACAAACCGTGGTAGAAGCGAGGGGGAGGAAAATTTCAGGGAGTTCCCGGTTACGGTGGGAGGTCGGGGGTCGAGTGATGCGCATTTCTCTCGTACACGTAAGCGCGTGTGTGCGAGGCATTGGCTCTAACTGAACCCGAGCGATTGCACTGCAGGCTACGCATTACTGAACCCGAGCAATCGATCGATGGCTGTTAACTGAACCCGATCGAGCGATTCCTTCGCTATTGCTGCTAACTTAAGCCGATCGATGGGATGAACAGTGAACGTTGCGGGGGGTTTGGATGAACAGTGAGCGGTGGCGTTGCCTCTGGATGAAGAGGACCCCATGGTGTGGTGTAGGGCTGGATGAACAGTAGACGGTGGAGGGGTGCCCGTGGAGGGGTGGTTGAACAGGACCCGTGGTGTGGAGGGTTGGATGAACAGTAGACGGTGGAGGGGTGCCCGTGGAGGGGTGGTTGAACAGGACCCCGTGCTGTGGAGGGCTGGATGAACAGTAGATGGTGGAGGGGTGGTTGAACAGTAGCAGGTGGAGTAGCGCGCGGTGGAGGCTGGATGAACAGGAGCCCGTGGAGGCTGGAGGAGGTCGACGGTGGAGATGAACAGTATCCCGTGGAGTCCCGTTTTGCGGTACGCCACACCCCTCCCGATTAACAGGACCCCCGTTTCGACCGTAGCACTCCAACACAAGTCTGTTTCCTCCGTTTTGAGGTACGGCACACCCCTCCTAATGAACAGGACCCCCGTTTCGACCGTAGCGCTCCAACACAAGTCCGTTTCCTCCGTTTTGCGGTACGCCACACCCCTCCCGATCAACAGGACCCCGTTCCGAATGTAGGAGGTCTGTTTCCTCCGTTGTGCGGTACACCAGGCCTCGTTTCCATCGCCTGTTCCGTCCAAGCCCTCCCGATGAACACGACCACGCATTCCGTTTCGACCCAGCCGGTTGACTCCCACACGTTTCGTTGCCTCCCGATGAACACGACGCATTCCGTTGCCTCCCCATGAACATGAAGTATTCCGTTGCCTCCCCATGAACACGACGACGATGTTGTTTCTCCGTTCCGACCCAGCCATGTACATGAGCCTAGGCCGTACGTATGCGCGAGTAGGCGTTCGAGACCCCGCCCGTATGTACACATATGTGGCCGTATTTTCTTTCTTGCACCCTGGCCGCTATACGTGTAGATGCTACGTGCGCGCCTCTACTACGACACGTACGCGCCTCTACTACGACACGTGCGCGCCTCTACATCCACCAGTATATATGTATGTGCACGTTCGCGACCAGAATGACAACGCTACGTACGCTTTGACCAGGTGGGTCCCGACTGTCAGGCACTTCCTTGCGTGCGAAGATGTAGCTGGTGGGTCCCAGCAGTCAGGGGGGAGAATCGTTTTTTTTTACCCAGACGCACTTCCTTGCGTGCGAAGATGTAGCTGGTGGGTCCCAGTAGTCAGGGGGCAAATCGGTTTTTTTTGCCCGGATGCACTTCCTTGCGTGCGAAGATGTAGCTGGTGGGTCCCAGCAGTCATGGGGAACTTTTTTTTTTGCGAAATACGGTGGCCCGTCCGGTGGGTCCCCGCTGTCAGGTGGAGGAATCATTATTTTGCGCGTAATAAGGAGGCACTTCCTTGCTGCGACCGTGGACCCAGCTGTCAGCCTCTCCACGTACAGTCCACGTCCGATGGAAGTCGTTCTTTAACCACGTTGACCACGCCGCGCCGAGAGCACCACGGCGCTGGACGACAGCGAGGACTAGGAAGGGGACGACTCGGAGCCGGGGAAGACGCAGTAGTGGATGCCCACGCGAAGAGGAGTACGAGGGTTCACTGGTTCATCTGCGGTGTGAGGCTGCCGTCACCGCAGATTAACAGGGGGTGTGGGTGAGTAGAGGGATGGCCTGGCCAGCGGTGGGAGTAGTAGGGGGCGGTGAGGCCTCCGCGGCATCACAGCCGGCCACGGGAGGCAGGAGCATGCGGCACGACCGGTGCTGGTTTGGGTGGCTGGACCAAGAAGACCAGAGGTTGGAGAAGCACTACGGCCGTTGGATGAACATCGTATGGTAACAGGAGATAGAATCGTTCATATTGACTAAGTTGACAAAGCCCTCCACCCCCGTCAACTTGGTAGGCCCACAAGTCAGCCTCCCAGTATGTTGGGTTCCAGCTGGCAGGGGGAATATTCAATTTTTTTGTGCGTAATAAGGAGGCACTTTCTTGCGTGCGAAGATAGCTAGTGGGTCCTACATGTCAGCGGGGGCACGTTATTTTCGCGAAATACAGAGGCCCTTCCGGTGTTTCCCAGATGTCAGGTGGAGGAATCATTATTTTGCGCGTAATAAGGAGGCATTTCCTTGTGTGCGGCCGTGGACCCAGCTGTCAGCCTCTCCACGCACAGTCTACTTTCGATGGTGTCGTTCGTTGACCACGTTGACCACGCCGCGCCGAGCACATCCAAGGTGGTGGACGACGGCGAGGCCCCGGACAGCAACGAGCCGGAGATGGGAAGACGCGGGAGTAGAGTCGCAGACGGAGAGGTGTACGAGGGTTAACTGGTTCTAGTGCGGTGTGGTTCGGCAGTCGGTGGAGAAGAACAGGAGGTGTGGAGGGGTGGAGGGATGGCCTGGCCAACGGTGGAGTAGCGCTTCATAGCGAAGCATGCTAAGCAGAGTTGCTAGCTGCAGGAGGCGGGAGGTGGTCCCGACGGCGCTGGAGGAAGAAGATGAGAGATTGAAGATGGATGCCGATTGTTGGATGTAAATCCAACGGCTAACATGTCAGAATCATTTGTTGACTAAATTGACAACGACTTGCGTTGGCTTCGACCTATTGGCCCACATTTCAGCCTCCAAAATGTGGCACGTATTCAACCCATTTTTTCAGAATTTACAGTATTTTTTTGCGCGGTAGAATTTACAGTCAATTTGATCTCTTTTTTTGAATTACAACCATTAGCTGGGCTGGGTGAACAAATAATGTAGCATCCATGCGGCCCATTTATTTTATTTCCTAAAAAATTATAGGCCATTTGCACTTTCTCGAAATACACGATTTTGCTGGGCTGATTCTAATTATAATGTTGGGTTGGGCCAGCAATGTTATCAAAAAATAAAAAGGGGGCTGAGCATTTTGTTATAAATATATTTAAATAATAAGTGATATTACTACATTCGTCCTTAAATCTTACCAAGCTTTTGTACACAATCACTAGGATTTGCGTGCCAAAACAATCCAGGATTTTATTTGTTAAGAAATTATTTTTATAAGTTAATAAGATGTGGGATATTGTTTTCTTACATATGTAAGTATTTGTTAAATATATGATGACAATGAAAATAATATATAATAACATATAAAATAATTTAAATATATATAATATAGTTAGAAGGGAAACATAAGTTGGACCTGGCGTTCCTATTCTCATATAGAAAAATAGAACAAACCTCTGCGTTTTCTTCAAAAAAATACATAAATTGGGCTGCCAAAAATAAAACCTCGGATGGGAGGTCCATAGGCCGGTCAATACATGACGGCCCTAGGAAAATACAAACAGGCCTATGGACCTCCCATACGAGGTCGTGGGCTGCGCATGTTAAAAATGAAAGCCTAGACGGGGCAGCCCAAAACCACGTCCAACACTTGCCAAAACTCCGTCCCTCGTTTTCTCTGTGTTTCGCACACTCGACATTGTGTGGGCATTTTGACTGTGCATCATATGAAGATGTGCTATGCATGATTGTTGATCGGCATGATGTTAACTGGCTGGTAGTTCCATTTTCGACCATGAATAAAACTTCCAACATGATGTTAACCCTGTTTGAAAAGGTCGTGTTAATATAAATGCTCTGCCTCTGAAAGTTGCAATTTCTTATCAGTTTCTTATCTGAAACTGAACTTGTAGTTTCTTATCTGAAACTGAAACTTGCAGTTTCTTCTCTGAGAATCACATTGTCTGCACTTTTATACTCCTATGAAACTACATTTTTTTAAGTGCTAAAAATAGATCTCTAGAATTCATAAAATACTTCATATGCTCAATACTGCAAATCTGAAATTCAAAAGACATCCATATATGAAAGTACTCTCAA
Source organism: Aegilops umbellulata (assembly GCA_032464435.1). Taxonomy (NCBI): domain Eukaryota; kingdom Viridiplantae; phylum Streptophyta; class Magnoliopsida; order Poales; family Poaceae; genus Aegilops; species Aegilops umbellulata. The sequence continues at coordinate 256,999,717 of CP136057.1, forward strand.
AATACACAACACAAAACACAATTCACAACCTGCAAATACTAACAACCCTAAGCTCCTCCTGACAATTCACAACCTGCCCGACTATTGGGCTGGGGGCAGCCCCCTCCTATTCCTCGGCGGCAGACAACCGCCGCGTGAGACGATGTGAATGGCAAGGGAGACGATGGTGGGAAGCGTCGTCGGGCCAACTGCTTTTCTCCTTTTGCAGTTGGGTTCGGTCGACGAAGACTCCACTGACTCGCTTTGGCAGGACACCCTCACAAACGGCACCCTGTAGATGCTCGATCCTTCAATCTCTGGTGGATGCTCCATCTGGGATCGATACTCCCACCGCCGATCCCTCACGATCGGACTCGGTGAATATGTTTGCTCCATGGCCCAGAGGAGCAGCTCTATGTACTCCGGCGCGACTCCCTCCGGGAGTATCGCCGCCTTTTTGCTCTGTTGCAGATATTTGGCCATGGATGTCGCCGTCGCCGCTAGTTGGTCCTTGTTGTCAAACCAAGACTGTATCTCCAACATCCTAGCTAGCTTCACAGGGTCGCCGTCTGCGATCCTCACGTATCGGTTGTACTCCTCCATCGATCTACTTCTCCACGACACCTTCACTCGCTAGCGGTGGTTCCTGAATGGAAGAGGAGAGGAGCAGCGCTGGTTTTGGATTAGAACGGGTGAGGAGCGACGCTAGTTTTGGACTGGAACAGGAGAGGAGGGGCGGTGGTTTTGAAATGGAAGAGGAGAGGAGCGGCGCTGCATTTAGATTGGAACAGGAGATGAGTGGCAGTGGTTTAAGAGGAGAAGAGCGGAAGAGCGGCGCTGGTCTTGGAAGTATTTTTGTTGTTGTTTTGCGTATTTTGGGTCAAAGTTTGACCACGTACTATATTTGACAAGCAAAATGTGAATTCTTGTCACCAAAAATTGTATCGTTTGGTTCGTATCTGAATGTACTTTCAAATTATATTACTTTTACAACGTATAACATATATTTTATGTGCGAAAATCATGGTCAATTATGACCCAGAATAAAAGGGAGACTAGTTAATGTGGGGTCGCTTTCGTAATTGAAGGGTAAATTGATTTTGATTTTGATCCAGTCACAGTACGCCGACCCTCTCGTCCAATCCTAAATCGCTGCTGCACACTCCTCTCCCTCTTCTCCATTGCAAAACCACCTCCTCTCCTCTCCATCATCTCCATTCCAAAACCAATGTCTTGCCTCTCCCTCTTCTGATCTTCTCCATTGCAAAACCACCTCCTCTCCTCTCCATCATCTCCATTCCAAAACCACCATCTCGCCTCTCCCTCTTCTGATCTTCTCCATTGCAAAACCACCTCCTCTCCTCTCCATCATCTCCATTCCAAAACCACCGTCTCGCCTCTCCCTCTTCTCTATATAGTGGAGTAGTACTAATTTTCTTTTGTCTACCGGAGCCGGCTTGACCTCGTCAATGACTGTCGAGAAGTCTTCATGCACATGGCCTGGAGGTGCAATTGTCGTCATTTTGATCTGAAGCGCCGGATTATAACATATAACACGAAAAAATGCCACATGACAAGAAATCATAACCTCACTGCCCAAAGGAGACAACATGAATCCCGACGGACAAACTAGACGAGGAACAAAGCTCAAATTAAAGATAAACTTGTAGAAAAGGGGTCCATCGATAGATGTCCTAATTAACATAGCCGGCTTGACCTAGATGGAAACCAGTCACTGTCCGTGCATGTGCCCCCAATGACTAGCCCAACTCAGTTGTCGTTGTTTAACCCTAGCAGTGATCCGAAGCACATGACCCCTAATTTTCGAGATGACAAGAAACCTTTTTTTAGATTTCTCACCACAACTACAGCCATGTACAACACAGACTGCATGATATGTAGACGATAGCCAATCCAGGCGTGTCTGCTGGAGGCTGGTCACATGCATGGACGAACTGATCTTCCGTGTCTTGCAGGGATCGTCCAGGCACCAACGTATTACAACACTTCTCTAGTACTATCGCTCGTCTCCCTCTTCTATTAAGTCACCCGACTTGCGGGGCCGGGGAGTGTGCCTATGGTCGGTTCTCAATTGCCGTCCCACATGTGTGTGCAAACGCAATATGACGCGCGTTCCATTCGAAGAGCAGCGTGCCAGACCGACCGATCGTCTGGGTTGCGACGCGAATGCGAGGGGGTGCTGTATACTCCGTACATGTGTACCGCCATTTTCTAGACGCTTTGCTCCATGGCACGGGCGCAATCCATGGATACAAAATTAGTATATTGTATACTATTTAAAAGTCGAGGGCGGGGCTTTTCCTGCATGGTAGGCGGGGGGGCAGTTCCGCCTAGTCGGTTCGACAGAGACGCGAGAAGACGAGGGAGTAGGCTGCTGCAAACATAGGGTTGTGTGATTTGACAGCGAGTTACTGCTGGACAGGTGGGGCCCCGTGATTTGACTTGCTATTATCATTTTAACTGCGGCGCTATGACCGGCATGAGTCTCCCGATTCCTGACCACCTCCATACAGGTGCCTCTCCCAATGCTCCACCATGTAGTTGAGGTTGGCTCTTACATGAGAGCCCACTTCTCCACTTTTTCCTTGCCTCTCTTTCCTCCACATATGCAAAAAATGCCATGTAAAGTGCACTATTGTACTTACTTTTACTTGCTCCTACATGTGCTTAAGCTTGCCACATAGGCATCAAGTCTGATGTGGCAAGTTAATCAAGAAGAGAGAGACTAGTTTGGTGGCCCAGGGAAGAAACGGTGCTAAGCGCGTGTACCTAGGTGAAAAGACAATTTTGAGTCTATAGCTAATTAAATGAAGCAAACTTAGCAACACCATTTCATTGGAAGAGGTCACTCCTTGGCAAATGCAATAAATACTAGTACTCCCTGTGTCCCATAATATAAGAACGTTTTTTGCACTACATAGTGTCAAAAACGTACTTATATTATGGGACGGAGGGAGTACGAAGAAAGAGATAGAGAGGAGTAAAAAAATACACTTATAGCCAACCTTGTTGTAGTATGAGTGACTAAGTGATGACAATGTATGACATGCCAACATCAGATAGCCTAACGCACTATGTTAAATCTCCAAGGGCGCGAGCGACGCGACGGTCGTGGTAGGCGCGACCATGATACGGGCTGCTGGCAGCCCTTGGATCTGAGATCAAACGGTCGCATGCTAAGTTGCTGAAAAATTGCAGAATAACCCTACAGGATAGGATATTCACCCATAGGTCTAGAATCACGCCATGCAACCGTTCGATCTCAGATCCAAGGGCTCTCGGAAGCCCGTATCATGGGAGAATGGAAAGCCACTACCCTGCCGTTCGCACGCTGGCAGTTCGCTCCTACTCGTCCCCGCACGTCCTTCAATACTACGGCGGTTCGCTCATAGTCGTCCCGTCCATTCACATTACGGCAGTTCCACTAATCCTAACCCTCCTCCCAAATCCATGGTGTCCCAAATCTCCACGATCAGTAGTGAGTACAAGGTTAGAACCATCACCGGTGATGAGTTCGACGTCATCTACACCCGTTCTTCCGCGGCGGTGAAAGGATGCCTTTCTCGCTTCAGACGCATGTTCCAAAACTCAAATGATGAGTGGGTCGCTGGGCTAGATGTTGAGTACACCACAGTCCTGGGACGTGAGAAGGATCTAAAGGACGAAGAGAGGAAGAAGCCCGCCGTGATCCAGGTTTGCATGCATGACTTATGCTTGGTCTACCACATATGCCATGCCGACGTTGAGTGCCAGGATTTTAAGGACTTCCTCGGGAGCAACCTAGTCAAATTCATTACTATAGACTTTGGTAACGACAAAGAAGTCCTGCATCGGATAGGCCTCGTTGTAGGCAACACCTTCGACCTCTAGAAGAATCGGCTGGTGTCCTCTCTTCAGCCTTCAATGCTGACCCTGGCAGGAGCCATGGTTCATCCTTCGTACGGTAAACTGGAGAAACCTCCATACACGTTTCATCGTCATGCATGGCAGTGGAATGTACTAGATATAGACCACATCCACTATGCTGCAATGGATGGCTACCTTTGCTTCAATATCTACAAGGGTTGGATGAAGAGCAACAGCCAAGTGTGCGGTTCAAGCAAATAAGTATCGGCCAAGAGGAAGAGGGACAAGGACGAAGTCGAGGACGTGGACGAGGACTCCAAGTAAGGTGAGTGTCGTTGCTCATGGTGGTTCTAATGCAGTGTCTACCGGAATAGTTGCAAAGTTTAATTTCAGGTGTGCTTAATTTAATTTGAGGGGTGTGTTGTGCTGAGCCCCCAGCAGAACTATGTTATGTTTCTTCTCGTTACTTTAACTCTTCAGTACGTACATACTAGTATTTCTTACATTTCATCTTTTAGTTGGTATAGTACTATCACTCGTTTCTTCACATTATATACGTACAATATATATGGCCAACATCATATAGCTAGCAGTTTAGTTGTCAAAGAATTTCAGGGTGCTTAGTTTTGTCAAAGAATTCCAGGATGCTTAGAGGGTGCTTGGATCCAAGGGACTTATTTTAGTATGACTAAAAATAGTCTCTTTAAGAGGCTAAAGTTCCAAGCACCCCTGGCTAAAGAGGGGCTAAAACTAGTCTTGAGACTAAAAATTTTTAGTTAGGGGTACCCCTACTAAAATGTGGATTAGTCCTCTCTCTACTCATTTAACTCCTCTCCTTTAACACGGGTGAGTTCTGGATTGGGGGGTTTGGAGGATAATAAATGCTCATTAACTTGATTTTAGCCTTTTTAGTATTTGGATCCAAGCATTGGTGAGGCTAGCATGTTTTAGTCCCACTACTTTTAGTCATGGGACTAAAACGTGTCCAAGCACCCTCTTAGTTTTATTTCAGGGGTGGGTTGTGCTGGACACCATTATTGTGACTAGCCTTTTTAATAGTACTATATGCATAATTTGGCGACGAGCACTCTCTATATGTACCACCTTTTTTTAATTTCAAGTTTTGCTCCATGGTGCAATCCAACGATACTACTGTTGTACAAAAGTATACATTTTTTAAAAGGCTAGAGGGTGGGGCAGTCTAGCTTGGTCGGTTTCACGAGAGGCGAGGGCCTTTGTGATTTGACGGCTCATTACTGCTGGAAGGCGGGGCCTTGTGATTTGACTGCTCGTATAAATGCGCCGACGACCTGATCGAGGAGGAGCAAAGAACCGTGTGGTATACTCAAGTTTTCCACTGGAGTAGTACTGCGACGGAGGAGCACGAAACACGGCAGCCCAGTGCCATATGGGGATAAAAATGATCTAATTTGCTAGTCATCTCATTGTTAGCATTGTTCTATTCATTCCCTAAAAAAAACCATTGTTCTCTTCATGCCTCGCAGAGAACATGACACGTGCGGCGAAACACCCGAAGCAAAAGATGAAACACATGAGCAAAACAAGAAGGAAGATTATCACCCAAAATGATCTAATTTGCCGCGGAGTAGTAACTGCTTCTTCATCGCCTCCACGACCTCCATCTCCTTGCGCATATCCTCCACCATCATCTTTATTCTGTCCATGACGCGGGATTTCTCGACGCGAGCCTTCATCATCTGTTCCACGGCCGCATTATGTACCTTGACAGCAGTCGGGTGCTCGATGCGGAGCTTCGCCAACTCCTCCTTCTGTTCCATGACGAGGGCCTGCAGCATCTTCATCGAGGAACTACTATTCTCATGCAGCTTCTTCCAGCCGGCTTTCTTCTCCTTCAACAGGTCGATCTCATGGCAGAGCTTCGCATTGTCCTCCCGAAGTCACAGGATTTCGCCGGTCGCCTTCTTCTCCGAGGCAATGCTCTTCTTCAGCAGCATCACCAAGCAGGCGGTCAACTCCCCCTGTTGATTGAGCTCAGCGGGCATGTCGTCGAGGCTCTCCTTCAGCAACTCCATCAAGCCTTGGATGAACTCCTTCTGCTTATTGAGGTGCTTATTGAGCTGATCGGGCATGCTGTCGAGGGATAACGACTCCAGCTCCGCCGGCTCGGCATGTTCTCTCCGCGGCTAGGGCACTCCCGGGAGCCATCGCCTGCCCGTGAGAGATCTTTCGAGGTCTCTGCGTGGCGGCGAGCCCTCTCTTTTTTTCCGCAGCCTTGGTTGCTGCTCCCTTGTTACGAGTAGTTCTCGACCTAGAGCTCTGCTCACCAGCCATGACAACGACAGACGAAGAAGAAGCACTTATGAGGAAGAAAGGTAGAGTAATTTTCGGTTAGGTAGTTCCCCTTTTTATAACCTAAGTACTAGCACTAGTACTAATACCTGCATAGTGGGAACACGTTCAGGTTTGGTACGTACTAGTAGGTGTGAGTAGGCTTTTGAATGTGATGGGAACAAGGTAAAGATTAATTGATGGTTTTGGTTTCGAGGCCCAAAACGGCTCCCGATGAGTCTAGCGAAAAATAAATTTCAAGTACTACACTGCTCAAATGCGTAAATATTATGTTACTGTCAAAAATTGGCACAAAATACGAAGGAGACCAATGGAAGTACTACTAGCAACCCACGATTTAACTACTCGCATGTGCGCAGTGGAGTAATAATGTCTTTCTTCCGCCCTCACGTCCACTCAATTTGCATGCGCTGTATTAATTGACCATCAATGAAGTGAACGACTTTACACGCGTCAAATTATCACATGGGGTGGATCTTGGTACAAAATTGCGTCCGCCCGTGTACCCGCGTGTGCGTGCGAGGGAATGAGTGTGTGCGTGGCGTGCGTGCACATCTTCGCTTCATGCATGTACCGCCAGTATGGCTCAGGGAGAACGAGTACATTCTTCTGGAACCAGCAGCACGTCATTGTGATCAATCCACGCAAGGAGGTCGCGAAAACGCCTCCACATGTGCCACGTGGCTTCATGAACTGTAAGAGAGACACTGTGTAGCGTGCCATTTGTATTCTAATTTACGTGTTTTGCACATACTCGAAGTACTAGTAAGGTGCACGTGCATTGCACGCATCAGATTTTGCAACCAAATTATGAATAAATACCACACTATAGCATGTAAGCTCCGAGTCATATATGCCTGACGTAGCCCTTTGTTTAATTCTTATAGTTCATCTCATTCAAAATCAATTAGTTTTTATAAAAAAGCTAAGAACGCAGGAATAGGAAAAACATGGGATTATAGTGGAATGTCGTCTTGAATCCTACATGATTGTACAAGTGTTTGATTGTGCATAGAAAAAACGCAGAATTCTTTCAAAGAGGTTTGAGTGGATGGGATGTTTCCTATGAAATCTAGTGCAAATGAATCATATGGAAAAATTCCTATGGTTTACAATCCTACGAATCAAACAACCCAGATAGGAAAAATTCCTAATGATTAGAATCCTCCAAAATTCCTTTGAGAATCCTTTGAATCAAAGAAGCCCTTAATCTATTTTATGATTCATGGAATTGTGCATTGTAAAGCATAAAGTAAAAACAAATAATGGCAATTCAACTAGAAAAAAAGTTTGGGCAATTATGGTACGGAAGATTCTAGAACAAAAGAGAACCACTGTTGTTTTGAAGTTTGTGCATTATGCTTAAGTTCAACCATGGAGTCTGCTAGATTGTACATGGCAAAATCCGGTGGGGGGCTAGAATATGGTGCGAGGGGCTGAGTGGAGGGAGACTATGAAGGAATGCACAAGTGCGAGATCAATATTTAGAGAGAGGGGGCGAACATGTGCGCTGTTGCGTGCAGTGGCGGAGCCATGAAAAATAAATGAGCTAGGGGGCCAAGCATTGCTAATCCTTTACGAGGAGGGTCAATTCATGAACTTAAACCATTTTTAGCAGCAATTGTCTAATGATCACATTCATATTAGCCTCGATATATAGTGATGTTAGGGGGGAGGGGCAGGGCCCTTACTGCCCCCTGTCTTCGCCATTGTGCACGCGTCTGAGAGATGAAGCGGAAGGCATGGATGATGAGAGGGGGACGTTGGATATATAATTAATGTGGGTGTATTAGCTATATATGTTAATACTATATAGGTATAGATTGATCAATGTGGACGTGGGAAAGAGGGTGAGACCTCACTGGATATATCGATTGATCGGTTTGTGTGGAAAACTATGAAAGACCTAGCTATATACACACATACATAGAGGAACATCGATCGTTGCGCATGCACGCATGAGAGATAAAGAATGCATGATATGATGGAGAGGGGGATGTGTGTGGGTGTGTGCCTTCATGGGAGACCGACCTGAAGAAAAAGATTGCATGCGTGCGATGGATAATGCCGACTGGTAGTGTGTGTGCATGCATGCATGAGAGAAAGTTAGTGGTACAATTATAAAGAGAAGACTATTGTGTGGGTGTAAAAGAATAGGTGAGGTCATAATCAATGTAAAGTTGAATTCAAATATTTGAATAAGAGATCCTGATGTTTGAAACCCATGCATGCATGAATATAACAGAGATCTGCGCTGTGTGGTTTGGAAACGAGCATGTTGTAATGTATACACATTGAACAAGGTCAGACTAATTTGAATTTGAGATACCGATGGCAGACATCATTTGGCCACGTCGCATCCGTGCATGGATTCTAATTGGAGATGATGGGCGGCTTTCGCATCACATATCTATATCTATACCCCTATATATATTATATTTTATATTTTTTTATATTGTGTGCGGGTAACTTTAACTTTGAAAGATGGTCGTTGGATGAGGCGAATCCGATGGTCCAAAGATGGCAAATTTGAGCACTACTGGCCGTTGGATATCATGTAGATTCCACCAGATTTCGCCACATGTATAATCTAGAATACTCCATGTTGAACTTAAGCTTAATGCACAGACATCAAAACACAAGAGCTTCTTATTTGTTCTAGAATCTTCTGTATCAGAATTGCCCAAATGTTCTTCTAGATGATTTGCCATTATTTGTTTTTACTTTATGTCTTACGACGCACAATTCCATGAATCTTAAAATAGATTAGCTTTCTTATAAAAACTAGATGATTTTGAATGAAATGAACTATAAGAATTAAATGAACATCTACATCTTGCATATATGACTCAAAGCTTGCATGTTATAATGTGGTATTTATTCATAATTTGGTTGCCAAATCTCATACGTGCAATGCACGTGTACCTTACTCTAGTCTAAATGGTGTTTGTGTGTGTGTTGTGCGTGTTGAGGTGCAAATTTTCTTTTTTTGGTACACGTTAAGCTTGTTCTTCCGAAATTTCAAGCCGTGCCTTGTTATGCCAAAAATTCAAGCTAGTGTCTCTGTCTATCGTGCTGCAAAACTCCCGCCTCTTCAACCCGCGCCTTGTTAGCCCAAAATATTTAAGATATATCTTTGTCTCGTTGTGCTCCAACAACTCCCTCCATCTCAACCCACGCCTTGCTATTCCGAAATTACAACGCGCGCGAAAACTCCCACCTCCTGTGAAATCCCGACACGCGAAATGCCCGTGGTACCCCTGAACCAAAAGAACCACCTCAAATCGGGGGGGTACTTTGGTAACTTACCCCACATTTCGGACAAGCGCATCTCTAAGCCATGGTTCCCCGCTGCCATCCCATCCGCCCACCCATTCGTACACTGAGGCCGCGAAAACCCGCGACGAAACCCCACACCCTGCTCCGTCCGCCACCCAGCCGGAGCCTCTTCCCCGACGACGTCGTCCACAGCAACACCTCGACGTCCCTCATCCACTACACCGGATGAGGATCCGTCGTCGATCTCATCGTCCCGCCGGTTCAGCCACCCCGTCCTCCACCTCCAAGGAGCTGCCCCGACGTTCCCCTCGTCTTTCGCGCCACCTCCATTCCCACACCGCCGTCTTCACCTCCACCACCGAAAGAGCACCATCACCACCGTTTCCTTGGATGAAGCTGCGGCCTAGTCGGCGCCACCAAAGAGGTTGTACACTAATCGCCGCATTTTCTTCTTGATTCGATCTCACGGTGCTACCGGCGCTCGGTCCCGAGCCGACACGGCACGGCTCCATCCACGGTGGCGTTGTCGGCCACTTCCTCCACGGCGTCGCTCCCTCGGCGGCGACGTCCACATCAGTAGGAGTTGTTGTTGCTGCTTTAGCTCTTGCTCGCACTGCTGCTCTGCTCTTGCTATTGCTCTTGCTCGCGTTGCTGCTCTCGCTCTTGCTCTTGCTTGCGATGCTGCTCCGATTTAGCTACACTTCAGTCGACTGAATCGACTTTTGGGTCAGTCAATTTTCAGGGGGTGGGGGGGCTCGCCGGGGTGAAGGAAGAACCAGCCATAGCGGGAGGGGGGCTCGCCGGAGAGGTACCCCACTATCTATCTTAAGGTTCAGGATGGAGGCGGTGGTCGTCAGCGTTGGCGGGGCGGTGGCGTGGGGATCGCCGGAGAAAAAGCTCGGCACGGGGGGGCCTAGATGGATGGCCGGGGAGGCGGCGGACCGGCGGTGGTGAGTGTTTTCGGGGTGGGCGGGGCGGCGGGGGGGCTGCTGTTTGGCCGGTGGTGGCTGACAGCTCAGGGGGTGGAGGTTGAAGATGAACCGCTGGCCCTTGATTTCGTATCCAACGGCTGCAAAATCGACTGACCAGAGATGAAAAAGTCAGTCGACCGACGTGTAGCCTCACCTTGCTAGTGCGTTTAGTTTCGACAGCAAAATTCAGTTTCGACGGCAAAATTCAGTTTCGACAGTTAAGTTTAATTTCGACAGTTAAGTTCAGTTTCGACAGTTAAATTCAGTTTCGACAGTTAAGCTCAGAGATGAGCGGCTGATGTATTTTACATATAGCACTTGGTGGTTATGTATTTTACTTCATGTATTGGAGATGCTATTAGAATTCCACTCAGGTTAACGTTGTTCGTTGTCTCTCTTGTCCTGCTTCAGCCTCGGTGTCGTACAACTCACCGGAGCTGCTCCAATGACAAAACCGTCCATCACAGCGGAGCGGTACCTCGGGCTCCATCTCCAAACGCCTAAGATCTTCTTCCCCTCCTCCGACAGCCAAGTCAGCCGGAGCATCCTCACCGGCCAACCCAATCATGCTGAGATCGACATGGCTTCGCCAAAGAGGTTGTACACTTGTTGCATCTCTTTTTTACTGTAATGTTATATATATTGTCCACTGAGCACTCTTAGTAATGGGAAATACGATTATTTTATCCTACTATATGACAAGCAGTGAGGTACCATACAACTTAGCTATCCGTGATGGACTCTCTTGAACGCCATCATTATTTACCTCTGCGTGTTTGAGTTGTGCATTTGTCGATGGGCCTAGGAGTTGAGCTAGTATGGCAGTGGCCTGGGTCCAAAGTAATAGAAGTAGCACAAAAACATTTTTAGTGTAGAATTTTCCTTGCTCAAGCCTGCCTACTAGAATCGCCAGTGCTTGAAAGAAAAATGAATGAAAAACATCGGAATTGGAAAGTTTCCTATGGTACTACTTTTCATGAATTTGGTGCAAAGGAATGGAGCAAAGGAAAACTGTAGGATTTGTTCCTTTAGTGTCTCCTTGAAATAGAAACCGTAGGAATTCTAATTTCCACTTCTCCTCCTTTTCATATTCCTATTCATCAAGCACAAGACTAAGAGATAGTAGCATAATAGCATTATAACCGTACATTTTCTTGTGGTTTGACTTAATCTCACCATGATTTTTTGCATCCTATGATCTTCCAATTGTTGTGAATCAAACACCCAGATCGGCAGAAATCCTGTGTTTTTAAATTCTCTGTTTTGCACGTGCATTCCTATCCTATTCCTGTCTATTTCCTATCCCTGCATTGTTAGAATCCTCAAATTCAAACAAGCCCTTACTCAATTACTTCTGTTACAGATATGTGTCAAAGAAAACCTTGTGTGGTTTGTCCTGCTCCTGCGGCGTTGTGTTCCACCCCAGCTCAGCTGCTCCAACGATGGAAGAGTTCACCATAGCAGGGATCCGCTCTCCAGACTGTCTTTCATCGCCTCAGATCTTCTTCCCCGCCGTCGGCAGCCACGACAACTGCATTACCATCATCAACTGAGCAGATGAGTTGAGGACTACACGGGTCCGCAAGAGAGGTCGCACTCTTCCGTGTCTGCTTACGTTATGCGTCGCTTAATATGATGACATGCTACATTATCGTCGTGTTCACCTATTAGACTCCGAGTCAGGTCCAAACTAATGCTGAAACTTGAGTTTTTAAATGGTTGTGGGGTACATATTGGGGCAGCAATCAGTACTATCTGTCTACTATCTGGTTAATCTCCAGTGTCTACTAAGAGTTTCATGTTGGGTGCAAACAAACATTAAAGGAGCCATTATCTGTATTTTTTAACTAAAGCTATTATCTGCCTGCTATCATTGGTTTTGGGTCTATCCACAGTTTGCTACCATCACTCTGGATTTGTGCATGCACTCCTTACATAATCTCACTATGTTTTATTTCTATGCATGCCAGTTATTGTACACAATGGAATTGATCATATAAAGCAAAAGAGACGAGCCTTGCATGGCAATAAAATTTCATGCAGACGTCGTTCCATGGTGGGCGCAAAGGCAGCCCCCCCTCCACCCATTTCGGATCGTAATCAAGAGGAAGATACCTGTTATGAGGGGGATTCAGAAGGAGAAGACCACTCCTATTTACCCCATGAGGTCTTCGCTCTAACTTGGCATGCTGATGTTGGTAATATCATGCATATGGTCCCTTGCATTGCTTACTGTATACATTAAAGATGCCATCTGCTTAGTTTAGACATGCTTTGTGTCAATGCCATCTGTTTAGTTTCTTTATCATATATGTGTATCATGAAATGACACCTTGTCTAGCCAGGCATCATATATATGAATTTCGCAATGCCACCCTGGTTAGCCAGTCATCTTATATGTGAATTATATCATGCCATCATTTTTTTATTACGTGTTAAATTTGTCAACAATTTTAATACATTCAATTACTCTTCCTGTGCATCAGCCATTCGGCACGGTCATGGAAAAATCTGGAGTGGAAACAAGGTCTTCAGAGCAGACAATGCTATCTGACAAAGCGCATGTCTTGTTGGTTACCGATAGCTCCTCAGAAGAGGATTCAGAGACAGATGACCAGTCATATCCCCCCCCCCGAGGTGCATGCCCTAATTTGGCAGGGTTATGTTGCTCATATCGTGCGTATGGTATCTTGCATTGCTATGTCATTTGCTTAGTTTAGACATGCTTTGTGTGAATGCCACCTATTTAGTGTCTAATTACCATATATGTGAATTATGCAATGCCATCTTGTTGCAAGACATTGTATATGTGAATTATGGAATGTTATCTTGTTGCGATGCATTATGTATGTGAATTATGCAATGCCATGCTGTTTAGGAAAGCGTCATATATGTGAATTATATCATGTCGTCCTTTTTTTATATTTCTCATTGCTTTTGTTGACAATGTTTGTATATTCAACTGCTCTTCCTATGCATCAGCCATTTGAATTGGTCATGGAGAAATCTGGAGTGAAAACAAGGTCTTCAGAGCAGACAATGCTACCTGCTGAAGCAGATATCTTGCTGGTTACAGATAGCTCTTCAGAGGAGGATTCAGAGGCAGATGACCGGTCCTATTATCCCCCTGAGGTGTATGCTCAAACTTGGCAGGGTTATATTACTCATATAATGCATATGTTGTATTGCAATGCTTAGTTTTTTACATCATATACACAATATTGAATGCCATCTCCTTAGTTAACACATCATATATGCGATTGCCCTCTGCTCACTTCCTTAGTATATAAATCATATATTTGAATTATGTTCATGCCATGATGTTTACATAGACAGCATGTATCTGAATTATGGCATGCCAACCCATTTTCTAAATACATAATATAGTTATATCATCTCATCATGTTTACATAGTCAACATATTTTAAATTATGTCATTCTATCCGTGAATTATATCATGCCATCATGTTTCCATCGACGACATGTTTGTGATTTATGGCATGCCAACCACTTTAATAGACACATTGTATAGTTATATCATGTCATCCTGCTTACATAGTCATCATATTTTCAAGTATGTCATTATATCCTGTTTAGTTAGACATCATACATGTGAAATTGTGTCATGCTATCCTGTTTAATTAGCCATCATATATGTGAAATTATGTCCTGCTATTCTGTTTGCTTAGACAACATGAATGTGAATTATTTCATGCCCTGTTTTCTTCCTACCATCCATTGCACCTGTCTATCTTACAATGTCTGTACATTCAATTACTTTTCTTGTTTATCAGCCATTTCAATTGGAGGGAGTGATGGCAGTATCTGTGGGACTAAAAACACGGTCTTCAGAAAAGATCGTGCTACCTGTCGATGCAGATAGAACCACGGTTGTACTTGCCCAAGAACCAGCCCCACCACACATAACCCACACTCATGCAGATTGTACCCCTACCCAGTTGGACAGAGAACCAGCTACACCCCTTCTAACCCCAACCCCAGCAGATAGACACCCAGTTCCCGTTGACACAGCACCGTCTCCACCACAGAGCACCCAAACACGAGCAGTTAGTAAGGCAACTGCAGTTCCCAAATCATGAGGACCACCACTCCGAACCCGAAGTCAACGCTTAAAGAAGAAGAAGAATTGTTCTCAGGTCAGGTTCCGTAGCTATGGTTCATACTACTTTGCTCTTGCATCACTGTATTTACTAATACCAACTAATTTCAAATTTGAAGGATGCAATTGAAACTCCAATGGCGCAACAGGTATGTTTTAAACTTGTTTCTTCAACGTGTTTGGTTGCTTGCTGTTGTAACTTGCTCTATGTTGATTTCAGTTTCAATTGAATAAACAGTTATGTTCTCATGCCATGCACATTACAAGTGTTGTTATTGTTGTGTAGTTTCCCACACTTATATTCTGTCTATGCTGCTTTGTCTTAAATAGATATGATTTGAACTGTATCTATCTTGATTTGGCAACATAAACTAGAATGATATAGACCATACAGTGACCATACTACATAGATATATGTTTGTTTCATGTTGTTATCCTGTCCACCTTACTACTGAACTAGTTTACCAAAATGAGTTTCATATACTACATTGTAAACCTGAGATGTGTTTGTTTGTTTATCTTTCAGAACACGGATAAAATATTGGAGAAGAGTACCCTATTATGCAATGGTAAAGGAAGTAATGCAGATAAGGTTCAAGATAGTGAGACATCCCTGTTGGTCTCTAAGAATGCTGATAAAAACTATATTGAAGACACTGAGACAATCCCAAAGTCCTGTCTTGATGTAGTGTTCGAGTTACTACTGGCTACCACTACTGGCACCAGCTCTTCGAACTCGTTGCCTGAATCAGTTCGGCTTCTTGAGTCTCAACTTCAAGTTGAAAGACATCAATCAGATGTTATGCGACAGGAAGCCGAAGGACTGAGGAAGTCCCTGCGGAATTCAGATGCATACTTTCTGGTGCAACAGCAAGCGCTGGAGGACTTAAGCGCCAAACAAGAGAAAGTTAATAAGCTTGCTAAGCATCTAGCCAACATTATGGTACCCAGGATATTGTTTCTTGAGCTCTTCTGAAGTGGTTTCAGTTCTGGCACTACAAAAAAAGACACATCCATGACATTTTGGGCCGAACGAAATTTTTTTCTGTCATACATATGACACTTCTATGACGATAATTGTGACAAAACCCGGTATCATCATAGATGTGGTGGGCTCCTACTTCTATGACAAAAAATCATGACAGAAAATGGGCTTTTCGTCCTGGGCGGGCTGGAGACGCAGCTGCATGACATTCTTTGGGCCGTCCGTGACAGAAAAAACCATGGTAGAAGCGAGGGGGAGGAAAATTTTGGGGAGTTCCCGGTTACGGTGGGAGGTCTGGGGCCGAGCGATGCGCGTTTCTCTCGTACACGTACGTGCGTGTGTGCGAGGCGTTGGCTCTAACTGAACCCGAGCGAGGCGTTGGGCTCTAACTAAACCCGAGCGATTGCATTGTAGGCTACGCGTTACTGAACCCGAGCGATCGATCGATGGCTGTTAACTGAACCCGAACGAGCGATTCCTTCGCTACTGCTGCCAACTGAAGCCGATCGATGGGATGAACAGTGAGCGTTGCAAGGGGGGTTTGGATGAACAGTGAGCGGTGGCGTTGCCTCTGGATGAACAGGACCCCGTGGTGTGGTGGAGGGCTGGATGAACAGTAGACGGTGGAGGGGTGCCCGTGGAGGGGTGGATGAACAGGACCCCGTGGTGTGGATGGCTGGATGAACAGTAGACGATGGAGGGGTGCCCGTGAAGGGGTGGTTGAACAGGACCCCGTGGTGTGGAGGGCTGGATGAACAGTAGACGGTGGAGCGGTAGTTGAACAGTAGTCGGTGGAGTAGCGCGCGGTGGAGGCTGGATGAACAGGAGCCCGTGGAGGCTAGAGGAGGTCGACGGTGGATGAACAGTAGCTCGTGGAGGCTGGAGGGGGTCGACGGTGGAGATGAACAGTATCCCGTGGAGTCCCTTTTGCGGTACGCCACACCCCTCCCAATGAACAGGACCCCCGTTTCGACCGTAGCGCTCCAACACAAGTCCGTTTCCTCCATTTTGCGGTACGCCACACCCCTCCCGATCAACAGGACCCCCGTTTCGACCGTAGGAGGTCCGTTTCCTCCGTTTTGCGGTACGCCACACCCCTCCCGATCAACAGGACCCCCGTTTCGACCGTAGGAGGTCCATTCCCTCCGTTTTGCGGTACGCCACACCCCTCCCGATGAACAGGATCCCGTTTCGAACGTGGTCGGTCAAACACAAGGTTGTTTCCTCCGTTCTGCAGTACGCCAAGCCTCATTTCCATCGCCTGTTCCGTCCAAGCCCTCCCGATGAACACGACCATGCATTCCGTTGCCTCCCCATGAACACGACGACGACGTTGTTTCTCCGTTCCGACCCAGCCATGTACACGAGCCCTCGTTGTACGTATGCGTGAGTAGGCGTTTGAGACCCCGCCCGTATGTACATATACGTGGCCGTATTTTCTTTCTTGCACCCTGGCCGTTGTATGTACGTGTACATGCTACGTGGGCGCCTCTACTACGACACGTGCGCGCCTCTACTACGACATGTGTGCGCCTCTACATCGACCAGTATGTATGTACACAATCGCGACCAGAATGACAACGCTACGTACGCTTCGACCAGGTGGGTCCCGACTGTCAGGCACTTCCTTGCCTGCGAAGATGTAGCTGGTGGGTCCCAGCAGTCAGGGGGCGACTCGTTTTTTTTTCGGACGGACTTCCTTGCGTGCGAAGATGCAGCTGGTGGGTCCCAGCAGTCGGGGGGCTGGTGGGTCCTAGCAGTCCGGGGGCGAATCGTTTTGGTTTTTTTTTGCCCGGACGCACTTACTTGCATGCGAAGATGTAGCTGGAGGGTCCCAGCAGTCAGGGGGGCGAATCGTTTTTTTTTTGTCCGAACGCACTTCCTTGCGTGCGAAGGTGCAGCTGGTGGGTCCCAGCAGTCACGGGGGAAATGTTTTTTCACGAAATACGGTGGCCCGTCTGGTGGGTCCCTGCTGTCAGGTGGAGGAATCATTATTTTCCACGTAATAAGGAGGCACTTCCTTGCTGCCGCATGGACCCAGCTGTCAGCCTCTCCACGTACAGTCCACGTCCGATGGAAGTCGTTCCTTGACCACGCTGACCATGCCGCGCCGAGAGCACCAGGGCGGTGGACGACGGCGAGGCCTAGGAAGGGGACAACGCGGAGCCGGTGAAGACGTCGCAGTGGATGCCCACGAGGAGAGGAGTATGAGGGTTCACTCGTTCGGCTGCGGTGTGAGGCTGCCGTCGTCGTAGGGCCTGGCCAGCGGTGGGAATAGTAGGGGCGGTGAGGCCTCCGCGGCAGCATAGCCGGCCACGGGAGGCAGGAGCAGGCGGCACGACCGGCGGTGCTTTGGGCGGCTGGAGCAAGAAGACCAGAGGTTGAAGAAGCACTACGGCCGTTGGATGGACATCGTACGGTCACTGCAGCCAGAATCCTTTATATTGACTAAGTTGACAAAGCCCTTGGTACATCAACTTAGTAGGCCCACAGGTCAGCTTCCAAAACGGTGCGCCCCAGATGTCAGGCGGAGGAATCATTTTTTGGGCGGGTGAAGCTAGAATATCCGAGATTGAAGAAGAAGCACGGCATCCGTTGGATGGACATCCAACGGCCAGTGCTGCTAGAACCGTGTGTTGACTATAAGTTGACAAAGCCTTGCATACGTGTCAACTCTGTTTTTTCAGGGGACGCGTCAACTTAGTAAGGCCAGAAGTGTGTGGCAGAGAACTTATAGCCCATTTGAGATTTGTAAGAATGTGTAGCCCATTTTTGAATTCTAATGGAATTTACTACAGCCCATTTACAGTTTATTAAAAGTACAGCCCATTTCAACCAATCGTTCAAAACAGAATTCAATAAAATTTCCCACATTTTGATGGGATCCGAAATATTTTTGTCCCGAAATTTTTAGTCAGATTAAATACAATTTCAATATAAATTTATATTACGTAAAAATCCAACGAAACATTGCGCTCACAACAATTAATGAAATTAAAACTTTCAATATCCAAAAATAATATTTTATAAAGTAACCACATGTTTGGTGCATTTTTTATAGTTACTGCCGAGTTTTTATAATTACATCCCATTTATTATTTCTTAAAGCCCATTTTCTTGTTAAGCCTAATGCATCCCTCCTAGGAAAGATTTGCAGCCCAGCGGCCGGAGAATAACAACTTGACCTTGCCTGGGTATTCCTAAAAAAGTATAGCTGGGCTAGCCATTTTCAGCTTGAAAAAAAATAATATCTGGGCTGGATATCTGGCCTGGGCTAGACGGGCCACAGCCCGCCCAGCTAATACCTGCAGCGATGTTTTCGTTTTTGTTCAGAGGAGAAAAATTAATATCTGGGCTAAACATTGAAAAACTCTGCAGTGCTCACACCTCAAAAACACAAATACTGCTTGAGCTGCTTGGTCCCAGTTGTCGGCCGCTTCTTGTGCAATTCTCTTGTTTATTGACTAGTACATAGGTTGACAATGGTGTGGGACCGTGATGTCAGGAAAGCAGGGGGAAGCAAAATAAATTACTCCAGCGAGCACCTCCACCTCTGCCCCGTTGTCTCCCGTGGAAACCCCTTTCCTCCCTTTTTTTTGCTCGGGCAAGGACCAATGCATGCAGCACGTCCATGCGGTTATTAGGCAAGAAATAAAAGCGCGTTGCATGCTATGAATTACAATGGCCTGCATGGGTAGCTAATAAGGCATCCTCTTAACTGAAGTGATTAAATGTTGTGTTTAGAAGAGAGAAATATTATTGTTTTTCACCAATCTGCTTGCACCTAGGTCGTGATGCACCTTCTAATACGACTTATTCACCTAGACGGAGGGAGTATAGTTTTATACATATATATATAATAAGGAGGCACTTGCGTACGTGAGGCTATGGACCTGGTGGGTCCCCATTGTCATCCTCTCCAAGTAAAGTCATCTCCTCGCCCGCGCGCGCTTTCTGCCTAAAATAGTCAGCGCCGCCCGCCCCGCTTCCCGGTGCAGGCGACTGCTCCGCCTTCAAACGACACAAGTGTTGTTCGTCCGTCCATTTGTCGCCCACATTAATGATACGCAGTTGCCGAGGCGGCTACTCTGGCGCCACATGTCCGTTCCTCTGCCCGCCCACCATTGCTATATAAACTGCTGCGCCGACCATAGCCGCAGTCGTCCGCATCCGTTCCCTTTCTCCTGTCCACACCACTACTGCCCACCATGGCTTCCTCGCGCTCCAGCGCTCTTCAGGACGGGCGGACGACAGACCACAAGGAGATGGCAGCCATTACTGCTGACCGGCTGGCCGGCAGGCATCCGGAGGACGACGACGTCCCAATGGAGAACATGGTAGTCGACAATCAGGCACCAACCCCCTCCTGCACGCCATCCTCGCCGGTGCATTGCACCATGACCATCGGCGAGGCCCGTGCCCAATATATGGACAGTGTGAGGCAGCTGCGTCAGGAGCAGTTCCGGGAGGCGCAGGACGACGCCGCCTACAACCACCATCTCCTCCAGGAGCACCTGCAGGCGGAGGAGCAGATCGCCGCGGAGTAGGCGTAGCAGGAGGCGCTGCTCGACTCGTACCGCTCCGCCCGCAAGGGCCGCCTCGAACGCTGGCGGTACCGCATGCGGGTGGCGGAGGCTGCGGCCGCCTACAAAGAGGCTAGCAAAGAGGGCGATGAAGCGGGTGAGGAGCTATTTGGCGAGACCGAGGACGAGGCAGAGGACAATGCCGGCTCCGACGAGTCCCCGCTCCGCTGGCATCGACGAGGCCCTGCTCCGCCGAGGCCCCATGGCGCCAACAACAAGGCAGAGGACACCGCCGGCTCCTCCGAGGCCCCGCCCCGCCAACAACGAGGCAGAGGACATCGTCGGCTCAGCCGAGGCCCCACCTTGCCGGCAACGCGGGGGAGGATTTCCACTGCTCCGCTGAGGCGCCGCCCGCCGGCAACGAGACAGAGGACATCGCCGGCTCCACCAAGGCCCCGCCCCGCTGCCAACAAGGCCACGCCACAGAGAAAACGAGGAAGAGTATAGCACGGTAGGTCTCCGCCGCTCGGGTCCAAGTAAGGCCACCGTTGCTACCCTCCTGTTGAAGCCAAGCTAGGCGGGTTGACCATTGACGGCCGGTTAGCTTCTTGGCGGCGACGTGGAGTCGGGGAGTTCTGCTGGAGAATAACGCTGCTTCTACTTAACTGCTGGTGCAGTTGGCTGACTGACACGTGGACCCAACAGGCCACATGTCAGTTACACAACTGCACCTACAGTTTTTCCACTGAAGCTTCTGTTCGGCTCAGCGGGACACAGGTGGGTAGCTTCGGTTAATTAATTATACATTCTTCGTCACCAAGCTTCCTCCTTCCTGGATATCATTGGCACTCTTGATGTGGAAGAAAAGGCGAGAGCAAATGACACACATGCTTGAGGAATTGAGGGAGGATCTAGTGCCAATATGGTACAGAAGAACTTCCAGCCCCACAAGTTCAAGAACAAGGGCAAGTTTGATGGTAAAGCAAAGTTTGATGGGAAGAACAAGGTTGTGCAACACACGAAATTCAAGAAGAAGAATGACAAGAAGAAAGGTGTTTGTCATGTGGTGATCCTGATCATTGGGCTCCTAGTTGCCCTAATCGCTATGACAAGCTAAGCGGGTTGACCACTGACGGCCGGTTAGCTTCTTGGCGGCGACGTGGAGTCGGAGAGCTATGTTGGAGAAGGACGCTGCTTCTACTTAACTGCTGGTGCAGTTGGCTGACTGACACGTGGGCCCAACAAGCATCTGGGCCACATGTCAGTTATGCAACCGCACCTGCAGTTAAGTCACTGAAGCTTATGTTCGGCTCAGCGGGACACAGGTGGGTAGCTTCGGTTAATTAATTATACCTCCAGCGCACCCCTTTTTAGTTGAAGAATGTATGAAATGCAATGAAATCCGGCATGTTTATAAGAAATCCGACCATGTATGAATGAATTTATTTCGATTAGTTTGAATTCCTGTATCAATGGAATTGGATGAACATGCAAAACAATACGTACTAGCATTATTCCCAGGGTGATCACCTCGTTTGCAGCAGTTTCACATGTACTCCCTCCGGTCCTTTCTAGTCTGCATACAAGTTTTGTCTACAGTCAAAGTATCTCTACTTTGACCAATCTTATACAAAAAAGTATGCACTTTCACAATGTGCGAAGTAAAAAGGAACAAAAGGAGTACAAAGAGTTTGAGCATCTTTTTAGCGTTTCTGTACATTGCAATCAAACACACAGGCCTGGCAATCCATAGAGAACATTCAAGATAATCAATGATTATGCATCTCAGCGATTCACATGTCAGAGGCAATATTTACTTCACAACTAAAGAATAAAGAAAAAATTGATCGACGCTACGGACAGCAAAGGGCGTCCCATTCGAAAATATCAAACGCATGTCTTGCTAAAATCAATGAGAAAAATTTGACAAGGTTGTCCCATTCCAAAATATCAAATGCCTGCGATTGTGGAATGGGCAGGGTTTGCCATCAGTTCGGACATTGACATGGCACCTCGTGCTAAATAAACCAGCTGTTCTTTTTGTGCAGTTCCACCAAAATCAACAAAATTCGCGCGTAGCTTGTATGATCTCGTCCTTATATGTTGCAACGCCTTGAACTTATCGGCACCTCCTTTCTTGTGGTGGAAATGAATGATTCGATGTATTCATGAACATTTTGTGCAGTTCCCATTGAAATCAAGCTGAGCACCCATGTTTGCACAAATACAAAAAAGTGATTAGCATAGAGCAAACTGTACTATGAATTGACAGTTTCAACAGGAACATACATGGTCCATGTAGAGCACACTTTTAGAAAAATGGAACTCGCCAGAAAGAATCCTAGAACAACATTGTACTCGCGCATCACAGCAAAAAAATGGAGATTTTGTCAGTCCTTCTGAGTTGAAGTTAGTTTGGTCTTGTGGGGAGTAATGTAACCATCCTTCAACTGCTCCTTATGATGATAAGATAGACAGGGCTTCTTCATCCTGGCATAATCGGAACTAGTCACTTCACGTACTGCATATTCTTCTTCAGAGGAAGATGATCCTGTTGTGCAAAGACAAGAGGACTACTAAATGCTAGCATCACTGTTTGCTCGAAAAAAAAGGAAAGGAAATATTTAAAACAGCACAGATGAAGCACTTCTCAAGGACAATACCACTTTTTCATGACAGTATATAAACAGTAGCACAACACCAATAGAGATGACAAAGCTCAATCATATGGATGAAATCAGTGGGCGAGTACCAACCTTTGTCAGGAGGCTTATTGTGTAGAGCATACAGATGAAGCAATTCTCCGGAACCATCTGTTGCTATCTACGGTGGTGGCCAAGCTTACTATATACTCCTCGATTAGTTTAATGTTCCGAACATCTTCTTGTGTAGTTCCACTAAAATATATGGTATCTTCAAAGAAGATCCCTGTTTGCACAAGTAGAGATAATTACACATTACATTAAGAGTGGCATCAAATCAGTGGCAAAACAATTGCTTGTTCCAGCCATAGCAATAAATTAAGATGCAAAACTAACTTGTGCCATCACAGTTCCAGTGCTTCATTACAGCACCGGGAGTTGATTTTTGTTTTCCTTCCCCTTGTTCTTCCCCTTCATCACTTGGTTCAATAACAAACAAGCTTCGCCTTCAATGTAAGATTTGGCATGTCAATTAGGGAGCACAAGTATAGTACTAAACTTAATTTTCTGATGAAAGTGGCAAAATACAGGCTAGCAGTTGTGAAATATCCTTATCTTACCTCAATGGGATATTACGGTGCACATACAGATTGGAAGTCTTGTCTCGATTTGTGCAGTTCACTAAAATCAAGCAACATTATCGTACAAGTAGCACAACATATGAATGCACACTGCAGAATCATGTGAAAGAAGGCTAGTACTAACCTCTCATGATGCGGAATTCAAACAACTCACAAGAAGAAGATTTGAACCAAATTTGCCTTAACGGATAGGAAGTAAGATCTGCTCTTGTGTAGTTCCACTAAGATCAAGCAACGTTGTCGGTGTGACATTTTGGTTGAACTGCACAAAACACTCTTAAAACAAAAGTGTTTTGTGCAGTGCAACAAAAGGTTACAATGGCAAGGAGGTGAAGCAGATAACCCTGTTTACACAGAGGTGCAAAGGAAACAATTAGTGGTCAATAACGGTGTATGACACAGAAGCCAACAAAAAGAAGAATCTACCTTATCTAAATGGGAAAGAAAGCAAGACAGTAGCATTTCTCAAATGGTGGCATTGATTAATATTAACATAGAGATTATATTAACAATAAAATTCGTTAAACATGTAATTTGCTTTTAACTGTGGCGTTGCATCAATTTTCCAGCGGCATTATTAGAGGGTGTTTGTTTACAGGGACATTTTGGTGTAGGGACTAAAAAAACTATGTGTCAGTCCGTGTTGGTCCTAGTTTTGTTATCAGACACCTTTCCCTATGTGAGCGCAGCAAATCTAGTCCTACTCAAACTCTACAGCCTTGTCCCTTCCTTTCCTTTTTGAACTAGTACTTTCGCCCCTTCCTTTCCTCTTTGAACCACGTCCTAGATTTATGCGATACAACTTTCCCCACTACATTCCCCCATTACTTTCCTCTTTGAACCACGTCC
The DNA here is from genome assembly GCA_032464435.1 of Aegilops umbellulata. Classification (NCBI taxonomy): domain Eukaryota; kingdom Viridiplantae; phylum Streptophyta; class Magnoliopsida; order Poales; family Poaceae; genus Aegilops; species Aegilops umbellulata. The sequence continues at coordinate 257,023,904 of CP136057.1, forward strand.
TAGATTAATGCTATACAACTTTCCCCCTTCATTTCCTCTTTGAACCACGTCCTAGATTCATGCTATATACAACTTTTCCCACTACTTTCCCCCACTCCTTTCCTCTTTGAACCACGTCCTAGTTTCATGGTATACATGCAGCTAGAGCAATGCATGTGGAGTAAGTAAATTATACCTTAAGGTTCTTGGGGCGTGGTTCGGCGGGCGACGGGACGGCGGCGAAGAAGAAGGGGTCGGAGGCCCTCCCGCGCCACTGCTGGGTGGAAAGTGAACAACTGCGTCGGTAGTCCCTCGCCGACGGCGACAGCGTTAAGCCTCCTTCCCTTCCCGGCGGACGGATCCTGCCGGCTCTTTGAGCAGCAGTGAGGGGAGAGAGAGGCCAACGAAGTCTTGTTTAGATCTGGAAAGGGCGAGAGAGTGTGAAGAGAGCAACTACAAGCGCTAAGGCTCCAGCGGGAGAGGGCGAGAGAGTGTGAAGAGAGCAACTACAAGCGTTGAGGCTCCAGCGTGTATATATATACTGGAGAGAGAGTGTGTGAAGCGTGCAAACACTAGAAAACATTTTGACCAGTCAAAAAATCCTCCTGGCACAAATTATGCTCAAGTGTAGTTATCGAACCCAAGACCTCAAGTTTGACGAGCGAACAGGCTAACCAGCTACACAACCCTCCCGTTATGTTCAACGAGAGGGAAATAACCTTTTATACATTCCTGCATTCGTGTGACAAGCATGCCGTGTTTTTTTTGTGTGTGTGGGAGTCATTGGGATTTCAATCATAATCGTGTCATGTGGCTTTGGTGGTAAGACTATCCACAGTGGTGCAGAAATCACCTTACCTCTCTCCACGTAGTACGTTGGGTCCCACCAGTCAGAGGGTGAAACAAACAAATTAATAAGAAAAATTAAAAGTGCCAGCGGTGTATCTTACCTCACACATCTCGCTACTGCTCGGGAACACTATCCAATTGATCCCTCTGTTCGCTCATGTACTATTTTAAGTGAATCCTTATTATAACATGCACACAAATTTTGGGCACTTGTATTCGACTTAAGTCAGTGTGCCACCATATCTCGTTACTTACTACTCCCTCCGTCTAGGTGTAATAAGTCACGTTAGAAGGTGCAACGGGACCAAGGTGCGTGCGTGCGTGCGTGCGTGTGTGTGTGTGTGTGTGTGTGTGTGTGTGTGTGTGTGTGTGTGTGTGTGTGTGTTTAACACAATGTGTGTGTTAGAGAGAACGACAGATCGACCTACTCCTACAGAGAGATGTTGTGTAGTGTACGATTTTAGCCGCAAGAGTCGGTGCATCCTCTCGTTTCCGGGCATGTCCGGTATGGACATGCGGACAGCTGCCACGCCCGCTCCTGACCAGCCTGGCCCACCCAAAGCCCCTCCATCGCGCGTGCGCGCTTCCCGCCCAAAACGGTCAGCGCCGCTCCAAAGAATCGGTGTAGCATTCATGCCCGGGCAGAGCGGACGCGACCTCTCACTGGCGCAAGAGTGATGGTTGCTTCGTCCGTCCAACTTAATGCTAGGTCTATGTGATTTGACGGCTCATTGGTCTTTATTACTGAGGTGGTAGGACTGCTGGATGTCCCACGCTTTCGGCGAAAGGAGGTATACTACTACTAGATTACAATTTTCTCCATTCTTACAGCGGAGGCGTGCAAGAGCAGTGAAAACACGCAGGCTCAGTGATTACATGGCCCACCTCACACTATCACCGTGCGACACCTAACTCTTTACATAGTACTCCCTCCGTTCCTAAATATTACTACTAGATGAGTCCCCGCGCGTTGGCGCGGAACAGCGGTATATCTCTCTGCGCAAAATTATCGATTTCATAGAACAAAAAAAACTCTATAACCGCAAATGTGGTAGCCAAACTAAATAAACTCCCATCATCATTTAGATCATCCCACGTAAGGAAAAAAGATCAGCCAACTCCTACTGCATAATGGGATTATATTTTTCTTTTTGACATGTTAATGGGACTTAAAAGCTCACTTACATGCATGCTACCGGTGCATGCTTGCATGCAAACATGTTGATGTGATTTAAAACCCACTCACATGCATGTGGCACGGTATTTGTGCATGCTTGCATGTGGCTTAGTGCGGAGCCTCTCAACGTCTAGATCAGACGGCTATTATGGACTGATTTACTTCATCTAACTGCTACATCAATTTTGATGACGTGGCTCAAGGATAGGATAGAGAATTCCTAGTAGTGGGGGATAGCTATTACTAGTAGATAGTAAGTCTTTGTAGAGATTCCACTACATACGGAACAAAATGAATGAATCTACACTTAAAATGCATCTATATACATCTGCATGTGGTTCATGGTGAAATCTCTACAAAGACTTTTATTTAGGAACGGAGGAAGTACTAGTATAGTACGTACTGTAATTTATCAGCGAGATAAATCTGTACAATGCTATGAAGCTTCCAGCTTCTGTTACATGTATCTTGCGTCCATGGTTGCCCGTTGCAACATTTAATCAAGTACAAAGGAGACTAACATGCATGCTATTGCATCTCAATGATTGATAGATCATAGCAAATATGTACTCCCTCCGTTCCAAAATAAGTTTCTCAACTTTGTGCAAACTTTAGTATACAAAGTTGTACTATTACTAAAGTTGACACTTATTTTGGAACAGAGGCAGCTAAAGAAAAAAACGATCCATGCAGTCCCTAGCCCTTGAACCGTGAACCCTGACCAGGCTTCAATTTGCTGGCAACGTTCGAGCTTCCTAATAAATGAAGTTTGCAACCTTTTGACCATCGGATCATTTTGTGCAGTTTCACCAAAATCAAGATAAGCATCCCTATGGCAAAGAAATTGAACAAGCGTGATTAGAATAAGATTACTGGGACTAATTGATGAGACATAAACTCATCACAAATACAGTACGTAGAAGCCGGTAGAGGTATGTGCGGGGCAAAGAAGTATAGAGAAATATCCACAGGGAGTGATGTGGGCAGCTGGAACAGTGGTGCAAGCCGGCTGTAAAGGGAGTTGTACCTGAGGGACGTAGCTCAACCTTGAGGAGGGCGGCGAGAGGCGGCAACTGCCCACATCGCGGCAGTGAGCAAGGGACGAAGGCAACCTCACCGGCTTTGTGAGAGAGAACGGCGGGGACCCCTGATCGGGACGTGCCGACAGTGGGTTTTCGCCATCGGCGACGGCCACCACATCTACACTAAGCATCCACCCCTTCCCCAAGCGGACATGATCCACCGGGATGTTAGAGATGTGGCCACATTCGTTTTGTGCGAGAGAGTGTGAAGAGAGCAACCCCAGCAAGCAACCGTGTAGGCTGGCCCGTCCTGACTATGTATATAGTGGAGCGGTTTCCTTTTCTCTCCATATGAACCTATCATATTGCGTACGTGCCACTGAAGAAAAAAAACTTTATTTATAAATGACGCGGCACCTACTACTCGTTCTCCTATAACCTTGCCCTTGGCATCTCCAAAATATTAACCTTGCAATTGGCTCTTCACCTCTTCGGGAAGTCGAGCAATAATGGTAGTGTAGTATATATCGTTTTGGCTATATGAGACCGAATGAATTGTTGCACTTCCACCACGTGGGCGAGAGTCGGGGGGCGAGGGAGAGTGCTACATACGGAGCAAAATGAGTGAATCTACACTCTAAAATACGTCTATATACATCAGTGTTTGGAGTATGTACTAGTAGTTTGTATTGAAATCTACTAAAGGAAATATATATTCCAAACAATATGATAGTATAATCTCTATAACCAAGGTAGTAGGGACAAGGAGTAAACGGAGGGAGTAGTAAATTTTTCTCCTCGTCCTGCGAGCCACCGCGCGCATGGGCGAGGGAGCGGGCGTAAGGCGTAGTATGCAAGCTTCACCTCATCCTGCGAGCCACCGCGCCCGTCGGCGGGGGAGACGGCGTACTAAGCAAGCTTCTCCTCGTTCTGCGAGTTGACGGGACACATCAAAAGTACTCCAGTGTATAGAGCCTTGCCTCTAAGGTAGGCCCCACATGGTTTGCCTCCTTTTTTAACATAACACGTCAAGTCGCAATTTGTTTGTTCACCCGTGGTAGACGATCCTCCCTCCACCAAGTGGACAACCAGTACACGTGCCAAATTACCACATGAGCTGCCTTTTTCGTACAGAAATGAGCTCCACCGTGTACCCGCGCGGTTGTGGTTGGGAAAGAGACGGGAGTACGTGCCCCGTGCATGCACATCTTCTCTTCGTGCATGTCCCCCACCTACGTGGGTGTGTGTGAGAGATACAAACCGCGTTCGTGAGTGTTTTTTGTTTTGGGGTGGGGGTGGGGTGGGGGTTGATTTCGTGAATTATTTGTGGGAATATGTGTCGATGACATCTCAAACAAAATTTTGCATGCAATGTGTGTGAAATGGAGGCCTATCCATATCATACATAGAGGGTCGGGCAATCCACGAGAAGAGAGGGAGGGGTCATAGCTATCGATAGAGTCGAAGAGAGGATCAAGTGGGTGGGTGCGAGATCGATGAAGAGAGCCATCGAAATTGTGTGTGTGTGTGTACAAGTCAAAGATATAGGGCGACTGGCCTACCAGAACGTTAGAGGGCACATGTCAAGTTTGTGTGTGGCAGGGAGACATGACTAGAGCGCTCGATGTATCGGTGTGTGTGGGGGGGAGGGGGTGGTGGGAGGGGTAGGCAGAGGCCTAACTATAGAGCTAGAACGACTCGTATATGTGTTGAGAAGGAGAGACCCAGCTATGTCTTGAGGGAGATCGGTCGACATCCATACATAACTGAAGGCGGCAAATATGATGGGACAGAGAGAGAGAGAGGAGACAGAGAGGGAGGGAGAGGGGTAGAGTGTTGGATGGTTGATGGAGTTGCTTCTCGAAGATGGTGGGAGAGGCCTACTAGACAAACTGAGGGTGGAACTGCAATGTTATCAATAAGAGTGGGGATGTGTTTCTGTGTGTGCCTGTGCGTGATAGATCTGTCGGGACGCATCCATGGATGATGAAGGGGAACCATGTGTTTGGTAAGCAAACCTAACTAGATCGGTAGATCAATTGTTGTTTGTCGGAGGAAGGGAGAGACACAACTAATGAGGTAGATCGATTGACGTGTGGGTAAAACGAGTTATAAGGACCTAGCTATCTATATGTATAGAGAGAGATCGGTCGGTGTACGTCCATTTGTTAGAGGCAAATAAAGCCCGGCGAGACGGATAGACAGAGAGGATGGAGCTAGGAGGTGGTGCGAGAGGCCCAACTACTAGCTAGATAGGGGGAGGAGTGTGCGGTTGTGAGAGCGATGAAAAGAGGGGTGAGAGTTTACACGTGTGTCTGACCGTGAGAGAGACACGAGGCAAGGACACATAAAGGAGGAGATTGAAGAAGGTGTGTTTGTATGTTGTAGGCAGGCATCGCTGGAGAGGTTTATCGATCGGTGTGTGTCAGAAAGGAGTTGTGGAGGCTCTGGGAGAACGACCTAAAGAAAAAAATGAATGTGCCCGGTGGATAGAATGCCGAGGGAGGGGGAGGGCGAGGAGGGCGTGTGCATGCACGAGAGAAAGTTAGTGGTAGCTACAAAGGTTAGGGGATTGTGTGGGTGTAAGAGACAAACAAAGATCATAATTTGATATGAAAGCGGATTCGTATATTTGAATAGGAGATCATAGTGTTTTAAACATTGCATGCATGAATATAGCGGTGATACACGTGCTGTGCACATGTTATACCATAATGTGATAATGCATGGCGTTTGCAACTCACAGCTAAATGCCGAACAATCTAAACCATACTATACATCAAACAATCTCACATTTTATTTGAATTTGTGATAATGTGTGGCATTTGCAGCTTACAACTAAATATCGAACAATCTAAACAATACTAGATATCGAACATTCTCACATTTTATTTGAATTTGTGGTAATGTGTGTGGTGTTTGCAACTCACATCTAAATACTTGTAGGCGTAGGGGGCGGGGCACCATACATAATGCGATAAACACATTATACATATGAGACATGGTTTAGATTATGAAGATCTAGCTAGAGCTAGAAATGTAATGTGATTTGAAATCAAAATAAAGTAGATTCAAAAAATCTAGTTCGAGTTCATATAGTACACATAGTTCATATGTAACTCAAGACTAATCATGTGGTGTGCTGTGAAGATAATACGCAAACGATGGTTTAACTTGACAATAATGATGATTGTAGATCTTATTAAAACAGAGAAACGAATTCAAATGCTTTGACTTCACAATAATCATTACTGTAGATCTTATTCAAATAGAGAAACGGATTCAAATTTAGTTCATATTGAAGCGGTAGTATATACGTTTGGAATGCACTAAAACGTTCATTTGAGTAGTAGGTTGCATGCATTATACACGTAGCGAAATATTTTCATTGAACATAACATGAATTCAAAGTTTTGAATGACATTTGTAGGGCGCATTGATTTGGGACAGTACATGTTAGGCTTGTCCGGAAATTTCAACCCGCGCCTTGTTAGCCCGAAATATTTAAGATATATCTTTGTCTCGTTGTGCTTCGACAACTCCCTCCATCTCAACCTGCGCCTTGCTATTCTGAAATTACAACGCGCGCGAAAACTCCCACCTCCTGCGAAATCCCGACACGTGAAATGCCCGTGGTACCCCTGAACCGAAAGAACTGCCTCAAATCGGTGGGGGTACTTTCGTAACTTACCCCACATTTCAGACAAGCGCGTCTCTAAGCCATGGTTCCCCACTGCCATCCCATCCGCCCACCTATTCGTACATCGAGGCCGTGAAAACCCGCGACGAAACCCCACACCCTGCTTCGTCCGCCACCCAGTCGGAGCCTCTTCCCCGACGACGTCGTCCATAGCAACACCTCGATGTCCCTCATCCACCGTACCGGATGAGGATCCATCGTCGATCTCATCGTCCCGTTGGTTCAGCCACCCCGTCCTCCACCTCCAAGGAGCTGCCCCGACGTTCCCCTCGTCTTTCGCGCCACCTCCATTCCCACACCACCGTCTTCACCTGCACCACCGAAAGAGCATCATCATCACCATTTCCTCGGATGAAGCCGCGGCCTAATCGGCGCCACCAAAGAGGTTGTACACAAATCGTCGCATTTTCTTCTTGATTCGATCTCACGGTGCTGCCGGCGCTTGGTCCCGAGCCGACACGGTGCGGCTCCATCCACGGCGGTGTCGCCGGCCACTTCCTCCACGGCGTCGCTCCCTCAGCGGCGACGTCCACATCAGTAGGACCTGCTGCTGCTTTAGCTCTCGCTCGCGCTGCTGCTCTGCTCTTGCTCTCGGTCCCTGATACGTCCATTTTGCATCATGCTTTTATATCGATATTTATTGCATTATGGGCTGTTATTTCACAATATGTCACAGTACTTATGGCTATTCTCTCTTATTTTACAAGGTTTACATAAGGAGGGAGAATGCCGGTAGCTGGAATTCTGGGCTGGAAAAGGAGCAAATATTAGAGACCTATTCTGTGCAACTTCAAAAGTCCTGAAACCCCACGGAACATCTTAAAATAAATAAAGAAAAATCCTCGCCAAAGATGAAGTCCAGGGGGCCCACACCCTGCTCACGAGGGTGGGGGCGCCCCCCCCCCACCTAGGGCTCACCCCCCTAGCTCGTGGGCCCCCTGGTTGGTCTTCGACGTCCATCTTCTGCTATATGAAGTCTTCGATGAGAAAAAAAGAAAAAGCAACCTTTCGGGACGAGACTCCGCTGCCACGAGGCGGAACCGAGGCGGAACCAATCTAGAGCTCCGGCGGGGCTGTTCTGCCGGGGGTACTTCCCTCCGGGAGGGGGAAATCATCACCATCGTCATCACCAACGCTCCTCTCATCGGGAGAGGGCAATCTCCATCAACATCTTCACCAGCACCATCTCATCTCCAAACCCTAGTTCATCTCTTGTATCCAATTCTTGTCTCAAAGTCCGGGATTGGTGCTAGTAGTTTGCTAGTAGTGTTGATTACTCCTTGTAGTTGATGCTAGTTGGTTTATTTGGTGGAAGATCATATGTCCAGATCCTTTATGCATATTATTACCCCTCTGATTATGAACATGAATATGCTTTGTGAGTAATTATGTTTGTTCCTGAGGACAAGGGAGAAGTCTTGCTATTATTAGTCATGTGAATTTGGTATTCGTTTGATATTTTGATAAGATGTATGTTGTCTAGCCTCTAGTGGTGTTATGTGAACGTCGACTACATAACACTTCACCATTATTTGGGCCTAGAGGAAGGCATTGGGAAGTAATAAGTAGATGATGGGTTGCTAGAGTGACAGAAGCTTAAACCCCAGTTATGCGTTGCTTCGTAAGGGGCTGATTTGGATCCATATGTTTCATGCTATGGTTAGGTTTACCTTAATACTTTTGTTGTAGTTGCGGATGCTTGCAATAGAGGTTAATCATAAGTGGGATGCTTGTTCAAGTAAGAACAACACCCAAGCACCAGTCCACACACATATCAAATTATCAAAGTACCGAACACGAATCATATGAACGTGATGAAAACTAGCTTGACGATATTCCCATGTGTCCTCGGGAGGGCTTTTCCTATTATAAGAGTTTGTTCCGGCTTGTCCTTTGCTACAAGAAGTATTGGGCCATCTTGCTGCACTTTATTTACTTTTGTTACTTGTTGCTCGTTACAATTTACCTCACCACCAAACTATCTATCACCACTTATTTCAGTACTTGCAGAGAATACCTTGCTGAAAACCGCTTATCATTTCCTTCTGCTCCTCGTTGGGTTCGACACTCTTACTTATCGAAAGGACTATGATAGATCCCCTATACTTGTGGGTCATCAAGACTCTTTTCTGGCGCCGTTGCCGGGGAGTGTAGCGCCTTTGGTAGGTGGAATTTGGTAAGGAAAAATTTATATAGTGTGCTAAAATTTACTGTCACTTGTTACTATGGAAAGTAATTCTCTGAGGGGATTGTTCGGGGTATCTTCGCCCCATCCAATAGAGCAAAGAGTTGCTCCTCAACCTACTGAACCTATTGAAAATGAAACTCCCTTTGAATTTCCTTCGGGTATGATGGAAAGACTGCTAGCTAACTCTTTTGCGGGAGATGGAACAAAGCATCCTGATGAGCACTTATTATATGTGGATGAAGTTTGTGGATTATTTAAGCTTGCAGGTGTACCCGATGATGTTGCTAATAAGAAGGTCTTTCCTTTATCTTTGAAGGAAGACGCATTGATATGGTATAGGCTATGTGATACGAGATCGTGGGACTATAAAAGATTGAAATTAGAATTTCATCAAAAGTATTACCCTATGCATCTTGTTCATCGTGATCGCAATTATATATATAATTTCTGGCCTCGCGAAGGAGAAAGCATCGCTCAAGCTTGGGGGAGGCTTAAATCAATGTTATATTCATGCCCCAATCATGAGCTCCCGAGAGAAACAATTATGCAAAGTTTTTATGCTCGGCTTTCTGAAAACAATCGCACCATGCTCGATACTTCTTGTGTTGTCTCTTTTATGATGAAGACTATTGAATTTAGATGGAACTTATTGGATAGAGTTAAACGTAACTCTGAAGATTGGGACCTCGACGAAGGTAAGGAGTCAGGTATGACACCTAAGTTTGATTGTGTTAAATCTTTTATGGACACCGATATTTTCCGTAAGTTTAGCACTAAATATGGACTTGACTCTGAGATAGTAGCTTCTTTCTGTGAATCTTTTGCTACTTATGTTGATCTCCCTAAGGAGAAGTGGTTTAAATATCATCCTCCTATATAAGTAAAAGTAGCTGCACCTATTAAAGTTGAAGAAAAGACTGTCACTTATAATGATCCTATTGTTCCTACTGCTTATGTTGAAAAACCACCTTTCCCTGTTAGAATAAAGGATCATGCTAAAGCTTCAACTGTTGTGCATAAAAACAATATTAGAACTTATACACCTCCTGAGCAAGTTAAAGTAGAACCTAATATTGCAATTGTTAAAGATCTCTTGTCTGATAATATTGATGGGCATGTTATTCAGTTCGAAGGTGAAACTGCGAGAGTTGCTAAGCCTTGTGATAAAGATAAACATAGACCTGTGGTAGGCATGCCTGTTATTTCTATTAAAATAGGAGATCATTGTTATCATGGCCTATGTGATATGGGTGCTAGTGCTAGTGCCATACCCATTGACTTATATAAAGAGATTATGCATGACATTGCACCTGTTGAGTTAGAAGAAATTGATGTCACAATTAAACTTGTTAATAGGGATACTATATCACCAGTGGGAATTGCTAGAGATGTCGAAGTCTTGTGTGGGAAAACTAAATATCCTGCTGATTTTCTTCTTCTTGGTTCCCCACAAGATAGCTTTTGTCCCATTATATTTGGTAGACCCTTCTTGAACACTGTTAACGCTAAGATAGACTGCAAAAAGAATGTTGTTACTATTGGCTTGGATGATATGGTTCATGAGTTTAATTTCTCTAAATTTAGTAAAAAACATCGTGAGGAAGAATTACCTAGTAAGGATGAAATTATTGGTCTTGCTTCTACTGCTGTAGCGACCCGACCTCAGATGGTCAAGTCTCTGTGCTCCGGTGTCATCCATGGATTAGTAATGCTGACACCACACAGTACTTCGAAGGATTTATAGCAGAGTAGCAATCACACACTTATTACATCGATGTCTCAAAGAGAACTTATTACAATAAATATGGCTTAAGGCCATCTAATAATGATAACAGCGGAAGGCTTGGAAGATAAGTGAGTCCATCAACTCCAACGGCATCACTGAGTATAGAACCACGACCTAAAAGCACCTTACTCGTCGTCTGAAAAGTCTGCAACATGAAAGTTGCAGCCCGAAACGGGTCAGCACATGGAATATGCTAGCAATGTAACACATAGAGAATGAATGATAAGCCTATACTACATGCATATATGGCTGGTGGAAAAGCTCTATAGTTACAGTTTTGCGTAAAGCCAATTTTTCCTACTGCAAAGGAATAGATTTTATTTAACTATCATGGTGGTTGAAACATCGAGAATGGTTGACAGCATTCCGATCCCAATTAAGTGAACAATTAAAACCCAACAATATTAATTAGAAGTAACATGATGAGATTCACATGATATTCAAGTACTAGATACTCAAGATGTCCATAACCGGGGACACGGCTAATCATGATTAGTTTGTACACTCTGCAGAGGTTTGCGCACTTTTCCCCACAAGACTCAATTGCCTCCGTTTGGTTTCTCGTACTACATGGTGTTTGAGAAACGGATGACCGAGACATAGTCTTTCAGAAGCGCTAGCACCTTACGTTTGGATAGACCGGTACACCTACTTTCCCCTACATCTGCTAGTCTACCCTGTAAGAGTTCGCACGACTTAATCAACTATGCCAGATCCCATAATGGCTTGTGGCTGCACACGGAAGTTACTAGCATGAATGATCTTATGATCCCTTTGAGCCTGGGTGGCGGTCCAAAGAAAAACAGGCAAGTCCTGATAGAAACCAGGTGCCTCAATCCACCCAGATGTGTATTTAAGTTGCCACCTTAGATAAAACCATTAATTAACAATACTCACATCTGTCATGGATATCACTCACCCAATCCACGTCTACTAGCATAGCATGGCATAATAAGCAAACGTAGAAGTAACTCCCAAAGGTTTCATAAGTAAAACAGGTAATAGGTACTACCTCATCTACTTCCCATCCCACAATTTAATTAAACCCTAATCATGCAATGTTTCAGGGTTGAACTAATGCAATAAAACTTGGCAACGAGAAGGCATGATCAAAGTGTTACTTGCCTTGCTGAGGATCCGTGAAACCTAGAGCTTCGAAATAACAGGCGGCGCACTCCGGGTGATCTATCGCAGACAAACAACAAGCATACAATAAGTACTCATCTAATGCACAGGTAAAACTCGAACAAAAGATCGAACCAGAGAGTTCAACTTAAGAACTCCGGTTGCAAAAAGAAAACGATCCGAACAAAGCAACGGAAAACAAACGGCGGAAGAAAACAACTCGGTTCTAGCAATTTGGAACTAAGTCAAATTTTACAGTAGCAAAAACTTGTTTAAGTTGATTAGTCGGAACGGCGGTTTCGAAACGAAACTCCAGGCGCTTGAATCACCTGATTCCGATAAACGAGCGAGAAGATAAACTAGAAAGAAGATCGGATCTAAAATCGCGGAATAAATCCGATGAAAAAGAAAATGACGAACGATTAATCGAACGTACGTTCGTTAACCGAGACTAGCCGGTGATCACGTTCGTTAATACGAACGGTCCAGCGAACGCTCGCTAAACAATTAAACCAAAAAAAACCGATCTAGGGTTTTCGAAAAAAAATGAAATTAAACCGGAACAATTTTAAAAAAAAACCGAACCGGGCGAGGGGCGGCGCGGCACGGGGCTACCTCGGTGATGCGGGGCTCCGGCGAGGGCGGGGCTTGGCGGCGGGCGAGGCGCGCCGGCGGGACAACGGCGCGGCGGCGGGACGGCGGTGGCAGGCGGCGGCGGCGGCGGCTGCGAGCGGCGGCGGCGGCGGCTGCAAGCGGTGGCGGCGGCGGCTTGCGGCTGCTGCTGCTGCTGCGGGCGGCGGCGGGGCTGGGTGTGGGGAGGAGAGGGGGAGGGGTATATATAGAGGGGGGAGGTGGCTTGGGGGGCAAGCAAGGGCGACGGCGGCAGCGGAGTCCGACCCGGACTCTGCGGCGGGCGGCGGCGGCTGGCGCGGGCGCGCGCGCGCGAGGGGAGCGGCGGGGCTGGGCCCTTGGCCCGGTCGGGTGCGGCGCGGTTTTTTTTTAAATAGATACGCGCAGAAAAAAAATAATAAAAATCTAAACGAACTCCAAAAATTCCGAAGTTAATTTTCCCCGACTCCTAAAAATGAGTCGAACAAAATGAACTTTTACTCGGGGCCTAAATGCAATATTTTAAAACACGCATTTTCCCTAATGCAAATAAAATGCAAATAAAATGCAATTAAACTCCGGAAAAATCCAAAATTCGATTTATTTATTAAATCTTCATTTTTCCTAAAATTGGGAAAGTCATATTATTCCCGTCTCATATTTTTGTTATTGGAAAAATAATTGAAGATGAAATAAATAAAATCAAATGATCCTCTTTTCAAAATTTGAGAAAACTCAAATATGAAAATAACGAAGTCTCCAACTCTCTCCGAGGGTCCTTGAGTTGCGTGAAATTTCTAGGATCAACCAAAATGCAAGAAAATATGTTATGCATGATGATCTAATGTATAACATTCCAAATTGAAAATTTGGGATGTTACAAACCTACCCCCTTAAGATGAATCTCGTCCTCGAGATTCGGGTTGGCTAGAAAATAGGTGAGGGTGGTCCTTGAGCAAATCTTCTTCTCTCTCCCAGGTGGCTTCATCCTCTGAGTGGTGGTTCCACTGAACTTTGCAAAACTTGATAACCTTGCTGCGGGTAACTCTGCTGGCATATTCGAGAATCTTGACTGGCTTCTCTTCATATGTTAAGTCATCCTTCAACTGAATCGCTTCAAGCGGCACTATATCTCTTAGCGGTACCTCCGCCATCTCGGCGTGACATTTCTTCAGTTGAGAAACATGGAATACATCATGAACTCCTGACAGTCCCTCTGGTAATTCCAACTTATAAGCGACTTCTCCCATACGTTGCAAAATCTTATACGGTCCAACGAAACGCAGTGCTAATTTTCCCTTAACTCCAAAGCGCTTAACTCCTCGAAGTGGGGATACTCGAAGATAAACTCTGTCTCCTGTTTCGTAAACTGTCTCCTTACGTTTAGAATCTGCGTAGCTCTTCTGCCTAGATTGGGCTACCTTGAGCCTATCGCGAATCAACTTAACTTTCCGTTCAGACTCCTTAATCAGATCTGGTCCAAAGAACTGACGGTCTCCAACTTCGTCCCATGACAACGGTGTCCTGCACCTCCTTCCGTATAAAGCTTCGAAAGGTGCCATCTTCAAACTGGTTTGGTAACTATTGTTATAAGAAAACTCCGCATATGGCAAGTTATCGTCCTAACTAGATCCATAATCTAGTGCACAGGCTCTCAGCATATCTTCCAAAATTTGATTGACTCTCTCAGTCTGTCCATCCGTCTGTGGGTGAAAAGTTGTGTTGAACTCTAGTCTGGTTCCTAAAGTTTCATGCAACTGATTCCAAAACTTTGAGGTAAATTGGGTTCCTCTATCTGATACGATACTCCTCGGAACTCCATGCAAACAAATGATCCTGGTCATGTATATCTTTGCCAACTTAGCACTGGTGTAAGTGGTCTTAACTGGGATGAAATGTGCTACCTTCGTCAAATGATCAACTACTACCCATATTGAGTCATAGCCTGCCTTTGTCCTGGGTAGTCCTGTGATAAAATCCATGCCTATCTTATCCCACTTCCATTCGGGTATCGGCAATGGTTGTAACAATCTGGCTGGCTTCTGATGTTCTGCTTTCACTCTATGACACACATCACAAACTGCTACATATGCTGCAATATCCTTCTTCATTCCGGTCCACCAGAATGTTTCCTTCAAATCCAAATACATCTTGGTATTTCCTGGGTGAATCGAATAGGGTGAATCATGTGCCTCTTGTAGAATCAACTTCCTGATCTCCGGGTCATTGGGCACATAAACACGGTCCTCAAACCATAGGGTATCGTGCTCATCCTCACGAAATCCCTTTGCTTTTCCTTCGCTCATTTTCTTCTTTATATCTGCAATCTCCTCGTTAGATTTCTGAGCCTCTCTGATTTTATCCATCAATGTTGATTGAATTTCCAATGCTGCTACATAGCCTCTCGGAACTATTTCCAAACCTAGCTCACGAAGATTTTCTGCTAACTCCCTTGGTATTTCTCCCGTCATTAGGGTATTGACATGGCTCTTACAGCTCAATGCGTCAGCTACAACATTAGCCTTTCCTGGATGGTAATGCAATCTCATATCATAATCCTTGATGAGCTCCAACCATCTCCTTTGTCTGAGGTTCAACTCCTTCTGTGTGAAGATATACTTCAAACTCTTGTGATCCGTATATACTTCACAATGATTTCCAATGAGGAAATGTCTCCATGTCTTTAATGCATGCACTACGGCTGCTAACTCCAAATCATGCGTAGCATAATTTAGTTCATGAGGTTTCAGTTGTCGTGAGGCATATGAAACAACTCTTCCTTCCTGCATAAGCACTGCTCCAAGTCCTCGACGTGAAGCGTCGCAATACACCTCATAATCCTTGGTCTGGTCTGGCAGAATCAACACTGGTGAGGAAACCAATCGTTTCTTCAACTCCTGAAAACTAGCCTCACATTCCTCAGTCCAATTGAACTTGGTATCCTTCTTCAACAACTCCGTCATAGGCTTTGCAATCTTTGAGAAATTCTCAATGAATCTCCGGTAGTATCCTGCAAGTCCAAGAAAACTCCGGATCTCTCCAACTGTCGTTGGTGCTTCCCATTCGGTTACGGTCTCAACCTTGGTGGGGCCAACTGCTATACCTTCTCCGGATATAACATGTCCAAGAAATCCAACTTCCTTTAACCAAAATTCACAGTTGCTGAATTTGGCATATAACTGATGTTCCCTTAGTTTCTCCAAAACCAAACGCAAATGTTCCTTATGCTCTTCTTCATCCTTTGAGAAAATCAGAATGTCGTCAATGAACACTACGACGAACTTATCCAAAAACTCCATAAATACTTTGTTCATCAGGTTCATAAAATAGGCAGGTGTGTTAGTCAGTCCAAATGACATAACGGTATACTCATACAATCCGTATCCCGTGGTAAAAGTTGTCTTGGATATGTCCTGCTCTCGAATCTTCAACTGATGGTACCCTGATCGCAAATCGATCTTGGAAAACACTTTAGCTCCTTGCAAACGATCAAACAGATCATTTATCATTGGTAGTGGGTACTTGTTCTTGATGGTTACTTCATTCAATCCACGGTAATCAACAACCATCATTAATGATCCATCCTTCTTGTCCACAAGAAGTACGGGTGATCCCCAAGGCGAAGAACTTGGGCGAATGTAACCTTTATCCAATAACTCCTTAATCTGCTTCTTAATTTCCACCAAATCCTGTGCGGGCATCCTGTACGGTCTCTTCGATATTGGCCCAGTGCCAGGTAAAAGCTCAATCAAAAACTCAATGTCTCTATCCGGTGGCATGCCTGGCAATTCCTCAGGAAATACATCAGGAAAATCCTTAACTACTGGTACTTCCTCCTGTACAACTCCTGATAAAGAATTTACTTGTGTCCTGTTTGGCGTATGTCGGGATACATACTTGATCCTTCTTCCTTCGCGCGTTGTAAGCAAAATTGTCTTACTGGCGCAATCGATGTTTCCTCCATACATCGACAACCAATCCATACCGAGAATTACATTCAAACCTTGGGATTCCAGAATGATTAAATCCGTTGGGAAAACATGTCTTCCTATACTTAATGGCACTTGAAAACATCCTTGTCTGGCCATGTACTCTGCTCCTGGCGAGCTTACTAGCATAGGTGTTTTAAGAATCTTAGTGGGCAGGTTATACTTTTCCACAAATCCCCTTGATATGTATGAATGCGATGCACCAGTATCAAAAAGAACGAGTGCAGTAAATGACTTAACCAAAAACTTACCGATTACTGCATCAGGCTGAGCTTCAACCTCCTCCACGCTAACGTGGTTCACCTGTCCCCTGTTGAAAGGGTTTGGCTTCTTTCCAGAGCTTCCATTGCCATTCTGGCCTTCGGGACATTCATTGGCATAATGTCCGGTCTTGGAACACTTGAAATAGGTGACTTGACTCAGATCTCTCTTGGCTGGGGTTGATGGGGTGGTACGGTTCTGGCCGTTGCTTCCTCCATTCCCATTACCATTTTTGTGGCCATTATGGTTGTGCGAACCACTTCCTCCATGGGTATGCTGAAACTGAACTCCCGGTTTAGGGGCAAAACGGGGCTTCTGCTGGTCTCCAGAGTTATATTTCCCCTGTCCATACTTCCTCTTGCGGTTCTCAATCTGCTGTTGCTTCCCTTCAATCATGATGGCACGATCTACCAACTCCTGGTAGTTGTTGAAACTTGCTACCATCAACTGCATGCTTAGCTCATCATTTAGTCCTAGAAACTTCTCCTGCTTAGCTGCATCTGTAGCAACGTCATCTGGGGCATAACGTGCTAACTTGCTGAAGTCGTCAACGTACTGGCCAACTGTCCTTCCTCCTTGGCGTAAGTTGCGAAACTCACGCTTCTTCATGGCCATAGCTCCTGCTGAAACATGGGCAGTGCGGAAAGCTTGCTGAAACTGATCCCATGTGACAGTGTCAACTGGGTAAGTGGCTGTGAAATTCTCCCACCATGCTGCCGCGGGTCCGTCCAACTGATGTGCGGAAAACTTCACTTTCTCCACATCTGTGCATCCTGCAGTGGTCAACTCCCTTCCTGTCTTGCGGAGCCAATCATCTGCTACTATTGGCTCGGTGGTACTAGAAAACACCGGCGGATTCAGCCTAAGGAAACGGGTTAGGTGATCAACAGGTGGCGGCGGCGGAGGGTTGTTGTTGTTGTTGTTGTTGTTGTTCTGTTGATTCTGGACTAACAACTACATCAATTGGTTCTGCTGCTGGATCAACTGAGTGAGTTCCGGTGGAAATCCATTGTCACGCCTCGGAGGCATCTGAGGGTTTAGAAAAGATGAGAATTAAGAATAGAGTGAGGTCTAAAGAGAAAATACTACCCAAATGCACATGAGGCAAATGCACACAAAATCACTTCATTCAATTCAAACAAGGGCATACAAAATGGTCTAGAACTATCGCAAAAGTGCTCGAACTATAATGTATACATGGGGGAAATACTACTAATATTGGGTGGTCATCTAGAAATTTGAATCGGTGGAAGACTCCATGATGTCTGCTCCAGCTTCGTCTTCAAAGTCGGGCTCACTTGGATCCGAATCGGTGTCGTCGATGATGATGTAGTTGTCCGGACATGCGACGTACTTGTCTTCCTTGGATGCTAATCTCTCCTTGAGTTCTTCAATCTCCTGCTTAAGATCGACGTTGTGCCTTGCTAGAGCTACGATCTCGTCCATGTAGTCCTTGCGTGTACCCTTCAGTTCTCCTTCTAGCTCGATGATCCTTGCCTTCGCATTCTTCAACTCTATCATATCATTGCACATCTGGTTCTCTTGGCATCGAATGTGCTGGTTTAACTCCTGGATGAAAGCTGCAATGGATCTATCCTTCTTGATGCTGACTATCTCCCATTGTTCATCTCGGCGTCCGCAAATCTGGTAGATAGTGTCCTTGAGGTCTTCTTGATAAACTTCTCCAATGCGTCCCATGGTGATATGAGCTGCCATGCTCTTTCCCAGACTCCAGGTTGGTGCACTAAAAACACTATCTATGGGCTTCGTGATTGGCGCGAATGTCCTTCCCGAAACATGAGCTTGAATCTTCCAGCGCTCCTCTTCAGGCAGAGTGGCGTTGAAGGTCCCGGTGAAGCTTGGTAGTCCAATGTTCAGGTACTTGGTGACTTCCTTCAAGTGAAAACCAAAAGGTGTGCCTTCATCCAGTTGAGCGTACTTGATCTTCGCGTCCGTCATCCTAAAAGAGTAGAAAAGACAAGGAGTTAGAAAATGAGAGGAGAATAGTGATCTATGGCTTTAGCTTAGTGGTCGTGTCCTACAGTCAGCGTGTGCTCTAATACCATCTCTGTAGCGACCCGACCTCAGATGGTCAAGTCTCTGTGCTCCGGTGTCATCCCTGGATCAGTAATGCTGACACCACACAGTACTTCGAAGGTATTATAGCAGAGTAGCAATCACACACTTATTACATCGATGTCTCAAAGAGAACTTATTACAATAAATATGGCTTAAGGCCATCTAATAATGATAACAGCGGAAGGCTTGGAAGATAAGTGAGTCCATCAACTCCAACGGCATCACTGAGTATAGAACCACGACCTAAAAGCACCTTACTCGTCGTCTGAAAAGTCTGCAACATGAAAGTTGCAGCCCGAAACGGGTCAGCACATGGAATATGCTAGCAATGTAACACATAGAGAATGAATGATAAGCCTATACTACATGCATATATGGCTGGTGGAAAAGCTCTATAGTTACAGTTTTGCGTAAAGCCAATTTTTCCCTACTACAAAGGAATAGATTTTATTTATCTATCATGGTGGTTGAAACATCGAGAATGGTTGACAGCATTCCGATCCCAATTAAGTGAACAATTAAAACCCAACAATATTAATTAGAAGTAACATGATGAGATTCACATGATATTCAAGTACTAGATACTCAAGATGTCCATAACCGGGGACACGGCTAATCATGATTAGTTTGTACACTCTGCAGAGGTTTGCGCACTTTTCCCCACAAGACTCGATCGCCTCCGTTTGGTTTCTCGTACTACATGGTGTTTGAGAAACGGATGACCGAGACATAGTCTTTCAGAAGCGCTAGCACCTTACGTTTGGATAGGCCGGTACACCTACTTTCCCCTACATCTGCTAGTCTACCCTGTAAGAGTTCGCACGACTTAATCAACTATGCCAGAGCCCATAATGACTTGTGTCTGCACACGGAAGTTACTAGCATGAATGATCTTATGATCCCTTTGAGCCTGGGTGGCGGTCCAAAGAAAAACAGGCAAGTCCTGATAGAAACCAGGTGCCTCAATCCACCCAGATGTGTATTTAAGTTGCCACCTTAGATAAAACCATTAATTAACAATACTCACATCTGTCATGGATATCACTCACCCAATCCACGTCTACTAGCATAGCATGGCATAATAAGCAAACGTAGAAGTAACTCCCAAAGGTTTCATAAGTAAAACAGGTAATAGGTACTACCTCATCTACTTCCCATCCCACAATTTAATTAAACCCTAATCATGCAATGTTTGAGGGTTGAACTAATGCAATAAAACTGGGCAACGAGAAGGTATGATCAAAGTGTTACTTGCCTTGCTCAGGATCCGCGAAACCTAGAGCTTCGAAATAACAGGCGGCGCACTCCGGGTGATCTATCGCAGACAAACAACAAGCATACAATAAGTACTCATCTAATGCACAGGTGAAACTCGAACAAAAGATCGAACCAGAGAGTTCAACTTAAGAACTCCGGTTGCAAAAAGAAAACGATCCGAACAAAGCAACGGAAAACAAACGGCGGAAGAAAACAACTCGGTTCTAGCAATTTGGAACTAAGTCAAATTTTACAGTAGCAAAAACTTGTTTAAGTTTATTAGTCGGAACGGCGGTTTCGAAACGAAACTCCAGGCGCTTGAATCACCTGATTCCAATAAACGAGCGAGAAGATAAACTAGAAAGAAGATCGGATCTGAAATCGCGATCAGAAAAATCGTGGAATAAATCCGACGAAAAAGTAAACGATGAACGATTAATCGAACAGACGTTCGTTAACCGAGACTAACCGGTGATCACGTTCGTTAAGACGAACGGTCCGGCGAACGCTCGCTAAACAATTAAACCAAAAAAAACCGACCTAGGGTTTTCGAAAAAAAACCGAAACAAAATTAAACCGGAATGATTTTTAAAAAAAAACGAACCGGGCTAGGGGCGGCGCGGCGCTACCTCGGCGATGCGGGGCTCCGGCAAGGGCGGGGCTTGGCGGCTGGCGAGGCGCGGCGGCGAGACAGCGGCGCGGCAGCGGGACGGCGGCGGCAGGCGGCGGCGGCGCTGGCGAGCGGCGGCGGCGGCGCTGGCGAGCGGCGGCGGCGGCGGCGGCTTGCGGCTGCTGCTGCTGCTGCTACGGGCGGCCGCAGGGCTGGGTGTGGGGAGGAGAGGGGGAGGGGGTATATATAGAGGGGGGAGAGGTGGCTTGGGGGAGGGGGCAAGCAAGGGCGGCGGCGACAGCGGAGTCCGACCCGGACTCTGCGGCGGGCGGCGGCTGGCACGGGCGCGCGTGCGCGCGAGGGGAGCGGCGGGGCTGGGCCGGCTCGGCTGGGCCCTTGGCCCAGTCGGGTGCGGCGCGTTTTTTTAAATAGATACGCGTAGAAAAAAATAAAAAAAATCTAAACGAACTCCAAAAATTCCGAAGTTAATTTTCCCCGACTCCTAAAAATGAGTCGAACAAAATGAACTTTTACTTGGGGCCTAAATGCAATATTTTAAAACACGCATTTTTCCCTAATGCGAATAAAATGCAAATAAACTCCGGAAAAATCCAAAATTCGATTTATTTATTAAATCTTCATTTTTCCTAAAATTGGGAAAGTCATATTATTCCCGTCTCATATTTTTGTTATTGGAAAAATAATTGAAGATGAAATAAATAAAATCAAATGATCCTCTTTTCAAAATTTGAGAAAACTCAAATATGAAAATAACGAAGTCTCCAACTCTCTCCGAGGGTCCTTGAGTTGCGTGAAATTTCTAGGATCAACCAAAATGCAAGAAAATATGTTATGCATGATGATCTAATGTATAACATTCCAAATTGAAAATTTGGGATGTTACAACTGCCGTACCTCCTAGTGATCCTTTAGAACACTATTTGCTAGACCATGAAAATGATATGTTCATGAATGAAAGAAGGGAAATAGATGAGGTATTCTTTAAACAGGAACCTATTCTGCAACACAACTTGCCTGTTGAAAATTTAGGGGATCCTCCTCCACCCAAAGGTGATCCCATGTTTGAGCTTAAACTGTTGCCTGATAATCTTAAATACGCTTATCTTGATGAAAAGAAGATATATCCTGTTATTATTGGTGCTAACCTTTCAGAGCATGAAGAAGAAAGATTATTGAAAACTCTGAAGAAACACCGTGCCGCTATTGGATATACTCTTGATGATCTTAAGGGCATTAGTCCCACTCTATGTCAACATAAAATAAAATTGGAAGCAGATGCTAAACCCGTTCGTGATCCTCAACGACGTCTGAATCCTAAAATGAAAGAAGTGGTAAGAAAAGAAATACTCAAGCTTCTGGAGGCAGGTATAATTTATCCCGTTGCTGACAGTCAGTGGGTAAGTCCTGTCCATTGTGTCCCTAAGAAGGGAGGTATTATTGTTGTTCCTAATGATAAAGATGAATTGATTCCACAAAGAATTATTACAGGCTATAGGATGGTAATTGATTTCCACAAATTAAATAAAGCTACTAAGAAAGATCATTACCCCTTACCTTTTATTGATCAAATGCTAGAAAGATTATGCAAACATACACACTACTGCTTTCTAGATGGTTATTCTGGTTTCTCTCAAATACCTGTGTCGGCTAGAGATCAATCAAAGACTACTTTTACATGCCCTTTTGGTACTTTTCCTTATAGACGTATGCCTTTTGGTTTATGTAATGCACCTGCTACCTTTCAAAGATGCATGATGGCTATATTCTCTGACTTTTGTGAAAAGATTTGCGAGGTTTTCATGGACGACTTTTCCGTCGATGGTTCCTCTTTTGATGATTGCTTGAGCAATCTTGCTCGAGTTTTGCAGAGATGTGAAGAAACTAATCTTGTCTTGATTTGGGAAAATTGCCACTTTATGGTTAATGAAGGTATTGTTTTGGGGCACAAAGTTTCCGAAAGAGGTATTGAAGTTGATAAAGCCAAAGTTGATGCTATTGAAAAGATGTCATGTCCCAAGGACGTCAAAGGAATAAGAAGTTTCCTTGTTCATGCTGGATTTTATAGGAGGTTCATTAAGGACTTCTCAAAAATTTCTCGGCCTCTGACTAATTTATTGCAAAAAGATATATCATTTGTCTTTGATGATGATTGTGTAGAAGCATTTGAAATACTTAAGAAAGAATTAGTCTCTACACCTGTTGTTCAGCCACCTAATTGGAATTTACCCTTTGAAATTATGTGTGATGCTAGTGATTATGCTGTAGGTGCTGTTTTAGGGCAAAGAGTTGATAAGAAATTAAACGTTACCCATTATGCTAGTAAGACTCTAGACAATGCTCAAAGAAATTATGCTACCACTGAAAAAGAACTTTTAGCAGTTGTATTTGCTTGTGATAAGTTCAGACCTTATATTGTTGATTCTAAAGTAACTATTCACACTGATCATGCTCTATTAAATATCTTATGGAAAAGAAAGATGCTAAACCTAGACTTATTAGATGGGTTCTCTTGCTACAAGAATTTGACTTGCATATTGTTGATAGAAAGGGAGCTGAGAACCCCATTGCAGACAACTTATCTACTTGTTATAAGTACTTCTCGTAGTACTCCATGGTATGTTGATTATGCTAATTATATTGTTGCTAAGTTTATACCACCTAGCTTCACATACCAACAAAAGAAAAAGGTTTTCTATGATTTGATACATTACTTTTGGGATGACCCACATCTTTATAAAGAAGGAGTAGATGGTGTTATTAGACGTTGTGTACCTGAGCATGAACAGGAACAGATCCTACGCAAGTGCAACTCCGAAGCTTATGGAGGACACCACGCTGGAGATAGAACTGCACATAAGGTATTGCAATCCAGTTTTTATTGGCCTACTCTCTTCAAGGATGCCCGTAAGTTTGTCTTGTCTTGTGATGAATGTCAAAGAATTGGTAGTATTAGTAGATGTCAAGAAATGCCTATGAATTATTCACTTGTTATTGAACCATTTGATGTCTGGGGCTTTGATTATATGGGACCTTTTCCTGCCTCTAATGGATACACTCATATTTTGGTTGCTGTTGATTACGTTACTAAGTGGGTAGAAGCTATTCCAACTAGTAGTGCTGATCATAACACCTCTATTAAAATGCTTAAGGAAGTTATTTTTCCGAGGTTTGGAGTCCCTAGATATTTAATGACTGATGGTGGTTCACACTTTATTCATGGTGCTTTCCGTAAAATGCTTGCTAAATATGATGTTAATCATAGAATTGCATTTCCTTATCACCCGCAGTCTAGTGGTCAAGTAGAATTGAGTAATAGAGAGCTCAAATTAATTTTGCAGAAGACTGTTAATAGGTCTAGAAAGAATTGGTCCAAGAAACTTGATGATGCATTATGGGTATATAGAACTGCATATAAAAATCCTATGGGTATGTCTCCGTATAAAATGGTTTATGGAAAAGCATGTCACCTACCTCTCGAACTAGAACATAAGGCATATTGGGCTATTAAAGAGCTCAACTATGATTTCAAACTTGCCGGTGAGAAGAGGTTATTTGATATTAGCTCACTAGATGAATGGAGAACCCAAGCATATGAAAATGCCAAGTTGTTTAAAGAGAAAGTTAAAAGATGGCATGACAAAAGGATACAAAAGCGTGAGTTTAATGTAGGTGATTATGTATTGCTATACAACTCTCGTTTAAGATTTTTTGCAGGAAAACTTCTCTCTAAATGGGAAGGCCCCTATGTTATCGAGGAGGTCTATCGTTCCGGTGCAATAAAAATCAACAACTTCGAAGGCACAAATCCGAAGGTGGTAAACGGTCAAAGAATCAAACATTATATCTCAGGTAATCCCATAAATGTTGAAACCAATATTATTGAAACCGTAACCCCGGAGGAATACATAAGGGACACTTTCCGAAACGTCTCAGACTCCGAAAACGAATAGGTATGTGGTACGGTAAGTAAACCGACTCGAAAACATTTTTTAAGGCAATATCTCTTCGTTTTGGAATATTTAGAAAAATAGAAAAATAAGTGGCAGTCCGGAAAGGACACGAGGGCCCCACGAGGGTGGTGGGCGCGCCCCCCCTACCTCGTGAGCACCTCGTGTGCCCTCCGGACTCCGTTTTCTTGCACGATACGTATTTTGGTCGGTAAAAATTCATTATATATTCTCCCGAAGGTTTTGACTCCCGTACCACGCAAATCTCCTCTGTTTTCGTTTCGAGCTGTTTTTCTGACAGATCCAAGCCATCATGACAGCCCCAAGTGCTTCCAAGGACAAGTTTTTCGAGAAGGTTATCAACCCTTACCTCGCGGAGGTGCTGCGGCACCCTCAAACCATTGAGTTGCGTGATTGGTTGCTGCACATCCGCGATGAAGAGGGACCAAAGGGGACCGGAAGCATGGAGACGAGGCTCGAAGTAGTGGAGCAACAAGTTTTCAAGTGCCAAGGGATGGTGGAACGTGGACTCAACTCCAACCACATGATGATCGCAGAGTTCACTAGCAACCACAAGTTGGATGCTGACAACATAGGGAAGGCCATCTTCAAGCTTCATGAGAAGACCGAGCACCTCCAAGCCCAAATCTATGACCTGCAAAACCAAAACTGTGAGTATGAATATCTTTCTCTATAATCTATCCCTAATATTATATTATCTCTCCCTAATAATAAAGCACGGTATGAATTTGTCGGGTTCACCGTCGCGACGTTTTTACACAAAGGCCCCTGTGATTTTTTATATTCAACCCGCAGTCTAAATCGAACCGGTACGAAGGCGAAAATAACGCAGCCACGCTCTGCCTCGTAGCTCTCCTCCACGGCCCACCCAGCTCCTGCCATGCCCCGTGCTGTCGGCCGCCTCCTGCTTCCCACCTCCTGCTCCGCCCCGCCTCACTACACGCCGTCGGCCACCCACCCTCCCACTGGCGCCGACCCCGACAACCCACACGCTCCCAAGACCCGGCGCCCCAATCCATCTACCTCCTCACCGCGTCGCGCCGCCGCTCCACAAAACTCCCGCCGAACCACACCTCCTATCCCCTGGCTATCCCTCCCACCTCCAGAGCTCTCGCCACGAGCTGTATCCGGCGGCCGCCACCCCTCATCGCCCTTGGCTGGGCTTCCCTCAATCTCCCACGGTCCCACCGCCCCCAGCGCTCCTCCCGGTGGCGGATCCGGGCCGGCAACTAATCCCTCCTCCCCCGCGACTGATTGCCTCCAGTACCCTCCCCTATTTTCTCTGTATCGCCGACCATGGCGCCCATGGCGACCACAAGGCTGGAAGGGGTCTCGTGGACCCGAGAGTGCGAGAGGAGCAGCAGCGCCGGCAGTGACGCCCCAGGAAGACCCTAGTGTGGTGCTCTGCTCTATGGATTCCTCTACCATGGAGTTCATAGTTTTTGCATTTTTGTTTCAGATTTTTGATGTGCAAAAATACAATTCAGTGCGGTTCTTTCTTCTCTTTGAGTTTTGGTTCTCTGGATGATGTTTGCATCCAGGTTGTAAAAATTTGCCTGCGTCAAGTGCAATTCAGAACTTACAAGTTCGGTTGTCAGTTTCCTGTGCAGTTCATTACAGTAGAATTTTTCTGTGTTCGATTCAGTTATCTTTGCTTTGCTCTATGTCGTTAGGCTGCAATCCCGCTATCTCCTGCGAACTGGCGTCGCCGCGGTCGATCCAGGTAGTTGGGTGGGGATTGGGTGTGTCACCAGGCGTCCGGATGACGAGTTCCCGCCGTGAGCTGGTGCTCTGCTCCTCGCCGCTGGTGGTCGTGCTACAGCGACGTGCAGTTCGCCGGGCTGTGTGGTGCGGTTCGCCGGGCCGTGGACTGTGGTTTACCGGCCGGCAGCCTGCGGTTCGCCGGGCAGTGCGTGTTTTGCTTTGACTAGGAATTGGCTCACCAGACCACTCTTTCAACAAGAGCTAGCTAGACGTGCATGACTTTCATGCATTTATGTTTCGGGCAGCAGAATTAATGAGCACTCACAAAGGACTAGCCATCAAGGTGTTTTTCTGCGCATATGTCGTTCAAGTGGAAGATGGGGCATTGTGCCTTTTCCAACTCCTTCCGATCTGCTGATCAAGTCAAGAGA
Organism: Aegilops umbellulata; assembly: GCA_032464435.1. Lineage (NCBI taxonomy): Eukaryota > Viridiplantae > Streptophyta > Magnoliopsida > Poales > Poaceae > Aegilops > Aegilops umbellulata. The sequence continues at coordinate 257,050,659 of CP136057.1, forward strand.
ATAAGAGCAGTGGAGATTACTTTCTTGCTAAACTTTTCGGTCAATGCCTAATATGTGTGCTTTTCTTCCTAATGGTGTCATGCTTCGATTTGATTTCTTACATGAGGAAGTGAATAGCAGTGATTATTGCACATGCTTATACATTCAAATGGATTGCTAGGTTAAATGGTATAGCGTTCAAAGATCTTAGTTTTTCTGAACGGTCTAATAATTATTCAGTTTACTAAACTGCTGAACTGCTTCTTTGGGTCTGAATTTGCTGAATTGTCGAACGGTCTAAGAATTATTCAGTTTACTAAACTGCTAAACTACTTCTTTGGGTCTAAATTTTCTGAATTGCTTCTTTGTCTCTAAATTGCTAGGTACCCTGGAATAAATGGAAGCGTGGAAACTCCAAGCTCTTCTGGGATGTTTTTTGAGGAATTGCACATTACTGCTAGCAAGATTGCTGATGATCTTATGTTGTAGTCCAACAGGTATTCAAATGAAATTAAGAAAGACATCCTTAGAGGCTGGAGCACTTCATTTGTGTGTATAAAGTGTTTCAGGCCGGTGTAAGCCTGTTGTAGTCCCTGTAATACAAAGGTAGTAAGTGACGCATCGCCCTCTCTGAACTGAATAACTGTGGCGTCAATGAGACGCTTCGACCCATGCTGGCCGTTGTTCCCCACCACTGAGGTTTCGTTTCCCCCTTCTTTCCTTCTTCCAATCTTCAGTCCAATTGTATGAACAGAAACAAACCTTCTCTTATGTTTGTAGATGAAGAAGGAACGGCTGGCCTACCATTCACTTAAGCATCCAGAGCTTCGGCGCCCAACTATTGAAGAAGGCTCATACTGATGGAGTTGTCCCAAACAAGGCACATACCTGGCCCCTTTCCGCTCCTGGAGTCCTTGCATGCCTTTAAAGCATGTAATCTTAGTCTTTGGACATTTTATATGGTTGATTCTAAATTCGTGTGGTGGTTGCAGAATGTCATAGCACATGTGTTGCCGTTGTCCCTCTCAATAAGTCCCTCGCTGGTGGTTACACACACGCACCCACGAACTGCTCGGCCAGGGGAGAACACAGAGCAGTGGTGTTTAGTTAGAATAGAGGAGGACACACGGTTAGGTTTCAGGAACCAATGCCTTCATATTTTTTCTCTTTCAACTGAGTGCTGGCTAAGTAAGCACAACCCTCTTATTACAAGGTTAGATCAACTCAACACAAGCAATAACAGCTTGAAATGAGCTAGGTTGGCCAAGACTAGACATTATGGATTTGGTAATGTATATATATTGGAAAATGATAGCATGGTCTTTATATAGTTGTTTTTTGAATTAGCAACACTGTACGGTCTTCCTCGGCAATGCACATACTAATGATTACTGCTCAAGCATGTAGATGATACACTTTTGGCAACTGGATCAATAACCATGTCATTACTATGCAAAAAGGATGTAGATCCATAGACTAATACTCCTATAGTGGTTTGGTTTCTTATGCATTTATTACCCCTCCACACATATAACTTGTGCCTCTTGCTTAAGATTATTGCCTGGTATGGTGTCCAATAAATTCAGAGATTGCCTCTGCAGTGGTCTGTAGTTACAAAGATGGTAATTTAGAAAAACATAGATGATGACTAGCTATTGAGAAGCATAATAATGTTTTTATTTCTTCTTCATGACAATCAAGGTCAAACAAATATTTTCATGTTTATCAGAATGAAATAAAATTGATGGACAGTACCACTCCATTGATAACTAGAGCTAGCAGCGTGTTAACTTAGATGGTTACATTTTCTTTTTAGAAGAATGTACAATGCTAGAATTAGTCTGTGCATTAGAATTATAATCTTTAGTGATGAATTACCTCATAAAGTATTAGATTATTATCTAAGAATCGTACATCAACTAGACGCGAGACGGTCAAAATCTTCATGCACTCAACAGTTATTGTACTGAGTTTTTTTAGCAATACTCATTGTAATAAGTTTTTTTTGGCAATTGTAATAAGTGGTCAATACATAGTTTTGTTACCCGTTGCAACGCACGGGCCCTTTTTTTGCTAGTAATAATAATAATATAAAGCAAGGATTGATTCCGTGGGTTCACCGTCACAATACGCTTCTTCCCGTAAATTTATGCTTTCAGTTTTTTTCATCTACATTATTTTCTACATCCGAGGTGGTACTATTCATGGTTTTATGTATTCAACCGGCAATATACATGAATAAAGTGCAAAACGATTCTAGGGTTACATCCGCTGCGACTCAGGCGTGGAGATGTGGGTCCAAGATCCCCGTCCCAGATTTGGAGATGCCCAAGATAGGTTTCGTCTCTGCCGGCTCCGACCCACAGCTTGTTGCGACAGGGTAGGCGTCGGGCAAGAGGGAGATGAAGGACCCGCTGGCAGTGACGGCCGGTCGCCGGAGAGTGGTCGCGGAGCAAGAGGCAGCAGCTAGCAGCGGTGTCCATGGCGGCATGAGCAGCCAGAGAAGGGAGAGATGTTCGGGAGCTCGAGGATGAGAGGAAGATGGAGACGGCGCGGGCAGCGGCCTGCAGGTGGGGAGAGCTGGAGGCACGCTGGCCCAGGCGTGGTCAACACAAGGCGAGCGAGCTGCTCTGCTCGTTACTGAAGAACAGAGGCAGCAGCAGGTTCATGGCGATGTACAAGACGGCGACACAAGAGGTTCTGGTGAGGGGGCGGCGGGAACCGGCCGGAACGGGGCGGGTCCAGTCGGTCAGTGTCGGTTCCGGGCAACGGCGGCGGTGGACAGAGCTCGGGCGCGGAGCTCAGCCATCCAGGGCGTACTCCCATGATGCACAGAGAGAGGGGAAAATGCAGGCTTCAATCCAATCTATCCATGTACGGTAAGATTCTCAGTCATCAATTCCTGCTTAGGACCAATGAATTGTTGATGAGATGCATGTGCAAGGCGCTGAATAGTAGCACCACGGTATATATCTTCTTAAGTAAGTGATTTGTGCATAATACAATGAGTTTATATGTACTTGGAAGTAGTGTCTTCTTTTTTCCTGAACGGTACAGTACACTGCATGTACAAGAATAGTGGCTGAGAGGGTTATTTGCATTGTTGGTCCTTGTGGAATCAATAGACCTCAGATGTTTATTTGTATACTCTCTTGCTTTTTGCAGTGTGGTATTGGTTGCTAGACACAAAGGCATACACAAATATTTGCTCGTGTCGTTATTTATTCAGGAAGCACCTAGCAGTGTAATCTCATGCATCAAGTAAGATCTTGCTATTTGATGCAAAGAGTTGTCTGATATGTTTCCTCTTTTTTTTATTGACATAATCATCCAGTGATATATTTTCGCCTTTGATATTTTACTGGATATTTATTACTTTTGACATAAGTATAGTCTCTCTTGGCCTAATTAGACTATGGTATCAATTTTTAATGACAATGGTAGGAGTGAATATGGACTATGGACGCTTGCGCTTTTAATGTGTTTGGTCTTCCCTAGCCTAGGTAGAGTAAGAAGGAGGTTCTTATTCCCCAGTTAAGGAATCTCTGTTTGGCAAAAAAATCCCTTAATTTCGGGCTGTTTTTCTATCTCTTGTGTGTTTAATTATTGTTTGGGTGATCTTTTTTATCTGGTTGCAAAATTTATCCGTGGATGACGAATGTCGTGCAAGTCGAAGGGGGTTGTCTGAGCCCGGCATTAACGTTAAAAATCACCTCATCTTCACTGGCCCTTCGTGCTGCGCCGTTGGGTGTTTTAGTGGACACATCAATTTTCTCCCGTTGCAACGCACGGGCATGTATGCTAGGGCGTGGCTAAGCCGGCGCGCTCGATTTCCGACCGCAGCTATCCGACAGCAAAACGACAACGTAGCGATCAGGCTTGTGCGTCCTATTCCCTTTTCTCGATCGATCCCCCGTGACGAGCAGCGCTGGCCCAGCGCTTTCTATTCCCTTTCTTGAGTTTGGCCCAGCGCTGGCCCAATACCTCCCCTAGCTTCTATTCCCTTTCCACCTTTTTTTCCTTTGGGCCTGCTATTCCGCCCATTCCCTTTCTGGGCCAGCGGTTTTTCAGAGATAGTTATGGGTGGGAAATTCCACTTTCAACCAAAATGAACTAGCACTTTCAACCAAAATGAATAGCTAATTTACACAGAAAAATAAATTAGCCCGTCCCTCTATTCCCTTTCAATTGAAACTTTACAGGAAAATGTTTTTATTACCAAATACTCCGAACTCAATTGAATTGATCTACTGTTTCCCTGTTGAACGGAATGTTCATTGAATTGATCTACTATGAACAAATTTCAAATTAAAAAAAAAAGCAAAGAAAAAACTTATTTAAAAAATTGAATAGATTGTAAAAAAGTGTTTTTTTAGGAAAAACATCAACATTTTTCAAATTCTAGATAATTTTTTAAAACTCTAAAAAAAATTTTGCTCAATATGGTGTTGTGTGCTGCTCGTCTCGGCGTCGGTCGTCGCTACCGCGACGATGTCCGCCTCGACTCGCGTTACGCTATGACAGGGTGGCAGTGGTGTCACGTGCTCGTCTCGGCGTCCGTCGTCGCTACCGCGACGACGTCCGCCTCGACTCGCGTGACCCTAAGATAGACAGGGTGGCAGTGGTGTCACGTGCTCGTCTCGGCGTCCGTCGTCGCTACCGCGACGACGTCCGCCTCGACTCGCGTGACCCTAAGATAGACAGGGTGGCAGTGGTGTCACGTGCTCGTCTCGGCGTCCGTCGTCGCTACCGCGACGACGTCCGCCTCGACTCGCGTTCCCTAAGATAGACAGGGTGGCAGTGGTGTCATGTGCTCGTCTCGGCGTCCGTCGTCGCTACCGCGACGACGTCCGCCTCGACTCGCGTTACGGTAAGACAGGGTGGCAGTGGTGTCACGTGCTCGTCTCGGCGTCCGTCATCGCTACCGCGACGACGTCCGCCTCGACTCGCGTTACGCTAAGACAGGGTGGCAGTGGTGTCACGTGCTCGTCTCGGCGTCCGTCGTCGCTACCGCGACGACGTCCGCCTCGACTCGCGTTACGGTAAGACAAGGTGGCAGCGGTGTCACGTGCTCGTCTCGGCGTCCGTCGTCGCTACCGCGACGACGTCCGCCTCGACTCGCGTTACCCTAAGATAGACAGGGTGGCAGTGGTGTCATGTGCTCGTCTCGGTGTCCGTCGTCGCTACCGCGACGACGTCCGCCTCGACTCGCGTTACGGTAAGACAGGGTGGCAGTGGTGTCACGTGCTTGTCTCGGCGTCCGTCGTCGCTACCGCGACGACGTCCGCCTCGACTCGCGTGACCCTAAGATAGACAGGGGGCAGTGGTGTCACGTGCTCGTCTCGACGTCCGTTGTCGCTACCGCGACGACGTCCGCCTCTACTCGCGTGACCCTAAGATAGACAGGGTGGCAGTGGTGTCACGTGCTCGTCTCGGCGTCCGTCGTCGCTACCGCGACGACGTCCGCCTCGACTCGCGTTACGCTAAGACTGGGTGGCAGTGGTGTCACGTGCTCGTCGGCGTCCGTCGTCGCTACCGCGACGACGTCCGCCTCGACTAGCGTTACGGTAAGACAGGGTGGCAGTGGTGTCACATGCTCGTCTCGGCGTCCGTCGTCGCTACCGCGACGACGTCCGCCTCGACTCGCGTTACTCTAAGATAGACAGGGTGGCAGTGGTGTCATGTGCTCGTCTCGGCGTCCGTCGTCGCTACCGCGACGACGTCCGCCTCGACTTGTGTTACGGTAAGACAGGGTGACAGTGGTGTCACGTGCTCGTCTCGGCGTCCGTCGTCGCTACCGCGACGACGTCCGCCTCGACTCGCGTTACGCTAAGACAGTGTGGCAGTGGTGTCACGTGCTCGTCTCGGCGTCCGTCGTCGCTACCGCGACGACGTCCGCCTCGACTCGCGTTACGGTAAGACAGGGTGGCAGTGGTGTCACGTGCTCGTCTCGGCGTCCGTCGTCGCTACCGCGACGACGTCCGCCTCGACTCGCGTGACCCTAAGATAGACAGGGTGGCAGTGGTGTCACGTGCTCGTCTCGGCATCCGTCGTCGCTACCGCGACGACGTCCGCCTCGACTCGCGTTACCCTAAGATAGACAAGGTGGCAGTGGTGTCATGTGCTCGTCTCGGTGTCCGTCGTCGCTACCGCGACGACGTCCGCCTCGACTCGCGTTACGGTAAGACAGGGTGGTAGTGGTGTCACGTGCTCGTCTCGGCGTCCGTCGTCGCTACCGCGACGACGTCCGCCTCGACTCGCGTTACGGTAAGACAAGGTGGCAGTGGTGTCACGTGCTCGTCTCGGCGTCCGTCGTCGCTACCGCGACGACGTCCGCCTCGACTCGCGTGACCCTAAGATAGACAGGGTGGCAGTGGTGCCACGTGGTCGTCTCGGCGTCCGTCGTCGCTAACGCGACGACGTCCGCCTCGACTCGCGTGACCCTAAGATAGACAGGGTGGCAGTGGTGTCATGTGCTCGTCTCGGCATCCGTCGTCGCTACCACGACGACGTCCGCCTCGACTCGCGTTACCCTAAGATAGACAGGGTGGCAGTGGTGTCACGTGCTCGTCTCGGCGTCCGTCATCGCTACCGCGACGACGTCCGCCTCGACTCGCGTTACCCTAAGATAGACAGGGTGGCAGTGGTGTCATGTGCTCGTCTCGGCGTCCGTCGTCGCTACCGCGACGACGTCCGCCTCGACTTGTGTTACGGTAAGACAGGGTGGCAGTGGTCTCACGTGCTCGTCTCGGCGTCCGTCGTCGCTACCGCGACGACGTCCGCCTCGACTCGCGTTACGCTAAGACAGTGTGGCAGTGGTGTCACGTGCTCGTCTTGGCGTCCGTCGTCGCTACCGCGACGACGTCCGCCTCGACTCGCGTTACGGTTAGACAGGGTGGCAGTTGTGTCACGTGCTCGTCTCGGCGTCCGTCGTCGCTACCGCGACGACGTCCGCCTCGACTCGCGTTACGCTAAGACAGGGTGGCAGTGGTGTCACGTGCTCGTCTCGGCATCCGCCGTCGCTACCGCGACGACGTCCGCCTCGACTCGCGTTACGCTAAGACAGGGTGGCAATGGTGTCATGTGCTCGTCGCGGCGTCCGTCGTCGCTACCGCAACGACGTCCGCCTCGACTCGCGTTACCCTAAGATAGACAGGGTGGCAGTGGTGTCACGTGCTCGTCTCGGCGTCCGTCGTCGCTACCGCGACGACGTCCGCCTCGACTCGCGTGACCCTAAGATAGACAGGGTGGCAGTGGTGTCACGTGCTCGTCTCGGCGTCCGCCGTCGCTACCGTGACGACGTCCGCCTCGACTCGCGTGACCCTGAGATAGACAGGGTGGCAGTGGTGTCACGTGCTCGTCTCGGCGTCCGTCGTCGCTACCGCGACGACGTCCGCCTCTACTCGCGTGACCCTAAGATAGACAGGGTGGCAGTGGTGTCACGTGCTCGTCTCGGCGTCCGTCGTCGCGGTAGCGACGACGTCCGCCTCGACTCGCGTGACCCTAAGATAGACAGGGTGGCAGTAGTGTCACGTGCTCGTCTCGGTGTCCGTCGTCGCTACCGCGACGACGTACGCCTCGACTCGCGTTACCCTAAGATAAACAGGGTGGCAGTGGTGTCACGTGCTCGTCTCGGCGTCCGTCGTCGCTACCGCGACGACGTCCGCCTTGACTCGCGTTACGGTAAGACAGGGTGGCAGTGGTGTCACGTGCTCGTCTCGGCGTCCGTCGTCACTACCACGACGACGTCCGCCTCGACTCGCGTTACCCTAAGATAGACAGGGTGGCAGTGGTGTCACGTGATCGTCTCGGCGTCCGTCGTCGCTACCGCCACGACGTCCGCCTCGACTCGCGTTTCCCTAAGATAGACAGGGTGGCAGTGATGTCACGTGCTCGTCTCGGCGTCCGTCGTCGCTACCGCGACGACGTCCGCCTCGACTAGCGTTACGGTAAGACAGGGTGGCAGTGGTGTCACGTGCTCGTCTCGGCGTCCGTCGTCGCTACCGCGACGACGTCCGCCTCGACTCGCGTTACCCTAAGATAGACAGGGTGGCAGTGGTGTCATGTGCTCGTCTCGGCGTCCGTCATCGCTACCGCGACGACGTCCGCCTCGACTTGTGTTACGGTAAGACAGGGTGACAGTGGTGTCACGTGCTCGTCTCGGCGTCCGTCGTCGCTACCGCGACGACGTCCGCCTCGACTCGCGTTACGCTAAGACAGTGTGGCAGTGGTGTCACGTGCTCGTCTCGGCGTCCGTCGTCGCTACCGCGACGACGTCCGCCTCGACTCGCGTTACCCTAAGATAGACAAGGTGGCAGTCGTGTCATGTGCTCGTCTCGGTATCCGTCGTCGCTACCGCGACGACGTCCACCTCGACTCGCGTTACGGTAAGACAGGGTGGCAGTGGTGTCACGTGCTCGTCTCGGCGTCCGTCGTCGCTACCGCGACGACGTCCGCCTCGACTCGCGTTACGCTAAGACAGGGTGGCAATGGTGTCACGTGCTCGTCTCGGCGTCCGCCGTCGCTACCGCGACGACGTCCGCCTCGACTCGCGTTTCGCTAAGACAGGGTGGCAGTGGTGTCATGTGCTCGTCTCGGCATCCGTCGTCGCTACCGCGACGACGTCCGCCTCGACTCGCGTTACCCTAAGATAGACAGGGTGGCAGTGGTGTCACGTGCTCGTCTCGGCGTCCGTCATCGCTACCGCGACGACGTCCGCCTCGACTCGCGTTACCCTAAGATAGACAGGGTGGCAGTGGTGTCATGTGCTCGTCTCGGCATCCGTCGTCGCTACCGCGACGACGTCCGCCTCGACTTGTGTTACGGTAAGATAGGGTGGCAGTGGTGTCACGTGCTCGTCTCGGCGTTCGTCGTCGCTACCGCGACGACGTCCGCCTCGACTCGCGTTACGCTAAGACAGTGTGGCAGTGGTGTCACGTGCTCGTCTTGGCGTCCGTCGTCGCTACCGCGACGACGTCCGCCTCGACTCGCGTTACGGTTAGACAGGGTGGCAGTGGTGTCACGTGCTCGTCTCGGCGTCCGTCGTCGCTACCGCGACGACGTCCGCCTCGACTCGCGTTACGCTAAGACAGGGTGGCAGTGGTGTCACGTGCTCGTCTCGGCGTCCGCCGTCGCTACCGCGACGACGTCCGCCTCGACTCGCGTTTCGCTAAGACAGGGTGGCAATGGTGTCACGCGCTCGTCTCGGCGTCCGTCGTCGCTACCGCAACGACCTCCGCCTCGACTCGCGTTACCCTAAGATAGACAGGGTGACAGTGGTGTCACGTGCTCGTCTCGGCGTCCGTCGTCGCTACCGTGACGACGTCCGCCTCGACTCGCGTGACCCTAAGATAGACAGGGTGGCAGTGGTGTCACGTGCTCGTCTCGGCGTCCGTCGTCGCGGTAGCGACGACGTCCGCCTCGACTCGCGTGACCCTAAGATAGACAGGGTGGCAGTAGTGTCACGTGCTCGTCTCGGTGTCCGTCATCGCTACCGCGACGACGTACGCCTCGACTCGCGTTACCCTAAGATAAACAGGGTTGCAGTGGTGTCACGTGCTCGTCTCGGCGTCCGTCGTCACTACCGCGACGACGTCCGCCTCGACTCGCGTTACCCTAAGATAGACAGGGTGGCAGTGGTGTCACGTGATCGTCTCGGCGTCCGTCGTCGCTACCGCCACGACGTCCGCCTCGACTCGCGTTTCCCTAAGATAGACAGGGTGGCAGTGATGTCACGTGCTCGTCTCGGCGTCCGTCGTCGCTACCGCGACGACGTCCGCCTCGACTAGCGTTACGGTAAGACAGGGTGGCAGTGGTGTCACGTGCTCGTCTCGGCGTGCGTCGTCGCTACCGCGACGACGTCCGCCTCGACTCGCGTTACCCTAAGATAGACAGGGTGGCAGTGGTGTCATGTGCTCGTCTCGGCGTCCGTCATCGCTACCGCGACGACGTCCGCCTCGACTTGTGTTACGGTAAGACAGGGTGACAGTGGTGTCACGTGCTCGTCTCGGCGTCCGTCGTCGCTACCGCGACGACGTCCGCCTCGACTCGCGTTACGCTAAGACAGTGTGGCAGTGGTGTCACGTGCTCGTCTCGGCGTCCGTCGTCGCTACCGCGACGACGTCCGCCTCGACTCGCGTTACCCTAAGATAGACAAGGTGGCAGTCGTGTCATGTGCTCGTCTCGGTATCCGTCGTCGCTACCGCGACGACGTCCACCTCGACTCGCGTTACGGTAAGACAGGGTGGCAGTGGTGTCACGTGCTCGTCTCGGCGTCCGTCGTCGCTACCGCGACGACGTCCGCCTCGACTCGCGTTACGCTAAGACAGGGTGGCAGTGGTGTCACGTGCTCGTCTCGGCGTCCGCCGTCGCTACCGCGACGACGTCCGCCTCGACTCGCGTTTCGCTAAGACAGGGTGGCAGTGGTGTCATGTGCTCGTCTCGGCATCCGTCGTCGCTACCGCGACGACGTCCGCCTCGACTCGCGTTACCCTAAGATAGACAGGGTGGCAGTGGTGTCACGTGCTCGTCTCGGCGTCCGTCATCGCTACCGCGACGACGTCCGCCTCGACTCGCGTTACCCTAAGATAGACAGGGTGGCAGTGGTGTCATGTGCTCGTCTCGGCATCCGTCGTCGCTACCGCGACGACGTCCGCCTCGACTTGTGTTACGGTAAGATAGGGTGGCAGTGGTGTCACGTGCTCGTCTCGGCGTCCGTCGTCGCTACCGCGACGACGTCCGCCTCGACTCGCGTTACGCTAAGACAGTGTGGCAGTGGTGTCACGTGCTCGTCTTGGCGTCCGTCGTCGCTACCGCGACGACGTCCGCCTCGACTCGCGTTACGGTTAGACAGGGTGGCAGTGGTGTCACGTGCTCGTCTCGGCGTCCGTCGTCGCTACCGCGACGACGTCCGCCTCGACTCGCGTTATGCTAAGACAGGGTGGCAGTGGTGTCACGTGCTCGTCTCGGCGTCCGCCGTCGCTACCGCGACGACGTCCGCCTCGACTCGCGTTTCGCTAAGACAGGGTGGCAATGGTGTCACGCGCTCGTCTCGGCGTCCGTCGTCGCTACCGCAACGACCTCCGCCTCGACTCGCGTTACCCTAAGATAGACAGGGTGACAGTGGTGTCACGTGCTCGTCTCGGCGTCCGTCGTCGCTACCGTGACGACGTCCGCCTCGACTCGCGTGACCCTAAGATAGACAGGGTGGCAGTGGTGTCACGTGCTCGTCTCGGCGTCCGTCGTCGCGGTAGCAACGACGTCCGCCTCGACTCGCGTGACCCTAAGATAGACAGGGTGGCAGTAGTGTCACGTGCTCGTCTCGGTGTCCGTCATCGCTACCGCGACGACGTACGCCTCGACTCGCGTTACCCTAAGATAAACAGGGTGGCAGTGGTGTCACGTGCTCGTCTCGGCGTCCGTCGTCGCGGTAGCGACGACGTCCGCCTCGACTCGCGTGACCCTAAGATAGACAGGGTGGCAGTAGTGTCACGTGCTCGTCTCGGTGTCCGTCGTCGCTACCGCGACGACGTACGCCTCGACTCGCGTTACCCTAAGATAAACAGGGTGGCAGTGGTGTCACGTGCTCGTCTCGGCGTCCGTCGTCGCTACCGCGACGACGTCCGCCTTGACTCGCGTTACAGTAAGATAGGGTGGCAGTGGTTTCACGTGCTCGTCTCGGCGTCCGTCGTCACTACCGCGACGACGTCCGCCTCGACTCGCGTTACCCTAAGATAGACAGGGTGGCAGTGGTGTCACGTGATCGTCTCGGCGTCCGTCGTCGCTACCGCCACGACGTCCGCCTCGACTCGCGTTTCCCTAAGATAGACAGGGTGGCAGTGATGTCACGTGCTCGTCTCGGCGTCCGTCGTCGCTACCGCGACGACGTCCGCCTCGACTAGCGTTACGGTAAGACAGGGTGGCAGTGGTGTCACGTGCTCGTCTCGGCGTCCGTCGTCGCTACCGCGATGACGTCCGCCTCGACTCGCGTTACCCTAAGATAGACAGGGTGGCAGTGGTGTCATGTGCTCGTCTCGGCGTCCGTCGTCGCTACCGCGACGACGTCCGCCTCGACTTGTGTTACGGTAAGACAGGGTGACAGTGGTGTCACGTGCTCGTCTCGGCGTCCGTCGTCGCTACCGCGACGACGTCCGCCTCGACTCGCGTTACGCTAAGACAGTGTGGCAGTGGTGTCACGTGCTCGTCTCGGCGTCCGTCGTCGCTACCGCGACGACGTCCGCCTCGACTCGCGTTACCCTAAGATAGACAAGGTGGCAGTCGTGTCATGTGCTCGTCTCGGTATCCGTCGTCGCTACCGCGACGACGTCCGCCTCGACTCGCGTTACGGTAAGACAGGGTGGCAGTGGTGTCACGTGCTCGTCTCGGCGTCCGTCGTCGCTACCGCGACGACGTCCGCCTCGACTCGCGTTACGCTAAGACAGGGTGGCAGTGGTGTCACGTGCTCGTCTCGGCGTCCGCCGTCGCTACCACGACGACGTCCGCCTCGACTCGCGTTTCGCTAAGACAGGGTGGAAATGGTGTCACGCGCTCGTCTCGGCGTCCGTCGTCGCTACCGCAACGACCTCCGCCTCGACTCGCGTTACCCTAAGATAGACAGGGTGACAGTGGTGTCACGTGCTCGTCTCGGCGTCCGTCGTCGCTACCGTGACGACGTCCGCCTCGACTCGCGTGACCCTAAGATAGACAGGGTGGCAGTGGTGTCACGTGCTCGTCTCGGCGTCCGTCGTCGCGGTAGCGACGACGTCCGCCTCGACTCGCGTGACCCTAAGATAGACAGGGTGGCAGTAGTGTCACGTGCTCGTCTCGGTGTCCGTCGTCGCTACCGCGACGACGTACGCCTCGACTCGCGTTACCCTAAGATAAACAGGGTGGCAGTGGTGTCACGTGCTCGTCTCGGCGTCCGTCGTCGCTACCGCGACGACGTCCGCCTTGACTCGCGTTACGGTAAGACAGGGTGGCAGTGGTGTCACGTGCTCGTCTCGGCGTCCGTCGTCACTACCGCGACGATGTCCGCCTCGACTCGCGTTACCCTAAGATAGACAGGGTGGCAGTGGTGTCACGTGATCGTCTCGGCGTCCGTCGTCGCTACCGCCACGACGTCCGCCTCGACTCGCGTTTCCCTAAGATAGACAGGGTGGCAGTGATGTCACGTGCTCGTCTCGGCGTCCGTCGTCGCTACCGCGACGACGTCCGCCTTGACTCGCGTTACGGTAAGACAGGGTGGCAGTGGTGTCACGTGCTCGTCTCGGCGTCCGTCGTCGCTACCGCGACGACGTCCGCCTCGACTCGCGTTACCCTAAGATAGACAGGGTGGCAGTGGTGTCACGTGATCGTCTCGGCGTCCGTCGTCGCTACCGCCACGACGTCCGCCTCGACTCGCGTTTCCCTAAGATAGACAGGGTGGCAGTGATGTCACGTGCTCGTCTCGGCGTCCGTCGTCGCTACCGAGACGACGTCCGCCTCGACTAGCGTTACGGTAAGACAGGGTGGCAGTGGTGTCACGTGCTCGTCTCGGCGTCCGTCGTCGCTACCGCGACGACGTCCGCCTCGACTCGCGTTGCCCTAAGATAGACAGGGTGGCAGTGGTGTCATGTGCTCGTCTCGGCGTCCGTCATCGCTACCGCGACGACGTCCGCCTCGACTTGTGTTACGGTAAGACAGGGTGACAGTGGTGTCACGTGCTCGTCTCGGCGTCCGTCGTCGCTACCGCGACGACGTCCGCCTCGACTCGCGTTACGCTAAGACAGTGTGGCAGTGGTGTCACGTGCTCGTCTCGGCGTCCGTCGTCGCTACCGCGACGACGTCCGCCTCGACTCGCGTTACCCTAAGATAGACAAGGTGGCAGTCGTGTCATGTGCTCGTCTCGGTATCCGTCGTCGCTACCGCGACGACGTCCGCCTCGACTCGCGTTACGGTAAGACAGGGTGGCAGTGGTGTCACGTGCTCGTCTCGGCGTCCGTCGTCGCTACCGCGACGACGTCCGCCTCGACTCGCGTTACGCTAAGACAGGGTGGCAGTGGTGTCACGTGCTCGTCTCGGCGTCCGCCGTCGCTACCGCGACGACGTCCGCCTCGACTCGCGTTTCGCTAAGACAGGGTGGCAGTGGTGTCATGTGCTCGTCTCGGCATCCGTCGTCGCTACCGCGACGACGTCCGCCTCGACTCGCGTTACCCTAAGATAGACAGGGTGGCAGTGGTGTCACGTGCTCGTCTCGGCGTCCGTCATCGCTACCGCGACGACGTCCGCCTCGACTCGCGTTACCCTAAGATAGACAGGGTGGCAGTGGTGTCATGTGCTCGTCTCGGCATCCGTCGTCGCTACCGCGACGACGTCCGCCTCGACTTGTGTTACGGTAAGATAGGGTGGCAGTGGTGTCACGTGCTCGTCTCGGCGTCCGTCGTCGCTACCGCGACGACGTCCGCCTCGACTCGCGTTACGCTAAGACAGTGTGGCAGTGGTGTCACGTGCTCGTCTTGGCGTCCGTCGTCGCTACCGCGACGACGTCCGCCTCGACTCGCGTTACGGTTAGACAGGGTGGCAGTGGTGTCACGTGCTCGTCTCGGCGTCCGTCGTCGCTACCGCGATGACGTCCGCCTCGACTCGCGTTACCCTAAGATAGACAGGGTGGCAGTGGTGTCATGTGCTCGTCTCGGCGTCCGTCGTCGCTACCGCGACGACGTCCGCCTCGACTTGTGTTACGGTAAGACAGGGTGACAGTGGTGTCACGTGCTCGTCTCGGCGTCCGTCGTCGCTACCGCGACGACGTCCGCCTCGACTCGCGTTACGCTAAGACAGTGTGGCAGTGGTGTCACGTGCTCGTCTCGGCGTCCGTCGTCGCTACCGCGACGACGTCTGCCTCGACTCGCGTTACCCTAAGATAGACAAGGTGGCAGTCGTGTCATGTGCTCGTCTCGGTATCCGTCGTCGCTACCGCGACGACGTCCGCCTCGACTCGCGTTACGGTAAGACAGGGTGGCAGTGGTGTCACGTGCTCGTCTCGGCGTCCGTCGTCGCTACCGCGACGACGTCCGCCTCGACTCGCGTTACGCTAAGACAGGGTGGCAGTGGTGTCACGTGCTCGTCTCGGCGTCCGCCGTCGCTACCACGACGACGTCCGCCTCGACTCGCGTTTCGCTAAGACAGGGTGGAAATGGTGTCACGCGCTCGTATCGGCGTCCGTCGTCGCTACCGCAACGACCTCCGCCTCGACTCGCGTTACCCTAAGATAGACAGGGTGACAGTGGTGTCACGTGCTCGTCTCGGCGTCCGTCGTCGCTACCGTGACGACGTCCGCCTCGACTCGCGTGACCCTAAGATAGACAGGGTGGCAGTGGTGTCACGTGCTCGTCTCGGCGTCCGTCGTCGCGGTAGCGACGACGTCCGCCTCGACTCGCGTGACCCTAAGATAGACAGGGTGGCAGTAGTGTCACGTGCTCGTCTCGGTGTCCGTCGTCGCTACCGCGACGACGTACGCCTCGACTCGCGTTACCCTAAGATAAACAGGGTGGCAGTGGTGTCACGTGCTCGTCTCGGCGTCCGTCGTCGCTACCGCGACGACGTCCGCCTTGACTCGCGTTACGGTAAGACAGGGTGGCAGTGGTGTCACGTGCTCGTCTCGGCGTCCGTCGTCACTACCGCGACGATGTCCGCCTCGACTCGCGTTACCCTAAGATAGACAGGGTGGCAGTGGTGTCACGTGATCGTCTCGGCGTCCGTCGTCGCTACCGCCACGACGTCCACCTCGACTCGCGTTTCCCTAAGATAGACAGGGTGGCAGTGATGTCACGTGCTCGTCTCGGCGTCCGTCGTCGCTACCGCGACGACGTCCGCCTTGACTCGCGTTACGGTAAGACAGGGTGGCAGTGGTGTCACGTGCTCGTCTCGGCGTCCGTCGTCGCTACCGCGACGACGTCCGCCTCGACTCGCGTTACCCTAAGATAGACAGGGTGGCAGTGGTGTCACGTGATCGTCTCGGCGTCCGTCGTCGCTACCGCCACGACGTCCGCCTCGACTCGCGTTTCCCTAAGATAGACAGGGTGGCAGTGATGTCACGTGCTCGTCTCGGCGTCCGTCGTCGCTACCGAGACGATGTCCGCCTCGACTAGCGTTACGGTAAGACAGGGTGGCAGTGGTGTCACGTGCTCGTCTCGGCGTCCGTCGTCGCTACCGCGACGACGTCCGCCTCGACTCGCGTTGCCCTAAGATAGACAGGGTGGCAGTGGTGTCATGTGCTCGTCTCGGCGTCCGTCATCGCTACCGCGACGACGTCCGCCTCGACTTGTGTTACGGTAAGACAGGGTGACAGTGGTGTCACGTGCTCGTCTCGGCGTCCGTCGTCGCTACCGCGACGACGTCCGCCTCGACTCGCGTTACGCTAAGACAGTGTGGCAGTGGTGTCACGTGCTCGTCTCGGCGTCCGTCGTCGCTACCGCGACGACGTCCGCCTCGACTCGCGTTACCCTAAGATAGACAAGGTGGCAGTCGTGTCATGTGCTCGTCTCGGTATCCGTCGTCGCTACCGCGACGACGTCCGCCTCGACTCGCGTTACGGTAAGACAGGGTGGCAGTGGTGTCACGTGCTCGTCTCGGCGTCCGTCGTCGCTACCGCGACGACGTCCGCCTCGACTCGCGTTACGCTAAGACAGGGTGGCAGTGGTGTCACGTGCTCGTCTCGGCGTCCGCCGTCGCTACCGCGACGACGTCCGCCTCGACTCGCGTTTCGCTAAGACAGGGTGGCAGTGGTGTCATGTGCTCGTCTCGGCATCCGTCGTCGCTACCGCGACGACGTCCGCCTCGACTCGCGTTACCCTAAGATAGACAGGGTGGCAGTGGTGTCACGTGCTCGTCTCGGCGTCCGTCATCGCTACCGCGACGACGTCCGCCTCGACTCGCGTTACCCTAAGATAGACAGGGTGGCAGTGGTGTCATGTGCTCGTCTCGGCATCCGTCGTCGCTACCGCGACGACGTCCGCCTCGACTTGTGTTACGGTAAGATAGGGTGGCAGTGGTGTCACGTGCTCGTCTCGGCGTCCGTCGTCGCTACCGCGACGACGTCCGCCTCGACTCGCGTTACGCTAAGACAGTGTGGCAGTGGTGTCACGTGCTCGTCTTGGCGTCCGTCGTCGCTACCGCGACGACGTCCGCCTCGACTCGCGTTACGGTTAGACAGGGTGGCAGTGGTGTCACGTGCTCGTCTCGGCGTCCGTCGTCGCTACCGCGATGACGTCCGCCTCGACTCGCGTTACCCTAAGATAGACAGGGTGGCAGTGGTGTCATGTGCTCGTCTCGGCGTCCGTCGTCGCTACCGCGACGACGTCCGCCTCGACTTGTGTTACGGTAAGACAGGGTGACAGTGGTGTCACGTGCTCGTCTCGGCGTCCGTCGTCGCTACCGCGACGACGTCCGCCTCGACTCGCGTTACGCTAAGACAGTGTGGCAGTGGTGTCACGTGCTCGTCTCGGCGTCCGTCGTCGCTACCGCGACGACGTCCGCCTCGACTCGCGTTACCCTAAGATAGACAAGGTGGCAGTCGTGTCATGTGCTCGTCTCGGTATCCGTCGTCGCTACCGCGACGACGTCCGCCTCGACTCGCGTTACGGTAAGACAGGGTGGCAGTGGTGTCACGTGCTCGTCTCGGCGTCCGTCGTCGCTACCGCGACGACGTCCGCCTCGACTCGCGTTACGCTAAGACAGGGTGGCAGTGGTGTCACGTGCTCGTCTCGGCGTCCGCCGTCGCTACCACGACGACGTCCGCCTCGACTCGCGTTTCGCTAAGACAGGGTGGAAATGGTGTCACGCGCTCGTCTCGGCGTCCGTCGTCGCTACCGCAACGACCTCCGCCTCGACTCGCGTTACCCTAAGATAGACAGGGTGACAGTGGTGTCACGTGCTCGTCTCGGCGTCCGTCGTCGCTACCGTGACGACGTCCGCCTCGACTCGCGTGACCCTAAGATAGACAGGGTGGCAGTGGTGTCACGTGCTCGTCTCGGCGTCCGTCGTCGCGGTAGCGACGACGTCCGCCTCGACTCGCGTGACCCTAAGATAGACAGGGTGGCAGTAGTGTCACGTGCTCGTCTCGGTGTCCGTCGTCGCTACCGCGACGACGTACGCCTCGACTCGCGTTACCCTAAGATAAACAGGGTGGCAGTGGTGTCACGTGCTCGTCTCGGCGTCCGTCGTCGCTACCGCGACGACGTCCGCCTTGACTCGCGTTACGGTAAGACAGGGTGGCAGTGGTGTCACGTGCTCGTCTCGGCGTCCGTCGTCACTACCGCGACGATGTCCGCCTCGACTCGCGTTACCCTAAGATAGACAGGGTGGCAGTGGTGTCACGTGATCGTCTCGGCGTCCGTCGTCGCTACCGCCACGACGTCCGCCTCGACTCGCGTTTCCCTAAGATAGACAGGGTGGCAGTGATGTCACGTGCTCGTCTCGGCGTCACTCGTCGCTACCGCGACGACGTCCGCCTTGACTCGCGTTACGGTAAGACAGGGTGGCAGTGGTGTCACGTGCTCGTCTCGGCGTCCGTCGTCGCTACCGCGACGACGTCCGCCTCGACTCGCGTTACCCTAAGATAGACAGGGTGGCAGTGGTGTCACGTGATCGTCTCGGCGTCCGTCGTCGCTACCGCCACGACGTCCGCCTCGACTCGCGTTTCCCTAAGATAGACAGGGTGGCAGTGATGTCACGTGCTCGTCTCGGCGTCCGTCGTCGCTACCGAGACGACGTCCGCCTCGACTAGCGTTACGGTAAGACAGGGTGGCAGTGGTGTCACGTGCTCGTCTCGGCGTCCGTCGTCGCTACCGCGACGACGTCCGCCTCGACTCGCGTTGCCCTAAGATAGACAGGGTGGCAGTGGTGTCATGTGCTCGTCTCGGCGTCCGTCATCGCTACCGCGACGACGTCCGCCTCGACTTGTGTTACGGTAAGACAGGGTGACAGTGGTGTCACGTGCTCGTCTCGGCGTCCGTCGTCGCTACCGCGACGACGTCCGCCTCGACTCGCGTTACGCTAAGACAGTGTGGCAGTGGTGTCACGTGCTCGTCTCGGCGTCCGTCGTCGCTACCGCGACGACGTCCGCCTCGACTCGCGTTACCCTAAGATAGACAAGGTGGCAGTCGTGTCATGTGCTCGTCTCGGTATCCGTCGTCGCTACCGCGACGACGTCCGCCTCGACTCGCGTTACGGTAAGACAGGGTGGCAGTGGTGTCACGTGCTCGTCTCGGCGTCCGTCGTCGCTACCGCGACGACGTCCGCCTCGACTCGCGTTACGCTAAGACAGGGTGGCAGTGGTGTCACGTGCTCGTCTCGGCGTCCGCCGTCGCTACCGCGACGACGTCCGCCTCGACTCGCGTTTCGCTAAGACAGGGTGGCAGTGGTGTCATGTGCTCGTCTCGGCATCCGTCGTCGCTACCGCGACGACGTCCGCCTCGACTCGCGTTACCCTAAGATAGACAGGGTGGCAGTGGTGTCACGTGCTCGTCTCGGCGTCCGTCATCGCTACCGCGACGACGTCCGCCTCGACTCGCGTTACCCTAAGATAGACAGGGTGGCAGTGGTGTCATGTGCTCGTCTCGGCATCCGTCGTCGCTACCGCGACGACGTCCGCCTCGACTTGTGTTACGGTAAGATAGGGTGGCAGTGGTGTCACGTGCTCGTCTCGGCGTCCGTCGTCGCTACCGCGACGACGTCCGCCTCGACTCGCGTTACGCTAAGACAGTGTGGCAGTGGTGTCACGTGCTCGTCTTGGCGTCCGTCGTCGCTACCGCGACGACGTCCGCCTCGACTCGCGTTACGGTTAGACAGGGTGGCAGTGGTGTCACGTGCTCGTCTCGGCGTCCGTCGTCGCTACCGCGACGACGTCCGCCTCGACTCGCGTTACGCTAAGACAGGGTGGCAGTGGTGTCACGTGCTCGTCTCGGCATCCGCCGTCGCTACCGCGACGACGTCCGCCTCGACTCGCGTTTCGCTAAGACAGGGTGGCAATGGTGTCACGCGCTCGTCTCGGCGTCCGTCGTCGCTACCGCAACGACCTCCGCCTCGACTCGCGTTACCCTAAGATAGACAGGGTGACAGTGGTGTCACGTGCTCGTCTCGGCGTCCGTCGTCGCTACCGTGACGACGTCCGCCTCGACTCGCGTGACCCTAAGATAGACAGGGTGGCAGTGGTGTCACGTGCTCGTCTCGGCGTCCGTCGTCGCGGTAGCGACGACGTCCGCCTCGACTCGCGTGACCCTAAGATAGACAGGGTGGCAGTAGTGTCACGTGCTCGTCTCGGTGTCCGTCATCGCTACCGCGACGACGTACGCCTCGACTCGCGTTACCCTAAGATAAACAGGGTGGCAGTGGTGTCACGTGCTCGTCTCGGCGTCCGTCGTCGCGGTAGCGACGACGTCCGCCTCGACTCGCGTGACCCTAAGATAGACAGGGTGGCAGTAGTGTCACGTGCTCGTCTCGGTGTCCGTCGTCGCTACCGCGACGACGTACGCCTCGACTCGCGTTACCCTAAGATAAACAGGGTGGCAGTGGTGTCACGTGCTCGTCTCGGCGTCCGTCGTCGCTACCGCGACGACGTCCGCCTTGACTCGCGTTACGGTAAGATAGGGTGGCAGTGGTTTCACGTGCTCGTCTCGGCGTCCGTCGTCACTACCGCGACGACGTCCGCCTCGACTCGCGTTACCCTAAGATAGACAGGGTGGCAGTGGTGTCACGTGATCGTCTCGGCGTCCGTCGTCGCTACCGCCACGACGTCCGCCTCGACTCGCGTTTCCCTAAGATAGACAGGGTGGCAGTGATGTCACGTGCTCGTCTCGGCGTCCGTCGTCGCTACCGCGACGACGTCCGCCTCGACTAGCGTTACGGTAAGACAGGGTGGCAGTGGTGTCACGTGCTCGTCTCGGCGTCCGTCGTCGCTACCGCGATGACGTCCGCCTCGACTCGCGTTACCCTAAGATAGACAGGGTGGCAGTGGTGTCATGTGCTCGTCTCGGCGTCCGTCGTCGCTACCGCGACGACGTCCGCCTCGACTTGTGTTACGGTAAGACAGGGTGACAGTGGTGTCACGTGCTCGTCTCGGCGTCCGTCGTTGCTACCGCGACGACGTCCGCCTCGACTCGCGTTACGCTAAGACAGTGTGGCAGTGGTGTCACGTGCTCGTCTCGGCGTCCGTCGTCGCTACCGCGACGACGTCCGCCTCGACTCGCGTTACCCTAAGATAGACAAGGTGGCAGTCGTGTCATGTGCTCGTCTCGGTATCCGTCGTCGCTACCGCGACGACGTCCGCCTCGACTCGCGTTACGGTAAGACAGGGTGGCAGTGGTGTCACGTGCTCGTCTCGGCGTCCGTCGTCGCTACCGCGACGACGTCCGCCTCGACTCGCGTTACGCTAAGACAGGGTGGCAGTGGTGTCACGTGCTCGTCTCGGCGTCCGCCGTCGCTACCGCGACGACGTCCGCCTCGACTCGCGTTTCGCTAAGACAGGGTGGCAATGGTGTCACGCGCTCGTCTCGGCGTCCGTCGTCGCTACCGCAACGACCTCCGCCTCGACTCGCGTTACCCTAAGATAGACAGGGTGACAGTGGTGTCACGTGCTCGTCTCGGCGTCCGTCGTCGCTACCGTGACGACGTCCGCCTCGACTCGCGTGACCCTAAGATAGACAGGGTGGCAGTGGTGTCACGTGCTCGTCTCGGCGTCCGTCGTCGCGGTAGCGACGACGTCCGCCTCGACTCGCGTGACCCTAAGATAGACAGGGTGGCAGTAGTGTCACGTGCTCGTCTCGGTGTCCGTCGTCGCTACCGCGACGACGTACGCCTCGACTCGCGTTACCCTAAGATAAACAGGGTGGCAGTGGTGTCACGTGCTCGTCTCGGCGTCCGTCGTCGCTACCGCGACGACGTCCGCCTTGACTCGCGTTACGGTAAGACAGGGTGGCAGTGGTGTCACGTGCTCGTCTCGGCGTCCGTCGTCACTACCGCGACGATGTCCGCCTCGACTCGCGTTACCCTAAGATAGACAGGGTGGCAGTGGTGTCACGTGATCGTCTCGGCGTCCGTCGTCGCTACCGCCACGACGTCCGCCTCGACTCGCGTTTCCCTAAGATAGACAGGGTGGCAGTGATGTCACGTGCTCGTCTCGGCGTCCGTCGTCGCTACCGCGACGACGTCCGCCTCGACTAGCGTTACGGTAAGACAAGGTGGCAGTGGTGTCACGTGCTCGTCTCGGCGTCCGTCGTCGCTACCGCGACGACGTCCGCCTCGACTCGCGTTACCCTAAGATAGACAGGGTGGCAGTGGTGTCATGTGCTCGTCTCGGCGTCCGTCGTCGCTACCGCGACGACGTCCGCCTCGACTTGTGTTACGGTAAGACAGGGTGACAGTGGTGTCACGTGCTCGTCTCGGCGTCCGTCGTCGCTACCGCGACGACGTCCGCCTCGACTCGCGTTACGCTAAGACAGTGTGGCAGTGGTGTCACGTGCTCGTCTCGGCGTCCGTCGTCACTACCGCGACGACGTCCGCCTCGACTCGCGTTACCCTAAGATAGACAAGGTGGCAGTCGTGTCATGTGCTCGTCTCGGTATCCGTCGTCGCTACCGCGACGACGTCCGCCTCGACTCGCGTTACGGTAAGACAGGGTGGCAGTGGTGTCACGTGCTCGTCTCGGCGTCCGTCGTCGCTACCGCGACGACGTCCGCCTCGACTCGCGTTACGCTAAGACAGGGTGGCAGTGGTGTCACGTGCTCGTCTCGGCGTCCGCCGTCGCTACCGCGACGACGTCCGCCTCGACTCGCGTTTCGCTAAGACAGGGTGGCAATGGTGTCACGCGCTCGTCTCGGCGTCCGTCGTCGCTACCGCAACGACCTCCGCCTCGACTCGCGTTACCCTAAGATAGACAGGGTGACAGTGGTGTCACGTGCTCGTCTCGGCGTCCGTCGTCGCTACCGTGACGACGTCTGCCTCGACTCGCGTGACCCTAAGATAGACAGGGTGGCAGTGGTGTCACGTGCTCGTCTCGGCGTCCGTCGTCGCGGTAGCGACGACGTCCGCCTCGACTCGCGTGACCCTAAGATAGACAGGGTGGCAGTAGTGTCACGTGCTCGTCTCGGTGTCCGTCGTCGCTACCGCGAGGACGTACGCCTCGACTCGCGTTACCCTAAGATAAACAGGGTGGCAGTGGTGTCACGTGCTCGTCTCGGCGTCCGTCGTCGCTACCGCGACGACGTCCGCCTTGACTCGCGTTACGGTAAGACAGGGTGGCAGTGGTGTCACGTGCTCGTCTCGGCGTCCGTCGTCACTACCGCGACGACGTCCGCCTCGACTCGCGTTACCCTAAGATAGACAGGGTGGCAGTGGTGTCACGTGATCGTCTCGGCGTCCGTCGTCGCTACCACCACGACGTCCGCCTCGACTCGCGTTTCCCTAAGATAGACAGGGTGGCAGTGATGTCACGTGCTCGTCTCGGCGTCCGTCGTCGCTACCGCGACGACGTCCGCCTCGACTAGCGTTACGGTAAGACAGGGTGGCAGTGGTGTCACGTGCTCGTCTCGGCGTCTGTCGTCGCTACCGCGACGACGTCCGCCTCAACTCGCGTTACCCTAAGATAGACAGGGTGGCAGTGGTGTCATGTGCTCGTCTCGGCGTCCGTCGTCGCTACCGCGACGACGTCCGCCTCGACTTGTGTTACGGTAAGACAGGGTGACAGTGGTGTCACGTGCTCGTCTCGGCGTCCGTCGTCGCTACCGCGACGACGTCCGCCTCGACTCGCGTTACGCTAAGACAGTGTGGCAGTGGTGTCACGTGCTCGTCTCGGCGTCCGTCGTCACTACCGCGACGACGTCCGCCTCGACTCGCGTTACCCTAAGATAGACAAGGTGGCAGTCGTGTCATGTGCTCGTCTCGGTATCCGTCGTCGCTATCGCGACGACGTCCGCCTCGACTCGCGTTACGGTAAGACAGGGTGGCAGTGGTGTCACGTGCTCGTCTCGGCGTCCGTCGTCGCTACCGCGACGACGTCCGCCTCGACTCGCGTTACGCTAAGACAGGGTGGCAGTGGTGTCACGTGCTCGTCTCGGCGTCCGCCGTCGCTACCGCGACGACGTCCGCCTTGACTCGCGTTTCGCTAAGACAGGGTGGCAATGGTGTCACGCGCTCGTCTCGGCGTCCGTCGTCGCTACCGCAACGACCTCCGCCTCGACTCGTGTTACCCTAAGATAGACAGGGTGACAGTGGTGTCACGTGCTCGTCTCGGCGTCCGTCGTCGCTACCGGGACGACGTCCGCCTCGACTCGCGTGACCCTAAGATAGACAAGGTGGCAGTGGTGTCACGTGCTCGTCTCGGCGTCCGTCGTCGCGGTAGCGACGACGTCCGCCTCGACTCGCGTGACCCTAAGATAGACAGGGTGGCAGTAGTGTCACGTGCTCGTCTCGGTGTCCGTCGTCGCTACCGCGACGACGTACGCCTCGACTCGCGTTACCCTAAGATAAACAGGGTGGCAGTGGTGTCACGTGCTCGTCTCGGCGTCCGTCGTCGCTACCGCGACGACGTCCGCCTTGACTCGCGTTACGGTAAGACAGGGTGGCAGTGGTGTCACGTGCTCGTCTCGGCGTCCGTCGTCACTACCGCGACGACGTCCGCCTCGACTCGCGTTACCCTAAGATAGACAGGGTGGCAGTGGTGTCACGTGATCGTCTCGGCGTCCGTCGTCGCTACCGCCACGACGTCCGCCTCGACTCGCGTTTCCCTAAGATAGACAGGGTGGCAGTGATGTCACGTGCTCGTCTCGGCGTCCGTCGTCGCTACCGCGACGACGTCGGCCTCGACTAGCGTTACGGTAAGACAGGGTGGCAGTGGTGTCACGTGCTCGTCTCGGCGTCCGTCGTCGCTACCGCGACGACGTCCGCCTCGACTCGCGTTACCCTAAGATAGACAGGGTGGCAGTGGTGTCTTGTGCTCGTCTCGGCGTCCGTCGTCGCTACCTCGACGACTTCCGCCTCGACTTGTGTTACGGTAAGACAGGGTGACAGTGGTGTCACGTGCTCGTCTCGGCGTCCGTCGTCGCTACCGCGACGACGTCCGCCTCGACTCGCGTTACGCTAAGACAGTGTGGCAGTGGTGTCACGTGCTCGTCTCGGCGTCCGTCGTCGCTACCGCGACGATGTCCGCCTCGACTCGCGTTACCCTAAGATAGACAAGGTGGCAGTCGTGTCATGTGATCGTCTCGGTGTCCGTCGTCGCTACCGCGACGACGTCCGCCTCGACTCGCGTTACGGTAAGACAGGGTGGCAGTGGTGTCACGTGCTCGTCTCGGCGTCCGTCGTCGCTACCGCGACGACGTCCGCCTCGACTCGCGTTACGCTAAGACAGGGTGGCAGTGGTGTCACGTGCTCGTCTCGGCGTCCGCCGTCGCTACCGCGACGACGTCCGCCTCGACTCGCGTTACGCTAAGACAGGGTGGCAATGGTGTCACGCGCTCGTCTCGGCGTCCGTCGTCGCTACCGCAACGACCTCCGCCTCGACTCGCGTTACCCTAAGATAGACAGGGTGCCAGTGGTGTCACGTGCTCGTCTCGGCGTCCGTCGTCGCTACCGCGACGACGTCCGCCTCGACTCGCGTGACCCTAAGATAGACAGGGTGGCAGTGGTGTCACGTGCTCGTCTCGGCGTCCGTCGTCGCTACCGCGACGACGTCCGCCTCGACTCGCGTGACCCTAAGATAGACAGGGTGGCAGTGGTGTCACGTGCTCGTCTCGACGTCCGTTGTCGCAACCGCGACGACGTCCGCCTCTACTCGCGTGACCCTAAGATAGACAGGGTGGCAGTGGTGTCACGTGCTCGTCTCGGCGTCCGTCGTCGCTACCGCGACGACGTCCGCCTCGACTCGCGTTACGCTAAGACTGGGTGGCAGTGGTGTCACGTGCTCGTCTCGGCGTCCGTCGTCGCTACCGCGACGACGTCCGCCTCGACTAGCGTTACGGTAAGACAGGGTGGCAGTGGTGTCACATGCTCGTCTCGGCGTCCGTCGTCGCTACCGCGACGACGTCCGCCTCGACTCGCGTTACCCTAAGATAGACAGGGTGGCAGTGGTGTCATGTGCTCGTCTCGGCGTCCGTCGTCGCTACCGCGACGACGTACGCCTCGACTTGTGTTACGGTAAGACAGGGTGACAGTGGTGTCACGTGCTCGTCTCGGCGTCCGTCGTCGCTACCGCGACGACGTCCGCCTCGACTCGCGTTACGCTAAGACAGTGTGGCAGTGGTGTCACGTGCTCGTCTCGGCGTCCGTCGTCGCTACCGCGACGACGTCCGCCTCGACTCGCGTTACGGTAAGACAGGGTGGCAGTGGTGTCACGTGCTCGTCTCGGCGTCCGTCGTCGCTACCGCGACGACGTCCGCCTCGACTCGCATGACCCTAAGATAGACAGGGTGGCAGTGGTGTCACGTGCTCGTCTCGGCATCCGTCGTCGCTACCGCGACGACGTCCGCCTCGACTCGCGTTACCCTAAGATAGACAAGGTGGCAGTGGTGTCATGTGATCGTCTCGGTGTCCGTCGTCGCTACCGCGACGACGTCCGCCTCGACTCGCGTTACGGTAAGACAGGGTGGTAGTGGTGTCACGTGCTCGTCTCGGCGTCCGTCGTCGCTACCGCGACGACGTCCGCCTCGACTCGCGTTACGGTAAGACAGGGTGGCAGTGGTGTCACGTGCTTGTCTCGGCGTCCGTCGTCGCTACCGCGACGACGTCCGCCTCGACTCGCGTGACCCTAAGATAGACAGGGTGGCAGTGGTGCCACGTGGTCGTCTCGGCGTCCGTCGTCGCTAACGCGACGACGTCCGCCTCGACTCGCGTGACCCTAAGATAGACAGGGTGGCAGTGGTGTCATGTGCTCGTCTCAGCATCCGTCGTCGCTACCGCGACGACGTCCGCCTCGACTCGCGTTACCCTAAGATAGACAGGGTGGCAGTGGTGTCACGTGCTCGTCTCGGCGTCCGTCGTCGCTACCGCGATGACGTCCGCCTCGACTCGCGTTACCCTAAGATAGACAGGGTGGCAGTGATGTCACGTGATCGTCTCGGCGTCCGTCGTCGCTACCGCCACGACGTCCGCCTCGACTCGCGTTTCCCTAAGATAGACAGGGTGGCAGTGATGTCACGTGCTCGTCTCGGCGTCCGTCGTCGCTACCGCGACGACGTCCGCCTCGACTAGCGTTACGGTAAGACAGGGTGGCAGTGGTGTCACGTGCTCGTCTCGGCGTCCGTCGTCGCTACCGCGACGACGTCCGCCTCGACTCGCATTACCCTAAGATAGACAGGGTGGCAGTGGTGTCATGTGCTCGTCTCGGCGTCCGTCGTCGCTACCGCGACGACGTCCGCCTCGACTTGTGTTACGGTAAGACAGGGTGACAGTGGTGTCACGTGCTCGTCTCGGCGTCTGTCGTCGCTACCGCGACGACGTCCGCCTCGACTCGCGTTACGCTAAGACAGTGTGGCAGTGGTGTCACGTGCTCGTCTCGGCGTCCGTCGTCACTACCGCGACGACGTCCGCCTCGACTCGCGTTACCCTAAGATAGACAAGGTGGCAGTCGTGTCATGTGCTCGTCTCGGTATCCGTCGTCGCTACCGCGACGACGTTCGCCTCGACTCGCGTTACGGTAAGACAGGGTGGCAGTGGTGTCACGTGCTCGTCTCGGCGTCCGTCGTCGCGGTAGCGACGACGTCCGCCTCGACTCGCGTGACCCTAAGATAGACAGGGTGGCAGTAGTGTCACGTGCTCGTCTAGGTGTCCGTCGTCGCTACCGCGACGACGTACGCCTTGACTCGCGTTACCCTAAGATAAACAGGGTGGCAGTGGTGTCACGTGCTCGTCTCGGCGTCCGTCGTCGCTACCGCGACGACGTCCGCCTTGACTCGCGTTACGGTAAGACAGGGTGGCAGTGGTGTCACGTGCTCGTCTCGGCGTCCGTCGTCACTACCGCGACGACGTCCGCCTCGACTCGCGTTACCCTAAGATAGACAGGGTGGCAGTGGTGTCACGTGATCGTCTCGGCGTCCGTCGTCGCTACCGCCACGACGTCCGCCTCGACTCGCGTTTCCCTAAGATAGACAGGGTGGCAGTGATGTCACGTGCTCGTCTCGGCGTCCGTCGTCGCTACCGCGACGACGTCCGCCTCGACTAGCGTTACGGTAAGACAGGGTGGCAGTGGTGTCACGTGCTCGTCTCGGCGTCCGTCGTCGCTACCGCGACGACGTCCGCCTCGACTCGCGTTACCCTAAGATAGACAGGGTGGCAGTGGTGTCTTGTGCTCGTCTCGGCGTCCGTCGTCGCTACCGCGACGACTTCCGCCTCGACTTGTGTTACGGTAAGACAGGGTGACAGTGGTGTCACGTGCTCGTCTCGTCGTCCGTCGTCGCTACCGCGACGACGTCCGCCTCGACTCGCGTTACGCTAAGACAGTGTGGCAGTGGTGTCACGTGCTCGTCTCGGCGTCCGTCGTCGCTACCGCGACGACGTCCGCCTCGACTCGCGTTACCCTAAGATAGACAAGGTGGCAGTCGTGTCATGTGCTCGTCTCGGCGTCCGTCGTCGCTACCGCGACGACGTCCGCCTCGACTCGCGTTACGGTAAGACAGGGTGGCAGTGGTGTCACGTGCTCGTCTCGGCGTCCGTCGTCGCTACCGCGACGACGTCCGCCTCGACTCGCGTTACGCTAAGACAGGGTGGCAGTGGTGTCACGTGCTCGTCTCGGCGTCCGCCGTCGCTACCGCGACGACGTCCGCCTCGACTCGCGTTACGCTAAGACAGGGTGGCAATGGTGTCACGCGCTCGTCTCGGCGTCCGTCGTCGCTACCGCAACGACCTCCGCCTCGACTCGCGTTACCCTAAGATAGACAGGGTGCCAGTGGTGTCACGTGCTCGTCTCGGCGTCCGTCGTCGCTACCGCGACGACGTCCGCCTCGACTCGCGTGACCCTAAGATAGACAGGGTGGCAGTGGTGTCACGTGCTCGTCTCGGCGTCCGTCGTCGCTACCGCGACGACGTCCGCCTCGACTCGCGTGACCCTAAGATAGACAGGGTGGCAGTGGTGTCACGTGCTCGTCTCGACGTCCGTTGTCGCAACCGCGACGACGTCCGCCTCTACTCGCGTGACCCTAAGATAGACAGGGTGGATGTGGTGTCACGTGCTCGTCTCGGCGTCCGTCGTCGCTACCGCGACGACGTCCGCCTCGACTCGCGTTACGCTAAGACTGGGTGGCAGTGGTGTCACGTGCTCGTCTCGGCGTCCGTCGTCGCTACCGCGACGACGTCCGCCTCGACTAGCGTTACGGTAAGACAGGGTGGCAGTGGTGTCACATGCTCGTCTCGGCGTCCGTCGTCGCTACCGCGACGACGTCCGCCTCGACTCGCGTTACCCTAAGATAGACAGGGTGGCAGTGGTGTCATGTGCTCGTCTCGGCGTCCGTCGTCGCTACCGCGACGACGTACGCCTCGACTTGTGTTACGGTAAGACAGGGTGACAGTGGTGTCACGTGCTCGTCTCGGCGTCCGTCGTCGCTACCGCGACGACGTCCGCCTCGACTCGCGTTACGCTAAGACAGTGTGGCAGTGGTGTCACGTGCTCGTCTCGGCGTCCGTCGTCGCTACCGCGACGACGTCCGCCTCGACTCGCGTTACGGTAAGACAGGGTGGCAGTGGTGTCACGTGCTCGTCTCGGCGTCCGTCGTCGCTACCGCGACGACGTCCGCCTCGACTCGCATGACCCTAAGATAGACAGGGTGGCAGTGGTGTCACGTGCTCGTCTCGGCATCCGTCGTCGCTACCGCGACGACGTCCGCCTCGACTCGCGTTACCCTAAGATAGACAAGGTGGCAGTGGTGTCATGTGATCGTCTCGGTGTCCGTCGTCGCTACCGCGACGACGTCCGCCTCGACTCGCGTTACGGTAAGACAGGGTGGTAGTGGTGTCACGTGCTCGTCTCGGCGTCCGTCGTCGCTACCGCGACGACGTCCGCCTCGACTCGCGTTACGGTAAGACAGGGTGGCAGTGGTGTCACGTGCTCGTCTCGGCGTCCGTCGTCGCTACCGCGACGACGTCCGCCTCGACTCGCGTGACCCTAAGATAGACAGGGTGGCAGTGGTGCCACGTGGTCGTCTCGGCGTCCGTCGTCGCTAACGCGACGACGTCCGCCTCGAATCGCGTGACCCTAAGATAGACAGGGTGGCAGTGGTGTCATGTGCTCGTCTCAGCATCCGTCGTCTCTACCGCGACGACGTCCGCCTAGACTCGCGTTACCCTAAGATAGACAGGGTGGCAGTGGTGTCACGTGCTCGTCTCCGTGTCCGTCGTCGCTACCGCGATGACGTCCGCCTCGACTCGCGTTACCCTAAGATAGACAGGGTGGCAGTGGTGTCATGTGCTCGTCTCGGCGTCCGTCGTCGCTACCGCGACGACGTCCGCCTCGACTTGTGTTATGGTAAGACAGGGTGGCAGTGGTGTCACGTGCTCGTCTCGGCGTCCGTCGTCGCTACCGCGACGACGTCCGCCTCGACTCGCGTTACGCTAAGACAGTGTGGCAGTGGTGTCACGTGCTCGTCTTGGCGTCCGTCGTCGCTACCGCGACGACGTCCGCCTCGACTCGCGTTACGGTTAGACAGGGTGGCAGTGGTGTCACGTGCTCGTCTCGGCGTCCGTCGTCGCTACCGCGACGACGTCCGCCTCGACTCGCGTTACGCTAAGACAGGGTGGCAGTGGTGTCACGTGCTCGTCTCGGCGTCCGCCGTCGCTACCGCGACGACGTCCGCCTCGACTCGCGTCACGCTAAGACAGGGTGCCAATGGTGTCACGTGCTCGTCGCGGCGTCCATCGTCGCTTCCGCAACGACGTCCGCCTCGACTCGCGTTACCCTAAGATCGACAGGGTGGCAGTGGTGTCACGTGCTCGTCTCGGCGTCCGTCGTCGCTACCGCGACGACGTCTGCCTCGACTTGCGTGACCCTAAGATAGACAGGGTGGCAGTGGTGTCACGTGCTCGTCTCGGCGTTCGTCGTCGCTACCGTGAGGACGTCCGCCTCGACTCGCGTGACCCTGAGATAGACAGGGTGGCAGTGGTGTCACGTGCTCGTCTCGGCGTCCGTCGTCGCTACCGCGACGACGTCCGCCTCTACTCGCGTGACCCTAAGATAGACAGGGTGGCAGTGGTGTCACGTGCTCGTCTCGGCGTCCGTCGTCGCGGTAGCGACGACGTCCGCCTCGACTCGCGTGACCCTAAGATAGACAGGGTGGCAGTAGTGTCACGTGCTCGTCTCGGTGTCCGTCGTCGCTACCGCGACGACGTACGCCTCGACTCGCGTTACCCTAAGATAAACAGGGTGGCAGTGGTGTCACGTGCTCGTCTCGGCGTCCGTCGTCGCTACCGCGACGACGTCCGCCTTGACTCGCGTTACGGTAAGACAGGGTGGCAGTGGTGTCACGTGCTCGTCTCGGCGTCCGTCGTCACTACCGCGACGACGTCCGCCTCGACTCGCGTTACCCTAAGATAAACAGGGTGGCAGTGGTGTCGCGTGATCGTCTCGGCGTCCGTCGTCGCTACCGCCACGACGTCCGCCTCGACTCGCGTTTCCCTAAGATAGACAGGGTGGCAGTGATGTCACGTGCTCGTCTCGGCGTCCGTCGTCGCTACCGCGACGACGTCCGCCTCGACTAGCGTTACGGTAAGACAGGGTGGCAGTGGTGTCACGTGCTCGTCTCGGCGTCCGTCGTCGCTACAGCGACGACGTCCGCCTCGACTCGCGTTACCCTAAGATAGACAGGGTGGCAGTGGTGTCATGTGCTCGTCTCGGCGTCCGTCGTCGCTACCGCAACGACGTCCGCCTCGACTTGTGTTACGGTAAGACAGGGTGACAGTGGTGTCACGTGCTCGTCTCGGCGTCCGTCGTCGCTACCGCGACGACGTCCGCCTCGACTCGCGTTACGCTAAGACAGTGTGGCAGTGGTGTCACGTGCTCATCTCGGCGTCCGTCGTCGCTACCGCGACGACGTCCGCCTCGACTCGCGTTACGGTAAGACAGGGTGGCAGTGGTGTCACGTGCTCGTCTCGGCGTCCGTCGTCGCTACCGCGACGACGTCCGCCTCGACTCGTGTTACGCTAAGACAGGGTGGCAGTGGTGTCACGTGCTCGTCTCGGCGTCCGCCGTCGCTACCGCAACGACGTCCGCCTCGACTCGCGTTACGCTAAGACAGGGTGGCAATGGTGTCACGTGCTCGTCGCGGCGTCCGTCGTCGCTACCGCAATGACGTCCGCCTCGACTCGCGTTACCCTAAGATAGACAGGGTGGCAGTGGTGTCACGTGCTCGTCTCGGCGTCCGTCGTCGCTACCGCGACGACGTCCGCCTCGACTCGCGTGACCCTAAGATAGACAGGGTGGCAGTGGTGTCACGTGCTCGTCTCGGCGTCCGTCGTCGCTACCGCGACGACGTCCGCCTTGACTCGCGTGACCCTAAGATAGACAGGGTGGCAGTGGTGTCACGTGCTCGTCTCGGCGTCCGTCGTCGCTACCGCGACGACGTCCGCCTCTACTCGCGTGACCCTAAGATAGACAGGGTGGCAGTGGTGTCACGTGCTCGTCTCGGCGCCCGTCGTCGCTACCGCGACGACGTCCGCCTCGACTCGCGTTACGGTAAGACAGGGTGGCAGTGGTGTCACGTGCTCGTCTCGGCGTCCGTCGTCGCGGTAGCAACGACGTCCGCCTCGACTCGCGTGACCCTAAGATAGACAGGGTGGCAGTAGTGTCACGTGCTCGTCTCGGTGTCCGTCGTCGCTACCGCGACGACGTACGCCTCGACTCGCGTTACCCTAAGATAGACAGGGTGGCAGTGGTGTCACATGCTCGTCTCGGCGTCCGTCGTCGCTACCGCGACGACGTCCGCCTTGACTCGCGTTACGGTAAGACAGGGTGGCAGTGGTGTCACGTGCTCGTCTCGGCGTCCGTCGTCACTATCGCGACGACGTCCGCCTCGACTCGCGTTACCCTAAGATAGACAGGGTGGCAGTGGTGTCATGTGCTCGTCTCGGCGTCCGTCGTCGCTACCGCCACGACGTCCGCCTCGACTCGCGTTTCCCTAAGATAGACAGGGTGGCAGTGATGTCACGTGCTCGTCTCGGCGTCCGTCCTCGCTACCGCGACGACGTCCGCCTCGACTCGCGTTACGGTAAGACAGGGTGGCAGTGGTGTCACGTGCTCGTCTCGTCGTTCGTCGTCGCTACCGCGACGACGTCCGACTCGACTCGCGTTACGCTAAGACAGGGTGGCAGTGGTGTCACGTGCTCGTCTCGGCGTCCGTCGTCGCTACCGCGACGACGTCCGCCT
The DNA here is from genome assembly GCA_032464435.1 of Aegilops umbellulata. Taxonomy (NCBI): domain Eukaryota; kingdom Viridiplantae; phylum Streptophyta; class Magnoliopsida; order Poales; family Poaceae; genus Aegilops; species Aegilops umbellulata. The sequence continues at coordinate 257,084,011 of CP136057.1, forward strand.
CAACTCGCGTTACCCTAAGATAAAAAGTGTTTTCTTTCCTCTCATCGAGATAGAGGTAGGCAAAAAGAGGGATTTTCATCATTTGTGGATCACTCGGATAAACGCAGCAACGCGGGGTATATAACCCTAAGACAAGGTGGCGGTGGTGTCACGTGTTTGTCTCGGCGGTGACGGTGTTGTCAATTAATTTGTATCTGAACAAAAAGATCAAGAACTTGCGTTGGACAAAAATGTCATCACTATCCAAAAAAAGGATATATAAAAATGTATGTGTTTTCCATACTAAAAAGCGAAAAAGAACTATTTAAAATAAAAACAGTATTTCGCCGAAAATAATCCTCTTATCGATGAGTCATTCTCATGTGTACGGCATTTTGCCATCCTTGGGTGATACTCCGGGAGCTTAGGGTCATGATTTAGTCCTGTTGGGATGATCTGCATACAAAAGAAAATGTATTTTAGTGGTGACAAAAATCTCTAGTAGACCATTGGAAAAAGAAGATAAAGAAAAGTTTGAATGGAAAAAGGAAAATGAGGGGACAGGCATGGTTTCAACTTCCCAGTATAAATTCTAACCTATTTGTATTAAAAAACAGCTTAACTATTCAGAAAAAATTTATGATCTATATATAATATATTTCGGTATTTGGTCATGTGGCTTCACTAAAAAAAATGTAAAATGACAAAAAGGGCAAGGATTCCAGTACTGTTTTTGTGAAGTATTCTTAAGAATCTGACCTTTTCCAGCCAGATGTAGTTAACATTGTTGTGCAACATGACACCATGGAGAATACCCTGGAGTCTGTGAGATTTATGTTCATGAGAAAAGAAAGAGAAAAAGGTTAGAAATCATGGGGGGATGCATACAAACTTGGAAAAACTGTAAAAGAGAAAAAAATCTGTTTGCAAAAAAGACAGAGAAAAATGAAAGGGAATTTTCCTTTAGTCATACGTACCGAGTAGTCAAATGGAACACCCTGCAGAAAAGAAAACACGCATAGAAAAAAGAAAGTTATTTTTTCAATGAAAGAAGAAGTTTAAGAACATTCTGAATAACTAAAAGAAAGCAAAAAAATAAACGATGTAGCAAAAACCAGGTAAATAAAAAAGAGGTGGGGTGTGTGTGTGTGGGGGGGGGGGGGGTTATTAAAGAGATAAGTCAATACTCACATATTTTCTTAAGATTTCTTTGGTTTCTGGCATCAGGTTTTCATTGCAAGGGTGTGCAACCATGTAGTAAGTTAGACTCTCGCGCAGGCTCTTTGCATGCTCCTGTTTTTGTTTTACATAAAAATAACAGTTAACTTGAAGTAAAAAGAAAAACACATGTTATATTGGTGTAAAAACGCAGCAGGATGTAAGAATAAAAAAGATAAACACCTGTGAGAGACTAAAAAAATGAGCCTGACAAAAAGCATAAAAAAGATGAGGTTTTAAGCAGCAAAAAGTTGAGCTACATTACATGGATATGCGATGTGTGTGTTATCAGTTGAACAAAAAAAAATACAAAAAAGACGAAAAGGGGTGGTTGCTATGACTTACGGGTTCGAAACATAAAGTGTTGTCTCCATCATGTCCTTGTACCAACTTCATTGTGAAGATCCCACTATCTGCCCTGCAATTCATAATTATATTTTTCACATCACTGAAGTTAGATGAAAAAAATACTGAAAAGGATCATGCATAAAATTGCTTGAGTATTTCAGTCGTTGGATTGCATTACTCTTTAGTTGAAGAGCACACACTCCGGAAAGACACACCCATGTCAGTCACATTTACTTGTGATCTCTTGTATGCCAGCTTGAAAGCCGCTTTGAAATTCTTGATTACAAGCTGAGCTTCGTCAGCAATCAAGTCGATTCTGTTGTTTGGGCAGAGGACTTCAAACATTTTCTTCCTAAAGTTAGCAACAACCGTGTACCAGAAACTGTATGAGCTTAAAGGTAAAAACACCTGTACATTGATCCAAAAATAAACAAAACAAAATTAACACAAAACGCCATGGTGACGTTTTACTGAAAAATAGAAAAGACATGGGACTTGCATGGAGACTATAAATTATATGGCTTGTTTATTGGACTACGAAAATACCATGTGAATTCGGTCAAGATGGAATCCTATCATTGTCTCCCTCAGGTGAACAGATAACGCCAATGGAGTTTCAAATGCCTTTTGGAATAATTTCTGGAAAAATTTGACCGGATCAAAGATGCATCAAAGGCACCAAGGGAGGGGGGTTCGCAAAAAAAGAAACAGAGCATTGGATGGAAAAAAAGAGTATTGTCTGCACATATTTATGTTTCTACTTACAGCAATGTCGCATTCGACATAGTATCTTGACCAGTAACTTCGCAGGAGAAGATTGAGCCTATCCTTTTCGGTTTGCTCGGCCATTACTGCTTTTCCCAACATATTGATCACGTACTTATTGACCCGGCCATACACTTGCATGCTCAGGCCAAAAACCCTATGTTCAACCCATGTCGAGCCCATTTCTACTATTCTTGGGCTGCCACAAAATGAAAAATATGGAAAATTCAGAGTGGGAAAGAAGCTTGATGGGAACAAAAAAGAGGAATGAAAAAGGACAAAATATTGCTTGTTATACAGACAGTGAATCCCCATTGAGGAGAAAAAAGGAAGAAAAAACAAAAAAAGAGGAGATTGTTACTTACATACCTCTTTTGCCTTGAATGGGGTGGTATTCGTGACACAATGTCGTTGAAAACAGCACTTTCGACTGGATTTGAGGTGAAGCTGCAACAAATCTCATTGGGCTTGATCTCTGATATGTGGATGTCTTGTGTAACTGATGTGGTATACTGAGTTTGTCTTTGTTGTGAAAACCACTCTTCCTCAATCCTATCGGTAGACTCGATCAACTGCGCTACCATATCAAGGTCGTCCCATGGGAAGTCTTTGTTGGTAGCTGAAGAGGTGTCATGGACCGGTGTTTGTTGGATCTGACCAAGATTAGCGTCGCTTGATGACTGATCTTTCTTGTGTGATGATGCGCTTACAGTTCCTAAAGTGTGTGGCATCTCATGATGAATGTTGCTCGACAGCTCATCTGTGTGCTGAAACATCCTTGCCCTTTTTTTCAAAGCAACGCAGTTGTCGCCCGTCTCGTTTAAGGACATGCATGTCGTCCTTTTGTTTCTATTAGTGATGTCCTCTGTCGTCCTAATAGGGTCGCTGCTGGTTGGACCTTCACTACCATCAACCTTGGTAAAGACCTTCCATTCTTCAAACAGATTGAGCTCCCTGGAGGTTAATAAATCTGGCTCTCGTGGACTCAGCGGTCGGTGCCAAAATGCTTTCTCGTCAAGAACATAAGAAAGCAAGCTAAAAGTGTGGGTAGGTTCAGCCTCGGTATCTCCAACCTGCACCTTCTGTGGGTACATCCCCTCCAATGCTTCCGTGCAGCGCGGCAGGTCTAGGTCGGTCAAAACTGGTATTGTGTCAATTATTCGAAGTAGGCTTTCAACGTTGGGTACCCTGGCATTGGCACATGCTTGTTTGTCCCATTCCGCCAAAACTTCATCACTTGTATCCTCAAAACTCAAGAGCACGGGTATGGGGGCTTTGTTGTTCTTCCTTTGTACTTCAGACAATGGCTTCGTTTCTTCAGCTGTAAAAACGTGCTCTGTTTCCTGCCCTGAGCCACATTCTGCCCCTGTTTTTCCTTCAGGCTTATCCTCTTTTCTTTCAGCCAGTTTGGTACTTGTCATTTGCAAGCTGGAGTGGCTACCACAAGGAACCGTCGGAGCCTCTGAAATGGGCACGCAACTTGAATCTTTGTCTGTGCTATTCTGTTTTTTGCTAGGCGATGAAGAATGCATTGAAGACATCAGTTTCAGCACGTTCATAAAGTTCTTGGCGAGTACATTTTGCATTGAATCAAAAAGCTCGTTCTGCATGCTATGCATAATCTTTGGAAGCTCGTCTAAAACCTGAAATTTGTAAAAAGAAAAATGTAAGAAAGCAAATATATTTATTAAAAATAAAACTGAATGCTGCACCTCTAAAGACAAAAGTAAAAAAATACCATCTGGTGGTTTTCCTCTGGAACAATTGAGAGGGTGAACTGCAGGAGTTCATCGTACGAGGCACCTAGTGTGACTTTTGGCTGTCTGTTGATTTGACCGAAGGGTGTTTCCGACACATGCTTTGTCTGCCATAAGTTTTGTTATGTTTACACCATGTCAGAATCATAGGGGGTGGCTGAGAGAAACCTTCTTTCTTCAAAGGAAAAGTGCGAGGATGGTTAAAACCTCAAACAAAAGGATTTGTGTGTTCACAAAAATAATTACCGGGAGCCTACCGTAAAGCAATTTATCGCTGCTTGTGCAGTCCCGCCTTTCATATTCTGCTACAATTTCAGACGTCCAAAGTGAAATCCGTGGCCGCTTGCTTGTGACCGGCATGATGTCGGTGTCAAGAAATTCAAAGTATATGATCTGCGCAAGAGTATGAAGAGCAAAAAAGAGATGAAAAAAGAAATAGTGTGCTTGAAGAAACCATATATATATATTCTGTCAAAGAGACCTATGTGGATATGAAAGAGAGAAAGAAAAAAAGAAGTATCCATAATATGCTTTGTATCTACACACCGTGAGTGTTAAGAGATCCCCGCCGAGCACCGTTGTGGCTCCAGCCTTGTAGCTATCAATTGACGCCACAAGCTTGTCAAGGACAGCCGTGCAGAAGTCGAATGAGCCAATCTGTTCAGGGTCTTCCAGAATGTGGTAGTAATCTGGACTAGCAGCCCCATGGCTTGAAGGGCAGAGGAGCACGGTGAGCGCATACATTGTGAAAATCCTTTTGAATGAATCTCCATCTAGCCCAGGTTGTATCAAGTTATCCAGCTTGTTTATGGTCGGGTAGTTTCCATTGCATTTTGTCTGCTGAGCAATCAGTGATCTAAGTGCTGGGTTTTGCTTCTTCTCTATGGTTCTGCCGCCAAGTGGTATCCCCAGGACCTGGTGTATGCAGTAAGGTGTGATTGTGAACTTGAACCCATTGGGGAGTTCAATAGCCCTTGAGGGTACATCAAAGTTTGATGCCAGATAATGAACGACACCGCGCGGCAGAGTATCACATTTTAGGTCAAGCAGATGATCCAGGCCCATGCTACGGGCAAGCTGCCTTTGATCTAGCGTTACACGCTGCGCCGTCGCCATGAATTTCCGTAGCGAGAGCTTTGTTGCAAAATCCTGTAAACAATCATTTATTAAGAAAAAAATCAGCGAGTGCAAGGAATATAAACATTTCTGCAGTGAAGAAAGTGATCAATTGAGATAAATTATGTAAATGCAAAAATTAAAAGGAACTCACTGCTCTTGCCTGCTCAGCCATGGTTGATATAAAATTCTATTGGTTGGATGTATTGAAGAAAGCCAACAATTTCCTTGTTCCCTTCGAGTTATTAGCAACTCCTAGTGCCAAATCTGAAATCTGAGAGAAGATTATTCATGATTATGTGAGAACTGTGAAATGACAGTACTCAAAAGGAAGTAATTAAAAAGAGTTATGCGTCATTTGGTGTAAAAAATGTGAAAAGATCATGCTTAGCATCTTTATATTACAAAAAGAATGTATGAAAAATTTAACAAAAAGTAACAATGAACATCTTTAGTGAAGTACAGCATGCTGAGCATTGTTATTTTGTTCTTGATGAAGAACAAAGGTCAACATGAGTACTATAAAAAAAGTACTCTGATAGGCTGTGCTAAGGATAAGATGTTTCTTGAAGCCTAGCTTGATTACTACGAAAAATAAAAAACAGCAGATAGGTAGCAGAAATTTATACTAGAGAACAGGTAACACATGGTTAGTTGAGCAAGTAGAAGCAATACTTCATTATCGCAATTAAAAAAAATAACTTCGGCTACTGGGAGGAGGGCAAAGTCTCGTATCCTTTCCACTCATAAACAAATGCAGAAGGAAAAAAGTGCCTGCACTGTTTAACACATCTCTGCTCAACACCCGGCAAAAAAAAGTTGATGAAGGTGCACATCAAGAAATAATTCTATGCGCTTGTCAGGACAAGCTGTGTTGATCAGTGCTTTCTGTTGCTCTGCTTGGGTCCTAAGACCACAAGAAAGCATATGCATCCATGTTCAGGCTCCTGTTTCTTAGAGCATTGTTCAGGTCAAAGTGGCAACTAATCACCACAAGGTGCCAAATGCTAACCTGTGTGTATTGGTGCACTCAGTGGCCCTCATGCAAACACAGTGACCCACTGTGCATTTCCCATATACATTACTGCAATAAATAAACCAAAGCAAATGCAGCAGCTCAACACGAACCCTGAATAATTGGCCATTCTGACTGAATAAGTGAATATGTATGTAGCCACTAGCCTTTTTTCCCTGCGCCATCCGCAGTGCTCCCAGGGGTGACAAAGATTCATCCACACAATGAAACCATATGATGGATCATGCATGCACCACAACAGCAACATCACAGATCAAAACAGACACATCATGCGCCTGATCTCCCAAGCATCAGATCTCAAGGCCGGCCCAAGCACTGGATGAAGACTGTTGAGGGGCAAGATTCAGAGGTTGTGTCAGCCAGTGGCGTCGCCCAACACCACGCTCAAAGGCACACGCCACCACAGTCACAGCGACAACACAGCATGCATGAACACTCCCTCACACACACACACAACCACATAAGAGGCATTGAAAAGAACAATCAATGGAAAGGGGATGCAGGGCATGACCATTTAAGGAAGCATCCTTGAATAAACAAATGGGGGCCAGATTTTGGATTCAACACCTGAATTTGTGAAAATGCCCCCTTTGGATCAGAATGCGCAACCAAAAATGAATACAACAATGCACAATCAGTCCAACATTCCCAAACAAAATGCTGAATTCTGATTTAAACTACAGCTTTTCTAAGATGTAACTTTACAACTGGTGATCAGCCGCATGGTCTTGATTATTCTTCATTTGGATTATGTAAGCATATATTAATATGCTTGGCATGTTAAAACAGTCAGGTGTATTTGCTTTAATCATAATCCACATAAAAGATGGGGATTAGAGCAATGACATATGAGAAATATACCTATATTTTCCACTGCTCTCAGATTTTAGAGAACGGACATTAGAACCATAACCATGTTCCCCGTTGCTCTTAAATTTGATGTATATTTAGATAACGAGCTAAGCAAGTATTAGGCAAAAATGAAAAACATACTACAGAATACACATGGGTCTCATCCAGCAGTGGGGTGTGTGGGAGAGGGTTGGAATCCTTTCGGATCTGAGGAAGGCGTGTGCTAAAATGGTAAAAATATATCGTCGAAATGGGGGACGAGAACGAACAGAAGGGCGTCAGATCCAGACTTACTCAGTTCGTGATTGCGTCCGTGTAGAGCTCCCGCAAGGTGATGGGGAACTCCACCTCCATCCTCCGTCCTCAAGTTCCCCGTCCGCCCACCGGATTTGGTTGTTGTTGCCCCGGGTGTGGATCCGGTGACGGGAGAAGCCGACGCTGTGCGCTAGTCAATTTGGACTGAAAAAAGAAAAGAAGTAATGGAAGATAGAAAACAGGGGGTCCAGTGAAAACAAATCAGTTTTGTCCTTACCCTTTTAGTCCTTCCGCGCCGTCCAGATAGGTGATATAGAATAAAAATAAACTACGGGGATAATTATGAAAATAACCACATCGTCTTCAACCTCAGAAACCCCTAACCCCCCGTGATTAGAGAGAGAAATCGGGATCAAATTCAGGTCGTGATTCTTTGCACCGGCTGAAACTTTTCTTGGGGGAGGGGCGGATCTTTAGACAATTAGCTTGATTCCCCTCTCCCCCTTGATTCCCCTCTCCCCTTGCTACACCCTTGGCGATCCCATCACGTGCCATCGCCCAGCCCCCTTTCCCATCACACACAGAGCCAAAAAAATTGGAGGGGGTGGGGAAAGAAGAGAGGAAGCGATCTTGGCTGCAGTTGTTGAGCGCATAGGTGGGTAAGGATGGCTCGTCATTGATACAGCAAAGCACCCTTGCTGAGAGCAAAACTAAAACAAAGAGAAAGGGATCAAAAAAGAGGAATTGAGCAGGAGGGCTTCGCAAAAAAAGGCACAGGAAAGAAACAAACCAAGACAAAAAAATGGTTAGTTCTCCTCCACCATTTTCTTTGATTTGCTCTTCCATTATGAAAATCCCTTTACATTTTATCTGCTTCTCTGATTAGTAGTTAAAAAACAAACATACCTGATTTGGGGATCAACACTGATAGAAAGAACAAAGTGGGTGAAAAGGAGCAAAAAAAATATGTTGTCCATAATGGTTTTCTGTCCCAGAAACTTGATGTATATATCAAATGTAAAGTCCAGGACGTGTTGAAGAAAACCGTGATCATTCAATAATAGCTTAGGAACGCTGTTACATGACAAAGAATGCATTGTACTTTTTGAGCCATTTTGAAACTGCTGCTGTGTTTACAGAACCATGATTCTCATGGAAGAAAATTAAAAAGAAAATGAACACAGGATGTTGTCTGGCACTCTCTTTCTTCAGTTTCGACAGCAAAAAAGAATGCACCGGGATCTTTGAGGATTCTTTCTATCTGTAGGAAATATATATAGTATGTAAGCGGAAAAAATATTAAAAGAAGAAATGAACTGGATATGTGACTTCGAACAATGCACATTTATGATTTTGCAGGAAAAACACAAGTGACTATTCTAATTTGCATTTCTTTTTTCTTCCTTTTCAGATGACCAGTGCTGGTGTGATCTCTCCGCTAGTAAGAGAAATGATGAATGCTGGTTCATCAAGCATGCCAATGCACGTTTTACTGGAAAGATTTACACAGGTATCACCCCCAAACCCCTCTCTCTTTAATAATTCTTTGTAGCAAAAAGCAAGAGGTTCAATAAGTAGAGAAATGCTAACGCTGTCATCCCCCTCCTCCCCGTTCCCTCTCGTGGAACACAAAAAGGTCATTTGTGCAGAGGCGTCGCGCTAGAGAGGAGCAAGAGAATATTCAAGAGCTTGCGGCAGTTGAGGCTAGCATAAATTCGGCGAGTCATTCAGCTAATATTGCTTTTGGCATGGCGGGAACAGGGGCTTTCACGGGAACAGATCCTCATGAGCATAAAGAACCTGCACTGTTTGATTTAAATGAGGTACAAAAGAAACATGACTTTGAGTACCTATGGTTTGATGAACAAACACAAGTTGCATGCATGTTGTTTACTAGCAAAAAAGTGATAAAAATGAGGAGCTTATAAACACAAATGCTTTTCTATGTGCCGCCCCCAAGCTATTGATGCAGATGAGGATGGTCCCGATGCAGCAGGCACTTGGGTTGATGATGTTCTCGACATGGATACAACAAAGTCACATGAGCAAAGGCAGCCACCACTCTTCGACTTGAATGAGGTATGAAGAAAAGGAAACTATGACTCTTATGGGATGTTTTGAAAAATGCACAAGTTTGTGAGGTGTACCTATCTAAAAATAACCAAAAAGAGAAAAATACTTATAGAAAAAAGGAATTGCATCTGTATGTTTTTCCCAGGTTATGGATATACATGAAGATGAGCTTGCTGAGGGTGGAGACGTTGCTTCCGCAGTCCACCAGTCGCAGCAAGGCCCGAATCCGGTGGATGGAGCAGCTGTAGCCACGGACCAGGGAGATTCGGTGCTGGATGGTGTTGAATAGACTGATGGTGTGGCTGCAGACCCAGAGCTTCAAAGTGCACTTGAACCTGAGCCCCCGACAGCCGACGAACATGATATGGACCGAATGTTTGGTAATGGTGATTATCCATCTGTTCGGGAAATCATGGAAGCTCCTGCGCCGGAGCCAGGTCTTGAGTTCGATTCGAGGGACCAAGCATTCTTCTTTTTCGCCTCATATGCCCGGCGTGTGGGTTTTGCGGTAAAAAGGGACACCACATATGAGTCGAGGGTTTCAAAGCAGATAAACAAGCAGTCATTCAGCTGTAACCGGAGTCGGGTGAATGCGTGCAACGATTCTGCGCTGAGGAAGAGGATGACTTCCAGAATCAACAGGACAATGTGCCCAGTTAAGATAACAGTGAAGGAAGAATCTGGACGATGGGTTATAAAATCCACAAACCTTGAGCACAATCATGAGCTGGCTCCCAGTGAGTGGCTGGTTAGGTTTATGAAGTGCCACAAAAGGATGTCTGAATCTGACAAGGCATTGATTGACATTCTTCAAGAAAGCAGAGTGCCCCCCAGGAAAGTGATGACCATATTCAGGAGGATGATGGGGAGCTTTAGAGGAGTACCTTTTGATGCTAAGTATCTGAGCAACCGCAATGCAAAGAAAAGACTTAAACACAAGAACAAAGACATTGAGGAGTTGCTGAAAATTTTCAAGAGCGTTGAGGATAAGATGCCAGGTTTCAGTTACCAGCTCCAAGTCAACACACACAACACCGTTAGAAGTGTGTTTTGGACAGATCAGATAGGTAGAGCAAACTACAGCCAGTTTGGGCAGTTTGTCTCTTTTGATACCACCTATTCCACAAACCAGTACAATATGCCATTTGCCCCTGTGGTTGGTGTGGACAACTATGGAAAGACTGTCCTGTTTGGTGCGGCATTGTTAAAGGATGAGAAGGAAGACACATTCAGGTGGTTGTTTCGAGCATTTCTGAGGTCGATGGGGGGTCTGCACCCGGAAACCATAATAACAGACCAGGATGTCGCAATGCGGAATGCTATACGTGTTGTCATGTTGCACTCAACCCACCGCTTCTGCAACTGGCACATCCAGAGGAAAATGAAACAGAAACTAGTCCCTTTCTTTGCTGCCCGAGGAACTTTGCATGCCGAGCTCCGGAGCCTAATCAGGAACTCGTTCACGCCTGAAGAGTTTGAGAGCGGATGGCACGCTCTGTTGGAGAAGCATGATGCTCAGGATGAAACCCACCTAAAGCGGTTGTTTGAAATCAGAGATGAGTGGGTCCCTGCGTACTACATGGACAAATTTTTCCCATTCACGTCATCAACTGGAAGTAGCGAGAGCACCAACTCTCTGTTCAAAGGCTACGTCCTCCGAAAAGACTCGATTGCGACGTTTTTCAACCAGTACCAAATTGTACAGGAAAAGAAACATAGCGACCTTGATCGACTGAGAGAGAAATCAGAACTGAGAGAACAACGTTACTGGAGTTACGACCCTATGGAAAGAGAGGCCGCAAAGATATACACACCACCAATATACGCCAAATTTGTGGAAGAGATGAAAAAAACCACAGCTTACAGAGTTGAGGTCGTTGCTGCTGCTGGTGAAACAAGAACATTTCTGGTGACAAGGCGGGGCGAATACCAGGACGCAGAGTTTTCAAAGAGGATATACACTGTGTCAATATCACCTGATGATGTCTACCGCTACTCATGTTCCAAGTTCAGTCGGGACGGTTTGCATTGCTGCCACGTCCTAGCGGTAGCAAGACACATTGGGTTGAGTAGCCTCCTTGAAAGCTTTATAAATCCTAGGTGGACAGTAGCTGCAGGACATGTGTTAGCTATGATGACGAATGGAAATGTTGGTCAAAATGGACAGAGAACACACTTGACAGTCAGGCATTCTATAGTCATGAGCCAGGTGTCCGACGCATTGTCAAACGAATGCACGGACGACAGGTTGTACGACCTGTTCGTGGAAGGAATCGGTGAGGCAATAAACAAAGTCAGGTTAGACAAGCGGCTCCGCCAAGAAGAACAACTCTCAGGTGGTAAGCGACGGTGTATTGATGATCCTCAGCAGCTGAATGTTGATGCCAGGCAGGAGGAGGATGGCGACCTGCACATCCCTACGCAGGTGCATCAAAATGGTGTGTCTACCATCGGTGCGTCTAGCATGGGTGGCGTTGAGGTGCATCAAACATTTGGTTTGAGAGACCCCCCGATGTCACGCACAAAAGGTTTCAACCTTGGTGATAGGCCAAAGACCATGTATGAAAAGGCTTCTGATAAGCTTAAGAAGCAAAAAGCAGTAAGGAAGTGTTCCAAGTGCAGGCTGCCACGCCATAAAAAGGCACAATGCCCCCAAAATAACCCGGTAATGCTTAAATATTCTGGACTATCAGTGTTAATCTTATAGGATTTATTATGGCTATCATATTTTCATATATAGAAAGCAGAAGGGACTAATTCCCTTTATCTGTCCTCCAAAAACAGGTGACATAACGCGGCGTCGTGGGCAGAGAGCTACAACGCGCATAGGATGCTACGGGAAAGAAATGGAGGCAATTATCTTCTTGGGGCACTTTTTTTTGCATGTTGGGCGCAGAGAAAAACGATGAGCATTTTTACTTGTGCGCATGTTACCGAACCTGATACTAGCAGGAAGAACAGTGGACGAAAAAAGGAAGTATCTTGTAAGGCATGTGTTGTCGTTTTAGTTTGAAAGACTACCTATAAAAAGATATTTATGCTGTAAGTTATTGACATTTACACTGTAAGTTATTAACCTACGAAAAATCAGGGAAAGAAAAGAAATAAAAGGGATGTTCTTCAAATGATGTTACCATTGCTTAGATACCTTTGATGCAACTGTAATGTCGTTTGACAACTCCATAATCCCGTCCGTTGTGTGATCGTCCCTCTGAGGAACAAGGATTGACGTGACAGAAGATCATGTCGAACCAAGCCTCCTCTTCCATTTCCCTCTCAACTTAGCTCATATGGATGACATAACAGATCACAGATGAAGCTTGCAACAGCAGAGCGGTAATACAAAAATAACTCCTATTGCGCCGCTACATTGACTAGAACTCAGTCAAACCAGCTTTCATCCTACGACCCGGCACAGGTTTGGGCAGACCGTGGAGCAACGGACAGGTGAAGGACTCATGGTTGAAGGTCCACTTGGAGCTCGACCACATGAAGATCCCACCGTTCTCTGAGTCTGTGTCCATATTCAACCGCATACTGGAAAATAGGCCATGGCAAAAAACTTTTGATCATCTTAATTGAATCCGGCAGAAAGGGTCATTCCTGGGGATCGGCCTCCACTTTCTGCCATGGCGTATGGAACCAATGAACTAATTCTTTGGTCGCCCCGTTGCGCCTTCCAATGCTTTGTGTACTGTCAGGCGGAGAAGAAGAATTTGGGAGTATTTCACTTCCAATACCTTGGGAGCTTCCCTTGCTGTACAAGGACATTAATGTACTTAAATCCATGTCATCTCCTCTTTGAGAACTCAGCCATAGTAGCTCTGCAAGCTGCTCATTGCAAACTCGGCCTATTCCCTATCTAGACTTGTCACAATCTAGTAAATTCACAATGTCCCTGTTTTGCTGAATGTTCGGAGCCCACGCTCTGAAAAAAAGCAGAGAATAGGTTAGAACAGACTATTATATGTACATACCATGTACAGTTGTACACCAACTTAAATAGTCAAAACATGGGTGAAGCGTCATGATGCAAAAGCAAGGAAGAAAACACTAGACCCTAAACAGCGACAATATTGTGAACCGCTAAAAATGAGTTGTCTTTATCTGACAAGTAGTTTGATCTTTGACAAATCAGCGTGAACAAGAAAACAGGTTGCAGTTAAATATGTAACTGCCCAAAAATCAACAACAATGAAACTTATGGACTCTGTGCTACAGCATGGAAGAGAAAAAACCAAAAACACAAGGGACACAGTAGCATTAGGAATTCTTCTAGCTTAATGCTCATGTATATACAGATTGTGCTCTATCTCTGTTGCTTGAATAATGTTCAGAGCTCAGTTTCTTTGCACAAATGTTCAGAATTCATAGAAATAATTTGCTACAGAAAAACAAAACGATTTTCAAAGAATTGGCTCATACTCTTAACAATGAAAGCTGCTGATTTCCTTGCAGTGTTCAGTATTTATAGAAATAACTTTCTACATAAAAACAAAACAATGTGCAGAGAATTAGTACATTCTTGAACAATGGCAGCTGCTGGTTTCCTTGCATAGTATTCAGTATTTATAGAAATAACTTGCTACAGAAAAACAAAACGATGTTCAGAGAATTAGTACATTCTTGAACAAATGGCAGCTGCTGATTTCCTTGCATAGTGTTCAGTATTTATAGAATAACTTGCTACAGAGAAACAAAACAAGCAAGCTGTGCTGCTCCCTGTCAAATCATCTTCTTCCTCATGCTGAAAACGAGCAAGCTGTGCTCTGACGGCATCATCAGAGCAGAGCTGCCAAAATCGCCATCCATGTGCTGCTCCCTGTCAAATCTGGGTGTTCGTGAGCTCAGAAGGAAGAGGGGAGGGGGATGTGGGTAGTACCTGGAAATCCTCGGAGGCGACGCGGAGTCGCGGACGCCGTTGGGGAGCTTGGTGATGCGGGTGGGGACGACGCACGGGGGCAGGTCCAGCCCGGGTAGGAGGCGTAGGAGCAAGGTCGAGCACGCCGCGGAGGCCGTATGGTCGCCGGACAGGAACCGCTCGCCGTATTTGGCTGCTTCCGCCCCTGGACCTCACGGAGCCCGTGCGGTCGCTGCGCCTCGCCGTATTGGCCGCTGCTGCACTTTGACCTCACGGCGCTCGTGCGGGCGCGGCGCCTCGCCGTATTGGCCACCTCCCTCGCGGCGCTCGTGCGGGCGCAGCTCCCGCGCTGACCTCGCGGCGCTCGTGAGGCGCCTCGCCAAGGAGGGGGCAGCAGGGCAGCTGCAGTGGAGGAGGGGATGGAAAGGGGAAAGGGAATAGGAGGACGGTTGGGCTTTCCAGAAAAGGAAAAAGACTAGAAAGGGAAAGGGAATAGGCGGAACGACGAGCGCGGTCGGGATCGATCGCTCCCGCGATCGATCGCCAAGGAGTCGTTTCGGTGTGCTAGTCTTTACCTCTTTGCCTACTAATAAAGCAGCGATTGCTTCTGGTGGTACGTCGTCGGCAATTTTGCAAAAAAGTCCCTCCATGTATGTGAATTCAACCCACGGTCCTTTTTAAAGTGGCTAATCTAAAAAAAGATTCGTTCTTAAAAAAGGACCCTGCAGTTTATATTATTCAACCCACCGCCGCGGGAAAGGGAAGGGCCGACGCTTGGTTGGTGGTCTGGGCGGCGGATCCGGTGGTGGGGCAGACGGATCATGTCGGAGGAGCGCGAGGCTGACGGAGAGGTGGCGGCCCGAGGCAGGGCGTGCTCCAAGGCGGCCCAGGCGGCGGATCAATGGGCGCTCCTCTCGATCGTCCTCCTCCCGACCGTAGGACAGGCAAGAGGCGGCTCTTGGTTGGTGGTCTGGGCAGCGGATCCGGCTGCTCCGGCGTGGATCCGGCGGTGGGGCGGACGGATCGAGGCGGAGGCGGGCCGAGCTCCAAGGCGGCGGGGTTGTTCCATGGTGACTTCCCTATAGAAAACAAAGATTTGAAACAGAAAGAAGAAGAAGGTAAAAGCCGAGAGAGAGAAGGAGAGAGGGGGAGGTGCTCCTGGGCTGGCCTGCTCGTGGCACAGCTGGAGCTCCTCTCCAGGCGCGGTCGGAGGCAGGGAGGCCGGGCTACTGGAGTGGCAAAACGGGGGGATTTGCGAAGGGGGAGGATAGAAACGAGTGTGGTTGCGTGCTTTTGCTGTAAGAAGAAGAAATCTGTTTATTATCAGAATAAATAGTACCACCTCGCTCCTTTGTAATCAATCGAATCAATTTATATACGGCGGTGCTTAAGGCAGCAACAACCAGAGAAGGGAACAGATTAAACTCAATGGAAGGCTACGAAGGAACAACTTAAGCACACAAGCAGCGGCTCCTTTGAGAAATCAACAACCAGAGAAAGGGATCAGCACCAGACACACTCCTTGAACAATTACCAGTGTACAAGTTGAAAATGCGTGTGTTGTGACACACGGTGTCACCAGTGGCTGTCGCCTGCCCCTTGGAGAGCAACGAGCCCTGCCTTGCAAAGCCCGCACCTTGCGCAGGCGAGCACGACAGCGCCTCCTCCAGCGCAGCATCGAAGCGCACAGACGGCGGGAATCGCGGCAGGACCCAGCCGTGCATCGTCTCCAGCGTCCTGTTGCTTTGGCGAATGAAGATGAGGAAAGTGCGAGGGAGAGGAAGAATCGAGACGAGACGACGAGAGGATAAGATTTCAGCGGTGGGGAACCAGGGGATAAGGCATGCGCGCTGCCGTACCCAAGCGGTGGGGCGGCTGGGCCATAGTCCGCTTCCTGCGAGGTTAGTCAGGCCCAAGTAGCTGGCCCGTGGTAACACATCCAAGTGTGCGGTTTATCTAAAAAAAATCTCTTTCTCAAAAAACAAAAATCTAAAAAACATCCAAATATATGGGGTTTGCTTAAAAAATTCTAAGTGTACGGGGTCAATTCAAATTACGTGGCTAGATTTCTAGAGTATTAATTTGCACATGGTCCTTCTCAAAAAAGAAAATTGCACATGACCATGCAGTTTGATTATTAAAAAAATCAAAAAAAATCGGTAGATCAAAATTTAACAACTTAATTTTATATTTCAGAGTAAATAATAATGGTATGAGTAATAAAACATTAATTCAATCATATATTATATACATATAATTTGCCGGTCGTGCAACGATTTGATTCTTTATTCGGGAAAAGTATTAACATTGACAAATGTCGTAGCTTTTAAAATAATATCAAAGTGATTTTGTTAGCCGGAGAATATGGTTACACGATATTAAAGGCTGTGAATTTTGATGGTATGCACTATGATTACCTGTGTGCTATTTATTATTATTTTGAATGAAGTTATGTGGAAAAACACACTCTACTCATTTCTATTAGTATTTGTGTTGTTCGCGTGCATTGTCTTGGACACCGTGACCACTGTCGATGAGAGCGGAAAGGAGGTTAAGAGGTGACATAGGTGGGCATCGTGTTAGAAAAGATGGTGTGGACCTACAGAGGTCTTGAGCCATACTTTTTGGAGTACACACATGCAATTTTTTTCTCTCAACACACGGGCATTTTTTGCTAGTCTATCCCTAATAATAAAGCACGGATTGATTACGTGGGTTCACCGTCACAATACGCTTCTTCCCGTGAATTTATGCTTTTAGATTTTTTCACATAAATTATTTTCTACATCCGAGGTGGTTCTATTCATGATTTCTCATTAAGATTTTCGTCCGTCGTCGCAGGCCAACTCAGCCGGCCCACCTTTCGTCCATCCTCGCTGTGGCCCAACTCAGCCGGCCCACCTACTGTGTTAAAGAGCACAAAAAATTATTGCTAGAAAGTGGAACCGAACTCTCAACCCCTGCACCAAACCTGATATGCCACGACCAGTTGACCTAGGACATCATTATGTATTGAAGGGAGGGTTCTGCACTTATGAAATAGTCCCACCTCGACTGATTATATCGAACCACACCAATTAATATACGTGCAAGACTTGCACATATCCAGAAGCTGTCTACAGATGATTCTTTCCTAC
The DNA here is from genome assembly GCA_032464435.1 of Aegilops umbellulata. Lineage (NCBI taxonomy): Eukaryota > Viridiplantae > Streptophyta > Magnoliopsida > Poales > Poaceae > Aegilops > Aegilops umbellulata. Next base: position 257,101,408 of record CP136057.1, read on the forward strand.
CTAGGTGGTGACGAGAGAACAGACTTACGAAGGACATACAAAGATTGCTATGGCAGATTCTCATAACTACCCTTACATACAATATACCCAACTTATATATGTCTTTCAGTTCCCTCGGTGTCAGGAAGAGGTCTCGGGGATTATGACAGAGAACAGAAACGTGGAAGGAAATAGTGGCTAATTTAACTGCACAACCAGTTAAAATCAAATAAGATTGATTCACACACACATATATGGAAGGAAGAGAGGCTAAGGAAGGAAAGAGTGGCCAAGGAAAATAAGGAAACTAACCTTCTATATTATATATGGGCTGCTGGAAAGGATAATTAATTTTCTATATATATGTGTGTGATGGGCTGCTATTATGCGGCTATTAAACGATTCATGAGGACGTGAATGATTTAAGGACGACAAATATGCATGGTTGATTCACGTTTGCATGTGATGCATGTCTAAAAAAACGTTTGCATGTGATGCCCTGAAAAAATAGCAAGAGGGACAAAGAAAAGAGGATGTGAATAGTTCAAACTCACCATGCATGTGCCACCAGGTTGAAAGGCGACAAAGAAAAAATGTGGATCGTGTTGATCTTTTTTAATTGAAGTTGAAACCAGAATAACTCAACTCCATGCTTGAAAGTCTCAAGAAAAAACATGAAGAGGTTTTTGGTGCTGATCGTTTTTTAACTGAAGTTGGATTTGGTGTTTGTTCGTGTCCTTCAGAGACTGATACTAAGGGCCCGTTCGGATGCTCTCCAGCTTCAGTAAATCCTCGTCTCCTGCTTCTCTCACCAGCTTCCAGCTTCTCGCCAGGAGTAGCGTGCGTTCGGCAGGCTGTGGCCAGTTTCTCTCCATGCTGGTGCTGGGCTATAGGAAGATGGCCCATTAGGGAACTTAGATGGTCACATGGGCTGCAGGCCCAGTTTGTTGTGGATGACCCTGATGTGTCCACGTCTGCTGCCTCGTTCGTGCGGGAGCTCGGGAGAAAACAGATCGAACCAGTACGCAACTTAGCGGTGGCATTCCCACGTAATTTTGACGAACTTCACCTTCTCGTTTTTGTGAAGCGGGGCTTTCGCTGCTCCTCGTCTCCGCGGAAATTACACGGGCTGATTCTTGTCTCCAGGAAGCCAGCTTCGAGAAGCTGGGGCGTTCGGGGTGGCTTCACGCACCTGTTTCGAGAAGCTGGCCCGTGGAGAAGATCCGAACGGGGCCTAACTACTACCTGATATAAAAGCCGTAAAGGAAACGAACACCATCCATAGTTAAAATTGGATAAGACATGATGAGGACATCAATACCATTATTACACCCACAGCCCCTGCTGCTATACATACTGGACCAATTACTAGAGCTCGCGCACGCCAATTGAATTATCAGGTACTTTCGTTTCTTGATAATGATTCTAATGTTCATGAGAATATGATGCTGCCTAAATTGGATATATTTGTTTTGCTTACAAATGAAGGGCCTAGCTTGGAGAAGGATGATCATTGGAGCAAGAACAAGCATGGAGTTGATGGCATGCACAAGGGAGACAAGAACAGAGTTTCAAGTGATGATTTCAGGACTTTGAAGCCACCATAATGAGTGCATGAAGCCTTGGACGAAATATACAAGATGTCACTTCATAATTTTTGTCCAGAGGCTATTCTAGGTGCTGCATCACCTTCTTTTTGGGCCAGGCCCATGTAATTTCGAAATACTTCAATATAGGCTGTTTTTAGAGTTCGTATGTGTGGGGAAACAAGAGTTAGGGTGGGTTTCGGACCCCTCCTCCAAGGGCCACGAAATTCCCCCCTCTTCCTCCATATATACAGCCCCTAGGGCATCGTTTAGACTTTGGGTTTTGTTTAGATCAAAAGTTTGCCATAGCTGCAACTTCGCGTACTTCGTTTCTGTTCAACGACCAGACCAAGGCGTCACAGAACCCCACCTTCATTAATAAAGCTTTCCTCTTATATTCGCAATATCCAAATTGCAATCTTAGTTTCTTGCTTGTTCTTCGTTTGCTCGCAGGAAACGGGCCCTCGTGGTCAGGTTGATCGTGCTCCGGCGTGGTCAATAACCCTCGGAAGTTGGTTTAGCGATTGCTAAGGCGCGACGTCTCGCACGTTCGTAGTCGGATCGACAAGGTCGACTCCCACAGAAACGATAGCCACCATCTCATCGAAACATCAGGACACCTTTGCCTCTATCAAGTGGTATCAGATTTTCAGGTTGCTCGGTGAGATTTTACAGTTTTTCATAGTTTAGATCGAGTCTGTTTTTCATACCTACAGTCCACGAAAAAGCCAAAAAAAATTAGGGTTAGTTCATCCTATCCGAACCAATCTGAGCCTTTACATAATCTTTTCTGTATTTGCTTTGTTGAATTTGCGGTTGCATCGTCGTGTCATGTTGCTGGTCTTAGTGTCTAGTCCTTTAGAGTTTCGAGTTTTGTTCACAGGTTGTCACGTCGCCGCTGCCATATATCACCACCGCATCATCATCATCACCGCTGCCATATACCACCATCGTCATCACCGCTGCCATATACCACCATCGTCATCGCCGCTACCATATACCACATATCCACCGCCATCACGCTAATCCGAGTCCAGCTCCATCACAGATTCGCCACCAGTCCGTGTTCCATCGCCCTGCAAATATCCGCCACCAGTCCGAGTTTCCACCAGATTCATCTCCGCCACGAGTCCTAGTCCGAGTCCAATAATTGTTGCTTTGTTCTCGATTTCCAGATCATGAGATACTCTGAGTCGTGACAGAGAAGGACTCCCCAACTTCCGTGCTACCCGCAGAAGAAAAATAGTTCCAGTATAAAAAAAAACTAAGTCTGGAAAATTCTGGCTAGGCAGTTTTTAGGACATTTGTAGACTTTTCCAGAAAAAATTTGTTGCGGAGCAAAAAAAAGAGGAAAAAAAGTGAAAAAAAAAGAAAAAAATTTTCAGAGTGTGCTCCTCCCTTGTTTACGTGTAGCGCCGTGATTTTGTTAGTGTTCTAGGCTCGCGTCTCTAGCACGGTCTAGCCTAGGACCAGCACAGTACCGTCGTTGAGCGTTTATTCAACTTTGCATCTCTGAATTGATTATTGCTGACCCTTTTTGCTACCATATTAAAAGCCTTCCCAGCTCCACATACATCTACATCGTGCGTTTGACTCTCCCCGGTAATCGCTCTATCCAAGCTTTGAGAGTTTTGACTACATCGGTTGCCAATCACCGCCTGCTGCTGGGTAAGAACTGGTAAAAATTTGAGATTTGCTTAACGGATTTGTGACTGTTCACCACACCACCATCACCACTTCCTAGTAGTCTGTAGAATCATATTCTTGTGTGTTTCTATTGCTGCTAACCATGGCAGGATCACAAGCCGACGAGACTGACTGTGAGAACATGACAAACAAAGCGATACATGATAAGTTTCAGCAAATGATGAGTGGACAGGTGGAAGATGTGCTAAATAGATTTGAAGAGGCCATGGAGAAGATAGATGGCATTGAGAAGGCGTTCGAAACAAAGCTTGATAACAAGTTCAATGAATTGCTCGCGCGTCTACCACCACCACCACCGGCTGCACCTAACGCACCTCTACAACAGCAACAATGACTACCTCCACATCGCGAAACAGCCCTCTGCCGAGCGACCCGTGTCCCTCTTCAGCCTGGCCAAGCTGCTGGTGCTGCTGTTGATACTTCTGTGGCTCCTGCTGCTGATGTGGGGGAGGATGATTATGTGGGAGATTACGAGGATGAGGTTGATCAACATCAGAACTACGTGCAACCACCAGCACCACAACCACTAGGTCGTCCACATGCAAATAATGGCAATGTTAGGGCTCCCCCTCAGGTACGAGATCATGACCATCCCCTAAACTGAAATTGAATATTCCACCATTTGAGGGTAGATATGTTCCTGATATATATCTTACTTGGGAGTTAGAAACTGAACAACGATTTACATGTTTACAATATCCTGAGGAGAGACGTGTTCCTGCTGCTATTTGTGCTTTCACTAGCTTTGCATGTGTTTGGTGGTCTGAACATTGTAGATTATATCCTGTTCCAACTACTTGGGCTACTTTGAAAACTGCTATGCGTATTCGTTGGGTTCCACCATATTATTAACGTGAATTACTTCAAAAATTGTAGCGCTTAAGACAAGGAAAAAATTCGGTAGAAAAATATTATCAGGAATTACAAACTGGCTTGATTAGATGTGGTATTGTTGAGGAGAATGAAGCTATGCTTGCACGTTTTCTGGGTGGATTAAATAGAGAGATTCAGACCATTCTAGACTATAAGAATTATAATAATATCACTCGTTTATTCCATCTTGCTTGTAAAGTTGAACGTGAAGTGCAAGATCGACAGGCATTGGCGCGGACTAACTTTTCTGCAGGTCGACCTTCATCATGGACACCACGTGCATCATCTACTTCCACACGTTCTGCTACACCGGCACCTCCGTCGGCTGCCACCTCCAACTGTGATACAGTAAAGCAGGCACAATCACCACTATCTGCCAAGAGCACACCTTCTGGGCCTGCAAAGAGCTCTTCTTCATACATGGCATCAACAGGGCAAACACATGATATTATTTGTCGACGTTGCAAGGGTGGAGGTCATTATGCGAGAGAATGCCCATCTAAGCGTGTGATGATTGTTACTGAGGATGGTGGGTATGAGTCCGCTAGTGACTATGATGAGGAGACTTTGGCTCTTATTACACATGAAGAACACGCTGGAGATGATTCTGATCATGAGATGCAATACATGGCTGCTGAAGATGCTGACAGGTATGAATGTTTAGTTGCTCAACGTGTTTTGAGTGTGCAGGTTACACAAACTGAGCAAAATCAGAGGCATAATTTGTTCCATACAAAGGGAGTTGTGAAGGAACGTTCTATTCGCGTCATCATAGATGGAGGGAGCCGCAACAACTTGGCTAGCATGGATATGGTGGAGAAGCTATCTCTCACCACAAGACCACATCCACATCCTTACTACATCCAATGGTTCAACAACAGCGGCAAGGTTAAGGTAACACATATTGTTCGTGTGCATTTTAGTATCTCTACATATGCTGATTATGTTGATTGTGATGTGGTACCTATGCAAGCATGTTCCTTATTACTTGGTAGACCATGGCAATTTGATAAAAATTCTGTACACCATGGTAGAAACAATCAGTATACTCTTGTTCATAAGGATAAAAATATTACTTTGCTTCCTATGACTCCTGATTCCATTTTGAAAGATGATATTAATAGAGCTAATAAAGCAAAATAGGAGAAAAATAAGAGTGAAAATCAGATTGTGGCAAAAGAATTTGAGCAACAAATGAAGCCTAATAATAAACCATCTACTGTTGCTTTTGAAATTAAATTGAAAATTGCATGTTTACTTGCCATCAAATCTGATATTGATGAGCTAGATTTTAGCAAATCTGTTTGCTATGCTTTTGTGTGCAAAGAGGCATTATTTTCATTCGAGGACGTGCCTTCCTCTTTGCCCCCTGTTGTCACTAACATTCTGCAGGAGTTCGCTGACGTCTTCCCACAAGACGTGCCACCGGGATTACCACCTATTCGAGGGATTGAGCATCAAATTGACTTAATTCCCGGTGCATCGCTACCCAACCGTGCACCATACCGTACCAATCCAGAGGATACGAAGGAGATTATGCGTCAAGTACAGGAGCTGCTCGACAAAGGTTATATACGCGAATCTCTTAGTCCTTGTGTTGTTCCTATTATACTCGTGCCTAAAAAGGATGGTACGTCGCGTATGTGTGTTGATTGTAGAGGCATTAATAATATTACTATTCGTTATCGTCATCCTATTCCTAGGCTAGATGATATGCTTGATGAATTGAGTGGCTCTACAATATTCTCCAAAGTTGATTTGCGTAGTGGATACCATCAAATTCGTATGAAATTGGGAGATGAATGGAAAACAGCATTTAAAACTAAGTTTGGTTTATATGAGTGGTTAGTCATGCCTTTTGGGTTAACTAATGCACCTAGTACTTTCATGAGACTAATAAACGAAGTTTTACGTGCATTCATTGGACGATTTGTGGTAGTCTATTTTGATGATATACTGATTTATAGCAAATCTTTGGGAGAACATTTGGAACATTTACGTGCTGTTTTTAATGCTCTACGTGATGCACGTTTGTTTGGTAACCTTGGGAAGTGCATCTTTTGCACCGACCGAGTATCTTTTCTTGGCTATGTTGTTACTCCACAGGGAATTGAAGTTGATAAAGCCAAGATTGAAGCTATTGAGAGTTGGCCGCAGCCCAAAACGGTCACACAAGTGAGGAGTTTCCTTGGCCTCGCTGGTTTCTATAGGCGTTTTGTGAGAGATTTCAGCACCATTGCTGCACCTCTCAACGAGCTTACAAAGAAGGATGTGCCTTTTGTTTGGGGTACCGCACAGGAAGAAGCCTTCACGGTATTGAAAGATAATTTGACACATGCTCCTTTACTCCAACTTCCTGATTTTAATAAGACTTTT